>CM057154.1:18150686-18217977 GCA_029962745.1 Echinometra lucunter | reverse complement strand
CCCAATTTTTACACTTTCTTATCACTTGTTCCCATTGCATGATTTGCAGGTCTGCTACTGATTCTTACAAAAAAAAAAAAAAAAAAAAAAAAAAAAAACCTTGGGAGGGGGGGGGGGAGAAAGATGGATAAAAAATTAGAAACTTTCCACACACAAAAAAAGAAGAAATAAAAAAAAATCAGTAATTACAGTGTAGAACACAAATTAAGAGGGGATATAATCATGATGCAGTCATGGGGTGGGGCTGGTGTTATACAACAGGAGGTAGAAGTTGGGGGGAGGGGGACAATATAATATACAGGCCGGGGGGGGGGGGGGGGGGGGGATGGTTGTACTTGTGAAGATAGAAGTCCAGAGGGGGTAGTCATTCACACACAAAAATATATTCTTCGGCAAAAAGAATGGCAGCAAGACAGGTTTTTTCATGAATATCAAACTTGTAGGTCAATTTTTGTATAAAGGTACGAAGTAAGGGTGTGAAATCTTACTTGTCCTTTGTAGAATTCCTCCAAGCAGACAGCACAGCTGTCCCTGGAGTCTGCTGACAGCTGGTATTTCTTTCTCTTATACTTCCAAACTGACATCTTAGATAGTGACTGTTTAGCTAGTCTCTGAAGAGTCTCCTGGAAGTACGAAGTAGGAAGTAGCGTAAATATTCATATTTTGAATGACAGCACAGTAAAAATTAACAACAACAACATCAGGTCATCGAAAATTTCTTGATATGAGAAATAACAGACAACATTACAAAGTCGAGTAAAGCCTAATATACAATCAAACAATGAACAAATTTGAGGAAAACTGACAACTGAAATCATTTTTGGAAGATCTAATTTGTACCTTCTTGTATACCTCTTTAGTGATTAGGTACATGTAGGTAGCTCAGCAAAAAGGCGTGGCACAAAGAGACATGTCCAGAATGAAAATAATACATATGACAGTACATGCATGTCTTACATGTCTTTTCATGCTACTACATTTCGCTAAGACTAGTTAACCTATAACATATTAGCACAACATCACACACAATTTCATTTAACTCAAATATCCTCAAACAAATTAAGCATATACACTGTAGTGCTGTTTTTTTTTTTTTTTTTTTAGCCAATTAGCCTACTATTCATCCAGCATGTACCTCTAATATGAATTCAAAAATTCATATGATTAGTCAACAGCTATATCAGGGAGGTTTTTTCTTTCATTGCTCAATATTTTGAAAGCAATTTTTCATGAATCTGATCAAAATATACTCAAAACACACTCTAAACAAAAGATATGACAAAAAGTATAATAGCAACAAGTAAAACAACAAATAAAAACAAAATCCAGATTACAACCAAAGGTAAATAATTTATTCTCACCTCTAGATCTTCAATGTTGTTTTGTTGTGGATGATGCGCCATTCCTCTGATCATGCTCACTACATAAAATGTGATGATGAGGGACACCAAACTACGCCAAATCCAACTATACTCATGCTAGAACAGAAAACGATTTAAGCCATTGAGAGCAAACAAAAAGTGAAATGAAGGGGAAAAATGTCCATCCTACTTTCCCTTCAAATCTCATGTATCTATCTCTACAGCAGTTCCACTTGAGGTGAATAATGCAGACAAGGTTTAGGCTAAGTTTATCAAACCTCCCATAAAATAGCATTCTGTGAAGAAATACTTATGAGGGTAAGAAGGATATAAACACTATACATTCCCCCTCCCACTCAACTCCCCCCCCCCCCAGAATTCCATAGTGAAAGATGAAGGAGAGAATGTTAAATACTGTCAAGCAGTTTTGTTGACAACTATTTTTTTCTTCTTCTTTTTTTCAAATTAGGAGCCCTTCCTCACGTAATAAATATATATTTGCACACTATTCACTTCAACCATTGCACATAATCATATACAGTAGAAACTCATTATAAAGAGCTCTGATATAACAAAATTCCTGATATAACAAGGTAATTTTGATGATCCCAGGTCTTTGTGTTCTTTTCTTGTTTTTACCCTCATATAGGGAGTTTCCCTAATATAACATTGTAATTTTCATGGTCACAAGGTTTTCGTTATAGTGAGTTTCCACTGTATTCAACTACAACTGCCTACCTCTGATGAGGACTGCTTCGGGGACAGGCATACAGTTCCTTCCCACTCTCGGAACTTGCTACCCCCACTAGACCGGCCACAGGTAGACCACAGGGTCAACTTAGGGGTGGTCTGGAAATTAAAAACAAAACAAACAGCAATACATGTCAATGAAATGTCTCGTTAAGATGTATATATGCACATGGATCAAGCAGTAGACTGTCAGGGAATTGAAAACATTTCTATTTCAATCCTGTTTCCTGATATGTTAGAATTTAAAAAAAAAAATGAATACTTGCACAGAAATGAGAAATCTGCTCTGAAATCAATTTACAAGCAATTGTACTTGTCATCTGTAAATTAAACAGGGTTGCTGGATCATATGCAGACTGCATAATCATTTGATTTTGCCATAACATGAGTTTTCGACAGATTTATAATATATAAACGTAATCTGCAAGCTTCTAAATCTACATGTATGAATACATTGACAGAAAATTATGAAATTGGTTTGTCCTATCCTATACCAATTTCTTGTCGATTCTCCCTACATATATGTAGCTTCCCAAATTTCAACACTGGCAGAACTCTTATATGTGGGCATGTATAAAATCAGTTGATTTTGGGGGGAAGGGTAATTGTGGTGGTATGCAAAGTTGTATATTGATTGCCATTGGCAATGGGAGAATGTCAAATCTTTCTGCACTGGGGCAATTCCATCGTAACGGAATTCAATTTGTAATTCCGTTACTCACATTTTTAGAGTTGGTGTGCCTATTTTGTACCCTGCCTTCCTTCTTGCCATTTCATACTCTGAAAATATGCTCTCCCTTTCACATGAACTCTTTCATGCCAACAATTTTCTACTTAAATTCATGATATTGTGCTATATGTACCTTGGTAACAGAATTACCAGAAAATAGTGCCACTTTCAAATAACGAAAATGTCTAGGAAAATCAAACATGCATAATATCAATACTGACTAAGATGGTGGAATTCCTTTTTTGTTTTAGCTTCTTTTGATTCAAGGATTTGGCTATTCATAACTATAAAGTAAAGTCCCCAGTTTTCCGTGATACGGAAAACGGAAAAATTTCACTAAATTCGGAAAGAACACGGAATTCATGGAATTTCACGGAAAACTCAATTTTTCAGGCCAAAAAATTTGAATTATGAAAAATACAGTGAAAATCATGAATATCAAAGCAAAATCCAATAAAACAAAACAAACATCAGTGGAAATATCTGCCAATCAAACCTATTCGCAGTGTTTAGCAGGTGTTCGCCAAGCTTTATCTGCATACTGCAGTGCGTGTATATAATGGAAACTGACGTTTTTCTAAGATTTTCAGTATTTACAATTGCTTTATCATAGGTTTTGTACATGTTACTGAAGAACACACAATTTGAAGTTTAGAACACCGAAGAACACGGAATTTGCATTTTAGAAAACGGAAAACTGGGGACTTTACTATAAGGTGATTGCTTTAAATCTGAAGTTAGGTGATTGTGCTTGCCATGTGGAATTGCCCACTGGTAAAGATTTATCCCTACATGTACATGCTTATTATTCTGGTCACAAACTTCCATATGAATCACAAGATCATGAAAATGATAACTTACTACTGCTTTCATCTTGGCTGTGGAGTCTGGCTTAGCTGTAATATTAACTGTGTGTTTGCTTTTCCTGAAACAGAGAAAGGGAATTAGATAAAATACGTTTGAGGAACATATTAACAGTGGAAATATGTACATTGTATAATGTGAAAACCTTGAACAAACATAAGTGTAGCATAAACAAAATAGCACTGAACACACACATTTTCAAGCTTTTGGACATGCACTCCTCAGAAGCTAAATAAGTATGTGCGTGATGAATGAAGTGCAAATTTAAAGAATAAAAAACAACATTGTAATGTGACAATTATGGCAAAAATCTAAGTCGATGATTTGATACAATAAAGCCTGCTATCATGGCAATGGGAATATATCATGCTTTGCCATTTTTATTGCAATTTTTCTTCATAATTCACTGTAATCCCCATCACAAAGATTTAGCAACTATGACAATATAATGCCACTCACAATGCAGCACTTCAACTTATGAAGCTACATTTCCTTATGAGATATGTGAAGATAATCCCTTACCTTAAATCAACATTTGATCTGAATTTCTTAATATCTTTTGGGTCAGTGATGAGTATGATTGGTCTGTCTGTGGTGAAGTGAAGTTCAATCTATGAATACAGAAAATATAACATAAAGTAAATCTACTATTCAACAAAATATTAAACATCCAAATTAAAGCAACCAATATGAACATCAAATTTAAGCTTCTTAATCATTCTCTACCAAATCTACACCAAGTCATTGTCAAAAATGGGGGGGGGGGGGGGGAAGGGGCATCTCCCTCACAATTTGGATGATGGGAGACATAAAATATCAAATGTGTCACCCCCCCCCCCCTCCCCAGATTTTGCGGTAGTCCAAACAAGGGTAAAAATAGACACCTGGAAAAGCCAAGGACGTTTTTTGTTGTTGCAGTCAATGAATTTGGGGGTAAAAGGAGCCATACGTCAGAAAATTTTTATTGTGTGCCCCTCACCTTTCAAGGCAGATTTCCACCCATGCACAGAGTCACACAATAAGATTGCAGAATGACAGAGTTAAGTCACGTTGTGATTAGAAAACACTTTTAGAATCATGTACTTTGAATTTGTGAAGAAATGAGGAGCTTCAATAAATCAAGGTCATACCTCTTTGAAGAGTCCAGGATTAAGAGCCAAGACAAGAAGAGCTGAGGCACCAAAGAGCATTGCTTGCTTCACCTACAACATTTACCAGAAGATGAGATTAACAGATAAACACAGAATGCTCACTGAATGATTCTCAAATGATAATTTGTGTTCTTCTTTTTGATACAAAACAAGAAAAAAAATGTGAATGAAACTTTTTGACCATGGTTTCATTTTATTCTGTTTTACTTGTGTCTAAAGATATGTTTCAGATATTCTGTCTGTCAATACCAGAGACTTTCCTTTGTAAATATTTCAGTGAAACAATTTTCTTCTCAACCAGCTGGAGCAGGATGTTTATCCAGCATTTCTAAATGAAATGATGACCAACTAGCAGACTGACTGATAAAAATTATACAAAATGTGCAGCATCATGCAGAGTCTATGGTATGACAGAACTGTGTAGCAATATTCAGATGAACTCCTGCAATCCCATTTTTTTTTTTTTTTTTTTTTTTTAGTGGACTCAACTCTACATACTGACCCGGTTGTACCATCTGACAGATAAAAAGCTGTTAAAAGCAAAAGCTCACGGACATTTCAAGAAAGAAAAAAAATAATCTTGAAATGCTTAAGAATACCAAAAAAGGCATTAAAAAATAAATAAATAAAAAACAGGGAGACAAAAAATATGCAAGTATTTATGCATATCAATTATATATACACATTTTAACCCATTCCTGACAGGAATTATTTGAAGCCTAATTTGATCAGCTTTTATTCTTCAAATTGGCAACACCAACATTCTTATTTTATTGGTACATTTTTCTTATAAAACGTCATGTATCTGAAATAAATATAAATTGACAGAAATTATGATGAGAAGTCAAAAAGTTGCCAATTTGCAGGGGAAAACAGTGATTTTAAACCTTCTATCACATTGCCAATGTAAGGATTTTAATGCTTATTTTCCTTTGAAAAATTTTCAGCATCAAACACCAAATATTGACGCAACCAAAATGGACACAGTTTGTGTAGAATTTTTTGCTCTTTCTGCTCATGTATTTGTTATGATTTTTAGGACTTTGCATCAAAAGATTAGGCCAAACCACAAAATGTGGACCTCTGTCACGAATGGGTTAAACTAGTTGCAATAATTGTTATAAGCTCCTGAAATCCTTTCATCTGATTGGCCGACAGCAAATTTGTCATAGAAATGTGGCAGTTGTTTCTGATAACAATCTGGCATCCCCTTTGCTCACAGTTTAACAACACAGCTTATGGGCCAGGGTCCTGGGCACCATTTCAAGTTGTCAGCATTGAAAGTTGTCATTCTCTGACAATTTCAGTAAAATCCCTGGTTTTAATTGGCTGAGAAGCACTGGTCACTGACTGTTACTATGGTAATTGTCAGAGAATGACAACTTGTCAGTGCTGACAACTTTCATGAAACTGTGCCCAGTAAGCTCATCATTCATAGGGAAAAACTGAAAGAAAAAAAATCAATGTGGGACTCTGGGAGGCATCTTACTTGCTCCAGGAGGGAGCATCCCGTTCCTCCTTGCGCTCCTGCAGACTCTTCCAATGGAGGGAGGTAGAAGATACCAACCCACTCCTCATCCTCAGACTTCTTCTCATCCTCCTCTTGGATCTTGCTCTTATCAAACTGGGTGGGTGGGGTATCATCATCTTCGCTGCATGTACTTGTTATCTGCAGAAAGAAGATATGTGTATCATTATCAAATAACACAGGGTGATCATGTACAGACTGTACAGACCTCGAAAAGAGAGTGCACATGTGCGGTATCTCAGCACAGTTTACATGAATATGCATGTTTCAGAGTGTGGTCCATTCGAAATTGTTGAATATGCATGAGGATGACAAAGGAAGTGTTGTCACCACTCTTTTCTTCGATAATGCATATTCAGTGTATAGTATGAATATTCATGTATCCCGTGTCGATATGTCACACATGCGCACTCTAATTTCGAGGTCTGTACATGGGAACATTTCGATAGGTCAAGAAAATCTTTTTTCTTTCATCAAAGTCAATCAAATAAGGATTATAGGTGGTTTGCTGGCTGGCCGGAGAGTTTGTGAGTACATATAAGTACAATTTTTTTACTTTTTTACCAAAGTGCTTGAAAATATGGGAACCAAACTGACGGGTTTGGGTCATTTTCAGTAGTTGCCCATGGAGCTCCCCAAGATTATTCATGTAGACTGGGAGCAGCATCGCACCTATATTCAGTTTACTGCACGGAGTCTTGACCTAGTTTCTTACAGATGTACACATTATAAACATAGTAAATATGACAGAAAGTCATTACATGATTATCATGTCATACATGTTTAAAACTCTTTAATGTTACAACATAAAAGTTATTATCAAAATTTATTATTAAGCAATAATTTAATTCATTTCCAGTCATGCATGTCATGCAATTGCAATGATATTGTTATCTTCATAATGATACAGTTGTTCCTATTTATTATTTCCTGCGGTTAGATAATCTAAGTTCGGTATAGATTTACCTTAGAACAGATCTAACGTTACTTACTGTTTGTATCAACCCTGATGCATTCAAACCGCTAGGCCCACTGCGAGCATACACTCCCTGCACCTCTAATCCACCCGGCTGCACCCGGACAAGTGCCTCCTGTTCACCGGAGACAAGCTGCAGGAGGAGCGATAAAACGAAGGCCCAACTGGCTGATTTGCTACTGTTGATCGCCCTAGCGATGTACCGCAGCTTCACTGAAGAATTAGAATTGTACGTTATCACCTTCACTCCTTTACTATGTTTTCCATTCATCTTCACCTTTTCCTTCATTTTAATAGGGCCTAGATTAAAGATATCTTCCCCCACCCTGGCCCTGGAATTACAGTGACATCTTGATCAAAACAATAATTATTAGACTGGTGAAAAAACGGCAATCTCCATACAGCGCATGCAGCCTTGTGCATCATACATATTCTGAGATAGGATATCAATCTTTGACGCAAAAAGATTACGTATCAATGGACGGACTGTACTGTGTAGACTGTAACCCATTCAGGGGCAGTGTAAAGTCTTTCAAAGTGAGGGGGTGGGGGGCAGCGAAACGGGGCACTTTTTGGACAAAAAAGGGCACTTATAAAATGTGAACACAGAAAGGAAAAAATATTACTTTGAGGTGTTAGTAAACCGCCAACTTTAAGAATCATTTTCAACATATTATTTCAATCTTTATAGGACAATAGCTTTAAAATTTGCAGTTGCTCTCATTATTCATTTGCGATCAAAATGTTAAGTTTTCTTCTCTCTCTCTCTCTCTCTTTGCTGAAGGCTGCAGTAATGGCATTATTCACAGTGACTTGATGACAACAGCAGCCGCAAAAAACATTTTAGGGATCTTCCACATCGAAGCTGTTTTCATCCAGTGATTATTAACCTTGCCATTTAATTTTCCAATGTATTTTTGAGGTCTTATAGCAGCGGATTATATTTCATCAGATAAAATAAAGTCAAAGTGAATGGGCTTTTAAGCATAAATCTCACCATGAATAGGATGATAAGACTTATGGTAACAACACACTCAATGTGCTGTGATTGAGATATGGTAATGAAATGCATAGAAAAGCGTAGAGAGCGAGCTTTTGAAAAAGAAAATGGTAGGAAAAAACCTCATTGTTTCAGTTCGGGGGGGGGGAGGTTGGGGGGAGCAGCAGTTGCTTTCCTCTCAGAAATTTCAGAATGTACAGTGTATCAAGCACATGTAGTTTTATTTGAATATAAATTTATGAATTGTACATCTGATCATGTGGAGTATGTATAATTTGATTTATGTTTGCTCTTGCCTGACCCCCCCCCCCCCCCGAAAAAAAAAGAAAAGAAATTGACAGAAAACCAGACACATTGTTCATAAAAATACAAGACAAAATGATGAGATGAATGCATACAGATGTCAATTCAAATATGAATAGTAATTCACTATTTTATTTAATACAACTGCTTTAAAACAGCAATCAGAGCTATATGATTTATGACTCCTTGCTGGATAACAGCCCAGGTTCACTCATATTTTACAAAATTTATTTCAAGGAACTGTCTACATCATGTTCACAGACTAGACATAAAATATCTCTTGTGTGAGTAATTAAATCAATTACCTCAAAACAAACAGAAAGTAATAACTTAACTGTCAATGAACACACAAAATAAAAGAAAACTTTTCTCCTATGGAATAGGCCCTTTGAGTCACACTGTACTTTTTCTTGAAACTTTTAAAGTTCTTTCTCTTGATCTATATAAAGAAGTTTTTTTTTTTTTTTTTTTTTTTAATACTGGGTACAGTATTACGATTAGTACATACAATGCATATCAATTTCAGGACAAAATAGTATTTAAAATGCTCATATATACTGTGAGAAAATATGAGCAATAGGCAAAAGAAAAAAAATACATATAAGATCATTTCCTCAGAAATTTGCAGAGACACATATTTTGCTGTTATTTATATTACATGTAAAAGAAAGCTCAAGATATTTTACAAATCTTTAACAATCATTACCGGAAAAAGTAATTCATTTTCATTCATATTACAAGTTCAGCGTCCAATACACACCTAAACTCCTGAATATTGAGATGAAAAAAAAAAGGAACATTAAAAACCAAAACCAACACCTACAAAACGCAATAGCCATCATGATCAAGCTTTGATAAAAGAAAGATTGTGTAAACCGCATGTTATCAATTGCAGTGAAATGAACTGATTTTTCAACATTAATAATAAGGATAATACTCAGTTTTTATTCATATGTATCATGGAACATTCATTCAGATTTACCATTCTACAGAGCTATCTGTCATAGAGCCTTTTCCCTTTGGATTTCGAAAACAATATTCATCTGGAATAGGCTTACAATAGTGTTCTTTTCCTTTTCCAAATTCTTTTGTAATAGAGGAAACAACTGCTGATTAAAACTTTGGACGGTATGCAAATACTTTGTTCTTTTTTGAAATGAAGATAAGACATGTATTAGTCCTCTTTGTACACTCCACCCATTTCTCAATACAAACAAGTATTTAAACTAATTACATTGAAAATCTTCATATTTGTGGTACTTTAAGGAAGTCAAGCATTTAGCACTGTAGTTATGTTTATTTAAACATAATTATTAAGGAAAGAATAAAATACAAGAAGTAGCAACTGCCTTGACAATGTACTATCAATCACAAAACTTTCTAGGCTTTAATCAATAGTCACAATCATTAACAATACCTTTAAGGAGTTGCTTCCCTCTCAAATCCAAGATTAATAACCATCTTTTATCATTCTCTATAACATTCACCCAATGCAAGTATAAACACTTCAAACCCTGTACTGATGCACTCTAGGTTCACCATATAATAAACTGCTGATTTGCTAAACATGCCTTTCACATCGTAATCACTCATCTATGACACTCCATGCAATAGTCATTAATCAATGAAAAAAGACTGCTGATAGATAACATATAAATGTCATTTTGATTTAGAGGAGAATGCAACCCAGTGTGCTTCCAGTGAATGAAGAAGGACAAGGAGAGTAAACAGTTAGGTTTGAGGAAAATAATCTATTCAAGAGTTAGGATCTTTGAAAGTTTAAGTAAATCCTTATTTGGGGATCCTTGAATTGGCAACTGCCAGCATCTGTGATGTCATCGTGGACAACTCTCCATTCATTTTGTACATAGAATTTAACATTTTCTTTATTTTCAAGAAAAATAAAAATTCTTTTGATTTATTTGAGTATGACATGGCTACATCAACTTCCTCCACTAAATGATAAGAAAATAAGCTGTATGACTAGCAAAATAGCATTACTTTTTAAAACTGAATGCACTGATTCAAATTCAACGAATAACCTGTAGCCTACTGAAAAGTCTCATTTTCAATGGCTTTATACAGGGGCCAACCGGTTCCCATTGGGAATTGGTCAAAACTAGTTGTTTTTCATTCCTCCCGGGACAAGAAATATCTTTGTTTTGTTTTTCCATCTCAACCTTCTTTCAAAAGTCAATTCATTCTTCAAAGAAATGAGTATCAAAAATGACCTGAATTCATTGGAAATTAGCATAGAGTAACCGGTGATGGAGTCGAGGCCGGCAGTTCCGAGTCACGAGGCTGCTGGATAAAAATTTCTCACACAGACTTTGTACACGTGACTCAGACCAAGGCCAAGGCCGGCAAAATGTGGCCTTGACTCCATCCCTGACAGTAACATGTGCACAGATATACAAGAATGCTGCATCAGCATCTACCAATTCTTCACAGTATACCCATTTCTCAAGAGAGTTGTGATGTTTTGTGATGTGCCAAAATTTACCAAGAATTTACTGAACACAACTTTCTTCTCATCTACATTAGCCCCAATCAAACCAATGAATATGGTTAGCACAACAAATTTCAATGGAATCTATATAAACCACCAATTAAGTCGATGAAATGGGAAGAATTTTGGTACAATAAAAATAATTCCATAAGCCCCAGCTAGAGATACAACAATGTCATTGATAGAATACATAAATAGATAGAAAAGGAGTTGAAGAAAGAGAAAGAGTTAGAGAGAAAGAGAGAGAGAGAGAGAGAGAGAGAAAGAGAGAGAGGAGGCAGAAATAGAGCACAAGTAAGAAGTGGATGAGGATTAGAGAAGGTGGGATGAATTGGATAGGGAGAGGAAGAGAGTTGTGAAAAACATGTGCATTTCACAGCCATCACTGGCAAGGTTAGCACAGACTGACATTCTCTTACTTTCAACCATAGAGCATCATAGATCTTCATATTCATACAATAAAGATGTTTGTTAAAAGGTTAACATCATCTACGCTTATCAGTCATTACTTCTGAGGTGAACATGGCAGAGGGATCATGATCTTGGTTTCCATACGTCGGATGAGAGGCACTGTGGGTGATTTAAAGAGAGAGAGAGAGAGAGAGAGAGAAGAGGAGAGATTTAAAATGAGATTATCATTACACAGGATATACTCAAGTATTTGGTCAGTATGTCAATTCTCCCTATCAATGGGAAGACTTTTTGCCCTAAAAGATATCTGGATGTCAAATCCTTACTCTGCACAGTGTATTGTAGGATAGCTTTTGCGACCCATTCACTTCTGACATATCCACTTCCATGCAACGAAACCCCTCGTTCTGACAGCTACTTTTTCAACCGAGGGGACAGTCATTCTCTTGAAAGTTTCATACGAGTCTTCCATGGTGGTTTGGTGAAACTCATGATGAGAAAAGATTGTAATTTGTGTTAAGAGATCAAAGCCGAGATAAAAGTTTTGCGATCTAGTCAAGCCAAAATAGTACAGTATGACACTCATGCATTCAATACTGGAAGTGACCACCCCCCCCCCCAAGATTCTTGGTCTGGACTCCCACAATTTAAAAATTTTTGACATAGGGCTCCTTGCAAACCAATCCTAAAATTTCAAAATGGAACCTCTATGAAAACAGTTAGTGTGGAGCCCTAATTTATGGGTAAATTTCATTTATCTATAATGCAGGGATATTATAGTGCTGAGTCTACAGGATTTAGCGTGCTTCACATTCAGGATGAACCTGAAGTCCTCGGCCATATACTGCGCTGGCGAAGTGTTGTACACAGTCAATATGGAACACACACGCAGCATTAAGATTTACTGACAATATTTTTCACTCGTGCAAAAGGTGAAAAAGTTGAGGTTTCTTGACCTTTGTGCTGATGTATAACTTACATGCTTTTGAAGTAGAAGCAAGGGGAGTCAGCAAACATCTAAAAGCCCCATATAGTATACGTGACTACAATATCCCTTTAAGCCACATCAATCAATATTTCATTCAGTGACATTTAATAGACATATGTTAAATTTCTTTGCTCTATTAGGTGACTAACCTGTGTATGCTACACAATCATCCCAGCCAGGCTTCCGCCATGCTGCATCTCGAATCTCCTTCCTTGTCTGAAGGTCCTTATAAGCTGTAAGTAAGAAGTCAAACACATCATACTGTGTGGTGCTGACATTCAATGTCTCCAACAGTAATACACTAGACTTCATTGTGAGCCCAGCAAAAGGGCATAAAAACGTGGGGGGGGGGGGGGGGGAGAAGACACACCCATTTTTAGACTCAAATTTCTGTTCCAATGCATAGCACTTTTTCCTTATTGAGAAAAAGAAGAAAGAAAAACGTTCCAAAGCTCCGCATTTTTTTCATTTTGCCGTTCCGGCCGCATTGATCTGTTCCAATGAGCATCATTTTTGGTGAAAAGTGGCCCGCACTGTGCTGCACATACGAAGCCAGCCAGAGCTGCCTGAACATCGCCTCTGCACGAGTGCACCTGGCGGCCGTGCTGCCAGGCCAGCTGCATGCATGTATGCCTGCTCCATAGAGATGCACACGCACTAACACGCAAACACGCAAGCGAACCGCTACAGTGACCCCGTTTTCACAAACATTTTGTAGTTCTGAAGCCTGTTCCGAAGCCTCCATTTTTTGTCTCGCCCGTGGCACATACCTACCACTTTTTGGATCGAGTGATCGAGTTTAAATTCCTTCACTGGTAGCCCCTAGAATGTAAATGGGGGGGGGGGGGGTGTATTTTACATGTAACTAGCCGTACTCAAATTATTTTTTCAAGTGGTTGGTAAACTTCAAACATCATGAAAACAATACATACCCCATATGTGATGAACAAGGTAGAGATCTCCAATCTGTGTGAAGAGGCCTAACACTGATTCATTCTGTTCCCTCCGATGAACTATGCCCTTTGCCCTTTGGGGTCAAACAAAGAATAAATTGCAAGTAAACATAAACAAGCCAATAGCAAGATTGTGTCTCGCCCACCCGTGACTAAATAACACGAAGGTTTCCCCAAGTACATCCCTAACCAAGTTTGATATCGCAAAGTCTTGCAGGTAAACTTTAATGTTTGACCTCAAATGACCTTTGACCTCACCATGTGAACTCCGACAGCACCACAACATGATGTTACCCCTAGTGCATCTATGACCCAAGTTTGGTTGCCATTTGACCATCAGTTGTCAAGTTATGTGTCATAAGAGAGTCGTGCATGTAAACTGTAATGTTTGAAATAAAATAACCTTTGACCTTACCACGTGACATCCGATGCCACTATAACATGAAGGTCTCCCAAGTGCATCCATGACCCAAGTTTAGTTAAAAAGGGAGCAGACGTTGCAAAGTTACTTATCATAAGAGAGTCTTGCAAGTAAACTTTCACGTTTGATATAAAATGACCTTTGACCTTACCATGTGACCTCTGATACCACTATAACATGAAGGTCCCCCAAGAACCCTTTCACCTTATCATGTGAAGTCCAACAGAATGATAACATGCACTTCCCCTTAGTGATCTGCAACCCAAGTTTGACTCAAAAGTGTGACACGGTTGCAAAGTTTTGTGTCATAAGAGAGTCTTGCACGTAAACTTTAACCGTTCAACGTTTGACCTGTAATGACCTTTGACCTGACCATGTGACCTCTGACTGGACCATAACATGCAGGTCCCCTTAGTGCATCTACAACCCAAGTTTGATAGATAAGTGTCACACGGTTGCAGAGTTTTGTGTCATAAGAGAGTCTTGCACGTAAACTTTAATGTTTGACCTGAAATGACCTTTGACCTTACCATGTGACCTATGACTGGACCATAACATGCAGGTCCCCTTAGTGCATCGACAACCCAAGTTTGATAGATAAGTGTCACACGGTTGCAGAGTTTTGAGTCATAAGAGAGTCTTGCACGTAAACTTCAACGTTTGACCTGAAATGACCTTTGACCTTACCATGTGACCTCTGACTGGACCATAACATGCAGGTCCCCTCAGTGCATCTACAACCCAAGTTTGGTTGAAAAGTGAGTCACGGTTGCAAAGTTATGTGTGATAAGAGAGTCTTGCACGTCAACTTTAACATTTGACCTGAAATGACCTTTGACCTTACCATGTGACCTCTGACTGGACAATAAGATGCAGGTCCCCTTAGTGCATCTACAACCCAAGTTTGATTGAACAGTGTCACACAGTTGCAGAGTTTTGTGTCATAAGAGAGTCTTGCACGTAAATTTTAACGTTTGACCTAAAATGACCTTTGACCTTACCATGTGACCTCTGACTAGAGCATAACATGCAGGTCCGCTTAGGGCATCTACAACCCAAGTTTGGTTGAAAAGTGAGTCACGGTTGCAGAGTTTTGTGTCATAAGAGAGTCTTGCACGTAAACTTTAACGTTTGACCTGAAATGACCTTTGACCTTACCATGTGACCTCTGACTGGACCATAACATGCAGGTCCCCTTAGTGCATCTACAACCCAAGTTTGGTTGAAAAGTGAGTCACGGTTGCCAAGTTATCTTTCATAACGTTTGTGACGGACGGACGGACGGACGACGGACGGACGACGGACGGACGACGGACGGACGACGGACGGACGACGGACGGACGACGGACGGACGACGGACGGACGACATTTGGATCCCTTAGTCTCGCCTTCACCTCCGGTGGGCGAGACAAAAAGGACAACATATGTCACACAAATGGATCAAACCTGGCAACCCTGATAAGCAATAAAGTGTACTGATGACATGCTCTGTAATTTGAAAAAGCATTTCATACATCGACATATATCTATTTGTTCTGGAACGTGACAAAAATTCTGAGAGAAATTTATTCTGATTTTAGTTCAAAATATTATCAGTTTACAATTCATTCTACAATACTGAAATTTTTATCATTTGATTCTCTTTCATGAACCCTGACCCACATGTAATTCAATCTTACCTCAAGTATTCTATATCTGTTACTCTGTATGTATATCTTGTATTTATATTTTGTGGTCATATAAATAACAATATTCATAAAAATACTAGAGGGTTACTTTACTTACCAGTTGTTTGCCCATTCAATTAATGTTCCAGGCTGAAAAAAAAATACAAACCTATAATTAGAACCCAGAAATGAATTCATCTACTTTAATGTACACTAATGTTCCATGAAAAACAGTCACAAGTGGCAAATCTGTGAACTTTATTTCAGCACAATAATATATTTTTTTTACAGCCTGATAAAGTCAAATTTACAAATGATCAATAGTGCCTTACACATCAAATTTAACAGAACAAACACTCTAAAATCCAACTTAAGAATGAAAAAAACTGTACAGCTTTGATAACTCAGTTTCTATACATCATCAAACATAACAAGAATGTTTTTTCACATAAAAATGATCAAGCCATATTTATAATATAGAGGGGGGGGGGGGAAGAAAGAGAAAGAGAGAGAGAATCAGAGTAAGGAGGAGGAGCTAGAGAGGGAGGGTGGTTGAATGGTTGGGTTGGATTGGATGGTTGGGAGTAAAGAAGGGGTGATGTTCGTTATTCCGAAACATGCAAATTGCGTATACCTAGATGTTCGTTAGTCCGAAAATGAAAAAGCATACTTGCCAACATTTGAAATCTAAAAAGAGGGACAAATTTGGCCGGGGGTCCAGGGGGCCGCTTAGGCCCCCGACTTGGTTCAGGGGCAGCGCCCCAATGGGGGTCTCAAGGGGGCAACGCCCCCTTGAAGCTGAAAGAAAAATAGCACTATGGAGGGCCATTAGATGCTTAAAATGATCCCAGAATCACGTAATATATATTAATAGACACTCTACACACATGGAGAAACAAATTATCAAGGACCACTGGAGACCTGAAATCTTCCAGCATCTCCAAAGTTGATTTCCAACAACATAATACCTGTAGAAGAAAAATTATACAAGTGTCAGCAATATTGCATGACCTGCTACACCCAACTGGTGTTGAGAAAATGCTTTAGATTTTGGATTTGATTTTTACTTTTCTTTTTTTTTTAAATCTAATAACAAATACATGTATGTACTTCAAATTTGTGCACAACAGAATGGAAATCTCTTGTTTAATTAGATTACTCAATTCAGATTTCAAAAAAAATTATGAGTAAATATGCTGCAAAGGAAAAGTATCAACATGAAATTAGTATTTTGCATATACATATAATCCTTTAATTTATAAGACACTCTACAAGTACACTGAAGAACATGTGACTAAACTATGCAGCTCAATGCAAGAATTTCTTTTTTCTCAATTTGCTCAAAATTTAAAAATATAAAATTATATGTTCATCTTGTGTTGAATATCTCTCTAATTGTATGAAAATTGATAAAATCACTTTGCAAAATTGAACAATTTCAAAATATGCTTTCTTTCACTTGTCTTTATTTTCACTGAAAACAAATAAAGTAAAATATTAATAAAGACATTTCAGTGATATCACCACAACCATGCCCTCAAACATACCAAATTACATGTTGTCGATGTGTTTTTTCTTCTCGGCGTGCCTTCTTATATCATTAGCTCCTCCACTTGAGATTTTTATGTCCTTCCGGCAACACATGCAAAATGCAAATTCAACGCCTTTCGTGCTTGGCTTTATGAAAGGAAATCGTTGTTTGTACTCCTCTTTAAATTTCTGCAACCGTTTTCCACTCATTTTGATCAAATCCTCTCCAGTTTTGCGAAATAATCCCGTTAAATCCACGATCGTCACATACCCCGTGCACAGCTCAGCAAGCGTTAATACATGTCCCACATATAGAGATCGGTGCTGTGCATACATGCGTTGTGCACATCGCATCGCATCGCATGCGAACAAATCACGTTTTCGCAGTCACATGTGTACACCCAGTCACACAGCGGAAAATCGACTTGGGAGAGCGATCGAAACTTGACATACCATACATGTACCATCGGTCAGTTTCGTTGGTGGGACTGTAACATTACGTGTATCGATAGCTGAAACCCGGAAGTCATAGACAATACTGTACATTTCGTATATATAGAACACGCGCAAAACACTTTTTTCTCTTTTTTTCTTAGATTTATTTTTTTGTCTAGGTTCAAAAATCGGAACGTTCCGATTTTACTGCTCTAAAAAATTTTAAAAACGGGACAATTCCGATAAAAACGGGACAGTTGGCAAGTATGAAAAAGGGTTCGTTAATCCAACATTTGTGGCGTTATTCAAAGCTTCGTTATTCCGAAAATGAAATAAGGTTTGTTATTCCGAAGGTTCGTTAATCCAAAAACAAAATAAGGTTCGTTAGTCCGGAAATAGCTAACAAACTAATGAACCTTATTTCATTTTTGGACTAACGAACCATATTTCGTTTTCGGATTAATGAACCTTCGAAATAACAAACCTTTTTTCATTTTCAGACTGACGTACCTTTGGATTGATGAACCTTCGGAATAGCGAACTTTATTTCATTTTTGGAATAACGAACCTTTGGAATAAACGAACCTTCAGAATAATCAACTGTAACCGTAAAGAAGAAGGGAGAGAGGGGGAGAGGGAGAGAAAAAATACAGAAGAAAGAGGGAAGAGAGAAATAAAGAAGAGGGAGGGGAGGGAGAGTGAAAAATGGAGAGAGGGGAGAGGAAGGGGGATAATGCAATACTAACCCTGAGATGATAGCTTCTGAGTTCATACAGGTGGGATGTATCTCTCTGAGGGGGATCTCCCCAGAATGAGAACGGCATGAGAAGCTGATTACTCCTCCCAACCAACATCTCGCCGCGTAACTTCTTGTACTCAAGATAATCCTGTTTCAAATGCAATTGTAACATGTTCATTATCGTTATCATTATGTTCATCAAAGCTAAAAGAAATCTAGGCCCCGTTTCATAAAACTTGTTATCAGTTAACAACTGCCAATTTCTATGACAAATATGCTCTCAGCCAAGCAGATGCACAGATTTCAGTGGCTTATAACAGTTATTGCAAGTAATTATTGATAACCAGTTTTATGAAATGGGGCCCAGATGAAATTGCAACTACATTTAGTTACAACCCGATTTAGAGAGGAGTTGTAAATTGAGTAACTGTTGATCACATCATAAATAATATGGTCAAGTTGTCTGGAACAGAAAATATACATATATATACATAAAAGCCCGAGTTAAACTACATCTCATCACATAATTTCTTGTACTCAAGACAAATATCATAACATGTTCATCAAGGGAAATCAGTTGAATTTGGAACTACTTACACCCCATTTTAGAGAGAAGTTGTCAAAACAGCCAATGGCTGCAACATAAACATTAATATAAAAGGCAGACTTTTAAGTAAACAAGTCCACATACAAGCGGACATGAATAAGGGTATTTGCAGAATCAAACAACTGTTTCATTTCAAGTAATGTTGTGATCTTGTTTTATCCCTTCTCTTCAAATTCCTTAACCATAAACCCCCAGAATGAGAAGTAAAAGTTTTGCAGGCCAATTTCACACACATTAGATGCACACAATTTTTTTTTCTTCAGGTGATTGGTACATTTAACATTACATGTACCGTATCAGTCAACTTGACAAACTGTGGGCACTTGGGGGGGGGGGGGCATCTATCTATAGTTGCCACCACATACCTTGTCTTCCCAGAGCAGTTCTGACATCTTTTTCACATCATCAAAACCCTTGTACATCCAAATGTGTACTGTAAGAGGGGAAAACAAAAGATCGTAGTTCAATTCATGGATACAAATACAGGTTCAAGTACAAGGAGAGCAAAACAATTCTCTCGCTTCACAATGCATGCGCCACCAATCGTGAGAGTCCTATTTTCCCACTCACGGGTCAACAACTATTTCCAAGATAGCAGATGCCGCAAGTGATTGACCGAGGGATCCCAAACACAGGGAAAAGGATGAGTTAGTAGAACTAGCAGTGAGAGCCCAGGGAAAATATGAAGTGTTAGAAGTCTGTAATCACTTAGAATAGGAGCAGAAAAGGCGACTTGTGCAAGGTGTTGATGGTACTGTTTTTGACCCATCTCCCAGAATTAACACGCTAGAGTTCCTTACGCAACTGAACCAAATGAGGGCAAAAGGATTGCAAAATGCGAGAATTTACAAGGGTGAACATCATCAATCAAAAAAGTGAGCAATCTGATATGTTGTTTTTGTGCAATCTTTATCTGTTATACTTCTAAGCAACATGAGGTATTGTAGGGATACTGTCATTTCATTTCACAATTGATTTATTCAAATGCTTTCATACAGCTTCCTTTAATCAATGTGACTGTCATGCTGTATATTTGTCTAAAAGATGTCCTTTTTATATCCTGAATTTACCGGTAATTTGTTGGGCTTTTGTTGTGCAAGTTTGATGGAGACTGACATTTTTTTCTTTTTTAAATGTTCCCTAAGGAGCTTCACTTTAAGTTCACAATCCTGTTAACTAAGACTGACAAATTAAGAAAAATTGAAAAAAAAATCTCTATCAAAATTTAATTACACCAAAGAGCAACAAATAAAAAAAAGTGAAACAAATCACCGAGTACAGATTTCTACTTGTAAGTGACATGTATCAAATAAAATCATCTATGAGATTATACATACCAGGAAAACATGTACAATTTCTTGTAGTTTTATTGTTTGAACATTTCAATCTCCTTTCTAAACGAATAGACCTCACAACACAGAGAAGAATGACTAAGTAATGATGAAGCTAAGTCCATCATAATAGATTTCAAGCAAACTTTCATTCACTGTTATTTCTGTCTTTCCGTTTTACCTGCTTGATCTTGTGGACCAAAAGCTGTGCTCCAGCTTGCAAAGAGTTCACATGGGTAGTCTGATTTCTCATGGACTCTCCTCAAGTGATGGTCTCTGCAAATAATCAGTACAGTGATTCAATTTTTAAAAAAAGAGAGAAAACTCATAACATTCATTAATTTATTCATTTCACTTTATTGATAACATAACCTTGTCCAAATACTGATACAAAGTTTACAAATTTACATAATTGTAAAGACTACATAAAAGAGTAAAATACACAATGATAAAATTGTCAAGGAACAAAAATTGAAATAAAAAATAGACACAAATTATTTAAGATATTGTTTAAGACAACATCACCACTATGACCAAATAATGCATTGTACAGTTGCATCAAAAAGTTAATATTACAAACATGTAAGTTTTCCACATATTTTCAAAACCTGTATTTTCTCAGCTATCATGAATCATATACATGTCCCAGAGTTAATTCATGTGATGTATATATGAAAAAGAAAAGCAACTTGTCTGTCCTCATGAGAAAAGTTGATAGGAAATGAGTGAAGTGGTGAAAATACAGGAAAAGAGTTTTCTGCCAGGTTTATGTGAACTTCTGAGCCCAACTGTACTTCCACCCCTACATCCACATCATCTATTATCAGGTCCATTAGTATTGTGATAGTTTTGCAGTACAATGGCTCATTCATTTGACTTTCAGTCGAGAGGTTGAGGGTTCAAGTCTCACAGTACCCTGGGACCTAGCCTTTAGCCAAGGCCCCTGGTGCTGTTACTTCCCTAAACGCGCCTGAATACATAGACTAATCGCACGACAACTGTGATCCGTGGCTGGAGGTTCGTCAGCACCAAGGCCTTTACTAACCTGAGTGGTTGTTGTAGTTTATTTCTTTTGTTGTGTATTATATTTCCGCTACCGAATCGGTAGATAATTAGATGCAAAGTAGCTTACCGAGAAAGCCCCCCAAACCGCCCGTTCAAATCCGATACACCAATCAGAGTAGACCATTCGAGAGAACTTATGAATATTTATCATTCACATGTGCTTAACATTCGACGTGTTGTACAATAACAATCGATCAGCTGATCGCGCGAACCACTATGCGTAGGTTGAAATGAAAAAGGAGAGAGGAAAGTTTTACGATAGATCTACTTATTTAGCAAAATAGTAAATACAGCTAGTCATCAAATTATTTATTTCCTTTAATAAATCTATCTGTTTAATTGAAAATTGAACTAAATATTATTCATTAATTTGTACATTTGAATATCTATACCCCCGTAATTTAATGAACGAATCCATATAACACCGCAGTTAAAACAGTTACGATTGGTCACAATCGTCGCTAGCTGCTGTATATGCAAGACCCTCATGCATATGCATGAGCTCCGCAAGTTAGCAAAGGCCTCGGCGCTGACGCGCCTCGTTCCACTGATCACTGCCATAAATTCACACTGTTTAGTCTATTTTTCAAACCCTGCTTGGCAGACAAGCAGCGCGCGAGGCCTTGCCCAAAGGCTACCTGGGACCTGTTTCTCAAAGCTGTCATAAGTCCATGTTATTGGACAATCAACAGAGACAAGTGTTTGTAGAATTAATATACATTTCAACAGGATATAATGAACTTAAGACTTATGACAGATTTGAGAAACTGGCCCCTGATTTCCTTTGGTAAGACATTAATCTACACTTGCCACTCTCAACCCAGGTGTAGAAGTGAATGGACACCTGGCAGATGTTTATTCCTAGTACATATATGTAGCCCAGCTGTGCATAGCTGTGTATGGCAGGGGAACTATTACTTAGTGTCAGGAATGTCATGCATCATATGCAAGTCCATGTATTATCACTATTATCAATGTAATGTCTGGCAGTAAAATACAGAAAACATTTAGAAAGCTACTATGCCCTGTAAATTTCCCTTATTAGTTCCAGAAGATACATGTAAATTCTAATAGAGATAAACATCCTTCACAGATTACACAGTAACACTGTTGTGTACTTACGAAAGTTTGATGTAATCACCCATGCAGTCTGGTTTGATATTGTGCACTGTTAGAAAGAACGTGAGAGTAGATGTTATCATTTCTCAATCTTTGACTTGGTAATTACTGTTTTAGGCTAAGATATAACATCTTATGTAGCATCTTGCAGTTTGATAAACTTGTCATCACCTAGACTGATATAAGACTGAAGTATAAGAATAATAGATGCCAATCTGAGAAGGCAAGGCTGATTCATTTAGACTTTTAGAAAATTCTGAACTAACTGCTATAGGTAAATTGTCTTCACCTAGACCGATGTAAGATTTAAGGATAAGAATAGCAGATGCCAATTTCAGAAGGCGAGGCTGATTCATTTAGACTTTCAGAAAATTCTGAACAGCTATTGGCAAATCTGTGGAAATTATCTGCTCATATTCCATGTAAAGAAAAATTTCTCACCTTGCATTTCATACACAATATCTCTGTTTGTCAGAGCCACAGAGTGAGATGTTGTAGCTGGCTCCACCCTCTTCACATGAAGTAATTTGGACAGCCATCCTTCCCCTCCTTCACTAGCATAGGTTCTAGAATTGAATATGGAGGGTGAAAAATTCTGTTATTCTCATAAAACAGAAAATTTAAACTTTTGTTTTAACAGACATTCTCATCATGCAAAACCACCAACAAGGCAAATATCCCAAGCCAAATTTCTTTTATCCACTCCGAGGTCACAAGCCCAATTGTTTTTACATGTTAATTACAACAAAATATCTTAATTTACAAAAGTAGATGGTGCTTTTTAAATGCAGTTAGTCAAAGGGGGTAACTGTTTATGTGCAATCTGCTCATTTTTTTTTTTTACTTGAGCCAAAATAATCCCTTAAAAGCAATTGTAAAAAAAAAAGAAGAAAGAAATCGGTATCCAAAACAGGAGACCACACTGTCTCCCAAATAGGCTATCAAGTATCTGGACAAAACTTATTTAGTATCAGAGAGTAGACAAGATCTAACTCAACAGAAACAGTCTCCAAGCAAAGTAGGAAAGAGTCATGCAACTCTATCAAGTGACCACTCAAATGTGTGGTTGTATAAATCACCGACTGGAATTTGCACTGATCACATCTTTTACTTTTTAATTTTGGTAACATTTGATATCTTTTGTCTTTGAGAATTTAACTTTGAGCTCCATTTTTTATTACAATATTCTTGTTGTTTTGGGGTATTCATGCAGAAGTTAATGTAACTTATTTCCTGACAAGCTAGCAACTTAAAATATGCACTTGATGTTGTTGATAGTCACAATTAATACTGATACACAGTTTTGTGTCAATGCGGGATCCCGAAAGTGAAATTTCTGGGTAAAACGAGCAGTTTTTCGAGGCAAATTACACGTGCCCAGCACAGCACAGCATGCAGCCCTCTCGTGCCTTCATGTCGTGCACTGACTGTGCACACGACTTGAAGGCACTTGAAGTAGCTGTGTGCAACTTGAAGGCATGAGACTCGAGAGGGCTGCTACACCTATGCTGTGTACATCAAACCCTATGTATAATTTCCCTCAAAACAGTGCCTGTTTCACCCCGAAATTCCACTTTTAGAATCCTGCATCATGTTTCTGTCATGACCATGATGCAGGGCTGCCAACATTGGATGATAGTCTGGTGCATACTTTATAGAGTATTTTAACATATACCTAAAGGCATTATGAAGAGAAAAAATTATACAATTTTACATGCAAAGAAAATGATAAACATGGAATACCCACTTGTTAAAATCCCAACCATGTCTTTATTTGGTTCCCTTCTCTGTTTGACCCAGGTATTGGATGTAGGTACTCTTGGGTGCAGATGATGGGAAGATGCAACAAGTATCCAAACAGAGAATTTCTTGTATCAAGCCTCCTCTGTTGCCATCTTCATTGTCATGATTGTCATTATGTGCACGGGCCGGTCATGTCAGGGTATTGATGCATATAATATAGCCTAGCCCTGCTAGGCCTGGATCAGGGGAGTGTTTCATGAAGAGTTTTGTCGGTGAAAATCACAGACAAATGTTTGTTATAAGCTACTGAAAATCCTCTATCTGATTGGCTGAAAGCAAATTAGTCAGGGAAAATCACCGACAAATCTCTTCATGAAATGCTCCCTAGATCTTACCATAGAGATCCTATAGTCTCTATGGATCTTACATACACACGTGCTCGAAATGAGATCGAGAGCTTTCGACAAAAGGCGGGAAAACTTTCACAAGTTTTTTCAGTGCTTCCTAAATTCTTGAGTTGGTCGCCATTTTATTGAAATCTATCATTTTCATTATTATATTTAGATCTATTTATTTCAGATTCGTGCATGAGAAATTTCATGATTAGCGTGAGAACGTGAGAAATGGGTGAAATGAGCGAGTCTCACGCTCAATCAATGCGTGAGTGTTGGCAGCCCTGATGATGACATTAGAAACTACACATTACACTGCATTACGGTACAGAGCATTTAAAATTCTCTGCAAAGAGCAAACACACTCACACCTGCACAAACAACACACATTCACATCTTCATAATCATGATAACCCTCCTGCTCTGCACTGGAGCCATACATCAACGCACCCGCGGCCGCCCCAAACTCCTGGAGCGAGCTGGCATGCATGCACCTGTATCTGCCGTACCGTTCCCAACAGCCGCGCAGCAGCGTACATGGACAAGGCAGCCAACGACAAATGAAAACAGCCATTGCATTGGCGAAAGAAATGGCAAATTTGAAATACTCACCTGCTGAGAACACCAATATGAGGTCTCAAAGAAGCTTGTATAGCAAACCTAGATGCTTGTGACAAAAGAGAAAAGCTTGATTTCAGTTTTGTAGCCATGTTTTTCAAGTTTCTGTGCAAGAATCGCAGACGAGAGTCGTCACGAATTCAGTGCAGGCCAGGCCACCGAGGCTGAAAACTATGGTATCTTTGATAACAGCACAAAATATGAAAGCTCTTTTGGGGCTATACGTACTTAGTAGTTTTTCGAGGCAAATTAAGATAAGATTAAATAGGACTGATCGATTTTACTTTTGGTTTGATTTTCGTGTCAGGATGATAGGATCTACCTTTTTAACGCCACTAGAGTTTTCTGATACTCAGATTTTAAGATAAGAATAATATAACAGCACCTGAAATGTGTGGACAAAAATATTTTGAATTTCAGTAAGAACTTGATGGGAACTTGATTAGAGATAGGTTTGTCATTAACAAAAATATTTCTTTAATAGTCATACTTTACTGAATAATCACCTCAAGAAGGTTATAAACAATCTCTAGAATTTGGTCTCAGTCTTACCAAGAAAAAACAAAAGGGAGGCATACTGCATAATTATGAATCAAACATGCACATACAAGATACTGCTAGTCTTTTATCACCATCAACCTGCGATCAATTTACCATCACATTCACTCTAGTCTCTTCTATCATAATCATTGTCATTTTTAGTGAATATATCATCAGATTCATTAAAATGTCAGCAAGTCAAAATGCTAAAATTAATCAATTCTAAAAAACAGGCATCAAAACAAACCCGTTGTGTCTATATACTTTCAAAGTTATTTCAGTCATGAATAATATAATATAGCATTAATATTAGATGTATTTTATGCATTCACTGTTGTTCAACTATTTTGAAAGTAGACCCATGGTTATTGTGCAGGGTCTAGTTTCTAGACTACTTTTGAGAAACAACAACAACAAAATCTTCAT
The DNA here is from genome assembly GCA_029962745.1 of Echinometra lucunter. Lineage (NCBI taxonomy): Eukaryota > Metazoa > Echinodermata > Echinoidea > Camarodonta > Echinometridae > Echinometra > Echinometra lucunter. The sequence continues at coordinate 18,191,820 of CM057154.1, read as the reverse complement.
CAAGCAATGAATTACAGATAAAGAATTTGATCTGTTTGAAGCTGAGCACTGCAGATTTTTGTTTAGTACATCTGACTTCAATTGAGAAGAAGAAAAAAAAGAAGATATCAATTATCCAATGTATGCTTTGTTTTGCAACCTCATGAAAACAAAGCATACATTACCTCTATGAACAAATCATGGCTCATTTAAGAAAATACACAAACAAAAAACAAAAAACTAACAAAAAACAAACAAAAAAACAAAACAAATCATAGGTTTGAAAATTCTAAGCCTGACCTGAAATCTGTGCAGGTAGATTTTATTTGGCAAATCTGTGGTATACTGTTACAACATGAATAATGAAGATACTGTCTTCCCCAAGTCAAAATGTATACCTAACCCAACCTTGGAATTCTACTTCTATGTGAGGCAGGGGCAGCGCTACAGTGGGGGGAGGGGGGGGGGACAGGAGGCGGTGGATGCTCCCCATGATTTTTCAAGTGAAGAAGAAGAAGAAGGAGGAGGAGGAGGAGGAGGAGGAGGAGGAGGAGGAGGAGGAGGAGGAGTATGAGGGCAGGGTCATGCAGCTATTTGTTCTTTTAAAAAAAAAGAACACATAAACTTAAGTCACCAGTGGGCCAAGGTTAAAAACCAGAAAAGTACTCCCCCCCCCCCCCCCCATCAAAATACCCCGGTGCTGCCACTGATGTGAGCCCCATTCTTTACTAGCACACACCAGAGTAACAATCAGTCTACTCAAGAATTACTTGTTCTTTTACTGAGAATGAAATCAAACATGCAATATCTCCTTTAGAAGTAGTATTTGAAGCACATTTCTAATATAGTATAGCAACAAGGTACATGTACCTACATTGTAGTTCTCACTATACAAAGGAATGATATTTTGGGTGATTGGTACACTGGTGATTGATACACAAGTGACATGATGACAATGGAATGAAAAACTGGAATGCATTTCAGAATGGCATCAAAGAACACTTTCTGGATTAAAATTTCTTCTCCAAAAATCCATTTACTTATGTTTAAGTGTAAACTTAGTTGAAGTGTGTAAACACTTGTGTTTTGTTCTTTGAAATACACTAAATATATTTTGGAGAAGCAGTGGCGTAGCTAGGATTTCATTCTAGGGAGGGCGGTAGTGAGCACGCGAAACGTGCGAATCACTTACTGAGCTCGCTAAGCGCGCTCCCTAGGGGGGAGGGTGCAGGGAGGGAGGAGTTTCCCCCCTCCAGCGCAAAGCGCGGAAGCTCCAATGTTTCTTTGAATTGTTTCTTGTCTGCTCCCGCTCTTCTTACTTTCTCTAACCTTTTTCTTTTCTTGCTCACGCTTTTTTCCCTTCTGCTCTTTCTTTTTTTCTTTTCTTGTTGGCGTTTTGGAGGGGGCGACCGCCCCCACCGCCCCCCCTTGGCTACGCGGGTGTGGAGAAGAAATTCAAATCCAGAAAGTGCCATAAGAAATCATTCTATCTACTATTGGTTTTCTCCATGCACCCACCTGTATCATATAAGACCCTTCTATATAACTATTCAACAGAGGTTATTACTACACCATAGTGTTCAGCTAACAGATTTTCTGATGTATACCACCAAAAAAAAAAAAGTGATATTGATTCTTAGTTTCTTGTCTGGATATTTTCACACTGAGGAGGAAAGGGTTCCATTTTATTAGATATTAGATATTCTTCCTGTAAATAAAATGCTATTTGGCAAATTTCAAAACAGATTCTATATTTTTAAAATTCATATACATGTACAGTATATACCATAAACACTTAAGAGGCTCAAACAATGTAAAATGCTTGATATCAACGATTTTTGTCAATTCAGTGTCTAGATGTACTCAGATTAACGTTTATTTCACAAAAATAAAAACTCACAAAAATTTTGAGGCAGGTAAAAAAAGGAAGGGGAGGGGACAAGAAACTATAAATCATTTTTATGTGGCCTAATCTTTCTATGAAAACGTAGCTTCAGTGTGTATGACTGGGTTTTTTTTACAGACGTGTATTCATAAGATATGATTACTTACGTCTGGGACCGACCTTTAACATCACTATCCATAAGACCTAACTCAGACTTAAACCTGATCCGATCAGAATCAGTTTATAGGCGAAGACAAAGAGCTGACTGCGGATGTTACCGCTAGACCAACTCCTCCTGCCACCCACTGCAACTCTAATACACAAATACATCAACCCATGTATACATTGCAAAAATATCATATCAATATTCACAGCTGAAAAACAAGTATCAAACACATTTAAATTAACACACACAAGGCTAAGTCAAGGTGAATACATACTCTCATTCATCTATAAACTTAAAGCTTTACATTCATTTAAATCTGTAGAATAACCTACTGCTCAATAAATAGGTAGATATTACGAACGTGTACACTTCTTATTTATAGATATATACATAATATACGTGTATATACAATAACACATTTAGACATATATTAGAATGCTTAAAATACAAAAACAAAAAAAAACCAAAAAAATTTCATATTTCATGAATCATAATAATTATTTTTAAGACTCTGGACTTTCTGCCATACTAAAAGATGAATATAAATGCCCTCAATTCAATGAAACAAGAACAATGTTTGTACTTCTATCTCTACCATTTTAAACTTCTACTGACGATTCAAATTTAGGCAACATACATACATGTATCTATGCAACATACTCTTCAAAAAATAAACACCCATGTATTCACGAAAGAAGAAATGATACAGAATGTCATGTGATGCAGCACTGTCATTCCGTAAAGATCACACAAGATAGAAAAGCATTTACATTAGAAATGGAATGCTGTGAAAAAAGTACATGTATATAAATTCATAAAGTAGTTATTCTTGAAGAATTCAAGTAAGTAAGGCTTTTAAAATCAGTATTGGTACAAGCTCACTCAATTATCATTCCTTTTATTATTTCCAGAATGAATTTATACAATTGCTGAGTCAAAGACATAATTACACGTCACCATGTAGCGATCAAGGTATTAACAGGTGTAAGAATGTTTATATATATATAGAGAGAGAGAGAGGGGGCATTACACAACATGCAATCATTATAACCATCACTTTAGTTCATTCACAGCCAAATGTGAAAAAGAAAATTCTTCTACACTTTTAAAAAATATTCAATTGCAAGGTGTGCAAGGACTGTACAAAACTGCAGCTTTGAGATTACTTTCACTCTAACACATAAAATGACTCAATAATTATACTAATAACAATATCCAGGACAGATATGCAGTGTATATTCTTAGCATATTGGCTTTATAATTAGAATGGTAATCACAGTAACTGCATGTGTATGTTGTGAACGACTGAATACAAAATATCTTATGTATAGGCAAAAGCACAGAGTCTGACTTCATAGCAACAGCTCTGTAATCACAAGTCCTGAATATTTCTTTAATCCGATATTACACCCCTGCAAGATCCTTTGGCTCTTCCACTTCTGGTTCCCTTGTGATTCCCAAAGTAGCAAAACTTGTGGGAAAAGATCCTTTGCTCATGCATGTCCCACTTTATTGAACAGCCTTCCTGAAGACATCAAAAAGTGTATAACCTCTGATTCCTTTCAAAATCGTTTTCAAAAGTTTCAGTGTGATTCTTAATTATTTCTGCACGTGTCTTGAGCATTCCAGAGTGGATTTGGTGCAAGATAAGATCCACTTTTTATTATTATTATCATCATTAATATCATCACTAATGTACATAGCAGTACCTACATTTCACAACATGTTGGCAAATTACAACCTTGAAAGCTTTAAGTTCAGACTTCCTTTTTTAAAGAAATATCATTTTGAATAATCTCAGTGCACTCAAATTACAAATCAATAAACTATTTTCAATCTGCTATAGTACTGTTAATCATACTCTAATTTGCTATAATTTCATCACCTTTTCATTCAAGTACACATATCACATTTCTGCAGTATCGAAATCTCCCTAAATGTCTGAAAGCGAGCTGTCAATACATCACACTACACAAACGTCACTCACATTTAAAGATGAATTTTTAAAGACACAAGAAGCAACACTTCAAATCAATGACGCTACTGTTTCAGCATATACCGGTAGTACTGTAGTTCTCTATGATGCTACATGGGCATTCAAACATGAGGCGACATTGTGGTGCAACAAAATCCCCACAACATTTTGCTGTACAAGTCACTGGGGTATGAGGTGACAAAAAAATGTTGCTGAGGCAGGACACATTTTTTTTCTTGCTGCCTGGCTGCAAAAAATGTGCACCAGTGAAATTCCTAAAAAGTTAGTGCAAAAATACGTTGTCATGAGATTGTATGCACAAGTTTTGAAAAAGTTCTCTTTTATTTGAGAGTTGATGCGTTAATTCGCGTTCATTAAACATACGTGGTGCCACAATATCGCGCCATATCTGAACACTAAAAATTTTGAGGCACCAAAATGTCGCCTCATATCTGAACACCCTTTAATGATTCACAAATGCACTTCCAAATTCACAAGCAACAGGTATGAAATTTACACACTTACAATCATGCTAGCAGAGCAGCATATATATTTTATACAACTCACTTCTTGTGGTTAGAATACTACATCAGTCTAAATATGGTCAATAGAATACCATGAAATTTACATGTAACAAACTGACATCTATACCACATCACTGTTTAACATCGTTTTTTCCCACACTTTGGGTTTGGTTGTTTCATTTCTCCGACAGCCTTTCTCCAAGCCTTTTGGTCTTCAGCATCTGCCTGGGTTGAGGCCTGATAATCTCAGACCCTTTGGTAAATGTCATGTTCCATATTTTATGAGGGAGGATGACACATAACATAAGTTTTTAGCAAATTCAATAAGCCAAGTTAAACAGGATTATGACATTGCAAATGAAAATATAGTATTATGAGGAATGCCACTTAGAATTGATAAAAAAGTAGAAAAATCATCTAAAATGGGCCCTTTTGCACACAAAAAAGGTGTTTTCTATGGACAAAAATATATTACTAAAGTAGGAATTCCTACTTTTGTCTGAAAAGTGGCATCCCCGTATTACATAAACTGAGTAAAGGACAATGCGTCTGCAGACCAAATGACTTTACCATCCCTATTCCATCTTTTCCACAACAGTCATCACAGATCTTCATCATCTAGCACTACCTCCCCTCTTGAGTAAGCTAAGGAGTTTGGAGGAATGGTGGGAAACGGCACCAGCACTGTTTCGTTCACTCCGGGCGGACGAGGGCAGGCTTCCTGGGGTAGTGATCCCCGAGGAACGGATGCTGTCGACAAGGGTTAGAAGTTTCTCTGTGGCCTTGGCCTTGACCAGAGCCTAGTCATAAAGACAAAGTGGAAAGACGTATTTGCAAAAATGAACGAAAATTCAACTGCACTCCCATCTTAATCAATATGCAAGTGATGCTTCAACAAGCTCTTCTTGTAAATCATGCTTTTACCAAAAATAGAGTTTCATAAATCTTTCAGTTAATGCTCATTCAGATATGAGGCGACAAATCCCTGCAACATTTTTAGTGTCCAGATAAACTACCCCACTTATGTTAATGAGCACACATTAACGCATCAACTCTCAAATAAAAGAGAGTTTTGTCAAAAGTTGCACAGACAAACTAATGACAACATATTTTGAGCTAACTCTTTAAGAATTTGATTGGTCCACAGCTTTTTGCAGCCGGGAAACAAAGAAAAAATGTCTCTATGCTCTATCTTCTCTATAAGGCGTTTTTCCTAAACAACAGGAAGTAAAACCTTTCATGACCTACCTGTCTGAGAGGGGCATGCCTAGCCAGTGTCCTTAGGGCCACCAGGGACACCTCCTGCACCCCTAGCTGGTTATCATGGTGTGCTGATTCCAGGAGACTCTCGGCCACCTTCGCTTTGAGGAGCGGGGAGCAGAGCTTGGCTGAATGCCTGGCAAGATTTCCAAGAGCTCCTGTTTTTATTAAGGAAGAAAAGAATTATTTACTGAACTTGACTGTACAATTATAATTTTCCTTCATGTGTATTTCTTTTCATGGTGACCTGATTACAGGAGACTCTCTAGAACCTTAGCCATAAGAAACCAGGATTCCCAAGAGCTCTTGATTTTTAAACACAGAGGGATTAATTATACTCCCGCATGTAAATCATCCCTGTTAGCCTTACACACAACCAAATTTGGCAACAATCTCCGAGATATGAGACTCAACTTTAATCATTGCCCTGCAAGGCTATTCGAGTGGCTCTGAACCTTAAGCAATCGCAAGCAGTCGTAAATGTAGGAATAACATGCTTTATGTGAATTTAATAGACATCGTATACAGCATTAATCATAACATTTCTTGATGAAAATAAAAAAAAGATACCGACACAAAGGAGACAGACAACAGAGAGAGGGGGGGGGGAGCTGAGAAAAAAAAGAAAGACAGACAGCTTAGAAGATACAAAAATAGCTCTAACAGTTTAACACATGTGTATTCCCTACTAACCTGCAGCATTGGTTCTAATCCTTGTAACAGGATCTGAGAGGAGTTGGACCAGGACTGGAATGACAGGGGCCAGCTTGTCATACAGATCTCCACTGTGATAGGCAGCATTTCCAATAGCATAAGATGATGACTGCATGAAAGAGAATGCAAGAAAAGTGTTGTACTTTATAATGGGCTTTAAAACACATTCGCATGCATGTAGCTATTCATTAAGCTTTTTGACACCTTCTCATATATCATCACTGCTTTGTCTGTCGTATCTTTCTGTTTAATGGCAAAATTGTGTTCATATCCATAAATCAATTTATCATCTATATCTTTGTTGAAGGTACTGTTTAACATTATTACTTCCTAATGACAAGGGCCCTGTTTCATAAAACTTGTTATCAGTAACACCTGCCACATTTCTATAACAAATTTGCTCTCAGCCAATCAGATGCAAGGATTTCAGTAGCTCATAACAGTTACTGCAACTTGTTATTGCTAACAAGTTTTATGAAACAGGGCCCTGATCCGTGTTCTTGGTCCCATACTGCCATCATCACTGGGAAGTTCAGTTACAAGGGGTATTTAGGTCACAGCTATCTCTACTTCATGTATTTATCTCTTCAAATATTCGATTTGTGTGATGCTCTCCCCCCACCCCCCTCGTCCCTCTCTCACTCTCTATCTATCTATATACCTACCTACATGTATCTATCTATCTATCTATCTATCAATAAATGTATCTATCTTTCTTTCCATCTTTTTATCCATCTTGCTATCTACCTATCTACCTACCTACCTTTCTATCTTTCTATCTTTCTATCTTTCTATCTTTCTATCTTTCTATCTATCTATCTATCTATCTATCTACCTACCTATCTATTTCTTTTTGTCTATCTATCTATCTATCTATCTATCTATCTATCTATCTATCTGCATGTACAGTCCGACCTCGCTTATCCAGCCTTCATTTATCTGGACTCCTCTCCCGGCCAGCTTCCCTCTTTTATTCTTCATCCTATTCACCTACAAGCCTGGGAGACGGAAACACTGTGGGCAATTTTCTGTTCTATTTCATTTTATTTTCATCTCGTACCAACAGAAAGATATTATTGATCATTTACAATCATCCACAACACCAAGGAAAAAAATATTTTACAGCAAATAGACCACTCTACCCTACAACTTTTCATAGAAATGGTGTCCCACTAAATTACTCTCATATCCGGCCATTTCACTTATACAGATGGGTGCCGGTCCCGACGCGGCCGGATAAGTTGAGGTCAGACTGTATCTATCTATCTACATGTTGCTCTATCTTACCCGTCTGATGTCAGCATCATCGCTCGAGAGTTCAGCAATGAGGGCTGAAAGGAGGTCATCGTTGTTTCTGAGTACCGAGTAGAAGGCTGGAGAGTGTCTCATCATATTCCCCATGAGACCGCATGCTCTGGCTTTGACTGTCAGATTCTTACTGCCCAGCAATGCATTCAAGGCTTGATAAGACCCAGCTAAGGAAAGGACATGACAAAGATAAAATTAATGACGGCATGAAGTCTCAAGACAAAAACATTCTGTATTTCGTAATATGACATTAAAAATCTCATGTTATATGTACATGTGCTTTATAGTATGGTGATGATGAAAATGACAAGCATAACGATGATGACAATTACAACAACAACGGCAACTGCAGCTACATGCACATTTATGATGACAGTTACAACAACAGCAACAACAACAATTGCAGCTATATGCACATTTATGATGGGTGCATATTCATCCCACGGGATGCTCAAGGCATCTACTATCAAAAGTAATCTTTTTTTACCCTGGCTTCAGCCTGGTTGCCCTAAGACATTGAAAGCATTCAAGGAACAAGTTTCTATCAGGAAGCCATTCACTGCACCTGGATGAAGAGTGGCACACAGAGATTAATGTCTTGCCAAGGGACATTACTGCCGAGGAGGGATTCGAACCACAGACTGCAGATGTATCTGCTAGACCATGAGACTTCTATCATGTGAAGATACAATATTCTTGTTATTGTACTTGAAATCTTATTTCTGTCTTTCCTTTCTTTCTCTTTCTCTCCCCCCCCCCCCCCCCCCCACTTGTCTAATATGGTACATGGGAATATGCTGCTCTTATGGGTTGCTTTTTTGCAAGAAATCCCCAAATGAAAAATATGGTTCTGTGCCGGAAAATCCCTTAACATTTCCCCACTTTTAGATTATGACCTGAAGTATGCGCAACTGTAAATTGCTCCAGGACCTGCCAATGGAATATGACAAAACCTTAGAAATAGGTCACTTTTTGAAAGAAAATCCCTAATACAGACCTACCAACCCTGAAACCCAAGAAAGAGGGACAAATGACAAGGTGGAGGCAGAAAATAGGGACATTTCTGAAATTCCTATACATTACTACGGACAGATTTTTGCAAAAAGAGGGACACAGTGGTAGAAGTGGCTCTTTCTTTTACCCAAAATCGTGATTGTCCCTATTAAATAGGGACAGTTGGCAGGTATGCTAATATAGGGTACCTTTTTCTGCAAAAATGACCATTAAAAATGGGCACAGAGGCTTCAGCTGCACACCCCCATCCAAACCAAATCTGAGTCCCCCCCCCCCCCCCCCCCCCCCCTCTCTTTTCTTTGGCCATTCTGCAAGGAAGGCACTTGCTGCTTCAGGTGCATCACTGACTGAGTGTACTCACCTTTTTCTCCTGAAAGAATGGCCTTGAGCAGCACAAGATGATGAGCCCCGCTGCGGGCGAGATGACTACAGATGGACAGCATGTCACAACGGACCTCCGTCGGGGCATTATTGGACAACAGACTGGTTAGGTAGCTCTCAGCCTGCAATTCATGCAAATTGGCAACGATAATTCTCTGAGCAAGGGGCACTAAAACCAACCACATATATTATTGCAGGTGTCCCACTATCCAATAATTTGATTTACATTATTATGATCTAAAGTTTGAAGTTCATTCATCAGTGTGTTCATTCATTCACATATCCATTCCTTCACTCATTCATTTTTTTCTTACATTCATTCATTCAGCAATAAGTGCGGTACTCAATGAGGGATGTCTTAGGTAGCTTTAGTAGCGAAACATATGGCACACTGTTGTCTGTATTGTCTGCATTCTGGGAGCGCTTCATGAAGAGTCTTGTCAGTGATTTTCACCAACTAATTTGCTCTCAGCCAATCAGATGCAAGGATTTTCAGTAGCTTATAACAGTTGTCAGTGAAAATCACCGACAAAACTCTTCATGAAACGCTCCCCCTGGACATGTCTTTTCATCCCACTCCTGACTCACTGCGCTACCTTCTACCATCATTTGCCAACCTTTAAGACCAGCCTTCCAAAAAGCAATAACTGAAAGCAAAAAACATAGTTACACGTATTCATTTTTCAGACATACATTTATCTTAAACACATTCATGTGGGTTTATATACCATTACTCTTGTGCTATTGACCACTGTAGTAAATATGTTATGTAATCATTCAGTGAGACTTAAGAATGTATTCCAAATAGTGAAATATGAACAAATTCCCAGGTGGTCTTAAACTTTTGCAAATGATGGTAATACAAACAGCTGCATTATTAAAGCAGTCTTGTAAAAAGCACCTACATAATGTAACTGACATAATCACCATCAACTACAATGAAGAAATAACTACAAAATACAGGAATCTAACATCAGGCGATCAATTTCTTACAACTTATCTTGTGACTTTGTGTTGTTGCATTTGTAAATCAGGTTCTGCAAATTCGGAGGACTTCTGAGATTTGCATAAAAGTAGAATCTTTGAACCTGTTTTGATAATTCTTTAGTTCTCCAAGTTAACACCAACCTTGGTTTAGTTTTAGCTTGAAAATTTCTAAAGTTAAATTTGTGCAAGAAGGAGTATAAATGAATCTTTGAATAACGGTACCTTGAATTTGGTCACACATTCACAGAACTGAGTAAGGAATGCTTCCTCACTTAGAACAAGCCTTGATAGCACACCTGCGTGGGAATAAGAATGAAATGAGGAAATTAAACTACCTTTTAAAAGATGGCAAATGAAGGAAAATATATCATCTGCTTGGAGTCAGAAAGGGCAATAAGTCTGTACGAAATGATAGGAGTTAATGCCCTTCTGGCTCTAAACAGACGATATGTAAATGACTAAAACTGAAAAACGTGGAAGACTTTCACATTTTGAAACTGGCAACTTATTGAGTATGAAATCACCCTTGTCCCTAAAAAAACGGAAAAAAAAAACGAAACAAACCAAACTGCACATCCATTCCCTCAAAAGAATTTTTTTTCTGAAACCACTTTATGTAAAATGCAGGAGTGCAGGAAAAATAAATAATAATAATTAGATAAATTTATATAGCGCAGTTACTATATCAATATACTCTACTGTGCTGTGAGTGCTGCAAATTTGAAGAAAACATTTAAAGTCTCAATCTGCATTTATGGAAATCCTCCTTTCAATGGAGTTAGATAAAGATGTCCACAGATTTGAAGTCGACTCACCGATGGGTACTTCGGTCATTTCAAGGGGGACATATTTCTGGCAGGCGGAAACCAGCTTTTCAACAAGGAGGCATTGCCTGAAGCTGGATAGGATGGCTGACAGCATCATCTCGTGGGTGTCCAAGGCAAACGGGAAACAAAGCAGCTGACAGACGTGAAGGATAATGTCCAGGACCAGCTCAGAGAGGTTCTGCTCTTTGCTCTCACTTTGAAAACAAGCAATGTGATAGAAATAAAAGATAACTCCCCTGCAGAAAAAGGACAATGAGTACCATGGTATTTTGATGAAATTACCATCAAAACCATGAAAGTACCATGCATGTACCATCAAATTACCATCATGATTTGATGGCAATTTTATCAAATTACCATGGTACCCATGGTACTCTTTTACAAGGGTCTAAGTATGATATTGTGTACTTCACGGCATTTTTCACAGAAAACAGAATACAAGTTTAGATCTTAGAGACAATGACAGACATTGAGATAAAAAGAAACAGAGAGGGGGAGAAAAAAATACAAAGATGGACAGAGAAGGAGAGAAGGAAGGGGAGATATATAACAAGAGAGGGGGGGGGGAGGAAAGCAGGCAATAATGAGAGCTAATGATTGAGATAAATACTGCAAAGAATATAAAGGGTGGAGCAGGGAATTCCGGTGGGTGGTGCAAATGTTGTGAATTTTGATTTAAGATTTCTTGTATGGATTATTAATTTGTAGTATACCTCCATTAAAGAGAACTGTTGCTCGGCTAGCGTCATGAGCGTTTTTTGGACGGCGTGTGCGCTCTATTACTTTCCACAATTATTATTAACCCATTCGTGACAGAGGTCCACATTTTGTGGTTTGGCCTAATAACTTTTGATGCAAAGCTCTAAAAATCATACTAAATACATGAGCAGAAAGAGCAAAAAATTCCACACAAACTGTGCCCATTTTGGTTGCTTCAATATTTGTTGTTTGATGCTGAAAATTTTTAAGGAAAATAAGCATTAAAATCCTTAAATTGGCAATGTGATAGAAAGTTTAAAATCACTCTTTTCTCCTGCAAATTGGCAACTTTTTGACCTCTTATCATACTTTTTGTCAATTAATTTTTTATTTCAGATACATGATGTTTTATAAGAAAAATGTAGCAATAAAATAAAAAATGTTGGTGTTGCCAATTTGAAGAAAAAAAGCTGATCAAATTAGGCTTCAAATAATTCCTGTCACGAATGGGTTAGAAGATGAGTAAACATTTCTTACAAAGAAATATAAAGGGAAAATGGGAATGGAAATCAAAACAATTCATGTTGAAAGTCGATTGTTATCTATGGTTGTGGAAAATGGGTGTGGCAAAAGAGATATATGGAAATGTTGTGAGAAAGGCTCAGGATCTCAAATGAAGTTTGTTACTGGCATTGCAAAGACAAATAATGGGCACTTAACAAGAGCAAGTTCGTCATCTTCCCAAGGAAAAAAAAGGAAGAATGAGCAAGAAATTGACAAAAACGAAGTAGACTTTTACCTTTTTTTGTGCTAATGTTTTTATTGAAAACCAAAAACAGAAGCATAAAACACAAAAACAACAACAAATATAAACATATATACAATTAGTTAAGTCAAATAACATGTATAATAATAAATAGGGTCTCTTAGCATGTATGTACATAAAAAGAAAACAGAGGTTACTGAAAGGGTCTCAATTGAGAGTTTCAAATCAAAAGACCATTTTTTGAGATGTAAGTACAACCTGTCATTCTTTTGTGCAATTTTATACTCAATATTCTTTTCTACTTTCAATAAATCAATCAAAGCTTTGGAGGAAGTAGACTCTTACCTTGAGGCTAGGATGGCAAGAAACTCTTGTGAGAGGAGGGAACTCAGAGTAAGCATCACCATACCATTAGCATTGCAGAATGGAGGCACACAGTGGTATGGTTCCTGAAAGGTATAAAGTAGAATACAGATACATAAATTGAAACATTTTGATTCTTTTGAGATGTATTAAAACATCATCATCCTCATCGTCATCACCATATTCTTCTTCATCATCATCATCATCATCATCATCATCATCATCATCATCATCATCATCATCATCATCATCATCAACATAATCATCATCATTCCACCACTGCATCATTGTTATCATAATTATTTCCATCCCAAGCTCCTTTCTACTCCTTCTACTCCTTCCTCCTCCTCCTCCTCCTTTCCCTGCACCTCCTCTTCCTCCTCCCTTCCCCTCCTCCTTCTTTTCTTCCTTCTCCTCTTTGTCCTCCTTGTCCTTTTCCTCTACCTCCCCTCCTCCTCCTCTTCCTCCTTCTCTTCCTCTTCCTCCTTTTCTTCCTCCTCCTTTTCCTCCTCTAACCCTTTTCCTTCTCTTCCTCCTCCACTTCCTCCACCTGTTTTTTTTTTCCATCCTCCTCCTCCTCCTCCTAACTATCCTGACCTTTGTGAATATGATCAAGATGACTTGTAACCCCAACTCCTTCCTCCATTTCCCTCCTGCTCCTCCTCCCCCTCTCCCCTCCTCACCTTTGTGAATATGATCAAGATGAATTGCAACCCCAACTCCTTCCTTCCTTCTCCTCCTCTTCCTTGCCCTCCTCGTCTTCTTCCTCCCCCTCTCCCTCCTCTCCCTCCTCCTCCTCCTCCTCCTCCCCCTCCTCCTCCCCCTCCTCCTCCACCTCCTCCTCGTCTTCCTCCACCCCCTCCTCCTCTTCCTCCTCCCCCTTTTCCTCCCCCTCCCCCACTCCCCGTTTCCTCCCTTTCTCTCCCTCTCCCTCCCTCTCTCTCCTTCTCCTTACTCCCCTGACCTTTGTGAATATGATCAAGATGACTTGCAAGGATGCAGCCAGGCCCGATGGAGAGAGCAGGTTCCACTCAGGATGACAGATGACCTGCAGAACCTGTTCATCATCTTCATCCCCATCATCATCCTCATCATCTCTGGGGAGAGCTGGGTTTGGGGGTATCTCTTGGATGCCGAGAGTTTGCATCAACCTTTTTAAGTTAAAGAAACACCGTACATGGTATAAACTCACCCCTATACAAGGTAAAAAAATAATTTTTTTAGCCACAAGAGCTATTTTCTTTTTAAAAAAATTGCTTTGGAGAATAACTTTAGAAGAGCTTTATCTAGCACCAAAAGAGCTATGTTGAATTTGAATTGCTAATACCAAAATTTTTTCGTTGTTTACTTTTACCCTGCCCCTATATCATAATTAAATGACTGGTTGAGGGCAGTTACATGTATGTATGATTCATTTTCCCTTCAGGCTATCATTTTTTTTTTTTTTCATTAAATAGCTTAACTGCTTACTAGACCCTTATCTCTATCATATAGCTATTGACAACATTGCATGGACAAAGCTAAATAACAATACCTCCAAAGAACTTACTACTTACCTGTGCCATATGAGTTCCCAAACACCCATCTCTATGAGGTAACGACTGACCATGGTCTGGTCTATGCTAAGAAACTGACACAGCAGGAGAAGAAGGCCATCCAAAATGCCATAATCAAACGGACATCGGACACAGATCTACAAATAAGACAGCAATCAATATAAAAGTCTATCTAGATCCCATCATTAGATGGACATCATTACTTGTTCCATAAATAGTGCATGACTAAGGCATTAATAATATCAATAACATTAATTAAAACAAACTATATTTGTATATTGCATATCACTCTTCAGTCCCCATGCACTTTAGGATAAAGGGAAAGAGATGCAGAGTTACAATAGGATGCAAATATCCGAAAACACATAATTCAGATTAAATACTAACTAAAACTACTTAACCAGAACTACTATTGAACATGTATGTTCTCAGTCTGTTCTTAAACTGAATTCATGTGACTGCTCCTTTTATACTAGGTAGCCCCCTCAACTATTCTTACATTGCTACTTGGAATGAGCAAGTTCCATACGACCTTGTTAATGCTTCAGGAACAATATGTACGGACTTTACTACAAAGAGGAATCTAAAGGCCACTGTACACTATGCGTTGGTCGGCAATCCGATTTTGGATGATATTGCTTTTTTTCATAAATATGAAACTTCAAATAAGGAAAATTATCCTCATTGAGGTACGAAATAATGATAGGAATAATAAAATTGATATTTTGGTTAGTGCAAGCCTCTTAGTCTGTCTTACAGAGTAAAGGCCAAATCGGCTTGAAATCATAGGCGATCGCAAGACTACTATAAGGTCACTGCCATTCCCGATTCATTTTGCTTCTTCTTTTACGAGGAGACTCACAAGAGCCCCGAATTTTTATTTCAATATTCATATGAATATTTAGAACTTTGATCATTAATATTTTACATGTCTGAATTTCATATTAAGAGCTAAAAAGATTTTTTTCCGAAATCAGATCACAGTCAGATCGTATAGTGTGCGGTGGGGTTTGGACAAACCGACTGAAAAACAAAACTTAACACAAAAGGCAACACTATAATCCTACAGCTTAACCCATAGCAGTACAGAGCTTTCTTGAGGTCTATATTAATCATTTTAAATCCTCAATTTGGCAACATAATTTATCTTTTTCTATGCTTACACAGCTTGAAAAAAAAAATATATAGATATAACATGAGCCAAAATGAATTACAATTGTAGAATTTAATTAGGAATTGCCAATTTGAACACAAAAATAGTGATTATGTATTATTCACTGCATTGCCAATTTAAAGAGTTTAATGATTAGTTACAATTAAACTGCTCTAATTCGAGAAAATCATACCATATGGCGTTGGGAATGGGCTCAAATTTTTCAGTGCATTTTACTTTCTGCTCATGTATGCTACATGTATGTACTGCCCAACATTAAACAGATCCTGCAAAAGCGTCTCCCAAAGGAGACACTGTACCTCTATGGGTTAGTGGGTATTGTACATAGATCTTTGCTGAGTTTAAGGCATGACAGAGTAAAATTGAGAAGAATTTAGGAACCAAATCATATTCACCAATCTACAAATGCTGAACAAGATGTAATCAATGAAGGATATAAACTGGTGAAAATGCCATGATTAATACAAATATTGTTCAAGTCCTTTTGAATATACCTATGTAGGTCTTGAAGCAAATGAGTTGTAGGGAGTTGTAACTCCCTACAACCGTAGGGAGAAGCTACACCCTAGTGCAGCACAAGATTTGAGGAGTCCTTGATTATAATTTCTTCATGGGTGATTCTCATGGTATGAGGAATAAATACATTATCTTACACTTAAAGCTTTAGGCTATAAGGTATTGAAAGCTATAGTGTCATACACATTTTCAGAATTTTACTTTTAAAAAAGAAGCTTTTCTCCATGACCTTGCTGTTTAGGGTAAAAGCAAGAGAGAAGCTATGCAAATGGAAAGAAGAAAAAAAAAGATAAATTCATATTATAATGACAACAGGATAAAAAGGGTTGGTGAAGTGAACAAGAATATTAAAAAATGGATGAACATGGGAATCAGACCAAGTCTTGATGCCTGTTTTTACCTGCTCTAAATCATTAAAGGCTGATTGGACTGCATCCAGTAGATCTGACGTTGGCATCTGTAAGGCGACCCCATGATGTAACAACTGACTCACTAGCAAGGCTGCAGCAGTCTATCAAATACAGAAACACAATAATCCATTAGCAGTTAAAATATAGAACTCCATGATATAACAAGCATAAAATTCATACCACTGAAGTTATGCACATGAACCAAAGTAAACAAAAAACAAAAAAATAAACTCTTGTGAATGAATCTACAGTATAACAAAATGCTTGCTGTGTTTCTTTATGTTTTAGCAAAGTAAAAAAAAAAAAAAAAAAGATTAAACTCTTGTGAATGAATCTACATTATAACAAAATGCATGCTGTGTTTCTTTGTTTTCTGTTATTTGTGTGTGTGTTTTGTTTTTTGTTTTGTTTTAGGTTTGTTTGTGTATTTGTTTGTTTTTGTTTTTGTTTTTGTTTTTTCTTGGGGGGGGGTCACTTCAATGTTCAATTACCTATATTCTTTATTTTGGCTTAACAGGGTTCTCTACAGTACTGTATAAGCCAATATTTTAGCGTACAGATATTTTAGCTATTTGAGACAAGTTTGACATATTAGCGAGTTATTATTTTCACGTTTTGAAAGATATTTCTATACAAGTATGTAGGCATCTTACTGAGTGGAAATTTTGGCGAGGACATCATCGCGAAATTAGCGAAAATTAAACCACCGCAAAAATTTCACCTTATACAGTAAATAACATTGTGACTGGTCATACTAGGCATGAGGATCACAGAGAAGAAAGAGAAATATTTGGGCACAGTCTTTCACAAACTGACAAAAATGAACGATAAAAAAGTTAATGGATTTTTCCAAAGTGCAAAAATGAGCTTATTCAGAGCTGAAAAATGTTGCATATTGTAAGGTCACTTGACTGAACTTGCACTAAACATTTACAAATTTCTGCCCAAAATCATGATGATAATACTCACTGTATGACTTGCAATCTGAGAATCAAGCAAGATGGCGGCAAACAGGGCACTGGCATTCAAGAATCTGACAGGCAAGAAGCATAAGAATGTTTTCACTGAAATGAAGGTAGCTTCACTGGTGACAGAAATAAAAAAATTATTATTTCAGAAGGAAAGCAGTTACCTCAGTCTTAATTCGAGTAAATCAATAATGAGCCTGGATACAGCTAAATCTGTGTAATCAAACTGGCATGAAACAACAACCAATGAGTAGAATAGTCTATGCAAGCAAAAAATCATGGAATTTATAAAAAATAACCACAAGTTTGGTTCTGTATGTTGGGTTTTAACATTATCTAAATATATATTTTTCTCACTATTGAACCTTTAATCCCTAGAATACTATGTGAAGTTTTAAAAAAATATTCATTTCATACGTTTTAGCTGTACACAAAATAGATTTTAGGTGTTTACTACTCTTTAAAACAAAAATTTGTCATCCCACTTCCAGTGACTTTGAAAATTCACATCTTCATTACTAAACTGTCTTCAGTTATCATCTTGATTATTCTTTACAAAGGAAAACAGAAATATCGCAGAAGCTACTGAGCTTACAAAACAAACACATAAAAGTAAACTTGTCTGTATTCAAATGCTTTTAACTCTTCCTTGTTAGGTGTTTATTGGCCATTCGGTACTTACATTTCAGGTATGGCTTGGAGTTGAATAATAATAGTACTCAAAATATGTGTACACATCTCATATACTGTGTTCTGACTCATGTCTTCAATCTCAGTCTGTGTCAGATAAATGAACAAATGGGTAAATAAATCAGAAATAAACAAATAAAAACAGTAATGAGGAAACGGGTGGACATCTCATAAACTGTGTTCTGACTCACGTCTTCAATCTCAGTCTGTATCAGATAAACAAACAAATGGATAAACCGAGCAATAATAAACAGATAGATTTTCTAGTTGGTTTTTACTCAAAGTCCAAGGTGCAGAGTATAAATTCCAAGAAGAAACATTCAGGAAATTCCCAGAGCAAATTTAAAGTTAAAAAGAGACTACAAAATATTTCGCTTCTATTTTTTTTCTTCAGAAACACTGACATGAATAAACTGGGTGAAAGTGATTATCTATGATGTCCATAAAAATTTCAAAAACAGGATTAAAATGGTAGCAAAATCCCACTATTAAAAAGACACCACATATTTTCGAGCAGAGTTAAAGCAACAATGAAAAGAACAGAAAAGGGAGAATTAGATAACACAGAGGAAAAAGGAGACAAGAATAAGATGAAAATAAATTAGACCAACAAGGGGGAAGAGAGACAATTACAAAAAAAAAAGGATGAGAAAATATTTCCTTACCTTCCCCTGTAAGACTAACAGGATAAGACTAACATGCTCTTCTTTACAGGCAATGTATTTACATAACTGTGGTGACATCTGACATCCAAAGTATATTGTCTGCATGATTAAAATCGGTCATGAAAATTAAAATAGCAATATAAATCAGAAAAATATTTAGCTTATGAATATACCAAAAGTTTACCTTTTTCTTAAAATTTCTGTTGTTTATCATTACAAATTGTTTTCATTCTTTTGGCAAAAAAAGAGACAAAATCAATCATAAAAGAAAAAGTACTTTATCTACTTCATTATCTATGCCATGGACATGGATATCAACCCCATTCCCCCCCCCCAAAAAAAAATATAACCCTCCCCGTTTTTTTGTATTCTTCATCTTCAGGCAGTGTTTGACTTACCTTGAGTGTATTCTCACAGATCGAAGGATGGGCGATGTACTTCATCAGGTTATCTGTTAGCTCCTGGTGGCTCGAGTCGGCAAACAGATCTCCTAACGCTGCAGCCATCTAAGAGAAACAGAATAGGAATAAAGCTCAGAATGATCATCAAAGGAAGTATAATCATAATAATTCATAGGCAAGAATTATGACTATTAATGCAAAACTCTATAACATCTGCCAGTAAACGTAACCTAAAACTGAATGTCTACCCCCCCCCTCCCCGCCCTGTAATTCTACATCACTGAGAAAACAAATCCTAGTGTAATTGTTGCCAAAGCGTATGTAGGAGGAGCAATCATCAACATACCTTTCGCTTGCCTTCTACGCATGTGTCCAGCCCCTGCTGAATATAGACCAGCTCTGCCAGTGCTCCTATCGCCACCCCACACATCTGCTCCCAGCGTTCCCCAAACGCTTCCCCCTCTGGTCCACCTATGATCAAAGTATGTACAAATACTAGGACAATACAAACATTTGCATTCCATTTCATCAAAAGGATACTTTCATTTAACTAAACTGAGGACCACTGCAGAACCTCCCCCCCCCCCTTAACTCTCACCCTTACCCTAATCTTGATCCTAGCCCAAACTCTAATCTTGATCCCAATCCTGGCCCTGACCCTAACCCCAATGCTGCATCTGACCTCAACCCTCATACTGACCTTTACCCTAATCCCAACCCTGATTATGACCGACTCTTATCCTGACCATTATCCTGACCTTAACCCTAACCCGAGACATGACCCTAACCCTTACCCTACCCCTAATCGTAAAATTGACCCTGGCTTTGACCCTGACCTTAACCCTAACTCTAACCCTGACCGTACCCAAACCCCGACCCTATCCCTAATCCTACATTGCCCCTGATCCTGACCCTAGCCCTGAATATAACCCCAGCCCTACACCTGACCATCATCCCAAAACTGACACTGGCCCTAAACCTGACACTAACCCTGACTTTAAAACACTGATGAAGTATTCCCTTGCTAAAAATCATTCACTGCATCAATGACATTGTTGCTTTTTTTCTATTAAATTACCTTGCTTGTGGAATTCTTACAGGGACTTAAGACATCACTTTCTAATCTTTTCAAACACTAATTACACAATTTCACTTACTGGTAACCTTTTTGATGAGTGCCTCATCTTGATGTAACGTCTTGAGCAGAGCAGAGACCACCTCCTGATGGGTAGTAGCTAGCCCGGCGTAATACCCTGTCACAAACTCCTCTTGACTTCTATCCATGACCTCGCATTGATAGATGAAGCACTGGAGAAAAAAAGAACAAGAGTGAATATTGTTATGTGATAATAAGACCAATTTCACATTTTCTATAATTTATCAATACTTAATCAATACTTCTACAGGAAGTAAAACAGGAAGTTAAATGTTTACAAACTTCACTCCTCTTCAGAAAAGTGTTACTCATACATCTTCAAACGAAAGCTATGACGCACTGGTCATTTTACGGTCTTCTTATTCACTACATCACTCCTTCCAGATAACTGACCCACTCCCCCAATACTGAGTAAAAGTTATGACGTACATTAGGCCTTTGGTCAAGAGCTTAAGGTTGACCAACTCCCAGTAGAGGGTTTACCCATTATAAAAGGGGTTCACTTCAGGACTCCATTGAGAGAGAGAGAGAACCAGAATACTTCAGAATACTTCAGACTACATTCAAGACTACATCAGAGTACAGTCACCATCAGACTTACTCTAGACTTCTGTTCATATTTTTGATCTTCAACTGAATAAATGTTAACTTCATACTTTAACTGACTTTGAGTCTTCGTGCATTATGTGTTCTCTATGCTGGAAGAACGAAACAGTTAAATTCTGATCCCAAAACACGACAATATGATAGTTATGACTGTGCTAGAACAGATCTATACAAATATGTCTGTAAAGTACTGTCAATCCAGAAACGGTTGTGCGAAAGAAACATCCATAAATTTTTTGGAGGGGTTCATTTCATGCTTGGAAAGAATGAATCACAACTGATGCGACACTAGATTTTTGCCATTTGTATAAGTTTCTTGCTGCAATATGGCTGTTATTCAAGTTTTGGGTCACAGGGATAGAGAGAGAGAAAGGAAGAGGGGGGGGGGGGGGGAAGGGAATGCTGAAGTCATATGCACTATATTTATATATAAAGCCTGAAAGGCCAGAAAAAAACAAAGAAAAAAACAAACAAACTCTAAATGAGAAGGTGTCACGGCCTGAAAGCAGGCAAGAAGCTGAAAAACGGCAACCCTACTAGAGAGAATGAAGTATGAATGAAAAGAAATCAACTCATGAACAAATGGAAATTCTGAAGGATGACTTACACAGACTGCCTGTGCCCTGAGATTCAGATCTTCATCTTCTTTGATATGTATCAACCATGGTAGGATGCCAGCAAAGTTGAGAGATGCCTCCATAACATCTTTGGTCCTGCATGAAAATAACAGATATAGGGATTAACTATCTGAACGAGTTGCTCTTTCAAGAATAAATCGCACAGCTTTAACTCAATGCAAATGATCAATTCATAGCCCTTTCACATAAAATTATGAATCATGGTGTATGCCTAATTGCCGCATTCACAATGTCGTCTCATGTCTACTATGTTATGTTTTTTTTTAACTTGAATGACTGCTAAGTGTATAGAGGATTCATACACTCAATACCAGTATTAATGTTAAGCATGTCACCACAATGGATTTGCTTTTTAAATAGAGGTTCTTCTGATAAAGAATGATTGAAAATCACCAAAAATATGGTGTCAGTTAAGGAATAATCGATCACATGGAAAATAAGCAAGGCAATCATTGAACTCACGATATGATGAGGTAAACGACCATAAATACACTGTATAAGTCCCAAGACCTGTGTTGTCAGCATTAGTATCAAAAGCAAATATCTGTAATTATCTGCTCTATGCAATAGGGAGAACAGGGGGGGTCTTAATGGTTTATTGCAATAACAAAGCAAACACCATTCAACTTTCATTATGACATGGGAGTATCAAATATCGGTAAATACCTGCTATATCTGATATGGAGAATTTGTACATAAAAGGTAGGTCTCAATGGTTTATCACAATAATGAAGCATACACCTTTCATTATGGCATTGTACCAGTTTTAAAAGAGTTACCTGTCTATGTTTAGTTCTATAGCCACATCTGACATCATATATGCAGTGAGCACACTCACCAAGTCAGTCAGGATCTGTACAAACCAGGCTTGCTGCAGGAAAAACAAACCAAAACAAAATGCCACAAAATTCAACATTACTACTGCTCCTATGAAGGATTTACAGCCAACTAGAAAGAAACAAAAATCTTTTGCTTTGTCAAACAGCACAGAGATGATGGTGCAATGCTATCTAATTACATCATGCATTGCAAAAGGTGCCTAGTTATTTTATTTGATTTGATTAGCTCATTTTTTATTCTACTAGGGTGGCCCCTGCAGTAAATACAATACCGTTCTTCCAGTCATCATACAATCAAATGACTGTTACTGAGCAATATCACTTAATTACACACTCAGCAATATCATTGAATTATTTTTGTAATATTGTTGTGCTTGCTAGTCAAGACTATGAGTTTTTTTAAAAAAATCATAGCTTCTGTATCCCATATTTCAGTAAAAAGGTATTAAAATTCAGCCATCACCACGACTAGCTAAAGGTAATTTCAAAGAATTTCATCCAATCCAAAATATCTCACTTCTCATCATATTTTGGACTGAACTATCAAATGAATTTTCCAAAATACCTACATGTATTTCACCCCCGCTCTCTTCCCCTATATTAACCTGTTTTTTTCCAGTATAACTTACCTCTTTGACTGTGGTATTATTCCTCATTTTGCTGAGGACATCCAGAGGTAACATTGGTACGTTAGTTGTGTGACAAAAGTTAGTGAGGAGATCAGCGAAACTGTGCATGAAGATGGAAAAAAAGAAAAAATACATACATGATAAAGAAGACTTTCAAAAACAGTTAAAACTCTTTTAACAGCTGATTTCTGATTACTTCAGAATCAAAACTTTAAATGCTTTGGGCATCACAATTTGTGGCCTAGGTTTTAAAAGAAAGAGCAATATTGGTGTGTTCTGAGTACTATAAAAGACGCCAATATAAACATCATCATGCCCATTATTTTTTTCATTATCATTGATTCTATCTGTGCTATCTTCCGTAATAACATCACTTATCATCATTATTATCACTACAATCAATATCATCACCGTTATCATCATCATTATCAATACTGTAATCATGATCTAGTTTTCATGGCTCCAGTTGTACTTTTAGTTAATAAATCGCAGCCAACTGATGTGATTAATATTGTTGAATTACTTTGTGAGACAGGCATTATCAGCTTTAGCAATTCATGCCTATTTTTTCTTTAAATAAAGCAATTTAATTAAATCAAATTCAATTGAATTACCCTACCCTTTGTAAGCAAGCAGATTATCAATGACACGCAGGACCAGCCTGAGTCTGGACGCACCCTCCAGCATCCCTTCCAAAGTTTGTTTGGACGTTTCTTCAAGCCTCAAAGTGATACGCTGCAAGAAGGCCTTGTCCTGGAGCAGAGCTTCGATGGACCGTGGGTCTGTGGTCGCTGGGTTAGTGATGTCACAGAGGGAGTCCCACTCATCCTCGCTGTCAACATCCTAAGAAGAAATAGGAAGCTCCAGTTTCATCTCAGATAATATGCCCTACTTACATTGCCTGCTAGCTAATCTGGTGGGTTTTTCACAAAGAGTTAAGTTGGATTTAAAGTCGCACTTAAAATTCCTAGTGCGGGCTATATATTACACATCACTGCATTGGTCAGATCATGCTCAGGGGATGCGCGCAATTGGGAAGTCTATCATAGAGATTACGCGTTAAATACCAGATACGCACCGGCACTTACGCTTGACTCTAAGTCCTACTTACATGTAAGTCTTTGTGGAACACCCCCTGTATATTTAGTACACTATCCCATAAAAGCAATGTGCTTTTGTTTTGCTTATTAAAACATGCAGCCATCAATATCAAATCTACCATCAATGATAATCATAGGTGATTCTACGAAAAATTATTAGCTTGGTTGAGCTGTACAATTGATACCATTTTCAAATGCTAAAATCTATCATTTCTTGAGGAAATACAAAATAAGGCCTCCATACAAATCTGAAATCATTTCAAGCTTAAATTTCCTTTTTTATATTTTTAATTCTACAGAGTAAACATACATCATACCAAAAGGATCATTGTCTTTTTTCTTTCAAAAGAGTGAGTTATCATTACTTTTTTTTTTTCAATTTTCTAATAAAACCTTTAAACTTACTTCTTCTTGTAGCCTAACATTATCAATGCTTTTCCTCATGTCTTTAGCTTTGCCTCCTTCTTTCTTAAGTACCCGTCTGCTCTCGACCTCCACGCTGGGAAACTCCTGCAAGGATAAACATGCGACATAAATTAAATATCCATATTCGAGACAAAATTCAATTTATTTATAACACTCTGTCCCCATCTAATTCCCTGTTGCTACCCCTACCAACTTATGTCCCAGATTTTCAATGGAAAATGGAAGAGCGGACACTGTGCTCATCAGAAGAATCTGTATCATAATACTTGGATCTTTTAAATGATTATCATTGTCTATGTATAAAATATTTGCCTCAACCATTTCCTTTATTTGTCATAATTGTATTTCAAATATTCAACTCCTTGCTTTTCCTTCTTCCTTTTTTCCCTTCTTTTCTTTGCTTACATGTTTCTTGTATAAATCCATCACACTTTTAATAGGTGTGCTCTTCCGGTCTGCCCACGATACTAAAACTTAAAGAGCAGTATGTGGAGGGGGGGGGGGGGGGGGGGGGGGGTACAATGAAAAATGATGATGGTCATCATATCATTATTACAGTTTTTACTGATAATAGCCAAGGGCTCCATGCCAACTTTTTGGTAGGGGCTCCGGATTGAAATACTGAGCTGTTTTGACATTGTTTCATTCTGGGGGTCCTGACCTAAATTTGGGGCCCAGGAGTAATGGGCGCTTGTAAGTGTCAAGCCCTATCATAGCCCGATACAGGGATTAACCGACAAATAAAGAGTGCAAGCCATATTAAACCTTTCATTCCCTCTGACGGTCTTTAAGTGCCCAGCGTTCATTCACCTGCTTGTAATCATGAGTGATGCGGTTCTCTCGTGGTGTGGGTTCCTGTTCCTTCACGCTAGGCCAGGGCTCACTCTTGGCAATGCGAGGCTTGGCCTTGGCCTTATCACCACTGGGCTTGTGGGGCTTCTTACTCTCAGCCCATGCCCCAGCATTCTCCTCCTAAGAAGAAAACAAAGAATACAAATTAAGGTTCAAATACTTCATTGAAATTAAATCCTGATAAAGTAGGAATATACTTCTTTTTAAAAAAAAGTGAAATAAAAGAAGCATGTTATTTAAAAATGAAATAGCAAGAAAACATACAGGCCACTGTATGTTTTACAAAACTGTAAAAAAGGAAACCCCTAACCCTAACCCTACATCTCTGACAAAATAATGCCCAAAGCAACATCCAGTGGAGAATATGTCAGAGCACCTTTGCCATGGCTTTTCCTGTGGGCCACTTACCTGGGGCGGACCCTGCTCTCTCTGCTTGAGTTTCCTCATGATGGTGGTACCAGGAGCCACGTTGGTAGATTTCTCCTGCACGGCCTTCTCCTTGCGAGCCATCTCCTCGGCAGAGGGTGTTTGGGTGAACGGGTGCTCCGTCAGAGATTCCGAAACTACCAATGACAAAGCAGAAAGCAGTACGGAGAGAAATGAACAGTTACATGGACAATGGATGACAGTTAGCTTATCTTAACTAGCCAATAAAGAGTCCCAGATAGGTAGGAGCCCCATACATTCCATGCAATATAAAGCAGGAAAAGGCCTGCAAAGACCTATAAAAAAATTACAGTACAGAGGAGTGCAACATTCCGTTTACAAAGAACAGTTAGTGAGGAGAGTTAAGAATGCACTTTTCTCTTTTCACAGTTAGCCAACTGATGCATGAGGAAGACTTTTCTCACAAGGAAAATAAAAGATGACCTACAAATGGAATACTTAAAGAAGTTATTGCAAGGAGCAATAATAGATACAATGGAAGAGAGAGGGAGCATGAGAAATATAGAGAGCAAGAGAGAGGGAGAGAAGGAGAAAGGGAGAGATATAAAGCAAGAGATGGAGTGGACATAAGAGAGAAGGGGGGGGGGGGGGACAAGGGGCCTGTTGCATAAAACTTACTATAACAGTAACTTTGCTATCAGTGGTAACTACCATGGTAATATTGCTCAACAGCCAATCAAAATCCAGTATTCCATGAAAATGAATAGTAAGTTTTATGCCATGGGCCCAAGAAGAGATGAAGCGAGTAAGAGATACATAGGGGAGAGGGGAAAAGGGAGACGGGGGAAGGAGGCTCAAAAAAGGGGGGGGGGGAGAGGATGGGTAAGGGGCTCTTTCTAAACTAAACATTTTTTCACCTTTGACCCCTCCATTCACAAAAGGATGATAAAGGAGACTTGGCCATGTCAGGCGATGCTTGGCACTTTTTGTCAGCAAACCCTGCAGGAAATCCTAATAACACACAAACCAATAACAATTTTCAATATCAGCATCAAGACCATCGCACATCCTACAATCGAACAAAATATGGATTTTGAAAGAAATCAAAGCACAAAAGGTGACTTATTCCTGATGGAGGTCTACAAATATTAATAGGAAAATCTACAAATAAGATGTTAAAATCTTGTTTTATATACTTTTATATACTTTTATATGTACATGTATATTTATAAATATTTTAATGAACTACATGTACGTACTATTTCGTTTAAAGACATTGGTTAACATTATTATGATTTTAAAAAATCTTGTTTTGTTTCTACTTGAAAATGGGATAAACATAAGGGTTATAGTGTAAAAATACCAGTCTGAAAGTTTCAAAGTATAATATCCCACAGGAAGTATTTTTAAATATCAAAAATGTGAACCAATGTTTGAAAATTATACGAGGGTCGGTTGCACAGAATAGACATAAGGAGTGCGCATGGCGAATCACGCGGCGGGAGGCACATAACGGCATTTTCAAATTCAAGCAAAGTGGTCCTCTTAGTGATTGTCTCGTGAGGATAATAAAATCGCCGTTTACGTCTAACTTACACTTTTTCATTCCAAATTATGGTTGGTTTCAGGGTTTTTGAGTACAAATACAATTACTCATACACATGTTTCATCTTAGTTTGAGAATTTTTTAAATCAGCTACTCACAAAGTTAGCCAATGCCTTTAATGTGTGAATATCTTACCTTGAATTCTGAATTCATGTTCTTGGGCCATTTGACAGGATCCTGTGAGAAATATGAATGAGCACATTAATCCTTACAGTTCTACTAATGGGTTACAGCTTTTATAAATTGTCTCCTGGTAATATGATAAAATCTTAAGATCTCTTGCTGAAACCTGAATATTTGCTACAAAAAGATCCTCATGGAAAATCACTTTCAAAGATGAAATATGTCATCTTGTTAGAAAAAAAAAACAAAAAAACACAACCAACCAACCAACAAATACCTACTTCCAGGTCTAGTCCTAAGCTGAACCTCAACTTAATCACAACCTTTATCATATGTCTTCAAAATAAATCCTTCCTTGACCAAACTTTTGCTCACCGTTAAGGAACAAAAAATGTACCCAGTGGCAAACAGTGAGTGAGCCTTATCTTGATAATAAGACCGACATTCTGTGATATTCTGTTGGCATAGAATGAGGGCGACATATAACCATTAACTTAACCATAAACCAAGACTCCACACCTTTTTGTAGGGGATCCCAAGTGAAATTTTAGGATTTGTTTGCAATGAGCCCTATATAAACATTTTTAGATTTGGGGATCCGGACCAAGATTTTTTTTTGGCCCAAGTGTCCGGGCGCATGTTAGTGTCGAGCCCTGCCTAAACTAATGTAAAACTAAATCACAGCCATAACTCTATCTACATATCACTGGTAAAATGAAGCCTGGAGGAAATTTTGCCTCAGGTAATGTCAGGTCAGGATCTAAAAAAAAGGGATATATCACTCATGGAAAAAAACATGGAGAAAACCTCACTTTAATGATAAGACTGACAAGCTGAAAGATGCTGTTGGTATAGAATGGGGGTGTTCCCACGAACAGCTCATAGAGGATGCATCCAAGGGACCAGAGGTCAGCCGTGTGATCGTACGGTTTCTCCTCCACTAGCTCAGGTGCCATGTACAGTGGAGTGCCCTGTTGGAAGAGAGAAAAATTATTTTTCTAAAAAATCCTATCCTTACATAAGCAGCGCAATGAGATATAATTTGCACAGAACTTTTTGCATCTGTCCAAGCTTGTTAGGTCATATTTTGCGTCCAGTAATTATAAGCATATTTACAGACTACAATGAAGGGTTAATTCATCAAAGACAGCATACATTTTCTGGTTTGGTGTGACAGCTTCAGCGTCAAAGCTCTGCACCAGAATTATCCTGCATACATACTGTCTATTACTGACATCACTAAATGCTGCTTGATGTTAAGGATTTAGTGAACATAAACACTAAAATAATCAAAGTAGCAACATGTCAAAACCTTCAAAATTATTTTGGCAACTGCACTGGGCAACTCAAATTTTCCACAAAAGTTCCGTCCAAGCACACATTTTGAAGATAAATCCAATGCACTTATCATAATAGGAAATTGCAGCAATACTACAACAATATTAAAGCCAATTCCAAAGATACAAGCCCTTGAATACTCCTGTTCTGAATGGGATAAGTAATCTCTTACCTAAGCTTTACAGACTTGATACAAGTCAGGACAAGACTGCTGAAGCTCATGGCCTTGGCAAAGCCAAAACACAGAGCTTTTGGACAAAGTTTCTGTCAAAAAATAAGTTTTGACCTGGCATAAAGAGTTTTTCATTCAAAGTTTAAGTAAGCTACCATACTGCCCAGTTGCTCAATTCGATCTTTAAAATTTCCAATTCTGAAAGTGATAAACTACCTCATCCCAGTGCTCTACAGACCTTGATTGAAGTCAGGACAAGCGTATTGATGCTCATGGCCCTAGCGAAGCCGAAGTCGCAGAGTTTAACGACGCCTCCTTTACCCAAGAGGATGTTCTGAGGTTTCATGTCTCTATGCAGGATGCGATGGGCATGAAGGTAGTAGAGAGCCGAGAGGAGCTGGCAAGCTATCTCTCTCACCTGGAAGATGCATTTAAAGAGAAAAGCGATAGGTTTAACCCATTCGTGACAGGAATTATTTAAAGCCTAATTTGATCAGCTTTTATTCTTCAAATTGGCAACACCAACATTTTTATTTTATTGCTACATTTTTCTTATAAAACGTCATGTATCTGAAATGAATATAAATTGACAGAAATTATGATGAGAAGTCAAAAAGTTGCAAATTTGCAGGGGAAAACGGTGATTTTAAACTTTCTATCACATTGCCAATTTAAGGATTTAATGCTTATTTTCCTTTAAAAAATTTTCAGCATCAAACAACGAATATTGACGCAACCAAAATGGGCAGAGTTTGTGTAGAATTTTTTGCTCTTTCTGCTCATGTATTTGGTATGATTTTTAGGGCTTTGCATCAAAAAATATTAGGCCAAACCACAAAATGTAGACCTCTGTCACGAATGGGTTAATCAGTTTCATGCCAGTTTTCTTTCTGCTCCCAAAACTCCACATGTATGAGTGCTTGAAGAACTTTGAGGTCTGTTTCCTTACCTGCTCTTCTGGCAGAGTACCATCATCCTCTAGGATCTGGAATAACTCTCCTTCTGCGTAGTCAGTTACCGCCACCACCTGAAAGATAAGGAAAAGAAATGAACAAATAGACAAACTGGTAGATAGTTTGTCTGGTTATGAAGATTTCTCAGCTTTCGATTAAAGGCATCATCTATACTACCAGCATTAGCTTTATAATGACTGTCATTATCCCCATCCATGTTGAAAGTATGGTGGCCCTGAAGTACGCTCGACAACAGGTCATGTGCGACACAAATTTCGCGGCCAACTTTGCATCCCAGTCGCGAAATTCGCAGACCGTGATGCAAACTTTGCGCCTGAGACACAAATTTTGCATCCGGGTCATGACCTTCGCATCCTGGGTCATGAATTTTGCATCCTAAGTCATGAATTTCGCATTCCAGGTCATGAATTTTGTGTCCCGGTTCATGAATTTCACATCACGGGTCGTGATTTTCACGACTGGGATGCAAAGTTCGCATCACAGGTTGCAAATTTAGTGACTGGGACGCAAAGTTGACCCTGAAATTCACTTCGCACATGACCTGTTATCAAGCATACTTCAGGGCCACCATACAAAAGAGACAGGCCATCCACTTCGTCTCAAGTGATGAATTAATGTCTAGTTTCTTTTTCTTTTATGTTCCATCCTGTTTTGATTTTGCTCAAATGTATTTGCATTTATTTCTACTGTTGGGAAAATAAATGAACTGCAGAAAAAAAAAAGTAGAAAGAGAAATGAAGAGGACTTTTTCTATCTTTTCCTATTTAGTCATGCCCCTCCCCTCCCCCCCCCCCTGCATTCTGAACTGTTCCCTCCTCACCTCTTTGTCCGTCTCGAACGTATCCAACATCTCAATTATGTTTGGGTGATGCATCCCTTTCATGATTTCAATCTCCTTGCGCAGGCTGTCTAGCTCTTTGTCGCTGCGACCTAGCTTGGGGATGAACTTCAAGGCCACGATCTTTACGAAAAGGAGAGAGGACAAGGAGATGCATGAAGGTTAGAGTACAGGTATGCATTTTTCAATCAGTATTTAAATGAAATGCCATGTTGGTAATGGTTAAAAAGTCTTACTTCCATTTACCAGTAGTTTAACCCATTCATGACAGGAATTATTTAAAGCCTAATTTGATCAGCTTTTATTCTTCAAATTGGCAACACCAACTTTTTAATTTTATTGATACATTTTTCATGTAAAACGTTATGTATCTGAAATGAATATAAATTGACAGAAATTATGATGAGAAGTGAAAAAGTTGCCAATTTGCAGGGGAAAACAGTGATTTTAAACTTTCTATCACATTGCCAATTTAAGGATTATAATGCTTATTTTCCTTTAAAAGATTTTCAGCATCAAACAACGAAAATTGACGCAACCAAAATGGGCACAGTTTGTGTAGAATTTTTTGCTCTTTCTGCTCATGTATTTGGTATGATTTTTAGGGCTTTGCATCAAAAGATATTAGGCCAAACCACAAAATGTGGACCTCTGTCACGAATGGGATAACTGACATTGCAAACATATGTAATTAACATGCAATTTCAGAATATACCAGTAAATTCACCGGGGGGGGGGGGGGGTGGTTTAATGAAGCTGTTCCTAAAGTTACGCATGACTTTACGAATGACTTAAATATGCAGTGCCAAATGGGACGCCCATAATGGTTGTGACTCCATGGGCTGAAGTGATCAGCGAAACAAAAAGTTCCATCACCACGGGTTGGCAAACTTTTCTTATCGGGTGATGATTGATGGGGAAACTACACTTTATCACATGATTAACTTTTGACCAATCCTACAGCAAGATTCTTGGTATGCAGAATATAATTCCCACTACATCTACTGATAGTCAAGTTGGGTGAGATTTACAATGTAAAGTGGTCTTTAATAGCTCAACTTACCTTGCCTGTGTATTTCTTCCTTCCTCGGTACACTTTCCCAAAAGATCCCTCTCCAATTAGCTCCAAGACATGGTAGTTCTCCATGATGTGTGTTCTAAGGTTTAGTCAGTTCTAGTCATCACAAGCAGATGCCAGTTGGGTGGAATAGAAGCAAAAACTCCTAAAAGTTGTAAGAAAAATAGAAACCTACCATGATTTAAAGAACCACATAAGAAAATTGCCCATCTCTTGCCTATCCCTTATATCAAACGGATCGCACTTTTAACTTTTTTTAGCATCAAACTACAGTTTTATTGATATATTTATCTATTTTTTCAATTCATTTATGATATTTATACACGGTGGCACATTTCAGCAATTACGGTGGTCTTCCACGAGGCTTTCTTGGTAACAAAGCTATTCAGTAACAATGATCTAATAGAAACTGATAACAACAGCAAAATAAAAACTGATAACAGCAGCAGAAATAAATACACTTATAAGCATGCACTGCAGTTGCTTTTGCATTTTTCTGTTCCAATTTTGCTTCACTTCAATGATTGTCATGTTTTCTCTGTGGTGTAATCAGGGTGAAATACTTTGGGCCCTATTCATTTTGAGTGTTAATTACCATAAGGGATAACAATATCAAAATATACATGTACCAACTTACAACAATTTCAGTAAGATAATCTCTTTGGAAGAGATAAGGTATGAATTACGACAAAACTTACATCAAATTATAGAATACCACCCCATTATTTAAAAAAAAAAAAAAAAAAAAAAGTCAGATTGATGGTATCTGGCACTATCATAGATAGAATTTTAAAAATATGAATTTTTTCAAAAGGAAAAAACTGCATTAAAAATATGCAAATCTAAATGCTAAATTCAATAAAAAGAAATAAAGTAGCAAGTCAAATGAGCAACATAAACTGCTTGTAAAAACTGGATCTATCATGAAAAGTACAGAAGGGGAAAAAAAAAGGTGACAACTCCATTTTATTTCAAAAACATCAGAGCCGGTATTCTGAAAATCATGTTATCTTTGCAATCAGAAATAGCGTACGCCATTGGCTCACATTGCGCACTTTTGTCTTGTATGCTGGTCATTTGCGCAGTTTATACCAACCATAAGTACGCGTTTTAAATTTGTTATGACAATTAACACAGTGAAGATAAGACAAAAGGTAACACGATTTTCAGAATACTGGCCAAGATTTTCATCACCTTGCTATTTGCACACAATGGGTGATTTCAAGTACAGTGTGTGGTGTTAGTGTTGGTGTTGAGAGCGGGGAAAGGCTGCTGATCCGAGCTTCAACACCGACAGTCAGTTTAGATGGACGATACCGATCTGTTTCGCAGTAATTTCACTAAATTACACAGAATTACATATACGCAACCTCTGAATATGTAGACATATTTAGATAAGTTAAAGAAATGTGAATGAACTGATAAATTAAACATTTTAGCCACTGTCTTACTCTTAATACTGCCCCCCTCTGTTTTTCTCTCTCTCTCTCTTGACTTTAAACTTAACTTTTGTAGTTGGAACAATGGAACCAATTTCATCATCATCATCATCTTCATCATCATCATCACCATCTGATACAGGATAAATTCCCTTTCACTTCTTCTAAGAGCATCGCACTACTTTTGCCCTTGTGAGAGGAGTCAAGCACCTAACTTTAATCGCTCCTATGGGAAGTCATTTCTGTCACCTTTGAATGCCTTTCTTCTTTGCTTTTATGCAGGGTTGCCATCATACTGTTGAAACATGCTGGGTTTTACAAAATACTGTAAAACAGAAATATTTGCGGTACATTGATTTTCGCGGATTTCGCGCTGTTTTCAGTGGGCGCGAATTCTAGAACACGCGAAAATATTATGATTTCTAATGCGTGTTTTGAGTATGGATGCTGAATTGCACGCTACAGCTTATTTATACATATTTGAATCCCAATTCACTTTAGAGAGCCTGTGTACGTGTATGATGGGGGGACCTAAAGCTACGCACTTTGTTTTCAGCAGTTAAAAAGTCACAGAAATAATTGGCGTGTGCAAATTTCATTTCTATATCTTCATTCTACATATTCCAAAGTTGATTTGTGGAGAAAGTTATGACGAGTGAATGTCTATAACGCATATTTTCAGGTTGATAACAATGCTAGCGTCAAATTTTGTTCTGAAAAATGAAGGGGTCCTAAAGCTACGCACATGCAATAAATGAATTCAAATCTTGACAATGAAAAACTATAAGCTTGTACTCCATAGTAGTCATTGCAGGGGAAAAGCTTCAATTGATAGCTTTTGTGTGTATTCCCAGGTGTTTGGGCTTGGTAGAAAATCACACATGAGAGGAAAATAACTATTTAAAATTCCATTTTCAACTCTGAATCCCCAAATTTGTGGCATATCAAAGAGTTGAAAAGTCCCTGAATCAGATAATCTAGATCTAGCAAATTTAAGAAAATTAAAACTTGCTTAGCCTTAGCTTAACTTAGGGCAATTTTGTTGTCTGTTTTTGACTGCTGCAACGGTGAATGTTCACTACAGTCCGACACATGCGTTTGGCCCTATAAGTACACTGAACATTTGAAATTGACTGTGTGTACAGTACTAGTAGAGCACTTACTCCTTCCTCAAACTTACCCTTCTTCACACGTGACTCTAGTCTTCTTATTCTTTGATTTAAATGTTTGGGTCCCACAACATTATCAAGCTCGAATAATTCCGTTAAAAGCCATGAATATTGTCCGATTGCCATCCCCTGCTTTTTTGACCATTTGTACAATTCTAACGCAATCCCATTTGTCAAATATTCCCATGTCATTTTTTCACGCTTCCCTTCCCCACAAAGAACCTCCTGCAAATCTCCCTCTGTGATTCCTATTTCGGAACAGTGCTCTCCTACCCTTGTAACAGTGCTGTGCACTTCCCTGACAGAGAAGCCTCCCCTCCCGTTTGAACACATCTTTTTAGTTTTTCTTTTCAGATTTCCCAAGTGAAAGGATTTTATTTTCTTATCGGTCATGGCTTCTATAAAGTCACCTAACAAGGTGCCGGTCGATGCATTAAGGCTCAACTCGGGTCGACTCGAACATTCTTCAAAAAACAGATTCAGATCACTATACGTAATGACGTTTACTTTCCTGCCTGCCGACGACGATCTACATTTTTTGACAGAATATTCAATAAAAGTACTTACTGACGAAGCCATGTTGAGTTGAATTCAAGCTGAGCCTTAATGCACCGACCAATGATTTGTTGATTTGTTGATTTAAACTGTGATGGGCCCTAAAAATTCATGAAATCTCCAAAATATCCAGAAGTTAATTAAAAGTGATTAAGGAAACGTCCCGGGAAACGTGAACAAGCAGAATGGATGAGTCACATTGTTTACAAACATACACATACACGTGCGAGACGAGACACAGATTCCCACAGTACAAAACCATACATCATGCAGCACGTACGACACACGTGACCTTTTCATGAACTTGCGCCAGTTTGAACACGTGACGCAGTGGGCGGCAGCGCGTTGTAACTATGCCATCATGACTTTGGTCACGCCTCCCGTTTTTGCTGTTCGGTAGAGTGCTGGGAAGGGTAATTTGAGATGCGTTTTACAAGTTGATCCCAAAAGATATGCGAAAAAACAATCGCAGATATGGATTCAGCATGAATGAGTTCCCATATATGGGCATGGCGCATGCATACTGCAATGCATTTGGAAGGGCTTATGACGTATGAAAGATCGTTTCCACACATCCCATGGAACTTACTAAAGTGATTTAAACGCGCCATGTCGGTAAGAATTGAGATAAATTTACTCTTTTATTTGATATCAAATTTGCCTTATAAACTTCACAGGATCATGTTGTAAAATTGCCTGAAAGTGTGATTTTCCCCTCAAATCCGTGACCAAATTTGAGAAATACAGGGCTGCCAACATTGGATAATAGTTTAGAGTGAGATTATACGAGAAGCGAAGTGCGAGGGGCAACCCCCCTCCCACGGTGTGGAGCTTTTTTTATTTTTCAAGGTGAAATTGTGTGATCTGGTGCATACTTTATAGAGTATTTTAACATATACCTAAAGGCATTATGAAGAGAAAAAAATTATACAATTTTACATACAAAGAAAATGATAAACATGGAATACCCACTTGTTGTAATGCCAACCATGTCTTTATTTGGTTCCCTTCTCTGTTTGACCCAGGTTTTGGATGTAGGTACTCTTGGGTGCAGATGATGGGAAGATGCAACAAGCAAGCATCCAAACAGAGAATTTCTTGTATCAAGCCTCCTCTGTTGCCATCTTCATTGTTGTCATTATGTGCATGGGCCGGTCATGTCAGGGTATCGATGCATATAATATAGCCTAGCCCTGCTAGGCCCGGATCAGATATTACCATAGAGATCCTATAATCTCTATGGATCTTACATACGCACGCGCTCGAAATGAGATCGAGGGCTTTCACAAGTTTTTTCAGTGCTTCCTAAATTCTTGAGTTGGTCGCCATTTTATTGAAATCTATCATTTTTTATTGTTATATTTAGTTATTTCAGATTCGTGCGGGAGAAATTTCATGATTAGCGTGAGAGCGTGAGAAATGGGTGAAATGAGTGAGTTTCACGCTCCATGCGGGAGTGTTGGCAGCCCTGGAAATAGGCAATGCCATTGGAAATGCGTGTGGATGTATGCCGCACTCTCGCAGCTGATCCGAAACCGTTACGCCAGGGTAGACTATTTTTCAAACAATGAAATAAGCACTTCATCTTGGTCTATTTGGGGAAGGGGGGGGAAATATGTTTAGAGCATTATAAAAATTGGTGCCGTACTTCCTAATAAATTATTTTTTCACCGAAGGGCTCAGTATTACACCTTAAATGGCAAATTGATTTGAGGCATGTCAGTTTGTAGGGTGTCCGGAGAAAAAAATTATTTTTCTTATTTCACAATACTATTGAATTTTTTTCCTGGATTTGGAAAATAATAACCTTGAAACTGACAGAAATATGATTTTTTGTGAAAAATTCCAGTTAATTACTGCAAAATAAGAGAATGAAATTGGACCATTTTGCAGCATTTTCCTGCCATAGGCTATGTAGTTAAGAAATGGCACACACACGAACACAAATTTTGAGCTTCCGAGGTCCGATACGACTTTATACTTAATGTCAAAAACTTGTCCTTTTAATGACCAGATAGGAAATTTTACAATCTTTCTAATGGTATGAATTTTGTATAGGTTTGAATATCAGATCACAGTGCAAAACTGAGAAAAAGTGACAAAAATTGTGTGAAACAGAAAACTTCCGTTTCCCATAGGAAACGCATGGGGAAATGGCAATCTCAATACACAGAGTGAATAAGGGTTTGCAATTTATCTTGTATTTTTATTTCTAGTGAGCCTAAAAACTTGTCCTTAGCGTCAAAAGGATGACCAGAATTTTCCCTTTCCATACATTCCAAATATGAGATGAAAATTAATTCAGATCACATTTTAATCGCACGATGAATATACCCCTAAAATTGTGCCATTTTCCCCCCCTGAATCACGCACTGGAAAGAGTTCCATATGTACCCCCCGCTAAAAAAAACCACCGTATTTTCCACTGTTTTCTTCTCAACTCTTTGTTTTTTCTTGACTTACCATGCCTGCCGACGTGACTCGAACCCGGGACATCTACCTCTCAAGACCGCCTTACCTATCGAGCTAGCGAGTGATTGCTGAAAGTGATGGGTTTCATAATGGTTATAAGCCGGAAGTCGCGATTAGTTTCACTCCCAGGATGCATTGCTCTTATTTTTCTGACTAAATAAATCGATGTCTATATGAAATGCACAGTTTACGGGTAAGCTCTTAATTCTGACGGAATAAACCCATATTTCTTAATTTATAGCATTTTTCCATGTTCAGTATTTGATATTATGATTAGACCTATCATTCCAAGTCATATCCTTATATTTTTTTTCAATTTTAGCAGGGGGTACATATGGAACTCTTGCCCACGCGCACTTTTAAGCTGACACTTTTCAGTGTGGCTTCAGACACCCTAAGTTTAGTCAATCTCGTCTCTGTGCGCTAGCGCGGACAGGCGCGGCAGGCAGAAGAATTGAGGTGCGTATGCGGACACCCTAACAGTATATCAGTGCGTACTTTACCTAGATTCAAACGGGTCGCATTGTGCATGTATGTAATTTGTATAGTGCGTAGCTTTAGGACCCACGCAAATTCAACTTTCATTCAACTTAAGTTAAACCCGTGAATATGTTTTGGGGGTCGCTCAGTGCGAAAAATTAATCACACTAAAATAACAGCGTTGTAGTGACTACATTTAACAAATTGTAGGACATGAAGGAAATTAAGAGAGATATGAGGTATGAGCAGATGAGAGCAGGGGTAGGCACTTTTGAGGCGACTGTAAAGTGAGGGGTCAAAATAATGATGTCTGAGAAGTTAAGACTAGAAATGAATCCGGGTATAAATGGATAAAGTGCCCCGATTGTCTCGTCAACTGCTTGTGGTGCAGTGGGCAAAGCCCCTGTCAAAGTTCGATATATTACTAATCATGCTAGTCAAGGGTTCGAATCCCCGTAACGCTGGCAATTTTTTGTCGTTATGAAATTGATGACAATGACGTTTATTCCGTTGACAAAATAGTTAAAGTATGATAGATATTCTTCAATCAGGTCGCTGATAGAAGAACTTCGTTGTCACCCTCACTTCACAGTCGCCTCAAAAGTGCCTACCGAGAGCAGGAGCCAAGTGAGTTGGGTAGATCTATAGTACCTTACATGAATCTCAATACATGGGGCAACATAAACCCTAATATTCTAGCGACGTAGCGTTACTTATAGTTTAAACAATTTTCTCTTCTAAGCGGAAATAAATCAATGGTATGCAAAACTTCATGATTAAATACTTTAGAGTTCTTCTTACCCAATAGGTTCCTGATTAAAATGCTTTTCCAGCAAACAAGATGTAGACTCTAGTCAAATTCCGGTGGAATAAGAGTAGACTAACGCTCCTCAATTTCCATGCCAACAAAGAATGCGCGCTCAATCGTTCTAATAATTTTGAGTTGATCAAGTCAGTTGTCAACGGGTGATGATTTTTGGAAACATATATTTTGGAAAGGTCAAGCTATAGATAAAACAGTGAATGTTGATTTCAGATTTTGAAATGGGCAGAATCTACAATTTTGTACATGGACATGTATAATACATGTAGAATATAGAATAGAATAGAATAGAAATAATAGAATAGAATAGAATAGAATAGAATAGAATAGAATAGAATAGAATAGAATAGAATAGAATAGAATAGAATAGAATAGAATAGAATAGAATAGAATAGAATAGAATAGAATAGAATAGAATAGAATAGAATAGAATAGAATAGAATAGAATAGAAAAGGATAGAATAGAATTTATACTCTTACGACTCCCTTAATTCTGGGGTACTAGTATGAGAGTACAATTATACACATTTACATGTCATGATAATGATACATAAAATAGCATAATAATACCCCCCCAAAAAAAA
This sequence comes from Echinometra lucunter, assembly GCA_029962745.1. Taxonomy (NCBI): domain Eukaryota; kingdom Metazoa; phylum Echinodermata; class Echinoidea; order Camarodonta; family Echinometridae; genus Echinometra; species Echinometra lucunter. Next base: position 18,152,308 of record CM057154.1, on the reverse strand, counting down.
AAAATAAATAAATAAATAAATAAAAAATTAAAAAATAAAAAATAAAAACAAAAAATACACCAATACAAAAATACAGCAATAACGATATAGGAATGAACTAAACCTAGGCTATGCTAAACACAATATACAATATCGTACAATATGGCAAGCATGCATGAAAAGTGGAGAGTAACAAAAATATATATATAATTATCCTATTACTATCTAACAAAATGTAACTTTCACTTTTGGTGCAAATATTCTAATTTAGTAATGATAAATTACTAAATTCTGATTTAGTAATTTTTATTAAAAATTCTAATTTAGTATATTGATAAGCGCCTCTAAACCCCAAAACCAACCAAGCAACCTTTAGTACAAGTAATGTGATTGGATGATTGATAAGATTTATGCAGACTAACAAAACATAATGTAGAATAATTGTCCTTGGGAAGATGAACCTAAATCACTCTTTGCTTTCCAAAAGGCAAACAAAAACAAAAACATAACGGAGTAGAATGTAATAGGACAGACAAAAAGAAAATAACAAAAACAAAAAGAAACAAACAAAACTATATACTTGACCTGCAGCAAGACTGTACTACAGATCAAGAATTGTCGGTTGCTTAATTGACCTACCACTTCGGGTAAGGTTCCTTTTTATGAGTGACATATGATTTGATTGTTCACTGTTTAAATAGACCGGCAAAATATGACATTATTATCCTTAAAAACAGTACTAATTTCTTCAGCTGTCCTAAGCCAGAATATAAAAGTAAATTCAACACGTGTCATGTGCAAGGGCGTTTAAAGTATTACTTTACGACCTATATAAATATCTCTTTCCTTTCTGAAAAAGGGACATACAAAAACATAATGAAATTCATCACCAGACTCCTGCATATCACAACATAGGCATTCAGTACTGATTTTATTAAGGGCTTATTTGAATCTGTTATTATTAATTGATAAACGGTGTGATCTACATCATAATGACTCAATGTTATTCTGTCTTTTTTACTCAGGAAAACTAAATATCTTTCAAAGAGACAATCATTTTTAAAGATCCTATAATTTAGGCATGTACATGCCTAAATTATAGGTTCTTTAAAAATGATTGTCTCTGTGAATTTCATTTTGTTTGACCAAAGTTGACCAAAGTTTGGGCATCACATTTTGTTTTGAAATATCGTTTAATCTCAACTTCAGAGTGCTCAGTATCATTACTGAGGCCTTCCTCTTGCTTTAGCCAAACAATACCATGATCAACAACTCACTTTTTTTATTTTTTATTTTTTATGTAAGGTCGCGGTGTTAGACCGACCAGACGCCGTGAGGAGCATGCGACAGCGCTGTGCATAATTATTTAGGTAGGGGTATGAAAATTATTATTATGACAAGTTATATTTAGTGCTAGTGCAATATAGATCCAATTTCTACTCTGCAGAACTAGAAGTAATATTGTGAAAGCTTGAACCTAGTATCTTCGACAGTTATTGAGGTCAATGTGAAGGGATGAAATACTTGGGTGCTGAAGAAGATGGGGCAGATGGCTGCCCCAAAGCCGTTTATTAGAAGAAGAAAAAAAATTCTTGTGAGAATGAATAATAACATTGGCCTGTTATCAACCTTTCTAGTATGAG
>CM057154.1:18131512-18150186 GCA_029962745.1 Echinometra lucunter | reverse complement strand
TTTTACACACTCTATGAAAAAAAAAAAAAAAATGGCAAGTAATAACCTTGGTGAATTTCCTATTTACATGTAGTTTATTTAGTCCTTTCATTTCAATGAAAACAACATTCTTTGTGGATTTTGAGCACTGAAACACAGATTTTGTTTCAATCTTGTATTGAATTGAACAGTCATTAAGAAGTGTCACCTTTAGAAACCAAAACATTCGATTATCAACACACACCACACCATATTCAGTGCGTACATATAGGCACATGTACAGGTACATCATCCACACATATGGTGGCCCTGAAGTACACTCGACAACAGGTCATATACGACATGAATTTTCGCATCCCAGGTCATGAATTTTGTATCACGGGTCGTGAATTTCACGACCCGCGATGCGAAATTCATGACGCGATGCGAAATTCAGGACCCGTGGCGCGAACTTTGCATCCCAGTCGTGAAATTCATGACCCATGGCACGAACTTTGCATCCCAGTCATGTGGTGCGAAATTCATGACATGGCATGCGAAGTTTCACGACCCGCGATGCGAAATTCAGGACCTGGGAATGCGAAATTCACGTCGGACATGACCTATTGTCGAGCGTACTTCAGGCCACATACAAACATATTGGCTGCCCATAGTAATGATATCTCGTGGATTGGAACAGAGGGGGAACTGAACTTTGTTCTTGGAAATCTAAAAATAGTACTTTTACTATTTGAATTCACCTTTAAATGATATGCCAGATTGTATCCTAAAACTATTATAATGTGAATGACATTTAATACATAAAAACTCAATTTAAGTGGGTGTTATTTTACGATAAAAAAAATGTCAAAAACTGTTTAAAACACAGCACCGACACGGCATCACATAGTTCCTGCACACGTGTAAAACTACAGGTATTCTATTGCGTGTAAACACAACAAAGCGGCGGGAATGTTGTGCAGGGAGCCGATGGCGTGCAGGGGTCATAGCGTAGTGCTGGAGTATAACCGTTCTTTTGTGTTCCTTAAAGGCTTAACCGATATGCGCATCGGAGATCGGTGAATGCCGATTCTTGGCCGCATCGGCAAAACTCGATTGGTAAATATTTTGATATATTGATGGGTGTGCTGATGCAGAACGATGCAAGCCAACCAGGTTTTTTTTTTTAACCTCTTTTCTCCTCTGTAATGTTTAAAAACAACTTATAATAGTAGTAGAAATTATTCAAACTCCATTATGTTTAAAAATGAACACACAATAGAAGTAGAAATTATTGAAACTCCGTAAAGTTAAAACAAACTAACAATAGTAGTAGAAATTATTCAATCTCCATTATGTTAAAAATGAACGCACAATAAAGGTAGAAATTATCTAAACTCCGTATTGTTTAAAACAAACTTACGATAGTAGTAGAAATTATTCAAACTCCATTATGTTTTAAAAATGAACGCACGATAGAAGTAGAAATTATTGAAACTCCGTAATGTTTAAAAACAAACTTACAATAGAAGTAGAAATTGATTCAATCTCCATTATGTTTAAAATGAACGCACGATAGGAGTAGAAATTATTGAAACTCTGTAGCGTTTAAAAACAAACTTACGATAGTAGTAGAAATTATTCAAACTCCATTATGTTTAAAAATGAACGTAAGATAGAAACAGAAATTATTCAAACTCTCTCATCATTTCATCATGTTATGCAGACGTTTTACCACGAATTTTGGCCCGATGTTTGGCAGTTACAATCTTACTTAGACCATACACATGTTGTTTTGCCTTGCGGGCATAGCAGACGGAATTAAAATTTTTTTTACTGTAATTATGCATCTCTACTCCAGCCGCTCTCTGTGCTGCATCGGTATTGGAATCAGAATCGGGCCGATGCGGATGTAAAAACACGGGCATCGGATCGGTAACGAAATTCCATATCAGTTAAGACCTAATTCACACTGAAATCAATAGCAAAAGGAAAACCTGGATAAAGCTGATAAAATATAGTCTAACATTGTCTGCCTTGCATCAAAAGATACATGTGTGGTATTCCCATTCATGTACAGTGAATTTGAGAATATATGAAAGGAATGCAATGCAGCGACTAACTCTTCCCTACACTAGGACGTTGCACCCCTACCATTCCCCGCTCAATGATCACAGCGCTTCCTTATGTATGTCACGTAAATTAGAACTCTCACTGGTTTTACCACGTGTGCATGCACTGTATGATGCACATCCACATTGTTTGAGTTCTATGTCACTGACCCAAGACCAAAATTTTTTTTTGGCTTTCATTTGTCAAATTCAATTAGAGAAGAAAAAAAAATAAATCACAACAATTTCTCTTACATGTATGTTAATCTTGCTACTGATCAGGTAAAAGCAAAGAAATCTGGTAAATAGTTTTTGAGGGCCTGCCAAAACTGTACATAACCTTTAAGTCTAAATTAAAAAGAATAATGAATACAAAAAATAAATTTAACAAAATTTTTTAACTACTTTTATTACTGTATGGAATCCAGATTGTCTTAAGGGTCTAAACATGAATTTGCTCAAAATTTGGTTGAGTTTTCTTCCTTGAAACCAAAATGAGAAGTTCTATTTATAACCAGCTTTTCCTGTTACAAAATGTAGCCTTCTCTTAAGGCTAGTTTGCGGTTGCATCTGCAATACAAGTAAAAAAATGTGTTCACTGTACCTTGGCATGCCAAAAGACAACTGATTGCGCAAGATCCTATAATATTATGACATCACAAGGGTTTTGCACAGTAATGTGGTCATGTGTCATGAACTCACCTCCCAAAAAGGGGTGGTGCTGTTACATTTTGTGCTTTCAAACTGAAGTATTTCTTGATTTTTATCAGAACCATTGAGGCTACCATGATAAGTTGGTATTGTCTTAAAGCAGTACTAATATGCTATAAGTCTACAAAGTTACATATGGAAGGCCAGGGTGGTGCCGGAAGCGGTGCTGCATGTTACAAAATGAATGGCAAAAATCAGATTTCTGTGCATTTTTTTTGAAAAATACTGTATTTTTGTCAAAACTTGTCATATGACTTCAAATGTTATACCAAATTACAGCTTATATACTTGTCTTTACTGTTTTATGATTGAAAAGTGAGTTTAGCGATGGTGGTGTTAAAAACTGAAATACTTGGAATTTTAAGTCAAAATTGGCATTGCCTGTACAAAGTCAATACAGAAACTTACATTTTCAGTAGTTTTGGGAAGATGTCAATATTTTGGTCAAAACTTGCAATATAGCTTCACTTCTGGTTCTAAACTGAAGCTATTATATTCAGCCTTACTATCTTATGATTGAAAAATGAGCATGGCTGTCATGAATACACTATAGAACACTTATATACAGTCGCTCATAAAAATGCTTATATTTTTGGCAAAATTTAAATGATTTTTTTATTTTTAATTACATGATCATAAATGTAAGACAATACTTGTTTGAAAAGGGGTCTGGATGTCTCCTGAACATTAGAACTGACCTAGGAGTATCACAGAAAAGTTATGTTGAAAACAATGAGATAATAAGAATCATTACAATTTCCATATTCATGTTTGCATAATTCTTTTGTCTTACACCTTGTGCCATTTTTAGGACACATTTAGATTCTTCTTGTAATTTCCTTTCAGAAAATATGTACTTTTGCTATCACAGGGTTGACTCTTAAGGAGATATCAGCTTCAGAGTTAGAAGTACACTACTGGAGGTAGAATCACCATGTAACGCAAAAGTAGGCGACCTCATGATGCATGACCATGTACATATATCACAAAATTTAGGATGCACCATATAAAAAGTGAACTTGGACCTTGAGGTGTTCATGGTACATGCAATTTGTGAGAAAACATAATAAGATGTTGACATACAGTGTAATAAAACTTTTAAACAAACTTCTTCTGTACATACAGAATTTGTATATTTTTTATCTTGCAGTCCATACAGACATAAAACTGTAAACTTTTGTTGAATTCTGCATCAGAAAGAAGCATGTTGCCCTTTCTGTCTCAGATAAAATCATGTACATAAATGTACAACTTAAGAGACTACATGTACATGTTCCAATACTTAAAATTACCTTACCTCTTGCCATTTTTCTTTTACCTTTCAGCCTCTGTCCCAACATATTTTGTTTGTTTCTTTTGTTTCTGTTTAAAAATCATCTGGTGTGAACAAGGTCCTCAGTACATGTACCTTCTGGAATGATTCAAGTCTATAACTACATGTACCTAACAGTCTTTCTATGTTATGTATTTATAGTACAGGAGATCTTTAACGAGAAATTTGTCATTTTGCAAACCATGGTGTGCCCCACATCATACTTACAACTATTCATGTTCACAACATTGTGACCTGTCTTGTACGAATGTTATCATTATTTGTTGGTTGTTGTTACTGCTGTAGGATTTATCAAATCCTTTTTAGGTAGATAAAATATGGATAACATGATGTTGCATCAATTACTAGTACTCTTAATCTATCTTATAAAAAATAGCCGAGGTATGAAAGGCCCATTAAAATATGAGGGAGGAAGCCACGGGGGTTTCACAAGGGGGTTTTTAAGTGCATTTTATAACACGCAAGTGAATGAGTGTGAGACATTTTAGGTGCAATCCTTTAATGTGTCACTGCCATTCATTTTTGTACTTAAAAACCCCCTGCAGTTTGCCCCTCATATCTTGAACATGACACATGTACAAGCCTTTAGTACTTCATTTTTCTGTATCACATTAACTCATAGGGTAAACAGGTAAATCCAAGCAAGTATTGATTACCTCTTCATGTCCCTCTCTAAGAACCTTATGAAGGGTATGGCAGAACTTCCAGCACACCACCGGGTTCCCCTGGACCGGTAGCCTGCACACCACGCTCCAGAAGGTCGACGCCCCTTTCTCCTGGAACGTACCGATGATGATGCCTTAAGAAGGTAGGTAGTCAAGGAAACATTTCTTTGCAGTGTCACGATTTCTCGATAAAGTACGAGGAAACAAATTATAAAGCAAACATTATTTATAAGAAAATATAATTATGTGGAAAAATAACTTATCAAGAAAACACATGCCCCCCCCCCCCACAAAAAATCTTTTAAGCACAAGTCAATTACCGCTATCCAGGATTCTCACTAGGATAAAATCCACACACGGTTCCACTCTGCCGCAAAGCGTGGAAGTTTCGGAAGTTCGGAAGTTTACGGAATAACACCTAAAGTTAGGTGTGGCGGCAGTATATGATATAGTAAAAGGATGAAAAATACTTCTTGGTAAGCAGGAGTTGTCTATTAATGACATTAAAGTAAAAATACATTGCCAAAAAGCAAAACAATCTGTGACATTTTATCATTGTTGTTAGGAATATATGCTCCAATATTTTTTTTACCCTTGCTGCCACGCATGGTGCAGCAATTTCACACATGGTTCTTCCTTGTCTGAAACCCTTTACGCATGGTACTGGAACCATGGGTGTTATGTACTGGCGAGAACCATGCCGCTATCTCTACACATGTACCCCGACGTGCCATTTCTTTGCAATTTGAAAGGGTTATGGCTGCTGTGATAATTTGCAGAGACAAATTGCTATTCATGAGCAAATGCTTCATGTGTAGAATTCTGTCAGCAAATCAGCAAAAAATGAATCGTGGGGGCATGCCTTTTAGCAATTTTTTTTTTGACAAAGGCATTCATGATTCATGGACAAGGCAGTGTTTCAGTCAGTGATAATTAAAATAAAGCTAGTAAAAGTTGACTTACATTGTAATACACAGTATAAGTTTACATGCAATTTACCCACACAATATAAAAACTAACAGAACACAAACACAAAAGAGGGATGAGGGTAAAGCCTAACACTAAATACAAATTTTTTCCTCTTGGAATGAATCTTCTTTTTGAGTAATACAGTAGTTTAATAAAAAATACAAATTTTTTCCTCTTGGAATGAATCTTCTTTTTGAGTAATACAGTAGTTTATCATGGCCAAGAAACAATTGAAATCTGAGCTTAATATCACATCCCAATTTACCCATATATGGCTATCTTCTTTCCAAGGATATCTTGAAATGTTGCCAATTTTTTGCCTTTAATTTTCACACCCGATAATGCGCCCAGCTCCCTGAAGCAACTCATCATACCATACCGTCTGTTTTAGTCATTATTTTGGAGAAAATAAATTCCTTGCGCAGCTTTCTAACCAACCTGTCCCCCATATCAAATGTACATGTACATGTATTGCGACATGGTGGAATCAGTGCGGCTAGGGATAACCACGGTGCATAATATACAGTGTTTCTTAAAAAAGGAAACTGGACTGGATGAATTTGTATTTTGTTCATGTGTATCCACTTTCACATGATACAGATAAACATTATGATATTGCCATACATGTACATGAATCAATATGAATGGTATTAATTGAGTAATGTCAAAAGTAGTTTGAGCACAGAAGTAATGAATAATTTTCCATCAACAAAAGATAAAAGTACAATATCCAGCAATACATGTAGGTGATCTTTCATGATATTTTTTTTTATTTATCAGTTCACATTTTTGAAGTTTTGAAATAAGACTGAGGTCCACATTCAGCCTCAAATTCCTTCCACATGGCCCCTTCCTCTCCACCGGGTTCCATGACATTTGCTCCGGAGACAATTGCTCCCATGGAAAATCTGCACTTAAGCCAAACATAAAACCTCAACCTAACCTAATAACACTACATGTATTAACCTTAATTCCATATCATTCTGAACACAAACCTCTATCATCCATCCATCCAAAAGTCATTTGATATATAGCGCCTTTTCCTCACAGTTACAAAGCGCTGCACACACTACTCCACATGTTTGGGCCAATCAAACAATAATTTATCACTTCACGAAGATCAGTTTACATGTAGTCTACACAAAGCCTAACCCTAACCTTATGTCTTGGGAGAAATTAAGACAGGAGCAATTGTTGTAGGAGCAAATGTTGTGTCACCCTCTACTGTCTGTCCAGGCAATTGAAAGAAAAGAGAACACCAATGAAAGGTGACATTACATACATGTACATGTTGGCAATGGTCACTACTACATGTAATGTATCTTGCTCACATCACTTTCGGCAATTCTAGTATACATGTACATGTAAAATTGTAAAAAATTTTGATTGCCCCTAGCTCAATGTGGTGCATTTATGTTTTACCTATTCAATGAGATACACATGTATTGGTCAGGGAAGTTGGGTTTCCTGTATATTGGCATCACTTTGCTTGCATGTTTCCCTCAATATTCATGAAGACTGAGGTATGAGCCAAGTCTGATTTGAATACAAAAAGGAGATCAGGTTTCTGGAAGGAAACATACAAGTCCATAGCATATCCTGACTCCACTTCATGTTTATATTGTTTTCCGAAAATATTTTTAGAAAGTGCTTTCATTATCTTCTTATCCCTGAGGAAATAACCCATTCACTAGTGAATTCTCAAGCTGCAGGCCAGATCTACATGTACAGTACATGGACATGTACCTTAGTTTCAAGATAAAGTTCTGGTCATGAGATTGAATTGTGAAAGAAATTGTCTCAAAGTACAGTAATTGAGAAAGGCTTCTGACCACCAAGCGTACCCATATTTCCCCAATTTTGCAGTCGCTACACTGGCCTCCCTGTAAAAGATCGCATTGTTTTCAAAATTTTGTTGCTCACTTTTCATTGCATTCACGGTTCTGCTCCTCAATACCTCATCTCTTTAATCCAAAACTACACCCCTGTGAGATCCCTACGCTCATCCAGTTCCAACTCTCTTGTGATTCCCCAAATTGCTAAAACTTGGGGGGAAAGATCATTTGCTTTATACTCAAGTTCTAAATTATGGAATACCCTTCCTGAAGACATCAAAAAGTGTTCATCCCCTGACTCTTTTAAAAATCATCTCAAAACATTTCTTTTCCATTCTTGATCATTTACATGTACACACGCCTTGAGCACTCCACAGAGTAGATTTGGTGCGATATAAGTTATATATTATTATTATTATTATTATTATTGTAAAGCAATTAATGTGAGAACTGTTGTATGCTATAAGGTTTTGGAATCGCCAAAATGATTAGAAATTAACTCGGTTCTGCTGAGAGTCACATGCACGGCACACAGAAATGCGTGTGTGTATGGGACTACACACAAATGTTCGGCCTGAACATTTCGGCTGGGTTGTTTTTTTTTTGCATTTTGAATGTCAGGGCATCTGAAGAACAATCGTTTTCAGGGGACATTTCTAATACGATAATCTTCCTAATTACTGACATAAAAAAGAATGAGAAAGCTCATAAATCATTTTTTACCTTTCTCAGAACAGTAGTTTCCCTTTAAGTTGTCATCATTTTGTCCCTTTTCCCCCTGATAATTATAGGGACGGTGCATTACTACAGCACACAGAAGAACAGTCTGAGCTTTGTTCCCCCTTGCATAATGAGTTAAAACCTCATCTGGATTTTTTTGCTTGAGAATCCGATGAGAGTGAGTCACCGAAGAGGGTTCCATGCACTTACGGCTGCTCTTTTCAAGAGAATTGTCATGAATATTGAATGAATCCCAATTTGCAAGCCATCACAAGTCAATCTATGATTGTATGTATACAGTGTCAGTATGTATATGTTGCAAAGCTGCTGGAAGGCCCTTACTACAGTCAGCAAAACAATGACAATAATGAACATGTACATATATGCCAGTCATTCCTCCATCTACTGGACATAAAATTGTATGTTCACCCAAATAATCTTCTGGTCATATTGTCCAAGATAATTTTCTTTATAAACACGACAATACATGTACAGTGTACCTCAATTTAGTATGTGATTGTAACTTAATTAAGCAGTGTTGTAGTCCTTGAGGCCAGACATTCTGGCCTTGGCCTCGTCCTTGACCTCGGACAAAAATCCTTGCCCTCGTCCTTGTACACTAGTGTTAATCCTCGGCAGTCCTCGAATGAGGCCGGGTAAAAAGATGTGGCCGTGCGTGCGCACGAAGCTCTGCGAGCTGTGATCCAGATCGGAAGCCAGTGTTGTACAAGGGTGCTATTATATTACTTTATTATATTATTATTTTCAAAAGTGTTTAAATGACATTTTTACTCGAAAAAAAATACATTTCTGTACATGTATATCTAACTAATTATTGAGAAAATTTTCTGAGTACATATTTTTTATACTTCATAAATATTCGGCCCAAAATATTTGGCCTCGGTCTGGCCTCGGCCTATCCTGGCCTTGGCCTTGTCCTTGGACAAGCCGGCCTTGGCCTTGGCCTCGTCCTCGGCTTTTTCAGACCCGGCCTTGGCCTCGTCCTTGAACTCAGACGTGCCGGCCTTGGCCTTGGCCTTGACCTCGGGCGAGCCGGCCACGGATACAACACTGTTAATTAACATGTACTTGTAGATTCTGAAAAACTCTTATTACAGTGAGGAAAACAAAGACCTTATAATAACTCCTAACACAAACAGTACAGTATCTCCACTACAGTAAACCTACTACATGTACATGTGTACCATGAAATTTTCTACATTGTCATTTTATCTATTTGGGTCTACAGGGGAATTTTCTTTTCATGTAGCAAGGTTGACCTCAAGGCCCCATTGCACAAAATTTACCAATAATGGTAACTTTGCCATCAATGGTAACATTCATAGAAAGTTGAATTTGGTTGGCTGTTGAGGCAATGTTACAATGGTACATGAAGTTACCATTGATGGCAAAGTTACCATTCATCATTAATGGTAAGTTTTATGCAACAAGGCCCAGAACTTGCACTGAACAGCTTTAGATGACTTTTGTCATACAGCTGTACATCCAATATCCTGAGCAAAGCAAAGTAACATTCCACCAATTACTAAATGGATGTTGCATTCCAGTGGACAAATCGGAATTGATGAAGTTGAAAACCAAGTCACGTCTACACATTACATCTCAACATTCTTGCCAGAAGGTTTTAGACTCTCAACTCTTTTTATACAGTTTTGTGTTAACTTGAGTTTCAGGGCACTGCTCCCCCCCCCCCCCCCCCCCACACACAAACTCCCCCAAGTAATCAATATACTGACAGATTAGTCTTCTGCCATAAATGCCAATTTGACACTGAAACTAACATGCCTGTCTCAAGTGAAGCCTAAAAGGAGCTCTTACACAGTGAAAGGAATAACTGCAAAAAGTCTCAAGTCTCAAATTTTTCAAAGTTCAGACCCTGACTTAAACATTGTCTCAAGTGAAACCTAAAGGAGCTCTTACACAGTAAAAGGAATAATTGCAAAAAGTCTATAATCTTAAAGTTTCAAAGTTCAGACCCTGACTTAAAGTAAAAGGCTAACATTGTGAGAATTAAAAATATCTCATTTTGCTACTTGACAATAGTATAAACACAAGAGTTATAGTTTTAAAATACCAGTCTGAAAGTTTCAAAGTATAATATCGACGGAAAGTATTTTTAAATATTAAAAATGTAAACAAATGTTTGAAGAAAATATAATGGTCGGTTGCACAGACTGGACATAAGGAGCGTGCATGTGCACAGAGTTCACCTGAACAGTGTATGTGTGTTTTTTGGATTAATCATGTAAAGTACGGTTGGGTGTGTATGTGTGTGTACATGCATATCATGTATAGTACAGGGAGAGAGGTGCAGCCAACAGTTTTTTTGAACTGGTTGAAAATGCTCCTCTAGTTATTTGTCTCATGAGACCAAAACTAATAAATTCAGTGTTTGCGTCTTATTAACAGTTTTTCATTTCAAATTATGGTTGGTTTCAGGGTTTCTGAGTACAAATACAAGTACTCATACACATGTTTCATCTTAGATTAAGAATTTTTTAAATCAGCTGCTCACAAAGTTAGCAAATGCCTTTAAGCATTAAAACTGACCATGGTTTATGCCTGCAAACTACTGACATATCATGTACACTGTATACAATGTCCATGTAGTAATATACTGCAGATAAAGACATCAAGATGTAGTAGACAAAAGTAAACATGACGCTGACTGAATAATAATAAAGCAGTTTTTCATTTGATTGTAAAGGATACTTCGGACATGTTTCTCCTTGACTGGTACTTCCTGTGAGTTGATTGCCTTGTTCACACTTGTTTGCTGCACAAAGAAAAGAAAAGAAATCATCAATTAACACATTGTAATCATGTTGAAATCTGTGTTCACACTGTAATAATATCAACAGCTGTGTTCATTCTGTATTGATACTTTTGGAAAGCACTGTGAAATACAAGTACATGTAGCCCTGGTAAATTGGGGGGGGGGGGAAGGAGCCCTGGTATATTTTTTTAAAATTTTTTTTAAATAATGTACCTTTGGGGGATGTTGCTGAAAGAGCTCCTACAAACAAGAAAATGTTTTTCACTGTAACCTGCTACGGTATGTGTGTAGGGTAATTCCATAAATGTGCCACATACTGGTATATGTACATGTACATATGGAATTGATAATAGTGAGAAATGTTTCTTTCGGGTTTTGCTATAACCACATTTATTCACGGATTAAGTGTAAATTGGTAATGCAATCTATACATGTGTGTAATCCATAAATAATTCCTACATCTTTAATTTAGTTTTGACAGAAAATCACTCCACGACATACATGTACAAAGAATTACTCTACAATAGAAATCATTCCTTTGTAGTACATGTAAGTGCTACTGTGCACATGACTTGAGAAAAAAAAAAAGAAAGAAAGAAGTACTAGTATTCCTCACAAATATCCTAAGGCTTCTGAATCTCGATGCAAATGCAGGTGTACAATATGAAATATAATATACATTGTACATGATTGCCAATCTGTACATTTCAACAGAGAATCATGTAAGATGCCTCATAATGCACAAGTCTGATGATCTAAAAATAGACATGACAGACAATTTCAATGAAAGACATGCACTTAAGTTAGCGATCTTGGTATCTCTCATTTGGTATATGTACATGTATCTTGCATAAATGATAAAGAAATATCAACAAGTACATGTACCTGTACATGTAGTGCTACAAACATGTACATGTATGCATGTTAAAGGGAAAGTCCACCCTAGAAGTTTCACTATTTCAATAAAAGGAGATAAATTTGAACAGCATTTTAAAAAAGACATGAGGAAAATCGGTCAAAGAATAAGGAAATTACACTCATTTACATTTTCTAGTAAATTACACTCGGCTCTGCAAATTGGCAACACTGATGACATCATATATGAGCAGGTCCCCATTCATTTTATACATAAAATTTCACATTTTCTCAATTTTCTTGGAAGTTAAACCTTTTCTAACCCCCATGGTCAATGTATGTTCAGAAGAATTGCTTTTTACATACATGTGTAACATACTTTGACTATGGGGTGAAAAAATGTGTAACTTCCAAGAAAAATGAGAAAATGTGAAATTTCATGAAATTTCATGTACAAAGTGAACGCAGACCTACTCGCATATGATGTCATCAGTGTTGCCAATTTGCAGAACCAAGAGTAATTTACTAGAAAATGTAAATGAGTGTAATTTCCTTATTCTTTGAGCGATTTTCCTCATTTCTTTTTTAAAATGCTGTTCAAATTTATGTCCTTTTATTGAAAGAGTGAAACTTCTAGAGTGGACTTTACCCTTTAAATAATTACCATTCATGTGTGTAGGTACCATGGTAATTTGACAAATTACCATCAATTCATGGTAAATGTGTTTTCATGGTTTTGATGGTTATATTGTCAAAATAGCAGGGTACCCATGGTACCTTTTACAAGGATATGCACTAGCACTGTAGCAGAACATTAGAAAAATGTAGACTTACAGAACTGTACTGTGCAATCGAATGCACCACTGGTATGTAAGTTACATACCTGTAGAAGGTCCCTACTGGCTAATGGTCATCTAAACAATACTAGTAGTCAATCGGCCCAGACAACAATTTATGTTGAATTACAGTAGTACAGGAACCAAAATGCAACAACATAACATGACCAGTCATGCCCTTTTACCCAAAACCTTCTTTTCTTCTTTTCTTTTCGTTTTCATGGCCACATTAGGGATACCTATACACACTGTATAGGGTCTACATTTTGTACAAGGTTTCTCTACATGGCCATCTGCACAATATGCTCTAAACAATAAATTAAACAGTACATTAAATATAAAAACAGAATATACATAAACATTACACTGTACCACAGGGGTCCTTTGACAAAAGTCCAAGTTGGCAAATTAATAAAATCAATGATATCCAGATTTATCTTCAAAACTCACGATATGTCGCTTTCTTCCTGAAGAAAACACACCCTCCATTATTCCACTCTTGTCGTACAATGTACATGTAAGTCAGAACAGGATACTGTACAAAAATACTACCAGGAAAGATCTCAAAGTACACCTACAATGTAGGTACATAAAAAACAAAAAAACTGGCAGGACCTCGCATACAGCAACTTCCATCCTCGTTTGAAAGGGGTGTTGGTTACAACCAGTCTTTAAGTATTCAGATTTCAGTTGGTCATTCCATAGGATTAATTATGCTAAGGTCAAAGTACAATAAAGCCGGTTAATAGATCTACACCTTTGTTTGTCTAAAAAAACAAATATTTAAGGACTGAACAATTGATTTGGTAAACATTTACATGACACATGTATATCATTAAACCTTAAGGTAATATTCAACTTTTTTGAAAATGATAGGTGCACATTTATGTACGCTCTACTTACAAAATATTGTACTAATTCATGTTCCAGCCAAAATGCACGTGTCATTACACCTACAACTGAACTGTGACTGGAAGAATTTGCTTTTTAGCCTCTTGAAGTTGAACTATATGTATGTACGATATGTAATGTAAATGTAAATTACATGTACATGTAGTACATTACAATACATGTACATGCAGGTCCTACACTGTGTTTACAAATTTGGCCATTTTTATGTTTACATATGGGTATAAATGGGTAGTTGGCATCATAGCAAGGTTTATAATCAGAGTCAAATTATGCCAATTTGCTTTACTACTGTAACCATGGATACAATGTATGCACAATATCCAAGCTGTAACCAGTTGCTGATAGCGACCCCCCCCCCCCCCCCCCAGCTTATTAACCCTGTGGGAATTCAATAATTGTGAGTGGTCATTCCAAAAGTACATAACATGCACAGTGTACATGCTCATGTCAATGGGGGCTTCTCCAAATAAAAACAGCAAAACCTCACTAAATCCACATTAATCCATATCAGATATCAACTCATTAAGAGTTACAGCCTATAGACCCACTGTGGTGACAGGGCTTCAAGGAACACATGTCAAGCCTAATTGCAGTTGAAATTCACAACTAAGATTTTGTCACATGGGCACATACACTGTATTATTTCAACCCAGTTCAAATCAGTTCAGTACTGTTCATTACTAGGGAAGTGAACACATGAAAAACAGCAAAAAATACATTGCACGGCATTCATACCGGTAATTTTTTTGAGCATCACTTGCGCATAAATTTTTTTTTTTTTTTTCAGGAAACACAAAATTTACTGAAAATTAAACAAAAAATAAAAATATAAAGGACATATTTTCTCCTGTTTATATTCAATTTGTGGGTGTAAAACTATTCAAATTCAGAAGCAAATCACTTAGAAAATAATCCTTCAGTGCAGACTACTTACAGTTCACTTGTAGAAATATTTTGTAAGTACCGGTAATAAATGTGGTACAGTATTGTACCCTATCAAATTTGTATGTTTCAAAATCAATTATATTGTACAGAAATTTACATACTTTGAAATTACAATGCAATATACATTAACATCTGTACATGTATCAAATTCATAATTCATGCATAAGAACATTTAAATATTGCTCTTTTTACGTAGCAGCAAGTCAGCAACTACTGAAAAGGTATAAAATACATATTTATGCTGTTCATTTGTAAATATGTTCCTTGAGTTAAAATAGGTGAAAAGGGAGAAGCTATGAATGAAGCATATGTTACTGGTACACTGTACATGTTAAATCCCCCCCCCCCCCTAATTTTGCAGCACAATCATTAGCACATTATCAATCTATTGCGTACATGTACAGTAGCTTTCGATTTTCTTCTATTTTCTATATTAAGTTCTAGGCTTATTCACTTTAAGTATTTAGTGGGTTGTTTTTTTGTTTTTGTTTTTGTTTTGTTTTGTTTTTTTTTTTTGGGGGGGGGGTTTAAACATGGATAAAGAACCATTTTGTTGCTAGTACAGGGAACACTGACAATACACATGCAATATCTGTACACGTGCATACTGTGTACATGTAATGTTATGTCCTCATAAAGTACATTTACATTAGTTCAGATTCAAGAGCAAATCTCTGTCTGACTATCCAATCTGACAAGCTCATCAAATTGTACCTTACATGATCAAACTATATTGAAAGCACTGTACATGTTAAAAGCACTACCAGTACAATGAAAGGGGGAAATGCGTTCCCCATCTATCTCTCCAACATCCCTACACTATTTTAAGTGTGTTGACACTAACTCATTTCCACGTCTTCCTTCCCTTGTCCAGTAGCCAGGCCAACTTAGTTTGACGGCACAAACCCCTGTCATTCATAATGCA
The DNA here is from genome assembly GCA_029962745.1 of Echinometra lucunter. Taxonomy (NCBI): domain Eukaryota; kingdom Metazoa; phylum Echinodermata; class Echinoidea; order Camarodonta; family Echinometridae; genus Echinometra; species Echinometra lucunter. The sequence goes on along the minus strand of CM057154.1, from coordinate 18,134,614 downwards.
GAAGAAAATGTCTGAACTTTCAAGACTACATACATGTACATGCATGTAGCATGTGTGGTTTATTGCACTCGCTCGACACTATCATGCGCCCAGGAGAAGGATGCATGGGCCCTAAAAATTTAGGTCCGAACCCCCCAAACTGAACAATTCAAACGCAAGGCTCAATACATACAGAGCCCAGAATTTCAATATGGACCCCCTACCAAAAAAATTGGTGTGGGGCACTGATAGGACATGACACTGTAGCCCCTGGTTAACCCATTCATAACAGGAATTATTTAAAGCCTAATTTGATCAGCTTTTATTCTTCAAATTGGCAACACCAACATTCTTATTTTATTGCTACATTTTTCTTATAAAAAGTCATGTATCTGAAATAAATATAAATTGACAGAAATTATGATGAGAAGTCAATAGTCGCCAATTTGCAGGGGAAAACGGTGATTTTAAACCTTCTATCACATTGCCAATTTAAGGATTTTAATGCTTATTTTCCTTTAAAAAAATTTCAGCATCAAACAACGAATACTGACACAACCAAAATGGGCACAGTTTGTGTAGAATTTTTTGCTCTTCCTGCTCATGTATTTGGTATGATTTGCATCAAAAGATGTTAGGCCAAACCACAAAATGTGGACCTCTGTCACGAATGGGCACAGCCAGAGACTGGCAAAGTTAGAATTGGCTCAAGGCTTTATTGAAATTTGTTTAAAAGTCAAAAGAGAGTCTGTACATGCAGACTAAGGTTAACAAGCCTACATGTATCTTCAAGGCAGTAGTTTGAATAAAAAAATGCCCTCTCAGACTCAGGAATAGGATAATAAAACACCAATAGCTACTGATTCGAAATACAGTGTAATGAGTGTATGAAACTAGAATTCAATTTATCACTGGAGACGAATTATGCGGTCTGTCTTTGAATGGTAGAGATGATGTTCTGACAAGATAATGATGATTTATTTGAATGCGGTATGCACGCCTCTTCAATCTGAAACCATGTGCACTACCGTGTTCAAAGGTCATCTTCACCTTCAAATTTACCCTGTAAATGTACATGTACATGTATTTTCATCTTTTAAATAGAAAAAAAAAATGAAAGAAAAGTTATTTGCATTATTGAATTGTTATACACCTGGGCCAGTATTCAATTCAATACTTGGATTAAGTAAAACTTTTACTACATGTAGGTATTTTACATGGCTAAGAAATTTGCTTAAGTCATATTCAGTTCAATACTTTGATTTTACTTTAGTAAGCCAACTTTAAGCCAAATTCTTACTGATAAGCATTGTGACGTCATATTTTCAATGCGCAATTAACATGTCGCATCAAATACGCTCGAATACGCTATGATATAATTCTGCGCAGCTCATGACTACTGCGTATAAAAACCTATGCCTGCCAATCAAGGCCTCCAAAATAATTGGCTTAAGTCTCCTAGGTAGGTGTCTTAGATTTAGAGTAAAATACTTAGCAAAAAATATTGAACTGAATACCAAAATTTGCTAAGTATTTTATCTAAGCATAAAGCTAAGTAAAATACTCATATTTCTGACTTAAGTATTGAAATAAATACCGGCCCAGGACCTTATCTTGTTCAAAATATAGAATTTCCATTGTGCATATTTTACTTGTGAAGTCATCCAAATTTTGGTGGCAATTGGCAAACCAATTAAATTTCTTTGTCAAGATGTCATATCAAAATACTGCATCAGTGCATTTACACTAGATTTGTTCTGAAGTGTATAATTTCGAAACAGAAACCACAAGGATGTTTGAGCATTTCGGGGGGGGGGGGGGGGGGGGGGGGGGGGGGAATGACTTGGAATCAAGATGTGAGTAATGTGAATCAAGATTATGTGCAATTGTGTGTAGCTTTAGGACCCCCTTCATTTTTCCAAACAAAATTTGACCCTGCAACAAAAGAATGATGTATGTATCAATGTGAAAATTGCATGATGGGGTGACCAAACTTCACGTAAATTTTAATTTTCTAAAGAGTGCAATATTTAATCAATCATTTCTCAAATTCTATCCAAACTTATTCTGATTAATACATGTACATGTAGATACCAAAGGGAAGCAAAATTTTATAATATGAATGGGTGCAAGATAAAGATTTTATCGACAAAGAATGCCAGATGTATATCATAATCGGAAAATTTGATGTCATATCGCAATGCCCTAGAACTGGAAAAGCTTTAAAAAAAATAATAATTTAAAAATGGTCCAAACTTTGTGCATGCCAGTTTATCAGTGATTTATGCAAAATAGAGATTCATTAAAGCTAATTTTAGGACATCTTCTCTCAAAATGAAGTTTATTTAGGCTCTTGTCAGTAGTTAAATTTTTCTGGAATGGACTCTAAATACAGGATAATCTGGCCATCTTCTGTATTTTCACAATTTCTTCCCCCCAAATTTTGTCCTAAGTGAATTTTAGGTTCCTCTACCCAGCGATGCTACTTGATTTTAGAAATCTTTTCTATTTTATGAGATATACCCTTTGCACAAAATATGGACATTCGAGAAGTTTTTATACTATTGTTAGACACACTGCCATGATAATATAAATTGGTATTCATCTGTCACTATTTTCACAATTTCACAACTTTAGAACATGAAAAGGTAACTTAGAAAGACAAGACAGATACAATAAATTGGCATAAACCAATAAATTTTGTGATTTTGTAGCTACTGTCAAAGTGTGTTGTTTTGTCCCCCTCCCCCCCCCCCCCCCAATACTCTCATGCTCTAGATCTAACAAGTTAACAGTTACTACATTAACAATAATGATTTTATGCATCAAACTGTTACTTACCGTAGCAAGAATCTGAAGAAAAAAAAAAGGTTAGCTCCCAATACAATGGACTATCTATTTATTTCATACAATTACTTTTTATCTATTCTTTTATTTCATTTTCTTTTTTATTTCACTTTGATATATTTCTCTTCCTCCTGATCAAATGCAGAGAAATACAACAGTATCATATGGTTTGATGCCCCAAGTCTGTGCATCTGCGAATCTGCACGATTCTAACATCTTAAAAGACGCAACGAACACATCTTCTCTGACTTTGTTTCATACATTATCTTAAACACT
>CM057154.1:18119312-18131012 GCA_029962745.1 Echinometra lucunter | reverse complement strand
TTGCCCTCCATTTGCCCCCCCCCCCCCACTTTAACAATCCTGGTGCCGCCACTGGCCATCTAGCTCGGCAAGGTCCCGTCCTGTGCATATTATTCGGCGTAATGGAAATCGCAGACTTTGCAGCAGGCGTGAACGGTCGCTCAGCAGACAAAAACGGTGTTGAAAGTTTAAAGAATAATTTTATTCCGGAACCCGCACCTCACGTTTGAGCGGTGCAATGCTTGCTTTGTAGGTTCCAGGGCGTAGCTAAGGGGGGCACAAGGGGGCCATGCCCCCCCCCCCCGGTGATCGGCGAGCAAAAAATTAAAAAAAAAAAAAAAAAATTGAAAATCTGTCATCGAGTCTACTTCACATAACTTACCCTACCCCTGTCCTGCAAAATGAAAAGTAAAACGTAAATATGCAACTTTTCATATAAGTTACCCCAATACTGAATTTTAGTGTGCAAGAATGCCATTTTCATGCACGGATTTTCAAAAATCTCCCTACCATGGGAGGGGAGATACCCCTTCCCACATCCTCTCCCCGCTCGGTCTCTTCGCTCTGGCTCGTATTGCCCCCCCCCCCTATAGGCCTATGCCACTTTTCAAAGCAGTTACCATAATACTGAATTTTAGTGTGCAAGAATGCCATTTTCATGCACGAATTTTCAAAACTCTCCCAAGCGTGGGAGGGGAGATACCCCCTCCCACATCCTCCACCCACTCGGTCGCTTCGCTCACTCAACGTTGGCCCCCTATAGGCCTATGCCACTTCTCATAGCAGTTACCCCTAATTCTGAATTTTAGTGTGCAAAAACGAATTTTCACAAATCTCCCTACCGCTCCGCTCCCACTCCTTGGTCCCCCCTCTATGCCACTTCTCATAATAATTTACCCCCCAATACTGAATTTTAGTGTGCTAAAAACGAATTTTCGAAAATCTCCCTAACGTAGGAGGGGGATACCCCCCTCCCCGCGATCTGTCGCTTCGCTCCCTCGCCTTGCCCCCCCCCCCCCCCCATATGCCACTTCTCACATATAATTTACCTCTAATACTGAATTTTAGTGTGCAAAAATGCCATTTTCATGCACGAATTAAAAAAAAATCTCCCTACCGTGGGTCTGCCGTGGGAGGAAGTATACATGTACCCCCTCCCACACCCTCCCCCGCTCGGTCACTTCGCTCCCTCTCCTTGACTCCCCTATATGCCACTTTTCATATAAGTTACCCCTAATACTGAATTTTAGTGTGCAGAAATTGTCATTTTGATGCACGAACTTTCAAAAATCTCCCTACCGTGGGAGAGGAGATACCCCCCCTCCCACATCCCCCGGCTCGGTCGCTTCGCTCACTCGCGTTGGCCCCCTACATATTATGTATATGCCACTTCTCATAGAAGTTACCCCTAATACTGAATTTTAGTGTGCAATATACTGCAAATATACATCTCATAGTTTTTATATGAATATTTTTAGTTGAAAGAAGGAAAATTATTTCACGTCCTTTGCATAGTAATTTCATATAATTTCATTCTTTTAATACTGCAGTGCTGAATGGCAAAATATTTTTTACACAAGGCTATTTCACTTTATTTTTTCTTATTCACCATAGGATTCCTGTTCACCTGGCTAAACATTATGAGTTTTAAAAAACATTATTCCCATTTTGCGTACCAGTATTTGTCAGTGCTGCTTATTACAAATTTGCTTCTTTGAATGTAGTTATCAAAATTAAAAACTATTCCATTTCCTATTAATTTCAAAGAGTATAAAACTGGCTGAGGAATATGTTGACCTGTGATTGATGAGCCCACGAGGCATCGTCCCTTAAACTGTGGGTGAAGGACACGCCCAGTCAGGTTGCAGTGTATTGTTATTTTATTTATTTATTTTTTGGTAGGGGGGGGGGTATGGTAGCACTTGGAATAGGCTTTCATGGACTCCATATCACCAAAGATATTATTTTTAGGTGCAAATATAATAGTGAATTTTCTGGTGTCCATGGCTTTTAGTTCAGGAACGCATAACTGGAAGATGGTGACCTGTGAATGATGTACCAACCGGGTATCGTCCCTTTAACTGTGGGTGAACGGCACGCACAGTCAGGTTGTAGTGTTAGTTGTTTTTTTTGGGGGGGGGGTATGGTAGGGCTGAGAATAGGTTTTTATAGATTCCATAACACCAGAATTATTTCATATATTGTTTTTATTTGTTTTATTCTACTAATAAAAAAGTGAATTTTCTGGTGTTCATGGCTTTTAGTTTAGGAACGCCTGGTTGGGAGATGGTGACCTGTGAATGATGTACCCACGGGGCACCGTCCCTTAAACTGTGGGTGAACGGCACGCCCAGCCAGGTTGTAGTGTTAGTTTTTTTTCAGGAAGGTGGGAATATGGTAGGGCTTGGAATAGGATTTCGTGGATTCTATAACACCCAAAATATAGCATATTATTGTTTTCAAGTGCTTAGAATTAAGTGTGCATTTTCTGGTGTTCATAGCTTTTAGTTTAGGAACGCCTGGTTGGGAGATGGTGACATGTGAATGATGTACCCATGGGGCATCGTCCCTTAAACTGTGGGTGAACGGCACGCCCAGTCAGGTTGTAGTGTTAGTTTTTTTTTTTTTTTTTTTTTTTTTTTTTTGGGGGGGGGGGGTTTGGGGGGGGGGGGTATGGTAGGGCTCAGAATAGGTTTTTATGGATTCCATAACACCATTATTATTTCATATATTGTTTATGTTTGGTTTTATCTTCTGATATAAAATGACTTTTCTGGTGTTCATGGTTTTTAGTTTAGGAACGTCTGGCTGGGAGACGGTGACCTGTGAATGATGTACCCACGGGGCATCGTCCCTTAAACTGTGGGTGAACGGCACGCCCAGTGAGGATGTATTTTTTTTTTTGAGGGGGGGGGATTTAACACAAAAATTAAATCATGTGCATTTGCTGGTGTTCATGGTTTTTAGTTTAGGAACGCTTGGCTGGGAGATGGTGACCTGTGAATGATCAGATGATGTACCCACGGGGTATCGTCCCTTAAACTGTGGGTGAACGGCACGCCCAGTCATGTCGGTTTTTTTAAGGGGGGGGGGGGAGGGTTTGAATGGTAGGACTTAGAATAGGCTTTCATATTTCCAATTACACCCAAAAAAAATCATGTGCATTAGCTGGCTTTTAGTTTAGGAACGCCTTGCTGGTGGATGCAGTGACCTGTGAATGATGTGCCCACGGGGCACCGTCCTTTAAACTGTGGGTGAACGGCACGCCCAGTGAGGTTTAGAGTTAGATTTTTTCATGAAGGTGGGAGTATGGTAGGGCTTGGAATAGGATTTCGTGGATTCTATAACACCCAAAATATAGCATATTATTGTTTTCAAGTGCTTAGAATTAAGTGTGCATATTCTGGTGTTCGTGGCTTTTAGTTTAGGAACGCCTGGCTGGGAGATGGTGACCTGTGAATGATGTGCCCACAGGGCACCATCCCCTAAACTATAGGTGAACGGCACGCCCAGTCAGGTTGTAGTGTTAGTTTTTTTTTTTTTGGGGGGGGGGGGGGTATGGTAGGGCTCAGAATAGGTTTTTATGGATTCCATAACACCTTAATTATTTAATATATTGTTTAGGTTTGTTTTTATCTTCTAATATAAAAAAGAATTTTCTGGTGTTCATGGTTTTTAGTTTAGGAACGCCTGGTTGGGAGATGGTGACCTGTGAATGATGTACCCACGGGGCACCGTCCCTTAAACTGTGGGTAAACGGCACGCCCAGTGCGGTTTAGTGTTAGATTTTTTTCATGAAGGTGGGAGTATGGTAGGGCTTGGAATAGGATTTCGTGGATTCTATAACACCCACAATATAGCATATTATTGTTTTCAAGTGCTTAGAATTAAGTGTGCATATTCTGGTGTTCATGGCTTTTAGTTTAGGAACGCCTGGCTGGGAGATGGTGACCTGTGAATGATGTGCCCACAGGGCACCATCCCCTAAACTGTAGGTGAACGGCACGCCCAGTCACGTTGTAGTGTTAGTTTTATCAGGAAGGTGGGAGTATGGTAGGGCTTGGAATAGGATTTCGTGGATTCTATAACACCCACAATATAGCATATTATTGTTTTCAAGTGCTTAGAATTAAGTGTGCATATTCTGATGTTCATGGCTTTTAGTTTAGGAACGTCTGGCTGGGAGATGGTGACCTGTGGATGATGTGCCCACAGGGCACCATCCCCTAAACTGTAGGTGAACGGCACGCCCAGTCAGGTTGTAGTGTTAGATTTTTTCATGAAGGTGGGAGTATGGTAGGGCTTGGAATAGGATTTCGTGGATTCTATAACACCCAAAATATAGCATATTATTGTTTCAAGTGCTTAGAATTAAGTGTGCATTTTCTGGTGAAAAGAGGGAAAAGGAAAAAAAGAAGAAAAGGGAAACAAAAGAAATGAGGGAAAATTTAGTACCAAACCCCGGAGTTTCCGGGGGCTCCAGTCCCTGGACCCCCGCAGGGGCTTTGCCTCTGGACCCCCATCAGTGGCCCTTAGGGGGTCCCTGGGCCCCCACCCGCTATGGCATTGCGACAAGCTACTCGCTGTGCGGGCTCACCCCGGCATATTCTAGACATAGTTACTGGAAATTTTTGGCTCTGCCCGACCCCCCCCCCCCCCCCATAACAGGCAGAGAACGTTAGAAATCGGGAGCAGACAAGGAACAATTCAAAGAAACGTCGAAGCTTCCGCGCCTCGCGGGGGAGGGGGGGGGGACTCCCCTTCCCTGCACCTCCCCCCCCCCCCCCCCACAGGGAGCATGCTTCGCGCTCAGTAAGTTATTCTCACGCTTTGCTTGCTCCCTATCGTCCCCCCTAAAATGAAATCCTAGCTATGCCACTGATTCTAGACTTGTTTATCGGGAAATTTTTGGCTCTGCCCCCCCCCCCCCGATAACAGGCAGAGAACGTAAGAAGAGTGGGAGCAGTCAAGGAACAATTCAAAGAAACGTCGGAGCTTACGCGCTTCCCTGCACCCTCCCCCCTAGGGTTCGCGCTTTCAGTAAGTGATTCGCACGCTTCGCGTGCTCACTACCCACTACCGCCCCCCTAAAATGAAATCCTAGCTACGCCACTGATTCTAGACTGAGTTACCGGGAATTTTTTCGCTCTGCACCCCCCCCCCCCCCGATGACAGGCACCTGTTACGCCGCTGCCCCTAATATCATCAAATTAGCCGACAACTCTCCTGTAATAATACTAGGTTTATTTTACAGAAAATGTAATTATTTCATTGTGCAAGACAACCAAGAAACCAGTACAAAAAAATAAATGTTAGTATGCTTATTAGCATTAGCGTTTTAAATTATACGCTAACTTGCGGTGTGCACATTTTTAATACCCCTATATGCTCAACAAAAACAGAAAATTAAACAAGAGTTAAGGAAAGAAAAAGAAAGAAAACTGCTAAATAGGACATCTCTGGCTATTCCAATATTACTATCTTTTGGAGCAGAGTTCAAAATAAGGCAATACAATTTTCTTTTAAAGTAGAATTTTAGAAACAGTTTTACAAATCAATTCAAATTGAATTACTGCTTGATTTTTATTTGTAGCTAAGCCTTCTAACGGTGCAATGAATGTGGCCATCCAAGCTTGAAAGTTGACCTGGGCCCTCTCGCATAAAAGTGGCGATTAATTAGATAAGGCCCTCTTGCAAAACAAAAAAAAAGGGGATTGAACGTAACTAAAAAATTAATTCAGAATGAGCATTTGGGACTTGCGTTTATTTTTTGAGTTGCGTTTAATCGCTTTTTTTTTGGCAAGAGCTAGGCCCTTATCTAATTTAAGCTGACTGTTTATACGAAACTGGATAAAAAGTGTACACTTTGTTCTTTCTTTGTTATCTTTTGCTGAGTGTATTAATATTCTCTGAAGTACATGCAACCAAATAAGGTGAATCCATTACACAAACCCCCCCCCCCCCAAAAAAAAAAAAAAAAAAAAATCGTATTATTCAGTCTATTTTACTGCTCTAACTGCTGTAATACTTACTCCATCATCTGGTCACAAACCTATACCACAAATTGTGGTGGGTTCCATACTTACTCCCAGTCTGGCAGTTTGTTTCCGAGTAAAGCCTGCGTTGCTGTAAGAAATGAAATTGGTGTTCCGGTCTCGCTCTCAAAACATCTCGCCCCACTCTGACAAGGTGAACTACCACAAGTTGGAGTATAGGATATAAAAAAAACTTTGGTTTTTATCAAGTACTTTGAACGGAAAAAATCGAAATAGTGGCCTTTGAACAAGCTGAAATACCTTGTAACAGCTTATTCTATTCGGCAGTAAATTAAAGGCTCTTCATACCCATCAGACCAGAGGTCCGAGCTTAATCCTCCCTAAGTACTTACATCCTTGGACAAGGTGTTGAGCTCACATGTCCCTCTCGACCCGGAAGTACTAAATGAGTACCTGGCAATGCTGGGATAATAACGATTGCAAGCCCCACAGGAAGATCAGAAGTAATACTGATGTGGGCTACCCTGTGTAAATAAAACTACTACAAATTAGTGAACAAAATGCAGAATTGGCAATCTCTAAGAGGTGTGATTACTGGCTTCTCTAGAAAAGTTGAAATAACCGTTTATTTCTTTACATGCACTGATTTGTATAGTATTATGGCCAAGGTGGCTGAGACCACACTCGTTCCTTCCCGAAACTGCAAAATATAAAAGTTAAATTATGCGGGGGAAAGCTTAGTTTCTGATCTCACAACGAACTGTTTTGTCAATCTGTAACAGTTATATACTTTGATGGTTAGATTAAGATGACAAAAGGTGTCGATTCTTTCGTAATGTTATATTTCACTCTCGGTGTTGGTGGATCCAAGATGATTAAGGTTGCCTTGAGCAGTGAAGCGTCGTTAATCTGAAAGCATGGACGTCGCTAGAAGGGGGGGGGGGGCAAATACATCACAATCCTATGTTGGTAATTCGAAATTTCATATTTCTTAGAAACAAAATATCATGGAAATGGAAATGGATAAGGAATAAAGATTTAAAGAGCTCTCACGAGTCCTTAGGCGAAAAAAAAGCGAAAGCACAGTAAATGCCTCCAAGTCGGCTGTAATCTTGAAGGATAAAAAGGTCATAGGGAAGTCAGTACTTTGTCATAGGAGATAGCACCAAGCGCATTAGAGATGACAGACAACAGTTTCTACCTGTTAAGAAAAAGCTTTGAAATAAAGAAACATTATACAGTTTATGTGATCATTCCATTGAGCTTTCCATCCGATGTGCGATTAAAAGTAGCGAAGGTGGGTAAAGGAAAGCATTAATTGCTGACTTAGGCAAATTTGATGAATGTGGTATTACAGTGTTCTTTGTTGACAATAATCTTTCCAGGTGGCTGAGTCCAAGTGAGCCGCATGCAAATTCTAGTTTGTAAACAACCATTTCTGGACTCTGTTGACTCTAAAGTTGTTGACTCTAAAGTTTCAAGATCTCATTTCTCTGCGTTCATCATCTTCTTCAGCAACTCAACGTCTCCGTTCTGCTTCCATTGCCCACCTGCAACTATCTCCTGGACCCCGTACCATGACCCGTTATGGTGATCGTGCCTTTTCTTCCCTTGCCCCAAAACTCTGGAACAATCTTCCCATCTACATTCGTGAGGCCTCCACTATAGACTCATTCAAAACCTTCTTAAAACTTATCTTGTTAGGCAATCCTCTACTTAGTTAATGTATTTTGTATGTGTTCTTCCTTTTTCTCTCTCTCTTTTTCTCATGCGCTTAGAAACACTGTATTAAGCGCAATATAAATGTTACATATTATTATTTATTATTATTATTAAAGTTTACACTGGCGTAGCTAAGGGGGGGGGGGGGGCGTGGCCCCCCCTGTTGATCGGCGAGCAAAAAAAAAAAAAAAGAACCCCCCAAAAAAAACCTTTCAATCGGGTCCACTTCAAATAACTCATCCTACCCCTACCCTGCGAAATGAAAGTAAAAACGTAAATGCCACTTCTCGTATAACATGTATAAGTTACCCTTAATACGAATTTTAGTGTGGAGAAAATGCCATTTTCATGCACGAATTTTCAAAAATCTCCCTACCGTGGGAGAAGGGATACCCCCCCCCCCCGCTCGGTCGCTTCTTCTCTCTCTCGGCCTTGCCCCCCCCCCCCCCCTGGCTACGCCAGTGAAAGTTTACGTTGTATTTTGGGGTCGTTTTGTTATACAATCGTGCTACTATGGCACTTGCTCTGTTTGAATTTCACAAAATACAAATCCCCGAAATGTAAATGAAATAAAATGAAATAGTTCTAACTCGAAATATAAACATGACATATTTATGAAAGTGTCAGTTGTACTTAAATCATAAACTTTATTAAATACTCCTGTGTTGTGTCTAAAAATTCTAGCGTTAGGATGGTTTTTGCCTACGCTTTTTAATCACGCACCATCTTGTACTGTGAAAGGGCTATATAATTTTTCATCCTATGCATGTGAAATTGGTTTCTTTGTTGTGCAGGTGGTTCTTATTGTTTATTCATCTTGTAATAAGAAAATGTATGTACATGAACTTTGCTACTCCTACAATTAAGGGTCTCATGAAGCAAGCCTCCTTTGAGGGTGGAAAGTCCACAATACAAACGAGAAAAAAAAAGAGCAAAGAAAATTGTCTGGCGAACAGTACATACTTCTTTTAGGAGGCGTTCACTTCGAGGCAAACTCAGTTTTGATCAGTTGATAAGGATTCGTTTTAAAACATTTTTATCTGGATCTTTTCTTTCTCGCAATAGCGCGGTTTTAAAAAAAAACAACAACAACAATAACAAAAACCGTTGCACACCATTCACGTTGACTCTGAAACAGCTTTTCAAACTAGGCCAATGTTAGGAGAGGACTGGAGCCGGGATGAGGAAGAAGAGATAGAGGAGGAGGGAGGAGGAGGAGGAGGAGGAGGAGGAGGAGAGGTTTAGTGTTTGGGCCGTATGAAAATAGGATTCCAAGTCCACAACACGCACACACACACACACACACACCACACACACCACACACACGTAAATGAAAAGTACCAGGAGGGTGTTCATAAAGCTCTATACTAAGTTAAGCAATGAATTTACGAACGACTTGAACATGAGGTGCCAATGGATGCCAAAGTTTTTTCCTGACGTTTTAAACAAGAGGGACAGCATATTCCTATAATCTCAATCAAATTGTTGGGAAAAATCAATATCATTCGCAATAAAAATGTCTTTAAACAATTGTAACCTTAATCTACGCATGTGTCACCTTTAGCTAATGCGATTTATAATAACGAGAATCCCACTGGGCTTGTCGTTCGTAAAGTCATTCCTAACTTTACGAACAGCTTTATGAAACAACCCCAGAAAGTAACATTTGTTCCTGGCTCATTTTGTCAACTGTATAGTGTTGTACAGTTCTAGTCTGTTTTAACCCATAATTGCTGTCACATGGTCCACTTCCCACAATCTGTGGTTTGGCCTAATAATAATGCAAAGCCTTAACACATCCCAAATGCATGAGCAAAAAGAGCAGAACACTATACACACAATGTACCCTTTTAATTTCGCCGGGATATTGGATCTACACTCATGCACTCATTACACTTCTCAGAATATGAAAGAGACAGTTTTCTGACATTTTTAGCTCATCCACACGAAAAAAAGGGGGAGGAACTTTGAAATTGTATCATTTCTTTCCTTGAACATTATTTGTTGTCTTTTCTCTCTTTTCTCAGGACCTACAGTCCAAGAGATTACAATGTAGTCTCAGATCATTTGTTGCTGTATCTCTGAACCCTTTTGCATTTTATGATTAATCTAAATATTAAAATCAGTAATACTTTCTACTTTGATTATTAATATCTTTATTTACAAAACTACAATTATTATTACTACACACCAACCACCATGGGTGTCTATCCGGGGGGAGGGGGGGGGTATGGGGGGATATATCCCCCCCCCCCCCCAATATTTTGGTCAGGGGGGAGGGCCTGTACAATCATCCCCCAATATTCACCTATAAAAATTATAGCCTCCTGTAATTCCCGAAAAACAACAAAAGCAAAGACAAAGACAAAGAGAATAAAGAGTAAAGAAACAATTTTTAAACAAGGATAAGGTTCTCAGCGCGTGCTCGCTTCGCTCGCTCGCATTTTAAGTATTGGCAACCAATGAGTTATGATATATCTTGAAGCAGATCTGTTTGCATTTTGTCTTTCTATAGTATGCTATAATGATACTCGCATTTAATATTTTGTTATCTTGGCTAAAGCCAAAGAATATTTCATTATGAAAGTAAAGTGGTTTGCATCTTGTCTTTCTATCCAATGTAATTCTGTCAGTAATATTACTGCAAGGAGTCGAACGGGAAGAAGACCCATGACAGAAGAATTTTCATGAGAAAATGGCCTATAACCAGTAGCCTGTTCCTATCTTACCAAACATGAGAAAGTAGGATGCTGATGAAAACACTTAATAAAATCATGAAGTTGGAGTAACAGTACACAAGAACATGTTCTCAGTATTAGAAAATAGCCCTTGCTCGCTCGCTCGCTCCGCTCGCTTAAAGAAACTTAAGATCGGGAGTCAAGCGCTCTATTCCCTCAACAACGGTCCGAATAATCATAATATTTTACAGCGAGATGCAAAGCTTTTTTCGAACACATGGAAATAGTACATCATTACATTTATCTAATTTATTTTGGAGGAAATTCTACGGTTGACTAGAAAGAAATAGAGTTTTGTCGGTAGCTCGCTTCGCTCGCTCATATAACAAAATGGTTCCAGATGCTAGATGGTAAACGACGTGCCAGAAAGCATCATATCTCGCAGTTAGGTGATCAAAACTATTTAGATATATTTGAGGCTATCAAAGATTTCCTTGCACACTGCGCTCACTCGAATATACAATGTAAATATTTTATAGCCCTTAATGACAAATAAACACTTCATCACCAAAAGAGTTGTTTCCCCTGTCTCGCCTCCCTTGCTTGTAATATTTGAAATATGGTGGTTTAGGGCAGTAACAATTTAGTCAGCGAGATGCTGAATTAGTCAAACATCTTATATTGCTTGAGTGTGGCCTACTTTGAGGACAAATAACATTTCTTTTATAGCTGGAAGGTTGAATTTTCGGCTCGCTCGCTTCGCTCGCTCGCAAAACAAAACGGGATGGTTCATATTGTAAGTAAAGGTTCAAGTCCCCTAAAGTTTTCATTCAAGTACTAAGGATGTGTCTCTGTGATATTGTTTGAAAACTATTTTTGGCGGTTAATTGGATGAGCGGGTAGATTAGACCAATAGTGCAGAGATACGGGTAGCAAAAAACAGATCCTAACCCCTTATTTAGTTTATCCTTCACGTTTGAACATACTCGCCCTTTCCCCGCTCGGTCTCTTTGCTCCGCGGGCGAGGATATTCGGCATCGGTCATCCCCCCAACCGCGAAAAAAATCGAACACCCATGACCACCACCACCAACACCACACCACTACACTACTACTTCTAGTACTACTACTCCTACTACTACAAAAACAAACTGCTGCTGCTGCTACTACTCCTACTACTACTGTTTACTAGTTCTACTTCTGCTCTAGTGTAAGCTTCTGATTGTTTTCTTGATATTATCATTCTAATTATTCTCATCGTTGCTGTAATAGCTACATTATTCATGATAGTTTTGTGCTTACCTTCACAATTTGATTGAAAAGAGC
>CM057154.1:18091329-18118812 GCA_029962745.1 Echinometra lucunter | reverse complement strand
CTGTATGCCAATATAATGGTTTACACAGTAATACACATGAACAGATGCTTGCATGAGAAATAATGGATTAGCCAATTGGTACTTGATTGATACAATTTCAAAAATGAAACCTTTTTAATTGTATATTGCCTTCTTCCCAAACTATAATAAATATGTATTTCTTGATTTTGTTTGAACCAACTATATATATCAATGGGTACTGCTCCACAGAAATATGTTTGATAGTCACTTACCAGGCAAACTCACTTTCTCTAATATTCCTCAAGGCAAATATACGTGAGAAACTGAGTGACAGCATCAAATAATTAGGTCAAAAAATAATGCACTGTGCATACTCACTTTCTCCAACGTCGACAGGAGCAAGATTCGATGTAGCTTTCCCTTGCAGCAAGTATTCGCCCAGTGAATGTGAAAACGAGGCAATAGCACCTATCAACCCTCCAAACTCTGCAACAAATGAATCGTTTATTTAAATGGCATGCACATATGGCCATTCATCTAGATATTTCAGTTAAGCAACAAATCCTTTGATGGCGAGTCACAAGCATCTTCAGATTTTAATTTAAGAAACAAAAGATTCTTTCTCCACCTTCTTACTGTAATACCTATTCTTATTATCACCATTCTGTTGCCACTTTAATCGTCATCTTTGTAACTATTATTCCTATCATCATCATCTACTATTATCATTACAGCATGATAGCAAATGTAACTTGGCATCAAAATACACCTTACATACGAACTGTTACACATAATACAGTCAAATTTCACGCATCATTTTCCATGCTAACAACTGACAAGATACATGTATACACTTTCCAATTCTACAATTACAATACAATAATTACATTTTAAATAACACTCTCACAAACTTTAAGTTGTTTCAAAGCAGTTTACATCAATAGCCAAAGAAAAAGCAATGAAAGAATGATCAGCATACTAACCGTTGCTGTTTTGTTGGTATGATTTGAAGCGTCTATCAAGGTTGTTCACGCATTCATCTGCTATGGGTGCTCTGCTCAGGAGATATTCTGTTTAAATAAACATGGAAACAAATTGAAGAGCATGTAAGATACTTTCAAGTTTCATTTACATACAGAATTAAATGTTATTCCTTGAGACATACAATGGATATTACAGGTGCTGGGCAAACCTGGCACATTGAGACATACAATGGATATTACAGGTGCTGGGCAAACCTGGCACATGATCTATCCGTATCACGAGACATTCATTGTGTAAAAATTATCTAGTTGTGAAACATTCTGAGTAAGCTTTGTTCAACATTCAGAATTGATTTTTCATCTTTATCAGAACTAAACCCAATTTTGTGTCTGTCCAGGTTTGAAGCAGAGGGAAAACTGTAAGTAAAATGAAGTTGTCATTACACACATATGTGTCATGGTAGAGTGGTCCATACACTTGACTCTTACTCAGAGGGATGAGGGTTCAAATCCCAGCCTCTCACTAAGGCCTTTTGGCAAGACATTAATCTATGTTTGCCACTCTCCACTCAGAAGTAATAGGGCCCAATATGCTAGAGCGCTACATTTTTGACTGGGGTAACAATGTTGGAGCACCATGAGTGTCATGCAAGACGATTCTGAGCACTATACAATAAGCCATTATTATCATTAATTATTATTAGTGTTAGTATTATTATCATTATCGTTATCATTACCATTATCGTTATCATTATCATTATCGTTATCATTATCATTATCATTATCATTATCATTATCATTATCACTATCATTATCGTTATCATTACCATTATCGTTATCGTTATCATTATCATTATTGTTATCATTATCATTATCATTATCGTTATCATTATCGTTATCATTATCATTATCGTTATCATCATTATCGTTATCGTTATCATTATCGTTATCGTTATCATTATCACTATCATTATCGTTATCGTTATCATTATCGTTATCGTTATCATTATCATTATTGTTATCATTATCATCACTGTCATTACTATTCAAAATACCCTGGCCTTTCTCACCTGGTGTACATGTCGCTGAAGCAAACTGAGGATCATCCATCTGCTGTATAATAAGTCTCAATGTCTCCTCTGCTCCCTCCACTGCCTTGGCTAGATAAACAACCATAATAAACAAAAAATAAACAAAAATTATATAAGATACACAAGTAAACCATAACATGTCTCAAGGTCTCTTCTACATCCCACCCATACACACTCTGTACTATTTAAATAAGAGGAAAATGAACGCCTTGCAACAGAGAATTTACCTAAAATTTGTTGTGATTTTATGTCACCGACCCGAGATCATAAATTATTTTTTGCCGTTCACTTATCTAATGTTAAACTAGAGGAAGAAAAAACTTCGCAGGATCTTAGTTTAGCTTGCGTCGTGCTACAGTCTACAGCTTTAAATAAGGCAAAGAAATTTGACGAATAGTTTTTGAGGGCCTACCAAAACTGTACACAACCTTTAAAGAGTTACTGAGGCCCAGCAGCCTTCCAAAAATGCCCACTCCAGAAAGTGACAGTATTCAAGATATGAAATTCAAATATAGGCAATTCGACAAAATGTGTTCCTATTTATTTCAAAAATGAAACTTTGTTCATGTCACAATCAACCTATGGCTCTTTCTCATATTACTAACATAGGAAAGTAGTCATATCAAAAGATCACTCGTTTTTGCAAGAAATAAAGGATAAAACACATTTGTAATGCAGGATATATTGCATCTAATTCTCTATTTGGCAGTTCATTCTTGATGCGCACTTCCAAACTGAGTGACAAGATTATGAAGGCCAGTTTTCATGGGGCACATGAACAATTTGCGAAGGATGTGAATGTCAAGAAAATGGCAAAATCCAACATTCGTATTCTAGGCTCAAAAAGTTCACCAAACATGCACTTGGGTTTGGAAGTACTGTCAATTATTCGCGAGATGCTGGAAACATTCACAAAAATTTTCAAACTTCTACAAAATTTCCGCAGAACTACAAGGAAACATGTGACGATGCTTTCGAACCAACACGTATGTTTGGTGAACTCTTTGAGCCTAGACTACAAATGCTGGACTTTGCCATTTTCGACGTTCGCATCCATTTGCAAATCATTAGTGTGCCCATGAAAACAGGCCTTTCCATTACTTATTCTTCTCACCAAGCAATATTTTCCTTTGTTCCTCCATCTGTCTTTTAAGTTGAGCCTCCCTGCTGGCCGTCTCAGCGATGGACATCTGTAGCTTCTCTACAGTCTTCTCTGCTGATTGCCTGGCTAGAAGCATCTCCTCAGAGCTTTTGGAGACTGTTGTAAGCTGCTTGCTGGCTTCAGCGTTCTGGATTAGAAATGATTGAATTGGGATTACGTTAATTAACATTTATACACTAAAATTAGTAAATATGTACAAAGATAATGATAACCATTGTAATATATTATTAGTGACTTTGCTACAACCTGAAATACACAAAGTAAGTGTACAACAATGATGATAGCACAAATTAACTTTATTGCAATGATCAACGATATCTCAATTCAGTGGCTCAATCTGCACACATAGTGACAAGAATTTGGCATACCTTTCTCACAATTCCTAAACTAATGTCTTAAAAATTTTTCTTCTTATATGCAATTAACAGCCTCAAAAATTCAACTCGACCTGGGGGGTGTTTCATAAAAGCTGTTTGTAAAGTTATGCATGACTTTACGAATGACGTGAATATGAAGTGACAAATGAGATGCCCAAAATTTTTCCACACGTTTTAACAAAGTGTGACTGCATTTCCCATACTTGTGGTAAAAAATATAATTCGAAATGAAAATGTCTGTAACCAATAGTAATGTTAATCTACATCTCCATATTTCACTTTTAGCTGATGCAATTTATAATGATTGAGAATCACATTTCGCTTGCCATATTCAAGTCGTTCGTAAAGTCATGCGTAACTTTACAAACAGCTTTATGAAACAACCCCCTGTTCCATGTCACACAAAAGGAAATGTATGAAGCTCCCTAACTCCAGCATTTCGTAATCCTGTACTTCTTCCCTTTCCTCTGAGGCGATGGCTGAGTTTATACTAAACAAGGACCTCTCCCCCCTTAAAATACTGGGCCATTATTCTGAAAATTGTATCTTTTATCTTATCTTCACTCTTTCAATTGTCATAACAAATTTTGAAAACAAACTTGTGATTGGTTTGAACTGTGCGAAATTGCGCCCGTGGACCAGCCCGCAAGTCAAAAGTGCGCAGTATAAGCCAATGGCGTACCCTATTTCTGATTGCTAGGACAATTAAAATAAGATAAAAGATAAAACAATTTTCAGAATACTGGCCCTTGACATTAAATTATCTCTTTCCCTATGGCTTCATAAAGATACAGCCCTGCTTGCATAGGCAATGGTTTAAAAACAAGAGAAGAGAGAGACAGACAGACAGACAGATAGAAAGAGAAAGAGAGAAAGAGTTTGAGAGGGAGAGAAAAAGAGTGAAAGATAATATAGTGAAAGAGAGTGAAAGAGAGAAAGAAAGAGAGATGACATGAGAGAACTTACCACTCTCAGAAGGGCTAGATGTTCCTCTCTCAATTTGTTGTACACATCTTTCATCTTCTTAAACCTCTCTTCATTCACTTTGGATCTCCCTGTAGCAGATAAAAAAACATATATACAGTAGTTTAACCCTTTGAACCCGGCAGGCCGGAAAACCAGCCGTGCCCAGAACATGCAAATACCCTAAAGGCCGGTTTACCGGCCAAAAATTGTGACTTTTAAGTGTCAGGTGACCTTATACATGTATAAATAAATAACGCCATCTTGCTATTCGGTACGGTGTGGAAAGATTCAGCCTAGCATTACGGCTTGGATTTTGAAGTTTTGGATGACAGAAATGGCAAAAAATACTACTCCGCAGAGGATTCTTATGCGATTATCTGAGGTGAAACATCTGCTGATTATGATGAAGCTATTGATATGTTGTACTATAGTGAAAGCAGCAATTTTGAAGACGAAACGGACACAGAAAATGAGTTAGCTGCTGTACAAGAATATGCACAATCTCAACCGGGTACCAGTGGGGAAAATAACAGCTGGGATGCTGTTAGGGCTGGAATAGGTGATCATGTTTGTGGTCGTCGAAGTAAACAAAGCCAAGGGGGCGTGTCACAGTCAGTGAAGGGGGGTGGTTATTTTCATAGCTAAAATCACTATTGTTGATTATCCTTATGATTATCATCATTATTATGCATTTGTACCAAGGCATATTGACACATAAAAACAATTCATCTGACATTATAGGCCTATCAGCAATGTATTCAATCATTTACTTAGCAAAATATGCTTTATGTGCAAATAATTCAGGGTGAGGGTCACGACCGTCCCAAATAATGCGGGGTTTAAAGGGTTAAGAGTATGTGTTAAGGCTTGTTCAGATATGACGCAACAAAGCCCTGCAACAAACCTCTGCAACATCTTTAGTGAACAAGTCAATGGGATAAGTCAACGGGAAAAGCTGTTGCAAAAAGCTAAGGACCAAATTTTTAAAAAGTTAGCGCAAAATCTAATGCCATGAGTTTGTCTGCGCAACTTTGGACAAAAATCTCTTTTATTTGCGAGTTGAAGCATCAATGTGCATTCATTAACATAAGTGGGGTGATTTGACGTGCCACATCTGAACACTAAAAATGTTGGGGGATTGGTCGCCTCAAAGCTGAACAAGCCTCTAATGTATTTGTTCAGTAATGAATGCTTCATATGATTCAACAAAAGTGACAACTTGCTGAAAATTAGCATGCAAAGATAGCAATTAACAATGATAGTATACACATACTGGACTACATACTCCATTATGCCCTAATAGACAAACCATCTTATTTCTTTCAATGCTTATCATTCGAGTTTGCTTTGAGAGAATCCTCAACATTCAGTTTTAAATCCATTTAATTCTTTGCAGGCTATATTTGTCAATGTCAGAATTCAAAACTAGCTGTAGTGATACAGGATTGATTGGGCTTTGAATCTACTTACTCTCTGCATCTACTAATTTCTCTCCTGAGACCATGAGGGCAGCAGATTCAAGTTCCTTTACTTTGTCACGTAATGTCTCGTTTTCCTGCAAAACAGCATAAAGATAATGTCTAACAATAAATAGTATACAAATACATACAGCAGAGGGTGAGTTATAGAGGTTCTGGTTGGAAACTATGGTATCCAAAGTGATGTGAATGCGACTAACATTTTAGTCACTGAGGGCACCATAGTTTAATCAGACACTCGAACAAAGGCAGTATATATCTGGTCTATATCTGTCTGGTGTATATCTGTCATCTTTAGTAAATGCACAAAGCATAGATTTATTATCAATTTCAAACAAATAAGAAAAGCAGGCAGTGACTGCACTATGCAAACACAAATTTAGCAAAATCATGACATCATACACTGTCACACCTAAGACAATAGATGCGCACAAAGTTCCTGACGTCACAAAACAGTAAGCTCATTTTGTATGTGATGCAAAGTATCCGTGAATAGCACTACTATTCAGAGGTTGCGATGTCAGATGTTTCAGTGGGGATTATATTTCGTCACATGAGACACAATAAAATAATCAACTGTGCAGATTCGAGTTATAATGGATATAAAATCGTAATAATATGTGAAAGCAAGCAAGAATCTCATATAATTCAGCCTCTGATGCAAGATGTGGGTTTCATGCTTCAAACGGTTCTTGAAATATCATTGCAAATTTACTACATGACAGTACTGCGAGATGGACAATCAGACATAAAGGACAACCTAAAAACACACAAACCTTAATGTCTCACACTTGATAGCCATGACAAAAAAATTTTGTCACACAATTATTAGTCTTTTGTCTATATGAATATTTAAAAGTAATAATCCATTTTCTGTTGCTTCAGATCATGATGTAATCTGAAAATGCATTTCCCAAAGTAATTTCGAAATTATCACTACGATCTCAGCTCAAGCAGTTTGACCACTACACCAGTGATGGATCCAGGCGGGGGCGCAAGAGGTGCACGCCCCCTCAAATTTCTGAGAATCACACATTGAACATACATGTTAACCCATTCGTGACCGAGGTCCACATTTTGTGGTTTGGCCTAATATCTCTTGATGCAGAGCCCTAAAAATCAAACCAAATACATGAGCAGAAAGAGCAAAAGATTCTACACAAACTGTGCCCATTTTGGTTGCGTCAATATTCGTTGTTTGATGCTGAAAATTTTTAAAAGGAAAATAAGCATTTAAATCCTTAAATTGGCAATGTGATAGAAAGTTTAAAATCACCATTTTCCCCTGCAAATTGGCAACTTTTTGACTTTTCATCATAATTTCTGTCAATTTATATTCATTTCAGATACATGTTTCATAAGAAAACTGTAGCAATAAAATAAAAATGTTGGTGTTGCCAATTTGAAGAATAAAAGCTGATCAAATTAGGCTTTAAATAATTCCTGTCACGAATGGGTTAATATGGCTATATCTAAGAAATTGTTGTCTGTGCCCCCTATTTTCAAATTTGCCATTTGGGCCCCCTCCATTTCCAAATCCTGGATCCATGGCTGCTACACAGTGCATTACATGGGGTAAATCTTTGCCACTCATGTAGCTATTTAAAGGAGAATGCAACCCAGGCATCAGTGTGCTCTTAGTGAATGAAGATGATCAAGAAGAGTCAACAGTGAAAGTTTTAGCAAAATCAGACAATCTGTTCAAGAGTTCTGAATTTTGAAAGTTTCACTAAATCCCTGTTATGGGGATCCTTGAGTTGGCAACTTTGCCAGCATCTGTGATGTCATCGTGGACAACTCTCAATTCATTTTGTACATAATTTTTCAAAAAAATTGATTTATATGAAATTTCAAGTCAGGAATCAACACCATTCTTCCCAAAATGCTTGCAGAATTGACATAGCCATGTCATACTCAAACAATAAATCAAAAGAATTTTTATTTTTCTTGAAAATAAAGAAAATGTTGAATTCTGTGTACAAAATGAATGGACAGTTGTCCACGATGACATCACAGATCCTGGCAAAGTTGCCAATTCAAGGATCCCATAATAAGGATTTACTTAAACTTTCAAAGTTCATAACTCTTGAACGGATTGTCCGATTTTGCTCAAACTTTCACCGTTTATTCTTCTTCTTCTTCTTTATTCACTGGAAGCACAATGATGTCAAGGTTGCCTTCTCCTTTAAAACCTGGTAGAGAGAGATAATTCTAGATGAAATGCTCCTTGTCTATTTACCTCACATTGTGTCTCCACCACGGTCCGATGTTCATTCATCTCTTGTTCCATCTCCATCAACCGTTTCTTGAGGTCCTCGATGATTCTCTGATCTTCTCTCTTGGTCCTCTCTAGCTCAAACTTCAGCTGGTTTATCTCTTCCCTCAGCTGTTCAATCAGCCAATCTCTGAATACAATCAAAATAAATCAAATCAAATTAGACAATTCATCGCTGTCACTTTTCTTTTGTCTTTATCTCAACCTTAGATGTTCAAGAGATTTCGTCCCTGAGTTTTCTCACTCATTCACGGATCTATTTTCTTGGTTATCTCAAGCTCAAACATGAGCTAGATCACCCTTTCTCTCTCAGCTGTTCAATAAGCTAATCTCTAAATACAATCAAAATCAAATTTAGTCAAATCAGATATTTCATGGATGTCACAGTTCTTTTCTTTTTATCTCGACTTTAGATGTTCAAGAGATTTTGTATATAGGTTTGTCAATGATTTTCTGATCTATTTTCTTGGTTATCCCAAGCTTAAACTTGAGCTAGTTAACCTTCTCTCGGCTATTTCAATAAGCCAATCTCTAAATAAAACAAAAATCAAATCAAATCAGGTAATAGTTTCATTGATATTGTATTTCTTTTCATTTCTATCTTAACCTTTAGGATGTTACAAGATTTAGTTTATAAGTTCCTCAATGATTCTGATCTTTTTTCTTGGTTCTCTCTAGCTCAAACTTGAGCTGGTTCACCGCTTCCTTAACTGTTCAGAGAGCCAGTCTCATAAATTAATCAAATCTAAAGCATATCAAATCAAATCAAAAGAAAACATGGGTGAATCTAAGATTTCATTTCAAATCCAAATTACATTGATGTATACCTGCCATTTTATATTTCCACATCATCATCATCAATAGTGATCTGTCAGTTTAATTAGTGCTACTTTTTAGAGACATCCGTTTCAGCTCTTCATATCCTGTTGCTCCACTCTCTGCTATCAAATCATCTAGGAAGCCTTTACGAGGTCTTCCCTTTGTCTTCTTTTCATGCAGGCAACCTTCTATGACTCTGACCATCAAACCATCATGTCGCATTATGTGTCCTATCCATTTGTCTTTGTCTGATCGTTTGAATTGTTTGAATTTCCACATATATGAATAAATAACTTGAAATATAAATATATGGTTGAAATATTTGTTAAGTACACTATAATAAACAAGTAGATATGTAAGAATGTGAGGAGAGATGTACCTTTCATCTGGGCCACTCTGTTGCACTTGCTGCTGTTGCTGTTGGAACTGTCCATTGTGTTGCGGGGGTGGGGATGACATGAGGTCTACCAAGAGAGCACTGTGTGTGACGGGTTCCTCAAACCTATCCATGACAGGCTCATCTATGGATACTTCACTGGGAGGCTGCAACAGACAATCCAATTTTGGTTAATTAATTTAGTTCAAGGAATTCACCTAAGTTCAATCAGTCTAGTCAAGTGACGACAAGTGAACTCTGGTTCGGTTGACTTAGAAGCAGTTCAGTTAATTAAAAATGTAGCTGGGGGGGGGGGGGGTTCATAAAGAGTTAAGTTGGATTTAGAGTCATGCGTAAGCACAATGTGCATCTGGTATTAACACGTAATCTCATTGATTGACTGCCCAATAGCACACGTCCCCTGAGCATGATCTGACCAATGTGGTGATGCGTAATATACAGCCATGCAACTAGGAATTTAAGCACGACTTTAAGTCCAACTTAACTCTTTGTGAAACACCCTCCAGATCACACAATTCAGTTCTTCATATGAGTGCCGTATAACTTTTCCATAGTCTTGACAGGCTAAAAGTGTACTCACCGGAGGGCTGTCTCTGCCACTACTGCCATCATTCATAGACTCGTTAAGGGCAAGCATTACAGCAGGGCTGATGTAGGTGTCTTGATTCATGGAAGCTACAAAGAAGTTTGGTGGTTCCTGAAACAAAAAATATCAAAGAGGACTATAAATGACCGTATTGTTCTTATCATTAAGCATGGCCTCAAATTTGCTACAATCTGATGTCAAATACCTCTAAGAAATAATAATAACCCCAAACATTTAGGTTTTTTTTATCAGAAATAGGACAAGGGTACTTACTTTAAAAAAAAAAAAAATCAAGAAAATAAACTTCTCAAACTGGTCGTTGGCTTTAGCTACCATATAGCACTGGAAAGCTAAAACCATGATGCAAACAATAGGTATATGCATGAAAGCTTTATTGCCCAAAATCAAATATGTCTCTAAAAATAATCTAGAGTACCTAAAGGCTTCTTAAAGGGTTTCATACATCGTTGATTTAGATGGTGGTTCACGACGGTTCTCAAACTGCCATGAATGGTGTCCAGACGATGGCAGAAAGCCTTTAAACGTGGTGTGAATACGTGAATGTGAACATGGCGCCAACACAATTAAGTAGTAGTAACAGAAACTTTGGCAGAAAGTCATGAAACATCCCTGAAAGGCAGAGGAGTTGACATGGAGCCTCCAACGCAAGCTGAAATTGGTCCATTTTGTTTGTGCATGGTGTTATTGCGGTCTTTGGCAGAGCATGGCAAATTGTTGAACCGCCATGAACCGCCATCTAAACCGGCGATGTGTGAAACCCCCTTTACATTATACATCTGTGAACACATACTACATCATGGATGTCAAGTAATAGCATTTCAGCTGATAGGATATTATCTTGTACATAAATATTGTACCAATCACAAAAAAAACACATTTTACTCTATATGTTAAGGGATTGACTATACTATATCTCTAAAAAATTAGCTCTACATATTACTTCTACAAAGTGATATTGCAAGTTCAACTTTACTCTCAATGAACATGAAAGCGACTAGTGAGGTAGACTCGTCGACGCACAAGCAAGCACGGGCTAGAATTCGGGCGTTCACTGAATCAAACAGCCAATTGATTCCGTAGATGCCCTAATTGTGTGGTCTTACATCATCCGCAACTGTTAACACCTAGAATGCAGGGTAAGGGGGGGGGGGGGTTTCTCTCTCTCTGAGGGGGGGGGGGGGGGAGGGGTGACTTCACACATACTAGCTGTACACAAATTAATTTTTCAAGCGACTGATACACTTTCAAGTAATTCATTACACAAGTGACTTGAAGAAGATGGATTACTCACTGCGGGAAGAGTAGGTACTTGGATGAGTCTCCTGAAGTATATGATGCTGCTGCACTTGGAGTAGAATTCCTTCAGGGCGTGGAACTGCTTCAAGAACCGCGACCTATGACCTTCCAGTGTATCTGATGGCAAGCCTGAATGGTGAGAGAAAAATTATACTGTTAACCCGCTGCCTACTGGAACCAGGGCCCCGTTTCATAAAACTTGTTACCGGTAACAACTGCTATATTTCTGTGACAAATTCGCTCTCGGCAAATCGGATGCAAGGATTTCAGCAGCTTATAACAATTATTGCAACTTGTTATTGATAAGAAGTTTTATGAAACAGGGTCCAGGTGGCCTCTGTATAAAGCCTTTGGGGATGAGAGAATTCAGAAGTCAACACCTGAATTCTTGCGTTTCACAATGCATGTGCCACCAACATCCTTACCATATAAAGAGGCCTAATTTCCCACTCACAGGTCGACAACTGTTCCAAGATAGCAGATGCCGCAAGTGAGAGTTGACCAATTCAAGAAACATTTAACTGACCGAGGGATCCAAAGCGCAGGGAAGAAGACGGATGAGTTATTAGAACTAGCAGTGAGAGCCCAGGAAAGTATGAAGTGCTAGAAGTCTGTAATCACTTAGAATAGGAGCGGAAAAGGCGACTAGTGCAAGGTGTTGATGGTACTATTGTCGACCCATCTCCCAGAATTAACATGCTAGAGTGAATGCTTCAACTGAACCAAATGGGGGCACAAGGATTGCAAAATTTCAAGAAATGAGTAAGCACAATACTCATTAACCTTTAACCTGCCAAAGCCCTGCACAGTGATCTGTGTAAAGCTGCCAGATACAGGTAAAGTCGCATGCTCTCCCATGCATAATGCAACATTCCTGCAATAGACCTGGAACAGGGTGGATATGTGGCTGGCCCAATAAGGGTTAAAGATGGATCTTACAATCATAAATGGATGTTATCGCGATTTGAATGGGCACACCTAAAAAATGAAGAGCCTACAATGATTCACGATATTAAAAAAACAGTGCCTTATCAATGCATATTAGATGTCTGAATCTATTTCTCGCTACTGTGAAGAGTGGTCCATATGTCATCTGACCTTTGCATCGTGTTAATATTAACTGGTTGAGAATGATTCTATTCTTTCTTATGACATGCAATTTTCCAAAGATCCCAGCAGGAGTATCTCTGGCTTAATAATCAACAGCTAACATAAACAACCATATAACTTTCTGTAATTCTCCAGAGGAATGTTAACTTCAACATTAGTAATATTCTCATGATAAAATTGACAGTTACACTTCAAATACAGAGCACACAGCACTTAATTTCTATAAGGGCCTTGATATAAACTTAAAATTTACTTCATGCTCTTTCATTGTTAAACCTATAAGTGTATGTGGGGGGGGGGGGGTTACATTTTCTACTGATATAAACCATATTTTGTTTGGTTTGGAAGGGGGGTGATTGATACTCTTTTACTGCAATTAAGGGCTTATTCACATAAAAGCAGCAAACCGCCACAGGAAACCCCCATGATTTCTTCTGGTTTTTTTTTTTGGGGGGGGTTGTACATAAATGAATGATATTTTTAGAGAAGGTAAATAGAAACAAAAAATGCTGAGGCAAAGATTTTCTTTTATGAAAAAGAAAGGGAAAAAAAAGCTGCAAAAAAGTGTGGATCAAATCGAGTTCTAATAAAATATGATGTCACAAGCACCATCTGCATAGCTCTTGGCAAACATACAACGTGCACTAATTTCTTAATAACTTGTAATCTTGACATCTAATTATGAAAGGAGCGGTTTAATGCATCACATGCGAACACTAAAAAATTCTGGAGGTTTGCTGCAGGATGTGTGAATGAGCCTTAACCCATTGGCAACTGGAACTGGGTGGCCCCTGCATTAAGGCTATGGGAATACAAGAATTCAGGAGTCAATGGTTTAACTGGAATGTGACTTACATGCATGTAGTTTGTAGAGTAACCTGACGCTGAAGTCATAGAGCTGACCAGAGTCCAGGATGACTGGAATGAGAGGTGATAGACGACACTGGCCTGAAGGTGTTCCGGACAAGGCCTTGGACAGATCAAAGGACCTGAAGACTGAGGGTTTATAATAATAATAATAATAATAATAATAATAATAATTATATTCTGGATTTATATAGCACTTAATACATCTCTAAGAGAGTCTCTCGGCGCTTTACAGAAATATCATTACCCCGGTCATCGGATTCAGGCTTGCCCGCACACAATGTATGCACCTTCTCCACTCCCTGGGGAGCATTCCAGCCAGGCGCCTTTTGCAGGCGCTCACAATGACTTTTGCATCCTACCGAGTACCCACTTTACACCTGGGTGGAGAGTGGCAAATGTAGATTCATATCTTGCCAAAGGACATTAGTGCCGCGGTGGGATTTGAATTCGGACCACGAGATCTACAGTCCGGTGACATATCCACTAGATCACGACACCTTATGAAACAACAATGAATACAATCATGGTTTAACCTTTAGCATCTGAAGATTGAATAACAGAGAAAGGTACCTTCATTAAAGACAGCACAGGGATGACAAAATCTAAGATTATCATTGGAATAAGAGGTAAAAAATAGTCCTGGACTGAAGGTAAACCAGATGGTTGTACAACACGTGCTTCAGTAATTTCATACAATGACCAAAAAGGCCTACAGACCTTTAACCCTGGACCAAACCCTAGCACTAACCTAAGTGTATATTCAATGCAATTCCATTCATACTGTAAAATTCTACTGCAGCCCTGACCTAAAATCCTACCATCATTTGCAAAAGTATAAGGCCACCCTTCCAAAATGCAATAATTCAAAGAACAAACAAAGTTAAACATATTCATTTTTCAAACATACATTTCTTTTCAATGCATTCATATGGGGTTATACCATTACTCTTGTGCTACTGACCACTGTAGTAAACATGTGATGTAATCATTCGATAAGACAAAAGACTGTATTCCATATTATTGAAAAATTCCCAGGTGGTCTTAAACTTTTTCAAATTATATTAATGCAGCCTTGACCCATATTACCCTATTGCAACCCTGACTCTAACTGTGTATCTCTAATGCAACAAAACCCAGAGTGATCGTTACAAGAGCATTATGTTGAGTCACCATAACATCTATATGTAAAAATTCTTCCGCCAATCCAATTTGATTTAAAAAAAAGTACTGGTATTAGAGATAATAATAACAAAAAAAGGAAGAAGCTGGGTCTGTAAGGAAATACAGAATACAGTTTCATAAGAATCAGATTACAATGACCAATGTTTTATGCTACCTGGCAGTATCTTTATGTTCAAAGGTCTTTGCACTGAAATCTTGTTCATTGTAAGTATCATAGGTATTACATCAATATCAATGCAAACTACATGTACACTGTAGAGCACATATCAAATAAATGTACGTTCATCACCAATTTACTGAGTGCTTAGGAAATTTTTTCACACAGAACCACAGAAACAATGCCTTATATCATCTTTAAACTAATAAAACAAAATCCAAGGGCAGATCAAGACTAAAATAGCTTGAAACCAAAGAGACTTGGATCAATATCAAATATATGAGGTCATCAACACAAAAAATGGGCCACCGAGGACAGGGGATCGGAGCATCCACTTGAAATTTGAAAGGAAATAACATAGTCCGAAACAGTATTGCACCATGCAGCAAGACTAATAACTATTTCAACTAAGCTCCTAGCTGATTTGTCTCAAAGGGGGATTTCATTGCTAAACCTTTGTAATACATTACAAAAGTTTGGAGCAATAATACTGACAATGATAACAATGACTTACCTGCTGCTTGCAGGGTGATGAGAGATTCTAAGTAATCAAATATTTCTACTGACATCTGGAAGCTGTTGGAAAAAAAAAAAAACACAGACAATAATAGTTGATAAAGATTAAAGTTCCCCTTCAATGTGCATAGGTACATGTATACATGTCTGCATATCACATTTACATGCTTAATTTTTGCTTATGCTCATTGTTACATTTTATGACACTGTATTACATGTATTTATTTCATTTTCTATATTTTGTTTATGGAATTAGAGAGGAAATCTAATAATACTGTAGTTAACCAATATATAATCCATAATTTCATTTTTTGATTATATGGTGGGAGCCAACACAGCTTTTCTGTCTCTCTGTTGCCTCCCTCCGCAAGCTCAGTCAGTCTTATATTCAGACCTCTATGCATGTTTCAACTAGTTTATAGCCGCTTGGTCTAATACGAGTTGGTCTAATTCCCAAATCGTCCAACACCACTATGGCTAAACCCATTTGGGCTACTATCAATTTGATCTAATTGCCGTTTGGTCCAATCACCACTTGGTCTAATATCCATGTGGACTAATTGTCATTGTGTGTACTGATCAAATGGTCATGTTGCCACTTCGTTGCCTTAGTTTTCTTCGTTTCATCTCATGACTATTTGGTCTATTTCCAGTTCGTTTAATTAGATAGACTAAGTGGTGTTAGACCAAGTGGGTATTAGACAAAATGAGCATAGCCTAACAGGACATTAGACGAAATGGTAAATGGGCTAAGTGGTAATTAGACCACATGGTTATTAGACGAAATGTTTGTAGACAAAATGGGATTAGACCAAACAGCCACAGACAGCGTGGGATTAGACCAAGTGCTAATTCCCTGTTTCGACCTGACCAGGGTTTTTGCCTCCAAACTAGGCTACACAAGCATCTTAATCATTACAGACTCACTAGTTGTTGATATCATTTTCACACATCTTTTCAATGTCTTTCTCTGGCTGTTGTAACTGGAGATTGCCAGGCATGAGTGGATTCTGAAGAATAGAAAGTAGAAATAAAACAAATCACTATTCATATCATTCACACAAGCTATCAGTGTCCTTCTCTAGTATCTGGTTAAAAATCTTGAAAGACAAAAATAGGAGGAATTTTTTTTTGTTTTGGTGGTATGGAAACTGCAGTCTCATTCACATAAATAAAGAAGACAAAGACTCAGAAAGTGAGACTAAACAGACATCAATCAAGGTTACAGTCAGCGATGGATTGAAGGGGGGGGGCACTTTTGGCACATCCCCCCCCCCCCCCTCCCCCGTGAAACTAAAGTGTACACTGAGCTCCCCCTTCCCTTTTAGACCTGGGGGGTGTTTCACAAAGACTAAGATTGACTCAAATTGCTCTTAACTATGGCAGGCCATTCATTCCACTGTTTGCTTTCACCAGTGGTCTCTCAAGGGATGCACAAATCATGGTCACAAATTTGCAGAAATTACATTTTTTGTTTTCTTCATCAATGAACTATAAAAATTGTCAATTCTGCAGATTTGCGACCATGATTTGCAAATCCTTTGAGAGATCCACGGTGAAAGAAAACAGCGGCATGAAAGGCCAGCCATAGTTAAGTGCGATTTTAGTCAATCTTCGTCTTTGTGAAACACTCCCCAGATGACATTTTCTTCTATTTGGTTGTCAGAGAATCTCGAAGGACAAAACACACCCCAAATTGTGTGAAAATCTTTTCTTTCTTTTTCTTTTTTTTTTTTTTACTGGTCAGAATAGATTTGTGCCCTCTCTTTCACAAAATCCTTGATTCATTCGTGGTTACTATCAACCAATCAGACATGCATCTCACTTTTCTCATGATTACTATCAGCTCAAATAGTGATCATAGTCATGGAATTCATCATATACACAACAGCTGTATTATGTATACATGATTTTGTCTGATCTGATATATGTCTGAACTTCACATATAAATGTGGAAATGTTTGCATGATGCTATGGTAGGTAGAAATGTAGAGCCTACAATTTTGGAAGATTTCAGCCAAAAATATACAGAAGTTCTGAACTTTTAAGTCTTCATCATTGCAAAATACACATAAATTTTATGCACCATGAAGGTTATGATTTAAAAAATATTTTGGGAATGCATTTTAAGGAGTTTATACTGTCTTGTCATATGCAATGGAATATTACTGACATTCAAATCAAACAATGATGAAAATAGGTATATATACAATGTAATAAAATTAGTTACAAATAACTTCAAGCAGAATCTACAAGTAAATTCCAGAATGATGAACAGCGGTTATTTTCCTACAGCAATTGTACTTGACCTTTGCATACTTTCAACTAAATCTTTACAATTCATTTTATTAGGCAACCTGCTTTTGTCATATCACACATCATTGTCAGCTGCTTGTTTGTTCAATACACACATCATAGCAAATCAACAATTGCCTAACCTATTATCAAGAACAAACAATATAATTCTCAACAAACAATATAATTCTCAATCTAACACATGGATGATCTCCTTGCATTAAAGGTGCATTGAATACAATAAGTAGGTATTTGTCACAAAGGTAAACATTCTTTGTATCAGTAGTCCCTTTGATTATGAAACAAAGATTTAGCAGTCTGAGTGAAAAATTCTGAAGGTCTGAAAATCAGACTACCGGTATGTGTTACACACCCACCTTTCTGTGGAATTCTAGCTTGGTGTTGAGAAGACTGCAGTAGGCCGCATTCAGTTTACCATAACCATCATGAAAGTGACCCTGAAAACAATAATATAAAAATAATATAAAATACACAAAGTTATGGAATGCAAAAGGGGTTAGATCCACTTCTGATAAAAACTGAGTTCTTGATATCAGAGCATTGTTCAACTGTGTACCTGTCTTTTGAACAAAGTATTAAGCTAAATTTTAGAGCACTCATGAAAAAATGCACTTTAAAATTTCACTTTTCCATATAAGCCTGTACAAAATCTGGCAAAGCATTTTTCTTTGTAGTTACAAAAAGTTGATCTTACCCCTTTTGCAAACAAACTATTCAACTACAGTCTATAGAAATTTTGATGTTGTGCTAGATAAGCAATGGAAAATTTGACTTGAGTGAAAGAATATGAAGATGATAATATGAACCATATATGTAAAATGCTAAAATATAGAAGAAGCTCTTTCAAACAAAACCTCCCTAGAAATCACAAAGTTATAAAATCTGTCTAAACACTGGGAAAACCTAAAGACATTATAAAAAATCTCAAATACTTATCAGCCATTTTGTTTGTTTGTTTGTTTTGTTGTATTGTTTTGTCTTACTGTTAAATCCAGTGACGGGAAGAAAGCTGTGCAATATGTCAACAGTTAAAGAAGAACTGAGATACAAATAACAATTCATACCATCTACTAATGTCTTAGACACTTTTCGGTCTTTTTATTTTGACAATTGCACAGATAATCTGCTTTAATTACAACTGACTAAAGCAGCTCATTAACATGTTAATTAACTATAGCTTTTAAATTGACAACCAGCTGGCAAGGGTACATTTCTAGATACAAGGAAATTCTGTCACTAGATCCAAGCTTGTTGCAGATCACAGGATTACGTGCAGAACTGATTGACCTAATTAGCACCAGATTTACGGAAATAATTGGCATTTCCATCTAAGCTATCTGACATCTGATAGTACTGTCCTGGTTAAAGGGTACTTCAAAATTCCTCTCAAATTGAATTGGGTGAAAAGCAGAAAAATCAGAGGAACAAATCAACGAAGGTTTGAGCAAATTTGGATTTGCTCAAAAGAGTAATAGGAAATGCTCTAAACAAGTTCCTCTCCAAGTGAAATTCTACAAGTAAAACTCAAAAGTATATTCAAGAAACCTCACAAAGGCCGAATACAGAAAATTAGAAACTTCTGAATTGTTCATGAGAGCAGTATTCATTCACAGCATAAAACATAAAATGGTACAAAATAATATTTCCATAGTTCATTGGATTTGAGATTCAGTGCAAATATAACTAATTTGGACACTAGATTGTTGTTCGGAATGCCTGATTCTCTGATATCTAGGTTACAAAGAGTCCAGAATGCATGTGCAAGACTTGTCTACTATCACTCAAAATTCACTTCAAGTGCACCTCTTCTGAGAGAGCTCCACTGGTTGCCAGTTCGTCAAAGAATTTCATTTAAAATTTTGTTAATTGTGTATAAATCCTTGAGTGGACAAGCTCCTAGTTACATAACAGAACTACTTAAACTCAAAGTCCAGTCACACAGTCATAGCTTGTACAGTTCCAGAGATACATGGTTGCTTCAATTCCCCATAGTAAAACTAAAATTACTCTCGTGACCGTGCATTTGCCATTGCTGCTCCAAAACTGTGGAATACCTTGCCAATTGAAATACGAAGCTCTCCATCCCTAAATGTCTTTAAATCCAAGTTGAAATCATATTTGTTAATAGTTAAGGTAATATATTTTATAGAATTAAGTAAAAAGGAGCTCTGTACCAGCGCAGCTGAATATATCTGTTATGTATATAAATGTAGAACACAATAGACATGCCAGCTGGCACAGAGCAACTAGCTCAGAACTTAACTGTTATGCAAATACATGTACCAGTGGCAATTGAACAAAAGTATGCACCTGCATAACATTGCTACTACATGATGAATACCACATGTTCCAGTAGACTGCACTTCACTTTCAGCAGCCAAGCAGCAAGCAGGACACACCCTTCCCCACCAAGGTAACACACAGACCCCTACATACTCTAGTGTATCAGAGATATAACAGTGGCGACGAGGTAACAGAACTCCACCATGAATTTCGGCCGCATTGAAGAGTTTCAACCAGAAGCAGGGGATTTTCAAACCTACATTGAAAGGTTTGAACAATTTCTCTTGGCAAATGATGTGCCAGAAGGAAAGAAAGTAGCAGTATTTTTGAGTGTGATAGGTGCAAAGTCTTATGCATTGCTGAAGAGCCTTCTTAGTCCTGATTCGCCTTCACAGAAGACGTATTCAGTTTTGGTTTCTACTCTAACTGCTCATCTCTCTCCAAAGCCCTTGGTGATTGCAGAAAGATTCAAATTTCATCAGCGTAGCCAGCTTCCACATGAATCAATTTCGGATTATTCTGCTGAATTGAGGCGCTTGTCAAACACATGTGAGTTTGGTTCCTTCCTTCTAGAAGCATTGAGGGATAAATTTGTGTGTGGTCTTCAAAACCGTGTAATTCAGAAGAAGTTATTGAGTGAGGTTGATCTCACCTTTGACAACGCATTGAAATATGCATTGGCCATGGAATTAGCGGACAAGAATACACGTGAAATGAAGGGAGAAGCTGTTAGAGAAAGTGAAGTGAAGAAAGTCAGCGCTAGTAACATCAGATACAGTTCTCGAGCAAGAAACAGCAGAAAGGAGATACAGTTCTCACTTCAAAGAAACAATCAGCGCACACTTCTAAGGAGAAAGGAGTTTGTTATCGATGTGGAAAAGGGCAACACAATCCATCAACCTGTAAGTACAAGTCGTACAAACGCAATAACTGTGGAAAAGTTGGACACTTGGCAGCAGTATGCCAGAGTAAATCAACAAAATTTGTTGTTTCTGAATTGCGAGAGGAAGATGATTGTGAAATGCATACCCTTGGGTTGTTCACTGTATCTGAGAAGTCAAAGGAAGATGCCCTCAGAGTGACTGTTGAAATCAATGACAGACCAGTAGTTATGGAAGTTGACACTGGTGCATCAATGAGTGTGATTCCAGCAGACTTGTATCATGAGAAGTTGAGGCACATTAGTCTGGATAAACCTACATACAGATTCAAATCCTACTCGGGGACATTGCCTCTGTTGGGTCAAGCCCAAGTCAAAGTGCGATATGGTGACAAACTCATGTCTAATGTCTTGATTGTAGCAGATATCAAGGACCAGCCAGCAATTCTTGGAAGGAATTGGCTCGAAAGCATCCAACCGGATTGGAGATCGGTGTTTACGGTGGCACCAGTGAAAGATGAATCATCCAAGAAAAGTAACCAACAGCATGGCCTGCCTGAGATTCAACAGAAACGTCAGGCAGTGTTCGAGCCAGGTCTTGGGACCATGAGAAATCACAAGGCCAAGATTAAGTCAAATCTGATGCTCAACCTCGCTTCAATAAAGCACGACCGGTACCGTATGCCTTAAAAGTAAGGTAGAAGCTGAGCTGGACAAACTTGTTGAACAAGGAATTCTCATTCCAGTATCACACAGTAATTGGGCAGCTCCGATTGTTGTGGTGCCAAAGGCTGACAAGTCAATACGAATCTGTGGAGATTATAAGACGACAGTCAACCCTGTTTTGGATGTAGACAAATATCCCTTACCAAACCCCCAGGACTTGTTCTCAACTCTGGCAGGTGGATGCTATTTCACCAAGCTTGACTTATCGCAGGCATATCAGCAGATGACTCTGGAGGAAGATTCTCGGGAATATCTGACAATCAACACACATCGTGGACTTTTTCAGTATACTAGACTTCCTTTTGGAGTGGCAAGTGCCCCTGCCATTTTCCAAGCTGCCATGGAGCAAGTTCTACAAGGTCTAGAGGGTGTCGTGTGCTTTCTGGATGACATGCTCATTTCAGGGAGAACAGAATCAGAACATCTTGCAAGATTGGATGCTGTACTTCAGCGTCTTGAGCAGAACGGTCTTCGACTAAAGTTGTCCAAATGTGAGTTCATGAAACCAACGGTAGAGTACCTAGGTTATGTGGTGGATTCGGAAGGATTGCATCCTACCCTCGAGAAGGTTCAAGCTGTGAAAGATGCACCAAGACCAAAGAATGTGCAAGAGCTGCGTTCGTACTTGGGCATGCTGCAGTACTATGCAAGATTCCTGCCGAACTTGTCTTCAGTGATCCATCCACTCAATGAATTGCTGTCGAGCAAGACACCATGGAAATGGACTTGTGAATGTGAGAAAGCATTTGAGGCTTCTAAAGATGAATTGGTATCTTCTCAAGTGCTTACACATTATGATATGGATCTTCCCCTGGGCCTCGCTTGTGATGCTTCACCTTATGGCGTTGGTGCTGTGCTTTCACACATCATGCCAAATGGAGAAGAACGACCGATTGCTTTTGCTTCACGGACATTAACAAGCAGTGAGAGGAACTACGCTCAGCTAGAAAAGGAAGCTCTGGCCCTGATCTTTGGAGTGAAAAAGTTTCACCCTTACATCTATGGTCGTCAGTTTACTCTTTTGACTGATCACAAACCATTGGTTACCATACTTGGCCCAAAGTCTGGAGTTCCGACGATAGCAGCAGCTAGGATGCAGCGTTGGGCCCTAGTCTTGTCTGCATACAGCTATGATATCAAGTACAAGGGCGGTGCACAGCACATGAATGCAGATGGATTGTCTCGACTTCCTATGCACGTGAATCATGCTGAGGATGAGGAAGAGAGCATTTTTCATTACACTCACCTGGACGAGTTACCTCTGACAGCACAAGAGATTGCTACAGCTACAGCTAAGGACCCTGTACTATCGCAAGTGTTGCAGTATACACAGAGAGGATGGCCCAACTCAGTGGATGATGACGGTCTTAAGCCATACTTTCATCGCCGACATGAACTTTCAGTGGAGCAAGATGTTTTGATATGGGGACTAAGAGTCATCATACCTTCATGTCTGCAGTCTAAAATGCTGACAGAATTACATGATGGGCACATTGGTATGAGTCGTATGAAGAGCTTAGCAAGGAGTTTCTTCTGGTGGCCTAAATTGGACAACAACATTGAGTCACTGGTGAGGAATTGTCACAGTTGTCTTAATTTGAGGAATCAACCAACTGAAGCCCCACTTCATTCATGGAAATGGCCTTCAAGAGTTTGGGAGCGAGTTCATGCAGATTTTGCAGAGTTAGATGGCCAGCATTTCTTTTTATTAGTTGATGTTTACTCCAAATGGATGGAAGTGTATCCAATGAAAACAACAACAACTAGTGCCATGATTGATGTGCTGCGACACATATTCGCCATACATGGTCTACCTGAACACTTCGTATCAGATAATGGACCACAATTCATTTCTGCCCAGCTCGCCGAGTTTTTCAAGATGAATGGGGTGAATCACATTAGAGTTCCGCCTTATCATCCATCTTCTAATGGAGCTGTTGAACGTTGTGTACAGACTTTGAAGCAGAATCTGAAGGCATATAAGGAGAGTGGATTGACTACTCAACATAAGATTGCCAATTTTCTCTTCACTTATCGCAATACTCCACATTCCCTAACTGGACGTACACCAGCTGAATTACTGTTAAAGAGACAACCACGTACCCGCATGAGTCTCATCAAACCTACCTTGGCTGAAACAGTTGAAAAGAAGCAAGCTGCTATCAAGAAAACACATGATAGAGGTAGTACCAGCATTCGTCAGTTTGCACCAGGTCAGCAGGTTATGGTACGTGCATTCAGAGGGAAGAATAAGTGGAATTATGGAACCATTGTGCAGGCATTGGGACCAGTGAGATATCTTGTGCAAGTTGGTGATAAAGAAAGACATGTTCATCTTGATCAGATCATTAGAGGACCCATAAATGGCCTGCCTACATCTACTTCAGCGGATGATGATGATGATGGTATCCCTCTTTCACTAGCTTCACATGACCAGCCTGATGGACAAACATCACCTCCTCAGGAACAAACTACATCTGAAGGTGGAACACGTAGATATCCTGTTCGTAATCGACGTCCACCGAACAGGCTGGACTACAAGTAGCTTAAAGGAAGGAGAACGCATGCATGTTTTGTTTAACTCCAAGAAGGAACTAAATGCATGCACTTATTAATTATTTTGTTTGATCTGCAAGAAGGAGAAATACATTGTTTTCTTGTGTATATCCGAGAAGGAGCAACATTTGATTTTATTGACTCAATTACAAGGAGGCAAATATTTTTGTGCAAAAGGAAAAACTCTGGAAGTGCTGAAGGAACAGTAGTGATTATTCATTTGGATGATTTTTGATGATGATCAAGAAACATCATATTTAGATGATGATGAACAAACATTGTGATGCGGGAGGAGTGTTATGTATATAAATGTAGAACACAATAGACATGCCAGCTGGCACAGAGCAACTAGCTCAGAACTTAACTGTAATGCAAATACATGTACCAGTGGCAATTGAACAAAAGTATGCACCTGCATAACATTGCTACTACATGATGAATACCACATGTTCCAGTAGACTGCACTTCACTTTCAGCAGCCAAGCAGCAAGCAGGACACACCCTTCCCCACCAAGGTAACACACAGACCCCTACATACTCTAGTGTATCAGAGATATAACAATATCTGCATAGTAACTGCACTATATAAATTTATGCTTATGCTTACTAGTTCAAATTTATGTGGGTGTCTGGTTTTATGATATTCTGCCTTGTCATTCAAGTAACTTTTAGCATTGCCGACAATTTTAACACTTACCCACATTGTACCAAGATCTTTCAAATGATCTGTATGTTCTCTGAGTTGCTTCTGAGCCTGGAAGGAAAATAATTATAAAGAACATGATTAATTGTGGTTATTTCAAATGTGAGGGCCATATCTTTACCGCAACTTCACAGCCCCTGAACTTATAAAATAGCATACAACAGCACAGAATGCAATCAGAAGACAGATGTTTATTAAATTCTAAAACATGATCCTGTGAATTACAAAGCAAATACATGCTTGTTTCATAGTTGACAATGTTTGTTAGATACACATACTCCATTAGCACACTCTTGATTGGAATACATGTACAGTATCAGTTCACACATGGGTTTCAAGAACAAGCATCGTAAACGTCTCTTAAGTTTCATTGGGTGTTAATTGCTCTCCAATCTTTAAAGTCAAAGTGAATAAATTATAAACATGATTTTGCTTACAGCATATTAATATGACCAAAAAATTAGATGTGTTTGTATGCACTAGTATTTCCATTAAATGGAAATGGGTCTGTTAAAAGTATATGCAAGCAATTACATTACATGTGCATGTACATGTATAATTGCATCCAAATTAATCCTTTCGAGGTGTGTTTTCATTGTATGTATTCTTTATCCCGAAGAGTATTCACAGAACTCAAAAGGTGCTTTATTCTAAACCTCCAAACAGAGTAAATCTGTGAATATCCTTTTTGCAATTCCATGCTTCTCTATTAAAGACCAAGCCAACGTAGTATTTTAACACCTCTTTTACATTAGAGGTCATTTGTGGATCAGTGAACTGGGGTTATTCAGGTCACCTTATAGTAGGACCATTATACACATGTGTGGATGTCATTAGGTGGCACAGCAGACGTAATTGGGTACGCTGTAATGACAGGCTACCGGAACTGTCCCTGTAGCAAGCAATTAAGCCAAGTCAAGTACAAGAGCATGCTTAGAATACAGTCTCAGGACTTGTCCTTGACTGTGCATGAGCCATGAATTGAGATAGCCAGTTCGACTTCCAGCCATGTAGATGTACACCACTGCCAGAAGGTTTTGGCATCGGGATGCTCCGCTTCCCTTTAAAAGTTTACATGTACAGTGTACGTGTACATGTATGTACAGGGGGATGTAACATAAAAAATACAATCAATCTTACAATTGATATCAATCGTAAGTCTATGGCAAACCATGTACTAAAGAGATACAATTGATTGTTAGATTGATTGTATCTCTTTTATGTTACACTCCCCAGATCTGGTAGCAAATTAAGAAAATTGGCATGAAACTGGTTGAATAATGCATAATATAGTCTATCTCTGCCATCTTGCCATTTATCATCTATTAAAAAGCAAAGCAAAAAAAAAAAAAAATCTTACAAATAGTTTGGAGGGCTGTACAACAAAAGTGCATGGATGTAAACATTTAAACGAAATTTCTGTCTACAACACATGTGCACATTATACATGTACAGTGTACATACTGCATGGGTACCACGGTAATTATATGAAATTACCATCAAATCATGGTATTTGATGGTACTTGCTTGGTGCTTACATGGTTCTGACGGCAATTTCTTCAAAATACCATGGTACCCGTGGTATTTTTTCAGCAGGGAACTCTTGACAAAAAGTTTAAATGTACATGTACAAGGGCTGTACAATGTAATAACTCCTTGGTTTAACATCATGTACCTGCACATGTAAACACATCATGTAGGCCTAGGTCAATGTACTTTTGGATGGATTAGAGTGGCAGCATACAGGGAATTCCCCTTGGCCCCAAGTCACCTCTGACCTCTCCCAGACATTTCACTTTCTCTAGTCCTCTCAACAAATCCCTGTACACACACATTTGGCTGTTGCAGCCTCAGGCTCCTGTACTTGGCCTGTAATGTGCATGACTGTGTACCTTGCTTGTCAATTAAGACATGCTGGGCTGTGTAGGCAGCGTGAGTCATCATGAGCTTTGTGTACGTCAGTGAAAGGGGACTGTGGGAATTTCCACTCTCACCCACTGGTCAATAACTTCAGAGTCTGACACCAGACAAAGTTTGGAGACCTACGTTGTACGTGTGTACATGTACATATGTATATGTAGGTTATGGCTGAAATTGTGTTTGAATGAATGTGATGTTCATGAAGTTAGTAATAAATGACAAAGAATACAGTCATACACCAATCATTTTTTTCTTAATTTCATTGTAGACTGTACAGTATATCAAACTGCGTAGGATTTTCCTTTATGCCCATAATAATAGCACTTGGTTACTTAATATAGTACATTGTAGATATAGACATGTAGAGTATCCATCAAAAGTGAGTACACCCTTGAGGGTGTGCTTAACTTTTGTTGCCACAAATTAAAAAAAAAATCCTTCAGCTATTTACATTATTGTTATGGAAGAGATATACCAGTCACAGAATTTTGTTCTTCTCTATCATACATGTAGGTGTAAGGCTTGTGTGTAAGAATTTACATTTGAATTTTAACATTTTGTAAAGGGTGTACTCACTTCTGTTGGATACTGTACATGGAGGTGTACAAAATACATGTACATGTATATATTGCTATTTGTCCGCAATTTCGTATTGAATTTACCTCAATATCCTAAAATTAATGGATTATTTTTCATTTGTGCAATGCCCCTTGGGGTGCCCATGTTGGTATTATCATGCTAAACATGTAATACATACAAAAAATGTCTGGGTAAAACTTCTATTTCCATACAAATATACTTGTATGTGTACATCCAAACATCCTACAGAAA
The DNA here is from genome assembly GCA_029962745.1 of Echinometra lucunter. NCBI lineage: Eukaryota > Metazoa > Echinodermata > Echinoidea > Camarodonta > Echinometridae > Echinometra > Echinometra lucunter. Next base: position 18,091,350 of record CM057154.1, on the reverse strand, counting down.
CATGTTTGTTTTTCAACTTGT
>CM057154.1:17998077-18090829 GCA_029962745.1 Echinometra lucunter | reverse complement strand
CCCCAAGACAATCTGGATTTCATAAAACAATTAAAGTAGGTTAAATCTTTCTTTGTTTTATTTTGTTTTTGTTGATTTTTTTTTTTTTTTTTTTTTTGCTTGAAAGGTTATGTACAGTTTTGGCAGCCCCTCAAAAAACTATTTGCCATTTTTCTGTGCTTTCAGCTGGTCAGTAGCAAGTTACTATTGACGACAGAAGTAAAATAGCTGTGACTTTTTTCTCCTCAAGTTTAATATTGAACGAATAAAAGGAAAAAAATATTTTTGGTCTTGGGTCAGCGACGTACATGTACATGTAGAACTCCAACAACAGGGATGTGCGCCACACATTGCATGCTCACATATAAAATTGATTAGAGTTCTGTTTACGCGACAAGCATAAGGAAGCGCCGTGATCTTTGAGCGGGGAGCGGTATGGGTGCAAGGGTCCTTGTGTAGGGAAGATTGTAGTCACAGTATTGCATTCCTTTCAGATATTTGTTCAAAAATTCACTAGAAATCATGACTGGAATATCACATGATTTCATACATGTCTCCTTTAATGCAGGGCAGATAGTGTGAGACAATATTTAATCAGTTTTATGCCAATTTTCATTTTGCTACTAAAACTGTTCATGAGCTTGAAGTTCAGCTCCCCTCTGTCCAAATCCACAAAGATCCCAGTACTGTGGACATACCAGTACATGTACATGTATGTTTGGGATGATGTACTGTATAAGCCAATATTTTAGCGTACAGATATTTTAGTGATTTGAGACAAGTTTGACATATTAGTGAGTTATTATTTTCACGTTTTGAAAGATATTTCTATACAAGTATGTAGGCATCTTACTGAGTGAAAATTTTGGCGAGGACATCATCGCAAAATTAGCGAAAATTAAACCACCGCAAAAATTTCAGCTTATACAGTACATTGTACCTACATGTACATGTACATTGTACATCCTAATGCACCGCTATATGGTGTGATGTGTGTTGATAATTGCATGTATTGGTTTCTAAAGCTAACACTTTTTAATGATTGTTTAATTCAAATACAAGATTGAAACAATTGTGTTTCAACTCTCAGTTGCTCAAAATCCACAAAGAGTGTCGTTTTCATTGAAATGAAAGGACTATTAGAAATAAATAAGAAATTCACCAAGGTCATTCATTAGTTTTTTTCATAGAATGTGTAAAACTTCAGTTCATCCTTAACTCTACTTAGACTGAATATCAAACAAGTGGGTTTAGTACTAGTACTTATAACATGCTCGCTTGAATGGGATACAATTTCATTTTGTGTTTTTATTTGAGGATAGATGTCAGATTGTCCAAACAAAACTCTAAAAGTGAAACTGGTATGGAGCCCTTTTAAAGCCTCAAATAGGAAATGAAAAGGTTTATCACTTTCCTGCAGTGAGACTGATTGAGGGCTTGTTCTCATTATCAAATTTGTCAAATTCTGATTTGGGTCGTAACTTTTCCTTATTATTATAACACTACCAAGCTTCCCTTTTGGGTTTTTTAAAATAACACTACTAAGATTTGAGGAACTGATAAAGTTCCATGGAGTCATGGACATTTTTCCTAATGTCTGTCCCTACAGTGGTTAAAATAAACAAGGAAGAAAAGTCTTTCACCTATGTGAATCTTGCTACTTGTTACTTTTAATATTTATTTTTTTAATTTATTTGCTGTTTTCTTTACACAGGGTAGCATTGTCAGTTACAGAACTGGCCCTGTCCGCATAATATAAAGTTACATAAAATTAATCCATAGTATTGTAAATAATAAATAGCACAGAAATATTCTATTTACATATCATACAAAATAACCTTACAGAATAAGAAGTAAAAAAAAAATACAATTTAAACAAGAAAACATTAGAATAACAAAAACAAGTCAACATTTGAAGAAAAAAAAATTGAAATAATAATTAAAAGCAATCGTAAACATACATCATTGTTAAACCGAACATTAAAGTGACTGCATGTCGAAATATTTTCTGAAGTCATTTTGGATTGTCTGAATGATTCGTTGATGATATACCGTAATTTCTTTTTCTTTGGATTATTCAGTGATGATTTAAAATATGGATTAATATGGGTTAATTTTTCATGTTTTTAAAGGTGAATAGTGCATGTGCTTTCAATTCAGGCATAAGTACATGTATGCTCATTATCATTTCTTTTTATCATAATTTTAATCAATACATAAATATCCATACCCCATTTCAAATCTTTTCTGTGCAGGGGGGGGGGGGGTAGTATTATTTTCATGTCATCATTTCATTGTATAATATATACTGAGCAATAAACAACAAAATATAATGTGTAACAAGAACTATATATTTCAAGTTTTATGATTCGTTTGAAATAATTTAAAAAAAAATATTGCTCAGGTTGATTTCCATGAAATTTTTAACTACATGTACTTGTGTAATGTGAATCAGAAGAAATCACACTCCAGGAAGTAGTAAGAGCCTTGTTGAAAGTTTGTCATTAAAATTGCCTCCTCTTTGTATTGGATTCTGTTCTAGTGGTCATAAATTTATACTCATGACTGAGAGTCATAGGGGCATTTCTCACAAGAAGAATTGATTCTGAAATTTCAACATTTCTGGACACAAGAATTATGGCATTTGTCTTGACTCACTGTTTTCCTTGTTTTTTCCTCCAAGTATGCCTCCAAAGTCCAAAGAGAACTTTTCTAGACACGTATGGCACGGCACGATGCCAATGCCTGTTAGTAGTAGTAGTAGTAATTTTTGTTGTTGTTGTTGAAGAAGGGGCAAATATTTGAAGCCAAAGTGGAGTACTAAGTATGATGAAGGAATGCCACATGTTGAAGAAACTAGTATTAGGTAGATAAAAGTCTGCTTACACCACATCAGTGCATGTACGTGTAATGGCGTTTTCAGTAATTCTTCCACTTTTGGTCTGCACTAAAATAGTCCGCACCGAGCTGTAGAAGTTGCATATGGTACTTCATAGCGGACTGCACTTCTGTAATGAGGACTCTTTCACTTTCAGTCCAAAAGGGAGCAACTGTCATGGTAACTGCTTATGCCACATATGCGACGTCATTTTCCGGTCAGAGTGGAAAAGCTCACGATTTAGTGCTGAAGAAAGTGACTTTTGACCGTGCAAGGAATTGTAGGACATGCTTTTGGTGCAGCTCCGTTTATTTATGCTTTGGTCCGTACTTGGTCCCCTCATGGTGCTGATAAAAGCAGCAATGTATTATACAAGTTTTCAACATGAGCTACATGTATTGTATATATATGTCTAATGGGGTGTTGCAAGAAAGTTGCAATCAATTGCAAATAATTGCTAATTTTGACACAACCATTCTGATTGGCTTAGGGTCTGCCTTTTTAAGAAGACATGCATGCAACAATGATTTTGATTGGCCAGTGACAATCAGTTGCAACTTGCAATCGATTGCAACTTTCTTGCAACACCCCATTAGGGTATACTATCAGTATAGCCCATGTGTAGTTATGCGATCATTCTTTCTTATCTGAATGGGGGGGGGGGGGGGGGAGGTACTGTACATGTAGATGAAAAAAACTGTACATGTATTTGCAGTGACATGACTGTATCTGGTGAATTGTTTACTTTAAAGTGTTATTGAAACAGAGATAACACTTCTAAATCTAATATTTCCCTCTCATTCCTCGAGTGTGATAAAATACCAGCCTGTTTGATGTGTGGATGTGTCAATTTTTTATTGAAGAATGTGTGCTTACAGTATAATGTACATGTACGTGCATACATACTGTACATGTATATGTTTCATCAGTATATATTTTTTTCAAAGTTTGTCTGGCAGAGGCCTCTATAAACGGTGCAGTTGCTCAAAGGTACATTGTACAGTGTATTTGTACAAAGCATATTGAGAAAATACAATTTTCCAGTTCAGTATGAAGTGACCAGATAGAATGACTTGGACATACAGTGTACAAGTTGAAAAACAAACATGTTTCTGTAGGATGTTTGGACGTACACATACAAGTATATTTGTATGGAAATATATGTATTACTTGTTTAGCATGATAATACCACCATGGGCACCCCAAGGTTCATTGCACAAATGAAAAATAATCCATTAATTTTAGGACATTGAGGTAAATTCAGTACAAAATTATGGACAAATAACAATATATACATGTACATGTATTTTGTCCACCTCCATGTACAGTATCCAACAGAAGTGAGTACACCCTTTACAAAATGTTAAAATTCAAATGCAAATTCTTACACACAAGCCTTAAGGCCCCCTCACACCTGACCGAATTTAGGCGGACGAAGGGTGACGAATGGGAAAAATGCACGAAATGCACGCGAATTCAACGAATTCAAATAAAATTTCCGTCAAATCATGCGATCAGTAACTATTGTCAAATTTTATCAACGAACGGTAAGCGAAGGATAAATATGACATGCGAAGGATATCGATTTTTCGGTTCACCTCTTTGAGTAAATTGCAGCCGAAGGCGAGCGAAGGGTTGATATAACCCAATAAGACGAACGAACAGTAAGCAATGGTTTGATATGGCGTGCGATTAGAAACGAAGACGAGGGAATAGATCGGGCGTTTGTCATCGTGTTGCTTCGTTAAGGGTTCTTTCGAGATCGGTCCACTTTGGCCAAAGCCCGATGAGGGACTATGCGCGACAATAACACACGAACGATAAACGAACGATTACCGCAGACTAAATAAGAGATGCGAATTCAAACAGATGACCAACGATTTTTCAATTCGTCGGGAAATTTTAAACATGTTCAAAATTTCCGCGCGAATTTGAATAATCGCAGCTGTTAGTTCAGAAGGTGTACGAACCCAAACACGAAGGGTAAATATGATTTACTATCAGTTACCATTGAAAACGATTTTTTTTTAAATGCCTTTCGCCAGCCATCGCAAGGCATATTTCAGGCAATTCGGTTAGGTGTGAGGGGGCCTTTACACTTACATGTACGATAGAGAAGAACAAAATTCTGTGACTGGTGTATCTCTTCCATAATAATAATGTAATAGCTGAAGGATTTTGTATAAATTTGTGGCAACAAAAGTTAAGCACACCCTCAAGGGTGTACTCACTTTTGTTGGATGCTCTATATGTCTATATCTACAATGTACTACCAAGTGCTATTATTATGGGCATAAAGGAAAATCCTATGCAGTTTGATATACAGTTGACAATGATATTAAGAACAAATGATTGGTGCACGACTGTATGTCTTATGTCATTTATTACTAACTTCATGAACATCACATTCATTCAAACACAATTTCAGCCATAACCTACATATACATATATACACGTACAACGTAGGTCTCCAAACTTTGTCTGGTGTCGACTCTGAAGTTATTGACCAGTGGGTGAGAGTGGAAATTCCCACAGTCCCCTTTCACTGACATACACAAAGCTCATGATGACTCATGCTGCCTACACAGCCCAGCATGTCGTAATTGACAAGCAAGGTACACAGTCATGCACCTTACAGGCCAAGTACAGGAGCCTGAGGCTGCAACAGCCGAATGTGTGTGTGTGTGTACAGGGATTTGTTGAGAGGACTAGAGAAAGTGAAATGTCTGGGAGAGGTCAGAGGTGACTTGAGGCCAAGGGGAATTCCCTGTATGCTGCCACTCTAATCCATCCAAAAGTACAATGACCTAGGCCTACATGATGTGTTTACATGTACAGGTACACTGTACATGATGTTAAACCAAGGAGTTATTACATTGTATAGCCCTTGTACATGTACATTTAAACTTTTTGTCGAGAGTTCCCTGCTGAAATTGCCATCAGAACCATATAAGCACCAAGCAAGTACCATCAAATACCATGATTTGATGGTAATTTCATAAAATTGGTACCCATGCAGTATGTACACTATACATGTATAATGTGCACATGTCTTGTAGACAGAAATTTTGTTTAAAATGTTTACATCCGAGCACTTTTGTTGTACAGCCCTTCAAACTAATTGTATGATTTTATTCTTTGCTTTTTGATAGATGATAAATGGCATGATGGCAGAGATAGACTATATTATGCATTATTCAACCAGTTTCATGCCAATTTTCTTAATTTGCTACCAGATCTGTACATACATGTACACTTACACTGTATATGTAAACTTTTAAAGGGAAGCGGGGCATCCCGATGCCAAAACCTTCTGGCAGTGGTGTACATGTACGTGGCTGGAAGTCGAACTGGCTATCTCAATTCATGGCTCATGCACAGTCAAGGACAAGTCCTGAGACTGTATTCTAAGCATGCTCTTGTACTTGACTTGGCTTAATTGCTTGCTACAGGGACAGTTCCGGTAGCCTGTCATTACAGCGTACCCAATTACGTCTGCTGTGCCACCTAATGACATCCACACATGTGTATAATGGTCCTACTATAAGGTGACCTGAATAACCCCAGTTCACTGATCCACAAATGACCTCGAATGTAAAAGAGGTGTTAAAATACTACGTTGGCTTGGTCTTAGAGAAGTATGGAATTGCAAAGGGATATTCACAGATTTACTCTGTTTGGAGGTTTAGAATAAAGCATCTTTTGAGTTCTGTGAATACTCTTCGGGATAAAGAATATACAATGAAAATACACCTTGAAAGGATTAATTTGGATGCAATTGACATATACATGTACATGCACATGTAATGTAATTGCTTGCATATACTTTTAACAGACCCACTTCCATTTAATGGAAATACTAGTGCATACAAACCCATCTAGTGTTTTGGTCATACTGACATAAGCAAAATCATGTTTACAATTTATTCACTTTGACTTTAAAGATTGGCTAGCAATTAACACCAAATGAAACTTCTAAAGAGACGTTTACGATGCTTGTTCTTGAAACCTATGTGTGAACTGATACTGTACATTTATTCCAATCAAGAGTGTGCTAATGGAGTACTAGTATGTGTATCTAACAAACATTGTCAATTATGAAACAAGCATGTATTTGCTTTGTAATTCACAGGATCATGTTTTAGAATTTAATAAACATCTGTCTTCTGATTGCATTCTGTGCTGTTGTATACTATTTTATAAGTTCACGGGCTGTGAAGTTGCGGTAAAGATATGACCCACACATTTGAAATTACCACAATTAATCATGTTCTTTATAATTATTTTCCTTCCAGGCTCAGAAGCAACTCAGAGAACATACAGATCATTTGAAAGATCTTGGTACAATGTGGGTAAGTGTTAAAATTGTCGGCAATGCTAAAAGTTACTTGAATGACAAGGCAGAATATCATAAAACCAGACACCCATATAAATTTGAACTAATAAGCATAAGCATAAATTTATATAGTGCAGTTACTATGCAGATATATTCAGCTGCGCTGGTTCAGAGCTCCGTTTTACTTAGTTCTATAAAATACCTTAACTATTAACAAATATGATTTCAACTTGGATTTAAAGATATTTAGGGATGGAGAGCTTCGTATTTCAATTGGCAAGGTATTCCACAGTTTTGGAGCAGCAATGGCAAATGCACGGTCACCGAGAGTAATTTTAGTTTTACTATGGGGAATTGAAGCAACCATGTATCTCTGGAACTGTGCAAGCTATGACTGTGTGACTGGACTTTGAGTTTTAGTAGTTCTGTTATGTAACTAGGAGCTTGTCCACTCAAGGATTTATACACAATTAAAAAAAATTTAAATGAAATTCTTTGACGAACTGGCAACCAGTGGAGCTCTCTCAGAAGAGGTGCACTTGAAGTGAATTTTGAGTGATAGTAGACAAGTCTTGCACATGCATTCTGGACTCTTTGTAACCTAGATATCAGAGAATCAGGCATTCCGAACAACAATCTAGTGTCCAAATTAGTTATATTTGCACTGAATCTCAAATCCAATGAACTATGGAAATATTATTTTGTACCATTTTATGTTTTATGCTGTGAATGAATACTGCTCTCATTAACAATTCAGAAGTTTCTAATTTTCTGTATTAGGCCTTTGTGAGGTTTCTTGAATATACTTTTGAGTTTTACTTGTAGAATTTCACTTGGAGAGGAACTTGTTTAGAGCATTTCCTATTACTCTCTTGAGCAAATCCAAATTTGCTCAAACCTTCGTTGATTTGTTCCTCTGATTTTTCTGCTTTTCACCCAATTCAATTTGAGAGGAATTTTGAAGTACCCTTTAACCAGGACAGTACTATCAGATGTCAGATAGCTTAGATGGAAATGCCAATTATTTCCGTAAATCTGGTGCTAATTAGGTCAATCAGTTCTGCACGTAATCCTGTGATCTGCAACAAGCTTGGATCTAGTGAAAGAATTTCCTTGTATCTAGAAATATACCCTTGCCAGCTGGTTGTCAATTTAAAAGCTCTTAGTTAATTAACATGTTAATGAGCTGCTTTAGTCAGTTGTAATTAAAGCAGATTATCTGTGTAATTGTCAAAATAAAAAGACCAAAAAGTGTCTAAGAAATTAGTAGTTGGTATGAATTGTTATTTGTATCTCAATTCTTCTTTAACCCATTCGTGACGGAGGTCCACATTTTGTGGTTTGGCCTAATATCTTTTGATGCAAAGCCCTAAAAATCATACCAAATACATGAGCAGAAAGAGCAAAAACTTCTACACAAACTGTGCCCATTTTGGTTGCGTCAATATTCATTGTTTGATGCTAAAAAATTTTTAAAGGAAAATAAGCATTAAAATCCTTAAATTAGCAATGTGATAGAAGGTTTAAAATCACCGTTTTCCCCTGCAAATTGGCAACTTTTTGACATCTCATCATAATTTCTGTCAATTTATATTCATTTCAGATACATGACGTTTTATAAGGAAAATGTAGCAATAAAATAAAAATGTTGGTGTTGCCAATTTGAAGAATAAAAGCTAATCAAATTAGGCTTTAAATAATTCTTGTCACAAATGGGTTAACTGTTGACATATTGCACAGCTTTCTTCCAGTCACTGGATTAAACAGCAAGACAAAACAATACAACAAAACAAACAAACAAAAAAATGGCTGATAAGTATTTGAGATTTTTTATAATGTCTTTAGGTTTTCCCAATGTTTAGACAAATTTTATAATTTTGTGATTTCTAGGGAGGTTTTGTTTTAAAGAGCTTCTTCTGTATTTTAGCATTTTACATATATGGTTCATATTAACATCTTCATATTCTTTTCACTCAAGTCGAATTTTCCATTGCTTATCTAGCACAACATCAACATTTCTATAGATTGTAGTTGAATAGTTTGTTTGCAAAAGGGGTAAGATCAACTTTTGTAACTACAAAGAAAAATGTTTTGCCAAATTTTGTACAGGCTTATATGGAAAAGTGAAATTTTAAAGTGCATTTTTTCATGAGTGCTCTAAAATTGAGCTTAATACTTTGTTCAAAAGACAGATACACAGTTGAACAATGCTCTGATATCAAGAACTCAGTTTTTATCAGAAGTGGATCTAACCCCTTTTGCATTCCATAACTTTGTGTATTTTATATTATTTTTATATTATTGTTTTCAGGGTCACTTTCATGATGGTTATGGTAAATTGAATGCGGCCTACTGCAGTCTTCTCAACACCAAGCTAGAATTCCACAGAAAGGTGGGTGTGTAACACATACTGGTAGTCTGATTTTCAGACCTTCAGAATTTTTCACTGAGACTACTAAATCCTTGTTTCATAATCGAAGGGACTACTGATACAAAGAATGTTTACCTTTGTGACAAATACCTACTTATTGTATTCAATGCACCTTTGATGCAAGGAGATCATCCATGTGTTAAATTGAGAATTATATTGTTTGTTGAGAATTATATTGTTTGTTCTTGAGAATAGGTTAGGCAGTTGTTGATTTGCTATGATGTGTGTATTGAACAAACAAGCAGCTGACAATGATGTGTGATATGACAAAAGCAGGTTGCCTGATAAAATGAATTGTAATGATATAGTTGAAAGTATACAAAGGTCAAGTACATCTGTATTGTGGAAGGAAAATAACCGCTTTTCATCATTTTGGAATCTGCTTTTAGTTTCTGCTTGAAGTTATAAAGTTTTATTGCATTGTATATACATGTACACATGTTTGAGTTCAGTGCCAATAATATTCCATTGCATGCATGTATGACAGGACAGTTTAATCTCTTTAAAATACATTCCCAAAGTATATTTTGAAATCATAGCCTTCTTGATGCATAAGATTTATGTATTTTGCACTGACAAAGCATTGAAATTTCGTAGCTTCTGTGACCTGGGTGCAAATCATGTATATTTTTTGGGGCTGAAATCCTCCAAAATTGTAGACTCCAGATTTCTACCAAAGCATCATGCAAACATAGAATAATTATGAAATGCAGACATATATGTATGTTCAAATCAGACAAAATCATGTGTACAGCTGCTCTTTATATGATGAATTCCATGATAATAATTGTTATTTGAGCTGGTGATAGTAATAATGAAAAAAAAAATGAGATCCACAATTTGTAAAGGAGGGGGCACAAATCTAAGAAAATTTTCTGACCAGCAAAAAAAAATAAAAGAAATGATTTTCACACATTTTAGGGGTGTCACAAATCTAAGAAAATTTTCTGACCAGCAAAAAAAAAATAAAAGAAACGATTTTCACACATTTTAGGGGTGTCACTTTGTCCTTCGAGATTCTCTGACAACCAAGTAGGGGGAGGGAGCTCAATGTACACTTTAGTTTCGTGGAGGGGGGGGGGGGGGGCATGTGCTAGAAGTGCTCCCTCAATCCATTGCTGACTGTAACCATTGTTGATATCTGTATTCAGTTTCACTTTCTGTGTCTTAGTCTTCTTTACTTATTTGAATGAGACTGCACTTTCCATACCACAAACAAATATTTCCTCCTATTTTTTGTCTTTCATGATTTTTGACCAGATGCTAGAGAAGGACACTGATAGCTTTCAAGTGTGAATGATATGAATAGTAATTTGTTTTATTTCCACTTTCTATTCTTCAGAATCCACTCATGCCTGGCAATCTCCAGTTACAACAGCCAGAGAAAGACATTGAAAAGATGTGCGAAAATGATATCAACAACTAGTAAGTCTGTGATGATTAAGATGCTTGTGTAGCCTAGTTTGGAGGCAAAAACCCTGGTCAGGTCGAAACAGGGAATTAGCACTTGGTCTAATCCCACTCTGTCTGTGCCTTTTTGGTCTAATCCCATTTTGTCTACAAACATTTCGTCTAATAACCATTTGGTCTAATTACCCCTTAGCCCATTTACCATTTCGTCTAATTTCCTGTTAGGCTATACTCATTTTGTCTAATACCCACTTGGTCTAACACCACTTAGTCTATCTAATTAAACGAACTGAAATAGACCAAATAGTCATGAGATGAAATGAAGAAAACTAAGGCAATGAAGTGGCAACTTGACCATTTGATCAGTACACACAATGACAATTAGCCCACATGGATATTAGACCAAGTGATGATTGGACCAAATGGCAATTACATCAAATTGATAGTAGACCAGATGGGTTTAGCCATAGTGGTGTTGGACGATCTGGGAATTAGACCAACTCGTATTAGACCAAGTGGCTATAAACTAGTCGAAACATGCATAGAGGTCTGATTATAAGACTGAGCTTGTGGAGGGAGGCCACAGAAAGACAAAAAGGCTGTGTTGGCTCCCACCATATATAATCAAAAATGAAATTATGGATTATACATTGGTTAACTACAGTATTATTAGATTTCCTCTCTAATTCCATAAACAAAATATAGAAAATGAAATAAATACATGTAATACAGTGTCACTAAAATGTAACAATGAGCTTACTCAGCTTAGGCAAAAATTAAGCATGTAAATGTGATATACAGACATATATATATATGTACCTACGCACATTGAAGGGGAACTTTAATCTTTATCAACTATTATTTTCTCTTTTGTTTTTTCGCAACAGCTTCCAGATGTCAGTAGAAATATTTGATTACTTAGAATCTCTCATCACCCTGCAAGCAGCAGGTAAGTCATTGTTATCATTGTGAGTATTATTGCTCCAAACTTTTGTAATGTATTACAAAGGTTTAGCAATGAAATCCCCCTTTGAGACAAATCAGCTAGGAGCTTAGTTGAAATAGTTATTAGTCGTGCTGCATGGTGCAATACTGTTTCGGACTATGTTATTTCCTTTCAAATTTCAAGTGGATGCTCCGATCCCCTGTCCTCGGTGGCCCATTTTTTGTGTTGATGACCTCATATATTTGATATTGATCCAAGTCTCTTTGGTTTCAAGCTATTTTAGTCTTGATCTGCCCTTGGATTTTGTTTTATTAGTTTAAAGATGATATAAGGCATTGTTTCTGTGGTTCTCTGTGAAAAAATTTCCTAAGCACTCAGTAAATTGGTGATGAACGTACATTTATTTGATATGTGCTCTACAGTGTACATGTAGTTTGCATTGATATTGATGTAATACCTATGATACTTACAATGTACAAGATTTCAGTGCAAAAACCTTTGAACATAAAGCTACTGCCAGGATGCATAAAACATTGGTTATTGTAATCTGATTCTTATGAAACTGTATTCTGTATCTCCTTACAGAACCAGCTTCTTCCTTTTTTGGTTATTATTATCTCTGATACTGGTACTTTTTTTATCAAATTGGATTGGCGGAAGAATTTGTACATATAGATGTTATGGTGACTCAACATAATGCCCTTGTAACAATCACTCTGGGTTTTTATTGCATTAGAGATACACAGTTAGAGTCAGGGTTGCAATAGGGTAATATGGGTCAAGGCTGCATTAATATAATTTGAAACAGTTTAAGACCACCTGGGAATTTTTCAGTAATTTGGAATACAGTCTTTTGTCTCATTGAATGATTACATCACATGTTTACTACAGTGGTCAGTAGCACAAGAGTAATGGTAGAACCCCATATGAATGCATTGAAAAGAAATGTATGTTTGAAAAATGAATATGTTTAACTTTGTTTGTTCTTTGAATTATTGCATTTTGGAAGGGTGGCCTTAAACTTTTGCAAATGATGGTAGGATTTTAGTTCAGGGCTGCAGTAGAGTTTTACACTGTGAATGGAATTGAATTAAATATACAGGTAGATTAGTGCTAGGGTTTGGTCCAGGGTTAAAGGTCTGTAGGCCTTTTTGGTCATTGTATGAAATTACTGAAGTATGTGTTGTACAACCATCTGGTTTACCTTCAGTCCAGGACTATTTTTTACCTCTTATTCCAATGATAATCTTAGATTTTGTCATCCCTGTGCTCTCTATAATGAAGGTACCTTTCTCTGTTATTCAATCTTCAGATGCTAAAGGTTAAACCATGATTGAATTCATTGCTGTTTTACAAGGTGTCGTGGTCTAGTGGATATGTCACCGGACTGTAGATCTCGTGGTCCGAATTCAAATCCCACCGCGGCACTAATGTCCTTTGGCAAGATATGAATCTACATTTGCCACTCTCCACCCAGGTGTAAAGTGGGTACTCGGTAGGATGTGAAAGTCATTGTGAGCGCCTACAAAAGGCGCCTGGCTGGAATGCTCCCCAGGGAGTGGAGAAGGTGCATGCATTGTGTGGGGGAAAGCCTGAATCCGATGACCGGGGTAATGATATTTCTGTAAAGCGCCGAGAGACTCTCTTAGAGATGTATTAGGTGCTATATAAATCCAGAATATAATTATTATTATTATTATTATAAACCCTCAGTCTTCAGGTCCTTTGACCTGTCCAAGGCCTTGTCCGGAACACCTTCAGGCCAGTGCCGTCTATCACCTCTCATTCCAGTCATCCTGGACTCCGGTCAGCTCTATGATTTCAGCGTCAGGTTACTCTACAAACTACATGCGTGTAAGTCACATTCCAATTATAAAGCCATTGACTCTTGAATTCTTGTATTCCCGTAGCCTTAATGCAGGGGCCACCCAGTTCCAGTTGCCAATGGGTTAAGGCTCATTCACACATCCTGCAGCAAACCTCCAGAATTTTTTTAGTGTTCACGTGCGGTGCATTAAACTGCTCCTTTCATAATTAGATATCAAGATTACAAGTTATTAAGAAATTAGTGCACGTTGTATGTTTGCCAAGAGCTATGCAGATGCTGCTTGTGACATATTTTATTAGGACTTCATTTGATTCACACTTTTTCATAAAAGAAAATCTTTGCCTCAGTATTTTTTGTTTCTGTTTACCTTCTCTAAAAATACCATTCATTTATGTACAAACCCCCCCCCCCCCCAAAACAGAAGAAATCATGGGGGTTTCCTGTGGCGGTTTGCTGCTTTTATGTGAATAAGCCCTTAATTGCAGTTAAAGAGTATCATTCACCCCCCCCCCCCTTCCAAACCAAACAAAATATGGTTTATATCAGTAGAAGATGTAACCCCCCCCCCCCTCCCACATAATACAATACAATGAAAGGTTTAACAACGAAAGAGCATGAAGTAAATTTTAAGTTTATATGAAGGCCCTTATAGAAATTAAGTGCTGTGTGCTGTATATTTGAGGTGTAACTGTCAATTTTATCATCAGAATATTACTAATGTTAAAGTTAACATTCCTCTGGAGAATTACAGAAAGTTATATGGTTGTTTATCTTAGCTGTTGATTATTAAGCCAGAGATACTCCTGCTGGGGTCTTTGGAAAATTGCATGTCATAAGACAGAATAGAATCATACTCAACCGGTTAATATTAACACGATGCAAAGGTCAGATGACATATGGACCACTCTTCACAGTAAGGAGAAATAGCATTCAGACATTCTCATCTAATATGCATTGATAAGGCACAGTTTTTTTAATGTAGTGAATCATTGTAGGCTCTTCATTTTTGAGGTGTGCCCATTCAAATTGCGATAACATCCATTTATGATATAAGATCCATCTTTAACCCTTATTGGGCCAGCCACATATCCACCTTGTTCCAGGTTTATTGCAGGAATGCTGCATTATGCATGGGAGAGCATGCGACTTTACCTGTATCTGGCAGCTTTACACAGATCACTGTGCAGGGCTTTGGCAGGTTAAAGGTTAATGAATATTGTGCTTACTCATTTCTTGAAATTTTGCAATCCTTGTGCCCCCAATTGGTTCAGTTGAAGCATTCACTCTAGCATGTTAATTCTGGGAGATGGGTCGACAATAGTACCATCAACACCTTGCACTAGTCGCCTTTTCCGTTCCTATTCTAAGTGATTACAGACTTGTAACACTTCATACTTTCCTGGGCTCTCACTGCTAGTTCTAATAACTCATCCCTCTTCTTCCCTGCGCTTTGGATCCCTCGGTCAGTTAAATGTTTCTTGAATTGGTCAACTCTCACTTGCGGCATCTGCTATCTTGGAACAGTTGTCGACCTGTGAGTGGGAAATTAGGCCTCTTTATATGGTAAGGATGTTGGTGGCACATGCATTGTGAAATGCAAGAATTCAGGTGTTGACTTCTGAATTCTCTCATCCCCAAAGGCTTTATACAGAGGCCACCTGGATCCGGTTTCATAAAACTTCTTATCAACAACAAGTTGCAATAATTGTTATAAGCTGCTGAAATCCTTGCATCCAATATCCCGAGAGCAACTTTGTCACAGAAATATAGCAGTTGTTACCGGTAACAAGTTTTATGAAATGGGCCCTGGTTCCAGTAGGCAGCGGGTTAACAGTATAATTTTTCTCTCACCATTCAGGCTTGCCATCAGATACACTGGAAGGTCATAGGTCGCGGTTCTTGAAGCAGTTCCATGCCCTGAAGGAATTCTACTCCAAGTGCAGCAGCATCATATACTTCAGGAGACTCATCCAAGTACCTACTCTTCCCGCAGTGAGTAATCCATCTTCTTCAAGTCACTTGTGTAATGAATTACTTGAAAGTGTATCAGTCGCTTGAAAAATTAATTTGTGTACAGCTAGTATGTGTGAAGTCACCCCCCCCCCCCCCCCCCCTCCTCAGAGAGAGAGAGAAAAAAAAAACCCCACTTTACCCTGCATTCTAGGTGTTAACAGTTGCGGATGATGTAAGACCACACAATTAGGGCATCTACGGAATGAATTGGCTGTTTGATTCAGTGAACGCCCGAATTCTAGCCTGTGCTTGCTTGTGCGTCGACGAGTCTACCTCACTAGTCGCTCTCATGTTCATTGAGAGTAAAGTTGAACTTGCAATATCACTTTATAGAAGTAATATGTAGAGCTAATTTTTTAGAGATATAGTATAGTCAGTCCCTTAACATATAGAATAAAATGTGATTGGTACAATATTTATGTACAAGATAATATCCTATCAGCTGCAATGCTATTACTTGACATCCATGATGTAGTATGTGTTCACAGATGTATAATGTAAAGGGGGTTTCATCGCTGGTTTAGATGGCGGTTCATGGCGGTTCAGCAATTTGCCATGCTCTGCCAAAGACCGCAATAACACCATGCACAAACAAAATGAACCAATTTCAGCTTGCGTTGGAGGCTCCATGTCAACTCCTCTGCCTTTCAGGGATGTTTCATGACTTTCTGCCAAAGTTTCTGTTACTACTACTTAATTGTGTTGGCGCCATGTTCACATTCACGTATTCACACCACGTTTAAAGGCTTTCTGCCATCGTTTGGACACCATTCATGGCAGTTTGAGAACCGTCGTGAACCACCATCTAAATCAACGATGTATGAAACCCTTTAAGAAGCCTTTAGGTACTCTAGATTATTTTTAGAGACATATTTGATTTGGGGCAATAAAGCTTTCATGCATATACCCATTGTTTGCATCATGGTTTTAGCTTTCCAGTGCTATATCGTAGCTAAAGCCAACGACCAGTTTGAGAAGTTTATTTTCTTGATTTTTTTTTTTTAAAGTAAGTACCCTTGTCCTATTTCTGATAAAAAACCCCTAAATGTTTGGGGTTATTATTATTTCTTAGAGGTATTTGACATCAGATTGTAGCAAATTTGAGGCCATGCTTAATGATAAGAACAATACGGTCATTTATAGTCCTCTTTGATATTTTTTGTTTCAGGAACCACCAAACTTCTTTGTAGCTTCCATGAATCAAGACACCTACATCAGCCCCGCTGTAATGCTTGCCCTTAACGAGTCTATGAATGATGGCAGTAGTGGCAGAGACAGCCCTCCGGTGAGTACACTTTTAGCCTGTCAAGACTATGGAAAAGTTATATGGCACTCATATGAATAACTGAATTGTGTGATCTGGAGGGTGTTTCACAAAGAGTTAAGTTGGACTTAAAGTCGCACTTAAATTCCTAGTTGCATGGCTGTATATTACGCATCACCACATTGGTCAGATCATGCTCAGGGGACGTGTGCTATTGGGCAGTCAATCAATGAGATTACGTGTTAATACCAGATGCACGTTGTGCTTACGCATGACTCTAAATCCAACTTAACTCTTTATGAACCCCCCCCCCCCCCCGCTACATTTTTAACTAACTGAACTGCTTCTAAGTCAACCGAACCAGAGTTCACTTGTCGTCACTTGACTAGACTGATTGAACTTAGGTGAATTCCTTGAACTAAATTAATTAACCAAAATTGGATTGTCTGTTGCAGCCTCCCAGTGAAGTATCCATAGATGAGCCTGTCATGGATAGGTTTGAGGAACCCGTCACACACAGTGCTCTCTTGGTAGACCTCATGTCATCCCCACCCCCGCAACACAATGGACAGTTCCAACAGCAACAGCAGCAAGTGCAACAGAGTGGCCCAGATGAAAGGTACATCTCTCCTCACATTCTTACATATCTACTTGTTTATTATAGTGTACTTAACAAATATTTCAACCATATATTTATATTTCAAGTTATTTATTCATATACGTGGAAATTCAAACAATTCAAACGATCAGACAAAGACAGAAGAAATGGATAGGACACATAATGCGACATGATGGTTTGATGGTCAGAGTCATAGAAGGTCGCCTGCATGAAAAGAAGACAAAGGGAAGATCTCGTAAAGGCTTCCTAGATGATTTGATAGCAGAGAGTGGAGCAACAGGATATGAAGAGCTGAAACGGATGCCTCTAAAAAGTAGCACTAATTAAACTGACAGATCACTATTGATGATGATGATGTGGAAATATAAAATGGCAGGTATACATCAATGTAATTTGGATTTGAAATGAAATCTTAGATTCACCCATGTTTTCTTTTGATTTGATTTGATATGCTTTAGATTTGATTAATTTATGAGACTGGCTCTCTGGTGAACCAGCTCAAGGTTGAGCTAGAGAGAACCAAGAAAAAAGATCAGAATCATTGAGGAACTTATAAACTAAATCTTGTAACATCCTAAAGGTTAAGATAGAAATGAAAAGAAATACAATATCAATGAAACTATTACCTGATTTGATTTGATTTTTGTTTTATTTAGAGATTGGCTTATTGAAATAGCCGAGAGAAGGTTAACTAGCTCAAGTTTAAGCTTGGGATAACCAAGAAAATAGATCAGAAAATCATTGACAAACCTATATACAAAATCTCTTGAACATCTAAAGTCGAGATAAAAAGAAAAGAACTGTGACATCCATGAAATATCTGATTTGACTAAATTTGATTTTGATTGTATTTAGAGATTAGCTTATTGAACAGCTGAGAGAGAAAGGGTGATCTAGCTCATGTTTGAGCTTGAGATAACCAAGAAAATAGATCTGTGAATGATTGAGGAAGCTCAGGGACGAAATCTCTTGAACATCTAAGGTTGAGATAAAGACAAAAGAAAAGTGACAGCGATGAATTATCTAATTTGATTTGATTTATTTTGATTGTATTCAGGGATTGGCTGATTGAACAGCTGCGGGAAGAGATAAACCAGCTCAAGTTTGAGCTAGAGAGAACCAAGAGAGAAGATCAGAGAATCATCGAGGACCTCAAGAAGCGGTTGATGGAGATGGAACAAGAGATGAATGAACATCGGACCGTGGTGGAGACACAGTGTGAGGTAAATAGACATGGCATTATATCTAGATTTATCTCTCTCTACCAGGTGTTAACCCATTCGTGACAGAGGGTCCACATTATGTGGTTTGGACTAATAACTTTAGATGCAGAGCTCTAAAAATCATACCAAATACATGAGCAGAAAGAGCAAAAAATTCTACACAAACTGTGCCCATTTTAGTTGCGTCAATATTCGTTGTTTGATGCTGAATTTTTTTAAAGGAAAATAAGCATTAAAATCCTTAAATTGGCAATGTGATAGAAGGTTTAGAATCACCGCTTTCCCCTGCAAATTGGCAACTTTTGACTTCTCATCATACTTTCTGTCAATTTATATTTATTTCAGATACATGACATTTAATAAGAAAAATGCAGCATTAAAAAAAAAATGTTGGTGTAGCCAATTTGAAGAATAAAAGCTGATCAAATCAGGCTTTAAAATAATTCCTGTCACGAATGGGTTAAATAGCTACATGAGTGGCGAAGATTTACTCCGTGTAATGCACTGTGTAGCAGCCACGTATCCAGGATTTGGGAATAGAGGGGCCCCAAATGGCCCAAATTTGAAAATAGGGGGCACAGACAACAATTTCTTAATAGATATAGCCATAATAACATGTATGTTCAATGTGTGATTCTCGGAAATTTGAGGGGGCGTGCACCTCTTGCGCCCCCGCCTGGATCCATCACTGGTGTAGTGGTCAAACTGCTTGAGCTGAGATCATAGTGATAATTTCAAAAGTACTTTGGGAAATGCATTTTCAGGTTACACCATGATCTGAAGCAACAAGAAATGGATTATTACTTTTGAATATTCATATAGACAAAAAAGACTGATAATTGTGTGACAAAATGTTTTTGTCATGGCTATCAAGTGTGAGACATGAAGGTTTGTGTGTTTTTAGGTTGTCCTTTATGTCTGATTGTCCATCTCGCAGTACTGTCATGTAGTAAATTTGCAATGATATTTCAAGAACATGAAACCCACATCTTGCATCAGAGGCTGAATTATATGAGATTCTTGCTTGCTTTCACATATTATTACGATTTTATATCCATTATAACTAGAATCTGCACAGTTGATTATTTTATTGTGTCTCATGTGACGAAATATAATCCCCACTGAAACATCTGACATCGCAACCTCTGAATAGTAGTACTATTCACGGATACTTTGCATCACATACAAAATGAGCTTACTGTTTTGTGACGTCAGGAACTTTGTGCAGATCTATTGTCTTAGGTGTGACAGTGTATGATGTCATGATTTTGCTAAATTTGTGTTTGCATAGTGCAGTCACTGCCTGCTTTTCTTATTTGTTTGAATTTGATAATAAATCTATGCTTTGTGCATTTACTAAAGATGACAGATATAGACCAGACAGATATAGACCAGATATATACTGCCTTTGTTCGAGTGTCTGATTAAACTATGGTGCCCTCAGTGACTAAAATGTTAGTCGCATTCACATCACTTTGGATACCATAGTTTCCAACCAGACCCTCTATAACTCACCCTCTGCTGTATGTATTTGTATACTATTTATTCTCACACATTATCTTTATGCTGTTTTGCAGGAAAATGAGACATTACGTGACAAAGTGAAGGAACTTGAATCTGCTGCCCTCATGGTCTCAGGAGAGAAATTAGTGGATGCAGAGAGTAAGTAGATTCAAAGCCCAATCAATCCTGTATCACTACAGCTAGTTTTGAATTCTGACATTGACAAATAAAGCCCTGCACAGAATTAAATGGATTTGAAAATGAATGTTGAGGATTCTCTCAAAGCAAACTGAAATGATAAGCATTGAAAGAAATAAGATGGTTTGTCTATTAGGGCATAATGGAGTATGTAGTCCAGTATGTGTACACTATCATTGTTAATTGCTATCTTTGCATGCTAATTTTCAGCAAGTTGTCACTTTTGTGGAATCATATGAAGCATTCATTACTGAACAAATACATTAGAGGCTTGTTCAGCTTTGAGGCGACCAATCCCCCCAACATTTTAGTGTTCAGATGTGGCACGTCAAACCACCCCACTTATGTTAATGAATGCACATTGATGCTTCACCTCTCAAGTAAAAGAGAGTTTTGTCAAAAGATGCTCAGACAAACTCATGATATCATATTTTGAGCAAACTTTTTAAAGAATTTGATTGGTCCACAGCTTTTTGCCACAGCTCTTCCCATTGACTTGTACACTAAAAATGCTGCAGAGGTTTGTTGCGGGGGTTTGTCACGTCATATCTGAACAAGCCTTAAAGACGCTCAGTCATGGGCTTCCATGGGGAATTGGACACCATGGGTACTTACCCAGTAACAGGTGTTGTCCATCACTATGTGTTTTATGACCAACAGACCTTATGTAATGCTCTGTATATTCCACCCTTTGCCCCATATGGCGAAGTCATTATCTCACTTTCCCTGGCCCGAGAATGCCCGAAGCAGGCCGAAGAATGTTTATGGTGGGGCAGCTTGTTTTGATGTGCTCCAGAAATGTAGCTCTATTGCAGGAATTTCCAGTGCTTTTCACAAACTCTGGTGTCAGCAAATTATGATCTACTCCCCATGAAAACCCACGACTGAATGTCTTTAAGGCATACTCTCAAACTATCATGTATATGTTTTATCTGATACAGGGAGATCCAAAGTGAACGAAGAGAGGTTTAAGAAGATGAAAGATGTGTACAACAAATTGAGAGAGGAACATCTAGCCCTTCTGAGAGTGGTGAGTTCTCTCATGGCATCTCTCTCTCTCTCTCTCTCTCTCTCTCTCTCTCTCTCTCTCTTTCATTCTCTTTCTCTATCTTCTCTTTTGCTCTCTCTCTCTCTCTCTCTCCCTTACACTCTTTCTCTTTCTCTCTATCTTTCTGTGTGTGTGTGTATGTCTCTCTCTCTTTCTCTTCTCTTGTTTTTAACCCATTGCCTATACAAGCTGGGGTGTGTTTCATAAAGCTGTTCGTAAAGTTACATATGACTTTACGAACGACTTGAATATGGCAAACCAAATGGGAGTCTCAGTCATTATATATCACATCAGCTAAAGATGAAATATGCAGTCAAAGAGTAAAGTTACCGTTGTTTGCAAACATTTTTATTGCGTAGTATATTTCTTGGCACACTTCAGTTGAAATAATGGGAAATGCAGTCACACTTTGTTAAAACATCAGGAAAAACTTTGAGCATCCCCTTTGGCACTTCATATTCAAGTTGTTCGTAAAGTCATTTGTAACTTTACGAACAGCTTTATGGAACACGCCCAGGGCTGTTTCTTTATGAAGCCACAGGGAAAGAGATAATTTAATGTCCAGGGCTGGTATTCTGAAAATTATTTTATCTTTCATGTTATTTTAATTGTCCAAGCAATCAGAAATAAGGTAATTCCATTGGCTTACACCACACACTTTTGACTTGCATGCTGGTCCATGGGCGCAATTTCACGTAGTTCAAACCAGTTACCAGTTCGCCTTCTAAATTTGTTATGACAATTGAAAGAGTGAAGATAAGATGAAAAATACAATTTTCAGAATACTGGCCCAGTATTTTGAGGGGGAGGGGTCCTTGTTTAGTATTTACTCAGCCACTGCTTTGTGGTGGGTTCCCACTGCTGATCCAATCAACTCGATTGTCCCAATCTCTCCAAACCCAGTCTGCAAAAACAGACATTATTTTCACACTTGAATACAATAGTTCCATGAAGCCCTGAATGAGCCTTGTAATGGCAAGTCACTTGCGGTTTCAAATTATTTGATTGTACAAGAGACTTGCCCAACCAGGTAGCCTGGGTAAGGAACAGGTCAACTAAATGGCCATGTCCCACAGGCCTTTCTTCCAACACCTGACCGAATGCACAAGGATCTTAACATTCAGTATAAATGTACATTAACTTACCGCTAATGTAGGGTTTTATATGCAACGGGGCCCTGGTTGTAACATAGCTGGTTTTTAATCATATACTATGATGGTTATCATTGTCATTGCATGCATTTACTGTTAGTTTTAATGTAGAAATGTTAACGCAATCCTAATTCAATCATTTCTAATCCAGAACGCTGAAGCCAGCAAGCAGCTTACAACAGTCTCCAAAAGCTCTGAGGAGATGCTTCTAGCCAGGCAATCAGCAGAGAAGACTGTAGAGAAGCTACAGATGTCCATCGCTGAGACGGCCAGCAGGGAGGCTCAACTTAAAAGACAGATGGAGGAACAGAGGAAAATATTGCTTGGTGAGAAGAATAAGTACTGTAAAGGCCTGTTTTCATGGGCACACTAACGATTTGCAAATGGATGTGAATGTCGAAAATGGCAAAGTCCACCATTTGTAGTTTAGGCTCAAAGAGTTCACCAAACATACGTGTTGGTTCGAAAGCATTGTCACATGTTTCCTTGTAGTTCTGCGGAAATTTTGTAGAAGTTTGAAAATTTTTGTGAATGTTTCCAGCATCTCGCGAATAATTGACAGTACTTCCAAACCCAAGTGCATGTTTGGTGAACTTTTTGAGCCTAGAATACGAATGTTGGATTTTGCCATTTTCTTGACATTCACATCCTTCGCAAATTGTTCATGTGCCCCATGAAAACTGGCCTTCATAATCTTGTCACTCAGTTTGGAAGTGTGCATCAAGAATGAACTGCTAAATAGAGAATTAGATGCAATATATCCTGTATTACAAATGTGTTTTATCCTTTATTTCTTGCAAAAATGAGTGATCTTTTGATATGACTACTTTCCTATGGTAGTAATATGAGAAAGAGCCATAGGTTGATTGTGACATGAACAAAGTTTCATTTTTGAAATAAATAGGAACACATTGCGCGAAATTACCTATATTTGAATTTCACGTCTTGAATACTGTCACTTTCTGGAGTGGGCTATTTTGGAAGGTTACAGGGCCTCAGTAACTCTTTGAAGGATATTTACAGTTTTGGTAGGCCCTCAAAAACTATTCATCAGATTTCTTTGCCCTAAGCTGTAGTCTGTAGCAAGACGCAAGCTAAACTGAGATCTTGTGAAGTTTTTTCCTCCTCTAATTGAACATTAGATAAGTGAACAGCAAAAAATCGTTTATGATCTCGGGTTGGTGACATAAAATCACAACAAATTTTAGGTAAATTCTCTGTTGCAAGGTGTTCGTTTTCCTCTTATTTAAATAGTACAGAGTGTGTATGGGTGGGATGTAGAAGAGACCTTGAGACATGTTATGGTTTACTTGTGTATTTTGTTTTATTTATTTTTTTGTTTATTTTTTGTTTATTATGGTTGTTTTATCTAGCCAAGGCAGTGGAGGGAGCAGAGGAGACATTGAGACTTATTATACAGCAGATGGATGATCCTCAGTTTGCTTCAGCGACATGTACACCAGGTGAGAAAGGCCAGGGTATTTTGAATAGTAATGACAGTGATGATAATGATAACGATAATGACAGTGATGATAATGATAACGATAATGATAACGATAACGATAACGATAATGATAATGATAATGATACGATAACAATAATGATAATGATAATGATAACGATAATGATAACGATAATGATAACGATAACGATAACGATAACGATAACGATAACGATAACGATAACGATAACGATA
The DNA here is from genome assembly GCA_029962745.1 of Echinometra lucunter. Taxonomy (NCBI): domain Eukaryota; kingdom Metazoa; phylum Echinodermata; class Echinoidea; order Camarodonta; family Echinometridae; genus Echinometra; species Echinometra lucunter. The sequence continues at coordinate 18,066,306 of CM057154.1, read as the reverse complement.
ATGATAATGATAACAATAATGATAATGATAACAATAACGATAATGATAACGATAATGATAACGATAACGATAATGATAATGATAACGATAATGATAACGATAATGATAACGATAACGATAATGATAATGATAATAATACTAACACTAATAATAATTAATGATGATAATGGCTTATTGTATAGTGCTCAGAATCGTCTTGCATGACACTCATGGTGCTCCAACATTGTTACCCCAGTCAAAAATGTAGCGCTCTAGCATATTGGGCCCCATTACTTCTGAGTGGAGAGTGGCAAACATAGATTAATGTCTTGGCAAAAGGCCTTAGTGCGAGGCTGGGATTTGAACCCTCATCCCTCTGAGTAAGAGTCAAGTGTATGGACCACTCTACCATGACACATATGAGTGTAATGACAACTTCATTTTACTTACAGTTTTTCCCTCTGCTTCAAACCTGGACAGACACAAAATTGGGTTTAGTTCTGATAAAGATGAAAAATCAATTCTGAATGTTGAACAAAGCTTACTCAGAATGTTTCACAACTAGATAATTTTTACACAATTATGGCTTTTTTCTCAACTCTCTGGTATTTCCACAAGCATGGGGATGTCTCGTGATACGGATAGAACATGTGCCAGGTTTGCCCAGCACCTGTAATATCCATTGTATGTCTCAAGGAATAACATTTTTAAATTCTGTATGTAAATGAAACTTGAAAGTATCTTACATGCTCTTCATTTTGTTTCCATGTTTATTTATACAGAATATCTCCTGAGCAGAGCACCCATAGCAGATGAATGCGTGAATAACCTTGATAGACGCTTCAAATCATACCAACAAAACAGCAACGGTTAGTATGCTGATCATTCTTTCATTGCTTTTTCTTTGGCTATTGATGTAAACTGCTTTGAAACAACTTAAAGTTTGTGAGAGTGTTATTTAAAATGTAATTATTGTATTGTAATTGTAGAATTAGAAAGTGTATACATGTATCTTGTCAGTTGTTAGCATGGAAAATGATGCATGAAATTTCACTGTATTATGAGTAACAGTTCTTATGTAAGGTGTATTTTGATGCCAAGTTACATTTGCTATAGTAGATGATGATGATAGGAATAATAGTTACAAAGATGACGATTAAAGTGGCAACAGAATGGTGATAATAAGAATAGGTATTACAGTAAGAATGTGGAGAAAGAATCTTTTGTTTCTTAATTAAAATCTGAAGATGCTTGTGACTCACCATCAAAGGATTTGTTGCTTAACTGAAATATCTAGATGAATGGCCATATGTGCATGCCAATTAAATTAAATGATTCATTTGTTGCTTGCAGAGTTTGGAGGGTTGATAGGTGCTATTGCCTCATTTTCACATTCACTGGGCGAATACTTGCTGCAAGGGAAAGCTACATCGAATCTTGCTCCTGTCGACGTTGGAGAAAGTGAGTATGCACAGTGCATTATTTTTTGACCTAATTATTTGATGCTGTCACTCAGTTTCTCACGTATATTTGCCTTGAGGAATATTAGAGAAAGTGAGTTTGCCTGGTAAGTGACTATCAAACATATTTCTGTGGAGCAGTACCCATTGATATATATAGTTGGTTCAAACAAAATCAAGAAATACATATTTATTATAGTTTGGGAAGAAGGCAATATACAAGTAAAAAGTTTTCATTTTTGAAATTTTATCAATCAAGTACAAATTGGCAAATCCATTATTTCTCATGCAAGCATCTGTTCATGTGTATTACTGTGTAAACCATTATGTTGGCATACAGATATTTTAGGAATTACGGACAATTTTGACATATTAGCAAGTTGTTATTTTCATATTGTTAATGAGGTCGCTGTACTTAAATACAAGCATTATTAAGTGGAAACTTTAGCAAGGACATAATCACAAAATTAGTGAAAATTATTACCACCACAAAATTTCAGCTCATGTAAAACTCTCTCTTTATTAATTCGTTTGATTGTTTTGTTTTCATGTTTGGTAGGATTATCAACCAATTGCCATGCTACATGTGAGAGTGCCTTGACTGTCCTTCATTCATTGAAGGGAGAGAATCAGCAAGCCTTCTATCAGAATGAGGATGATCTGAGGGAAAAACTTCGAGCTGTCTCTAACCTCACCCAGGTAAGCAAGAGCATATCTATTTCCTGGTCAGAACCAGAGACTTTTTAGGATAATTTCGTCTGCTGACAGCGTGGGCACCAATAAGGGGGGGGGGGGGGGGGGGGACAAGTGACAAGGTGACATTCCCTCTCTCCTCACATTTGTAGGGGTGGGGGACATAATAGGGTATGTTCCCCCTCCCAATTTGGGGGGAAAATGACACCTTAAAAAGCGAATAGCATATGTCCCTAAAAAATTTTGGAAAAAAGAAGACACCCAAGAAAAATTTGTGAGCAAATTTTGGGGTATGTCCCCCCCCCTAAAAAAAGCTTAGGACCATTTTTTTCCTCGCTTGTCGGCACATTTTGCTGTCTGCCCCCCCCAAACAAAAAAAAAAAATTATGTTCCACAACAATATTAAGCTGAGGACTTTTTTTCACTTATCAGCAAATTTTTGGACATTGTCCCTCCAAAATTATAAAATGGATTAATGCCCATGCTGACAGCCAGAATGGCATGTATTCTTGTACCTTATTTAATGTTACACAGTTTAGCTTTTAGTAGATGTCAAGCAGATTCTATCTAGATCTTGGTAGTGATTTTCTTTCCTCACAGTTATTTATGATTTGAAGGAAAGCAGTGAATAAACCTGTATTGTTCTTCACATTTAGGAGCTGATATCTGAAGAGACGAGTAACACAGAAGAAATTGGAGACCTTGTAGAGGCAGAGATGCAGTCAACGACGGACCTTGTTGATCAAGCTGCTAACAGGATAGAGGTAAACCATTAATATAGGATGGTGAAGATGGTCATGCTAGTGATGATGATGATGATGATGATGATAGTAGTGATGATGATGATGATGATGATGATGATGATGATGATGATGGTGGTGGTGGAGGTATTGATAATAAATGATGTTGATGGTAAGGAAGGTGATGCTGTTGATAATGACAAAGACAGTGAGGAGGAGGATAATGACTGAGGAGGCAGAGGAAGAGGAGGAGGAGGAGGATAACTGTGATGATGACAATGCTGATAATGCTAGATAGTAATGACAAGGAGGAAGAGGAGGAGGAGGAGGAGGATGATGGTGGTGGTGATGTTGGTGGTGGTAAAGATGGTGATGATGATGATGGTGGGATGGCAATACTGACGATTATGGTAATGTTGTTGATGATGGTGGGATAGCGATGACAACGTTGATGGTGATGTTTAAGATGATGATGATAACTGTAACAAATAGGATAAAAGTGGGAACAGATCTCACAAGATGCATATGAATGACATGCCACACAAATGGGCAATCGCAGAGATACTTCCAAGACAGATGCACTTGACAGCAATGATATCGTAACTGTAACTACATGTATGTTATCCTGATCTTGCAGGAGATGCTGAAGAGATCAAGAGAAGCAGACACCGGTGTGAAGCTTGAGGTAAATGAAAGGATATTAGACTCCTGTACACAACTCATGGTCTGCATCAAAGAACTCATCACCAAGTCAAAGTCACTTCAGCAAGAAATTGTCGCAAGCGGAAGGGTAAGTCAAACAGGCATAGTGTTCATCTCATTGTAAGAATTACTGTGAAAAAGATTATGTTCCTGTGCTCCTTGAAGCAAAAGCTTTTAGTTAATTTGTAGTTTTAATAATAATAATAATAATGAACAGTTTCTGTATGGCGCATAAAGGCATTACAAAATTATGTCCCTATGCGCTTTGGGAGAATAGGGAAAGAAAGAGAAGATAAGTCACTGAGTTCATTTTATTAAGCTAAGATACCTTTTGAACAAGTGTGTTTTAAGGGCAAATTTTCAACTTGTCTTTTGTGTCAGGAGATATTGAATCATGTTTTCTAGAGCGTATGACTAGTCGCGGTGCTGAATTTTTTGATGATCTGCAGTCTGATCTCTATTTATGGTGGCATTAAATCATCCAAAGAAACTTTCAAAAGAGTTAACAGAACTTTTTGAAATAATCTCTGATTGATTGCAGTAGTTACTGTATATCTTATTGGTAACAGGGTACAGCATCAGCCAAGGAGTTTTACAAGCGTCATCACAGGTGGACAGAAGGTCTTCTCTCAGCTGCCAAGCTGGTCGGAGTTGGAGCATCTCATTTAGTGTAAGTAATGATCTGTAGTTTAATGCATGATACCACCATAATGTTTTGCCATGTGTGGGGCAGAAGGACACAAAAGGATCCTGAAATTTCCCCTGGGCTTTAGTTTTATCAACTTGGGTGTTATGACTCTATCTTTCAACTAATTGCAGCCCATACACACTGGTCTTCAGCCAAAATGTCTCTTGAACAGAAACAGTCAAACTAGAATGATTTGGGGATACTGAAAATTGAATTGATACTTAAATGTGTTCTATGGCTCACATATGAAAGAGAATATCTTTCATATGTCATGTGTGATATTCCCCTTCTTCCTCCTCCTCCTCCTCCTCCTCCTCTTCTGCTTCATGTTTTTCTCTTCCTCCTCTTCTACCTTTATCTCCTCCTCTTCTTCTGCCTTTTCCTCCTCCTCCTCGTCTTCCTCTTTCGATCATAATCCTAATTATCATCACCAGAATCATTATAAGCATTGCTGTTAAATTAAACAACTCGATCTTCTTCTTCATCATCAGTAAGAGTTTTGACAAGGTTATGAGTGTGACAGGGAAGTTTGATGAGCTGATCGTATGTTCCCACTGCCCAGCTGAAGTTTCTTCTCATCCTCCTCCTCTTCCTCTTCTTCTTCTTCTTCCTCTTCTTCTTCTTCTTTTCCTCCTCCTCCTTCTTCTTCTTCTTCTTCTTCTTCTTCTTCTTCTTCTTCTTCTTCTTCTTCTTCTTCTTCTTCTTCTTGTTCTTCTTGTTCTTCTTCTTCTTCTTCTTCTTCTTCTTCTCCTCCTCATCCTCCTCCTTCTTCTTCTTGTTCTTCTTGTTCTTCTTCATCTTCTTCCTCCTCTTCTTCTCCTTTCTCTATCTTCTTTATTTTCCTTTCCTTTTTGATCTTCATTTGTCTTCTGTATCTCTTATCCCCATCCTCCTCATCCATTGTCTTCTTTTTTTTTTTAAACAATTGATTATGTTATTGTCATATTTCCAGTGACAGTTCAGACAAGGTTATGAGTGGAAGAGGGAAGTTTGAGGAGCTGATCGTGTGTTCCCACGAGATAGCCGCCAGCACTGCTCAGCTGGTGGCAGCGAGCAAGGTCAAGGCCGACAAGGGCAGCCAGAACCTCAAGGGCCTCCAGGTGGCATCCAGGAACGTTGCCACGGCAACGGCAGGAGTGGTGGCCTCCGCCAAGACAGGTGCACAGATGATCGAGGAAGGAGGTAAGAAGTGCATAAAAAGTGGCATGGAGGTGATAGTGATGGTGTTCCTTGTGCGAGCAATCGCATTAATTTTTTAGATATAGAGTCATTGGTTGCAGTTTATTTTCCGTTATTACTCTAGATAAAAACTGTTGATGTTTAGAATGATAGCAGTAAGTGGTGATGAGAATTGTGATGATGACGGTGATGATTACGGTTTCTCTAGAATTAATGGTTGGAGGAGAATTGAAAGAGAACGATTCCTTATGGTTGCATTCTCTCAGTTATTAATGCGATGTTTACGTCTTTCACAAATAGTATTTATACTGGATTGTTTGTGTTGGTCGTAAAGAAAAAATCTTTGTGTCATATCTTTTTGTTGTTGTTGTGAAGTTGCATTTTTAGCAACAGTATTGCAGACAAGCCTTCAGATTCTGTTTACGATATCTATGAATGATGTTAGTTATCACCTTTCTTAATTACAACAAACTATATATATTTGTCTGTGCAAATCTGACAGTCACCGAGACAATTTCTGACCCCATTTTGTTCAGTTGATTCTCAGTATTCATGTCATTCTAGGCTAGATATTACAAACGAACCTCAATTCTTTCTTGCTAGATTCACCCGACTTCACCAAGCTGAGTTTGACCCAGACCAAGCGCATGGAGATGGAGGCCCAGGTCACCGTGCTGGAGCTCGAGAGCAGGCTGGAGAAGGAGCGTGTCAAGCTGGCGGAGCTCCGCAAGCAGCACTACCAGCTGGCAGGAGCCTCGGAAGGCTGGGAGGAAGGGGTCAGTATACTATGCTAATTGTTAGGAGCATTGTGGTCTACTGGTGAAGGCTCTTGACACTTATACGAGAGGTCCTGGGTTCGATCTTCACGGGGTGCTTATACCCTTGCGCAATATCGTTTACCTACAGTTTTCCCTCTCGACTCAGAAGTAAATGGAGACAGAGTAATCGCTGGGGTAATAATAATTTGCAGGGCCCTCAGGAAGAACAGTAATGAAGCTGATGAGGCTTCCCTGGGTAAACAAGATTACTGTTTATTGATTGATCTTGTGCCCTGGCTTAAGCACAAGCAATAGTTTCTCTTGGTTTTGTTTTGTCAAGGATTAAGGGTCAGAGCTAGGGTACAGTTCCATTGTAAAGGCCAATTTTGTAGGAGTAAAGAAGTTGTACATTTTTTGCGAAACAAATTTTATTGGGGTGAAATCATTGTTCTATAAGTTATTACACAGAAATGTCAAACACTAAGCATTTTTTCATTTCATTTTGCAATTTGAAAAAAGAAAAGTTTTCATGTTTCACTGGGACTGTACAAACTATGTTGATGTAGGCTGCTCTGCTCTGTTTTTTCTGTGGGTAATCTTTCCACCCAGGCAGGACTGTGCAGTGTTTGTTTGATGTCAGTTCTGATGATTATGTATGATCTGTTCGCCGCTAACTTTTTATTACACACTGTTTTGCAAATTTAGATAGTTTACTAACATAGTATTGTTTGTGTTATCCCAATTAATTTTTTTTAACTGAGCATATGGAAGTAGACACAATGTATATACATATACATATATTTTTTGCTGTAGAATGCAGAATACTGCTTTATCGGTAAGAGTAACAAAGTAATATACCACCAAACAATAATGGAAAACTCTTAAGGTTTGTGGATGATTGCTACATTATAAACTAAGGTCTGTAATTTCATCATATAAGAAGACCAAAGCATTGTAATAGTTGATCCATAATCAAAAGGTTGAAAGTTACAAATATATTTCCTTTTCCTCTGGAAAACTTGCAAACCTTGCAAATCACTATTTATAATTTTTTTTTTTAGCAATTTTCTTTGAAGCTAATGTCATGCATATATTCATGCAATAAAAAATCTTGCATCAATCATATGAGGTTATAAGCAAATTATGGAATTGCAAGCGGGAATGCAACTTTGGACCTTATGTAGTTTAGCTTTTCACTGAATATTTCTCCTGGAGGATATTAGGGGAAAAATTGTGTAGATTATTTTAAACCATAAACATAGCGAACTTAATATCATGTTCATGATGCACCAGCAATAACGCAAGCCACGTGCTAATGGAAAAGTGTTTTAAATAAGTAATTGCACACTTTATAAAAGGATCATTGCAAATATTTGAATAGAAAGGGAAATACAGGCATATCAAATTAGAATAAAAACAAGTGCACTGTGCTATCATGTTTATCATAATATTCAAAGTGCAGACAAGAATGTATTCAACGTGCAAAGAAAAAGAGTATGATTCTTAGAAAGGCTGGATGGCTTATGTTGAAACAAAAGTATGGTTATAAATTGAGAAGGAAAAAAAAAAGCAAGGGAAAAATAGGCATACTAACCCAATTCCTCTGTCAACTATGCATTTGATTTTGCCTTCACATACTTCTCTACCTTTATTGAACATCCTGTAACATGATGGATTATTCAAAAACATTTGCCCAATATAAAAATAGCCCTGTAGCTTGTATGTGATTTTTGTATCATGTTCATTATGTCCTTATGACAAATGGGCAGTCCCTTCAGAATATGTCATATACATGTATGTTGATTGAAATTTAATTGTTTTATGGAAATTAAATGAGGCACAGTATCCATTAAGGCCACTGTACATTATATGATCCGACTGCGACTCAGTCATGGAAGAAATCATATTTTGCTTTAAATATGAATTTCTAAAGAAGTAGAATTATCCTCTTTGAATTTTGCAATAATGATAGGAATACTAAAATCGAAATTTTGGTTCACTGCAAGCCTTTTAGTATGAGTAAAAGCCATATCGACTTCAAATCGTAGACAATCGCAAGACTACTATGATGTCACTATGATTTGCAATTGATTTTGCTTTTTCTTCTATGAGGAGGCTCGCAACAGTCTGGAATTTCACTTTTGGTATTCATATGACTATTTAGAACTCTGATTATTAAGGTTTTATGTTTATATGTTGGAATTTCCTTTTAAAATGCTATAACAAATTTTTAAAAAATCGGATCGCATCGTATCGGATCGTATAGTTTGCGATGGGCTTTATGCATGTATTGAATGTATAAAATCCCTGGTTTAACCGATTAGAGGAGAATGCAACCCAGACATCAGTGTGCTACCAGTGAATGAAGAAGAACAAGAAGAGTAAACAGTGAAAGTTTGAGCAAAATCGGACAATCCGTTCAAGAGTTGTGAACTTTGAAAGTTTAAATAAATCCTTATTATGGGGATCCTTGAGTTGGCAACTCCACCAGCATCTGTGATGTCATCATGGACAACTCTCCATTCATTTTGTACACAGAATTTCACATTTTCTTCATTTTCAAGAAAAATAAAAATTTGTTCGATTTATTGTTTGAGTATGACATGGCTACATCAATTCTGCAAGAATATTTGGGAAGAATTATGTTGATTACTGACTTGAAATTTCATAAAAATCCATTTTTTGAAGATTTATGCACGAAATCAATGGAGAGTTGTCCACGATGACATCACAGATGTTGGCAAAGTTGCCAACTCAAGGATCCCTGTAATAGGGATTTACTGAAACTTTCAAAATTCATAACTTTTGAACAGATTGTCCGATTTTGCTCAAACTTTCACTATTTACACTTCTTGATCATCTCCATTCACTAAGAGCACACCGATGCCTGGGTTGCATTCTCCTTTAAGTTGAAACTCTTTAACTGTTGTACTGATGTCGCGTGTGTTTTCTTCTTTCTTGTATGCATGATGCTTGGGTGTGTCACAGGATAGTAAATAATACAGGTATGTGGAATGGAAAAGCATTGCTGTTTGTACTCAAGATTTCATTACCCTACCCTCACACGGTCTTACACGGTACCCCTACCACACCCCTTGGGGGTATCAAGTGCACCCTCATGCATCCTTTCATCTAAAAAGTATGTGTATAACCAAAGAATGGTGGAAGATTTAACACGTAACCTCTCTGGTACCATTATTTGTGATGTGCTGATTCTACTCCAGACCCCAACCTACCGTATACAGTCCCCCCTACCCGATTCCTGTGGTAATTAAAGAGCACCCTTATGCACCTCTCCTCCACATCAATATCCAGATTATGCCTAACGCCCCCTCCCAACCATCACCGTAAGACCCAAGACCCCAGTCATCCCAACACAAACCTTGACTACCTGTTAACCCCACCCCCTCCCCACCCATCCCATCTAGCAGGACATAATCATAATGTTATGAACACTCATATGCACCCTTTCAATGCCATTCAGAGCATGGTAAAAGGTTTCCCATATAACCCTGCGTGGCCATCAACCAGTCAGATTACTAAACCCTACTCTGTAACCTTAAACACCTACCCCCCCCCCCCATGAAATCCTGGCTACGCCAGTGTATGCACCCCATAAGCAAGGAACGGTGGAGGTTTTTTTCATTCAACATCATTGTTACCATCACTGAACTGATATGCGCACCTTTGCTTGACATTTGAACGATGCATATCCCTCGACACATCATATAACAGTGATTGCTCTGCCCGCATCTGTGCATTTTTTATACACTACGTCGATTCCTTTCTTTCTGTACATTCTCATAACATTTGTCTGGTCATGGTGCTGTCCCTCTACCATGCATTTAATAAAGCTTTAAATTGCATTTTCCATTACATGTTTCTTGAAAATGCTCATTGGGCTTTGATATTTCATAGTCAATTACTTTGTTTTGTCAAATTGTTACATGCATTTCTTCTTTCATGCATTGAATCTGGCTCAAGATTTTGCATATTTATCGTATGTTCTGACTTTGAGTGTACTCTCGAAAGACTTACAGTGTTTCTTTGATAGTAAATGTTTCTAACATTTGATAGGTGGTAGTGCTATCTTTTCTTCCTTACATGCAATCTGGCTTTAAATTGCATTTTCATCATATTCTAAACGTGATTGTACTTTTGAGAAACTTCATGTTTATTTGATAGTCATGTATTGTCCCTAGCATTAGTTTGATTGTGTATTTTCTTCCATGCATTTGATCTGGTCAGTTGAATAATGCAATCCGATCTGGGTCGTATTTTTCAAATGTCAGTTTGTCGTCATCATTTTTAAACTCTCCCAAACTTGAAGACTTTTCCTTCATTTGTAGTCATCATGCTGTCATTTAAAGAGAAGCTAGAGTTCTGGGAAAGGTGAAAAATAATATTTTGAATTTTGAATTTTGTAATTAATTCAAATCAGTTTGGAAGAATATCTTAATACAAATATCCCGTGGAAAGGATTGTTCTTCAGATGCCCACCCCCCCCCCCCCATTTGTTTGTAATATACAATGTAACATGAAACGGCTCAATTTTTTTGCCCAAACACTTGTGTGTAGTTCCACATACCCATTTCTATGTGCAGTGCTTTGGCTTTTCAGCAAAACTGAGTTGCTTTCTTTATCATTTTGATGACCTGGAAACCTCAAGGCATGCCCCAAATTATTTAATCACCCTTTCCAAATTGCTTTTGAAAAGCTTCTTTCATATAGTAATCGCATGACCAGAACTCCAGTTAATCTATAACGTGTAGCTCATTTAATATTTACTCACTCTTCTAATGTGTGCATTATTCATGCCTGAAAATCGTAATTGAATGATATGATAGTGCAACTATGTTAAGGCAGTTGCTGATTAAATACTGACAAGGTTCCTCCTTGAATCGCATTTCCTACTCAGTCTTATATGTAGTTCCCCCACAGGAATAGAAAAAGTATCTTGAATAAGGGACAATTGGCATTTGTGATCACATAACTGTAATGGCTAAATGAATCACATGTGCAAGAATTTTCCACTGGGAGAAAAATTAGCATACTTGTAAATTCCGTATTAAGTATGCAGGAACTCTTTTGCTTCTAGAAATTAAAAAAAAAAAATCCCTGTATTCAATCCTTCTTTATCAAATTTGTTTGGGAAAATGTGAATGCAAAAGGAAAATATTGACTCCACCTCATACCCCAAACAGCAAATATATTGATTATTACCAGAGAGAAAACATTGAGTACTCAACTTGGACTTTCTAAAAAATATATTGGTTGCACATTATGAAAATTTAGCTGGTTTTTTGTGCGAGTTTTTTTGTAAAAAAAGAATTACCATTTCTGCCAGATACTATTAAAGGAAATACATTCCCATTAATTTTTACAGCCTATAATGTCCTAATTTATGATGGTGTATTCATTATATTTTTATAGCCTATTTTATGGTTCCTTTTGTGTATAATCAAAATGTATGTCGTACTCTTTTTCTTCTAATTCGTATTTCCTCTTAATTTTATAACATTTATTTCAGTATCATTGTTCCTTATGTCAGAAATATTTTCAAATGTGCAATTGTCTAAGCTGCATTGTTAATTGTCTAATATATAGATATTGTACACTTACCACATACATGAATACTGTTTCAATGTAAAAGACAGTATAATATGGTATACTGCTGTACCAAAGACACAAGCCGTTTGCTTCATTTTCATGCTTAAGCTTTCTAATATCCCTAGCTGTTTCCATAATGTATGACATACATTATTCACAGGACATATTGTGGGAATACTGCAGATGTCCTTCATTTGACAATATTTCATGTATTCCTGCCCACCCCTTCTGTTAATAGCATTGCACACATTGTATTGCATTGCATCATGCACCGAACCAACATTTGAAGTTCACTCGTATATTAAAATAGAAATTTGTTATTTAGTTTAAAACATTGCTCAGAATAGCTGGGAATACAATACATTTTCTTAAAGGCATTGGCTAACATTGTTATGATTTTAAAAACGTCTCATTTTGTTACTTAAAAATGGGATAAACATTAGGGTTATAGTGTAAAAATACCAGTGTGAAAGTTTCAGAGCATAATATCCACGGGAAGTATTTTTCAATATTAGAAATGTGAACCAATGTTTGAAAAATATACAAGGGTCGGTTGCATAGACCCAACGTAAGGAGTGCGCATGCGCACATGACTCAACGGACCGCACTGTGTGTATTAACGTATCACGCGGCGGAAGGCAAGTAACGGTATTTTTGAATTCGTCCAAACGGTCCTCTTAGTTCAGTGTCTCTCGAGACGAAAGCTAATAAAATCGCGGTTTGCGTCTAATTTACAGCTTTTCCTTCCAAATTATGGTTGGTTTCAGGGTTTTTGAGTATAAATACAAGTACTCATACACATGTTTCATCTTAGTTTGAGAATTTTTTAAATCAGCTGCTCACAAAGTTAGCCAATGCCTTTAAATAGACAGTTGTTCTTACATAATTCCTTACAGAATATCAAATGTTGGTGTTGCTATACCATATTTTGGAAGTGTAGCCCCAAAATGTGTGATAATCCAACCAGAGTTTGAAATTTTCTAAATGATTGCAAAAGGGCTGCAAAAGTAAAAAAAACAAAAAACAAAAAAAATAAATAACATGGAGCTTTTAAGTGGTTTTTTTAATTTTTCTATTTGATTCTTGAAAATGTCAAAATTTCATATATCGGATCTCTTTAAAAAAAAAAAAGAGTAATGATAATAAAAATATGTTATAATATCTCTAAAGCATAAGCTTTTTCGTGATTTAGCAATAAGACAATTTTATTTCATGGCCTCCCCAAAACACCGGTACATGTATTTATATGTTTTTATTTCAAGGTAAATATGTACATATATTCAGATTATTATCAGTTTTCTTTTCGTTGGTTAGATACTTGATTCAGTAACAATCATGTTAATTATCAAGAGGCTTTAAGGTCCAAATTACTATTAATCTTATGATATTTTTGTTAATTTTTTTGCAGGATGATGTTGACTTTGGAGGGCAAGGAGAATATGCTGATCTGGTTTAAGGAAGAAGAATTCATCACCAAGTTCTCAGAAGAGAAGAAGACAGGAAAGAGGAAGGAAGACAGGCAGGCAGACAAATAAATCAAAGAGCTGGAAAAGAAATTGGCTTGAATTTTTACACTGTTGTCTAGTGTTGATTGCTGAATGAATAGTAATACCTCAGTTGCACTGCCAAACCGACTCCATACCAATTCGAAAGGACCTTTTCTGGGCCATGAGGGTAATTGCGATTTTAGTTCGATACAGTGATGGTCTGGTGTTGGTCCTGTAGGTGTGACCTAGGGTAAGAGGCACACCGCCATACCGACTCCAAAACTGACCTTTTCTTGGCGATTAGGGGTAATGAAATTTTGTTCGATATAATTATCATCTGGTGTCAGTCTTGGGCCCCCTTTCATAAAACTTATCAGTAACATCTGCCGCATTTCTATTACAGTAACTGTTATAAAAGCTACTGAAATACTTGCATCTGATTGGCTGAGAGCGAATTTGTCATAGAAATGTGGCAGTTGTTACTGATAACAAGTTTTATGAAACAGGGCCCTGGTCATTCGATCACAATGTAAAAGAAAAGCAACTGGGCGAGTTAGATTAGTTGTATATAAACACATGTGTCTAGTGTGAGGTTTGGAGATAATCAAATTGATAAGATATTCACTTATTTTCTGCAAGAGGTACTTGGTACTGCACAAAGAAGGGTATATGGGACCACACGCAAAACTGGCATGAATGTTATCCCCCGAAATTTTCAGCTTTTTTTTGGTCATATTTCCAATGTGAGGGCATTAAAGAGCATATCTTTACTAAGGGACATTTTTACTATGATATTCTTTTTAACTGATACGGAAAGAATGAAGAAGCTCACAAATTATTTTTTACCTTTCTCAGAACTCATGCTTTTCTTTGAGGATTGTTGACATATGAAGTGTCGAGAAAAGGTCAAACTTGTAGATCACGATGTCCATACATCCATCAATGTCCTTCTACCAGGCACTCAGCAATGGATAAAGAATATTCACTCAGTGCCCTGACTTATGGAGTACAGTGCATTTTATGCTCATGTACAGTTATGGTAGCAAAAATTAAATTTGCATGAAACTGGTTTCAGGAAATCTCACATTGTCCACCTGCATCCACAGATAATTGTGCAAAATCTTGTGATATTCCATTTATAATTCGTGCTAAATATTGATGTAAATATCTGAAGGGAAAGACGCCACCTTGCATTACATTACAATCACAGCGCTTCATTAAACTTATGCATGTTGCATACACACAGCCTCGCACAATGTATACATGTGTATAGTAACTGTGTAATGCACTTTCGCATCGTTTGAGTTAATGTCCCTATCCTAGGATGTAATTTATGTTTTGCCTTTCATTTGTCTGATATTCCACTTAGGGAAAAAAACAAAACTTCAAATCATCGTAGGTTTGCAAGGATCTTGTTATTTATCATCCAAAAGTAAAGAAATATGAAAAAAAAATTTTAAGAGCTTACTAAAAATGTACATCAGCCCTTAAAGAGTGCACTATGAATCAGCAGATATGTTAACCGCACTTTTTTTTTTTTTTAAATGTCATTTATAGACCAATTTGATCACATGTACGCCAAAATATGTATGCATGATACCAAAAATATTAGAAAATTTCAAGATCTTGGCTGAAAGTCCTGTGTCCACTGTGGAGAATTTAAAAATGCTGGGAGACTTTCAAGTTTATGAAGCATATATTTGATGCTACTTTATATACAGAGGAGGACATTATGAGGTGCTAAACCAAACATCATATCAGTTTTTTGAGCTTCATGAAACTAGACTATGTGCATATATTTATTTTGTACCATATATACGTATATACATATCTTATCTTTCTGCGTGAGGCAAATGAAATAGCCCTGCATATGAGGCGTCATTTTGACATTTAACCGATGTTGCCGTCGTCGCTATCATTGCCAAAGTGGCTGGTTGTTTTTTTAAGTGATTTCGGCTTTTGGGTTTCCTTTTGAATGACCACTGTGGAATATGATGAAACTCACTATAGAGGCTTCTTAAGATATGACATGACAAACCCTGCAACATTTTAGTACACAAGTCAATGGCATATGAGACAGCAAAGAGAAAAAAAAAAAGACCGCCAAGGCTGAAGGCATATTTTTTGGCTCCTGGTGGCGAAAAGCTGTGGATCAATTAAATTCTTAAAAAAATTAGCACAAATTATGATTGTCATGAGTTTGTCTGCGCAACCTTTGGCAAAAAACTCTTATATTTGAGCACTGATGCATTAGTGCGCGTTCGGTAGGGTGGTTTGTTGCGGCATATCTGAACACTAAAAATGTCATGGGGGTTTGTCGCATCATATCTGAACAAGCCTTAAAGTGATTACACAATGGTAAATTTTTTTTTGATATATGATCGAGAATAGAATTCTAGGAAGAATAACATTAAAAATTTGATGATTTTCAATCGAAATCAATGCATTTTGGCTAATTTTCTCATAAAAAGTCAAGAGTTGACCAAAAAATATGAGTATGAGGTATGACGTAAAAGTGGGTACTCAGCTTCGCGCATTGCAGTTGTGCTGCGCTCTAGACTGTACAATATGCATTATACCTTGCGCGCATTTTGCTAGAGTTGCGCAACAAGGTACCCACTTTGACGTCATTTTGACGTCAAAGTGGGTACCCAGTTGAAACTGGGTCACAGCTGAGGGGTCAAAAAAATCGTGAAATCTTACCACATTTTGGGGTTTCTTTGGCAACACGACTTTCAAAAAAACTTTAGGCAGATGATTTTCTGCTAATAAAATCATGCTCTTTGAAATGAACTAACGTTGTTCCAGCATTGGGTACCCCCTTTAATGAGGACCTTGGGACCATGAAAATTACAATGTTATATCAGGAAACACTCTATATTAGGGTTAAGTCCCCCCCCCCCAAAAAAAAGAAAAATCACAAAGACTTCGGATCAGCAAAATTACCTCGTTTTCTCAGGAATCCAGCTACGTCAAAGCTCTGTATAATGAGTTTCCACTGTATTATGAGATTTGAGCTTTGATAATCAAATTGACATATGAGGGGCATTATGAGACCAAGAGTGATGATGAACCCACATTATGATATGTGGAGTATTATTGTTATGCAGTCCACACTTTGATTGGCTGAGTTTAGGCTTGTTCATATAAGAAGCAGAAAACCCCTTTGATAAACTATTTTTTTTGGGGGGGGGGGCAGTAGAAGTTAATGGGATATGAGGTGGCAAAATAAAAAAACATAGGGCAAAAAAGATCAGTTTTGCCTCCTGGCGACAAAAAGGTGTGGACCAATCAAGTTAGTGTAAAATATGACATCACAAGTTTGTCTGCAACTCTTGCAAAACTCTTATGCGTTAATGCGTGTTCTATATTGAAAGTGCCAAGTGGCATGATTTACCACACCATATTTGAAGACTACAAAAAGGTGGGGGTTTGCCGCTAGATGTCTGAATGAATCTTAAAGGGTTGATATTGATTGAGTTTGTAATCATTTTTGGTATCATGTACAGTTATCTTATGCTGTAGATTTTCTTTTTTTTTTTTTATATATATCGTTGATAAATCCTGCATGGAAGCCTCTTATAATTGTTATGAATATTCAATCATAGAATGCAGGAATAAGTCAAGCAGTTGTTGAGTAACCGCCGCTTTTCTAAAGTTGCACCAAAATTGTTCAACTTCCACGCACTTCTTGTAACTTGTTGTATTTATCGAAAATCATTTCTATATATTCTATTTTTCTATTCATCACTCATGTATATAACGTTGTAAAAAGGAGGAAAAAGTCAAACAAGGCTATTTCTTTGGGTCTTGTAATTTTGAGTTATCCACTTACATGCATGTGTATACAAATAAACTGTGGATGCAAACTCGAACAAAATTAGAATGAAATTGGGATATGATATTTTCTTTCAAGGTAGTGGTTAAATACTCATATGAAAGACTATTTCATACTGTTCTTTTCAAGAACATTTTATATTTTGTTATGGTCTGATGATCATTTTTTTATTAAAGCATTGTTAATCCGTAAAATAGATTTAAATGAAAAATAATGTTCTCACTTAAACACTGAAAAGTAAAAGTAACATGCTAATTATCACAAAGTGTCTTGAAACCTTAGATGTCTCATTGTTTCACTGTCTTTTGTTTGAAAAAAGTCATCATGAATGTCTCAAATCACTTTGTTTTGATTCAAGATACATGTTGTAGGAAGAAATTTTTTTTTGAAAATTGTGTGCGACAAGATTTTGATTTTAGCTATACTACTGTAAAGGCATTTATGTGAAGCAGTCCTCTATCATATGAGCAAATTATTTCTTTCTTTTTTTTTGGGGGGGGGGGGGGTGTTGGGGTGGGATGGTGAGGGTCTTGTTTAAACTGCATACGTATGCCTTATTTGTGCCAAGTATCTTACCCAAAGAAATTACTTGAATGGAATTATTGCTGGCCAAGCTATATTGTTTTGACAGACCATGAAGGACACATTAATTTGATTGACATACTCTTATACCATACTGTAATTATCTGAGTTTAGTTATTTGTTGTGTCTGTTCATAATTGAAGTGTGGTAGTATCATAGGCCTGAAGTCATGAAAGAGGTGTATTACAAACCATAGTTTAAACCTCCGTCATGGACTGAATGTAGCATAAATGAGTGTATATAAGCTCATTTCTCTCTGCCCATTGGACCATGTATTTGATTTTGTCTGTACTTCAAATGTAAACCCCTTTTGTGAATTTTTGGCCACATGCCATCACCTGGCTGGCAGAAGGGCAGTAGCATGTGATTTTATACATCTCCCTGGCTCGAAGAATGGCGTTAGCTCGAGCGTGTGCTACACGAAAGGTACAGTGTGCGTGCCCGTTATGCCCTTCTACCAGCCAGGGTTGCGACATGCGCGCGTGTTAACTCCCTTCTGCCAGCCAGGCAACGATGTTTCTCATCGCTGAAAAGACCATTCAGGTACCATGTCACTTTTTAAAACTCACCTTGGTAATTCACTGTGAAAGACCATTGGAAGCAAGGTTATTTTATGGTAGGTAGTGACAGATGTCTGGTAAAATTCTTGTGAAAATTACCCTTATGTTCATGACTGATATATCTGACTTTATAGTATTTCATGCCTGATACAAATAATTATATTTCTGTGCTAGTCTGAGATGTGAACACCTTCCCTCTTTATTCTACATATTGGATTTTTGTTTTCTTATAAAAATTCAGGGATAAATATTTTCTTACATTATAAGACAATCCGATAAACTATTCAACCACTTTCTTAAATGTCAAATGATAAATAATACTCTCATTTGGCATACATATTATTGATGTGCAGTTTGATACTAAAAAAAAAGGCATTATTATCTTTAACATGTATATGTATTGAATTCTTGCTTACTTCATGAGTGTACTGCTTCCTTTATATATGTACATAAATACTCGTGCATACTCTTATCATATTAAAATGTGATATGAAAAACAAAACATTTTTTGCTGTTTATTCATTATTTTGATGTATTTAAAAAAAAAAAATATGCCTTGATGTGGTGTTGTAATTTAAAGATTGATCCAAAATGTGCTTCATGTGAAACGTGTGAAAGCAGAAAACATAGAGGAACGAGCTGATGAAAATTTTTTAAAGAAATGGGACAAATAGTCATGGATGTGTGAATGCTGAGATCACTAGATCTGTGTGAATCTCAAATTGGAAACTTGCATGACCATTTAACTGTGATGTACAACTCTTTTTTTCGGTTTGGAAAGTCCCCCCCCCCCCCGGGCAGCTCAATATTTTGACCTAGGGGCTGGGTGATATGTGGTCCGTGGGCTGGTTTTATATGGTAGAGGGTCGGTCACATGGAAACTCCTTAACAAAATTTCAGTCCCAGTCTACCTTTCCATATATCATGGATAGCCCAAATGATTTAGTGAAATACCATAGATGATCTTTTGTGGGAGGCAAATAATGCTAGTTTTGTTTTGGCAAATGCTACCAGTACCAAATTACCGATATGACATTTCCATAACATGACATCTGAAATTCATTTCTTCTCTGTTGTTTATCCAAATTTTCGTACTCAACTAAGCTCGAGCTTAATGATAAACATAGACCTTTTAATTTTCAATGGAGTGTTTAGGGGCACACTAGTAATTTAATCGTATCTCTGTAGCGAAAGGGCACATAACTAATTTGAATTGAATACAATCAAAAATGAAAAAAAAAATGTACCTTGTCCTGATTTAAAAAAAAAAAGTTAAAAAAAATTACATCGTGATAAGGCGTATGGCCACAATAATCTTTGCTTAATGATCCTGTGGCTCCTTCCATATCATTCCAAATTGATGTAAAGCAAACAGAATGATTTTGTTCTGTTGAATCTTACCTTATTTACTGATTCGTTGGCAGGTCGAGGGTTAGGAAACGGGGAGGGGGGGGGGGGGCGTGCTGCCTTCTTCTTCTTCTTCCTTCCCTCCTCCTTCCTCTTCTCTTCTCTTTCTCCTTTTTATATAGCTTGTTTTACTTGAGATTGGTGTCAATCTCCTCCTCCACCCCCCCCCCCCTCATGTGAATCCATCACCTACAGATTAGTAAACTTTTTTCTCATCGGTATGATGATTATGATAGATATTCAGTCTCCTTCATGTGCCCTTGGATGCTATCAGGTATAAGGAGCGGCCAATTCAAAGAAAAAGCAACTTAAGAGATATATTAATTGCGCCACTTCATCAATCCGCTGTCGATTAGACCTATATTTCTACGATTTTTTTTTTCTGACGCAACATTTTCGTGTAGAATTGCTACAGTTGTATCCCGCGAAGTTTACCAATATTCAAAATTCCACTCACAGCTACAGAAATGGGTAAGTTTTAGAAATGGTTCAAGTTAAAATCATTACATTACGATTTTTTTTCTTTCAGGAGTTAGAAATAGTGCATCAATGTGAATTTGTACGTGTGGCGTACCGTAGGTCAACGAATTGAGGGGGCACCAAGCTAAAAGTGTGTGGGTGTGTGTGTGTGTGTGTGTGTGTGTGTGTGTGTGTGTATAAAACATGTATGTACATGTATAATGTTATTTCTTTCACAAAACAACAGTAGTCTCGAACAAGGGACATGAAGCGTTTTTAAATTTGGGCAAACTGACACATCTTGCTAGATAAGTTTTTTTTTTTTTTGCGAGCGAGCGGAGCGAGCGAACCAATATATATATATATATGGTCACGTCGCTGCCAATGACTGTTTTGGCACGTCCTTGGTCTATGTTCGCTGTCAGAAACAACCATGTCTATAAATATTACGAGCGAGCAAGGCGAGCGAGGAAAAATATACTCTTTTAGATGGTAGAAGTAGTAACCCTTCAGTAAATTACATTGTGAACATATGGAAGATCTTAATTATTTATTTGGTGACCTCACTCGCCCAATTCGTTTGCTTTCAAAAAACATGAAACAATTATTTAACGAGCGAGCGCAGCGAGCGAGGTAAAATACACTATTTTCAATGTAGAAGTGCTATTTCGTTATCGAAATACACTGCTGTAACCCTATAAGATATCTAAATAGTCTATTCGATCACCTGTGTGCTGAATATGACTCCATTTAGGTACCTCACTCGCCGTCCGTAACCATTTCGTTTTCACGAGCGAGCAAAGTCAGCAACCCCCATCCCCCACAAAAATTTATACGTTTGGATTAGTCAGCACGATGCAGATTTTTTTTTGTAAATTTGTGAACCACCTCACTGCCTAAATATGATATTTTTCTGATCGCTGCTGCAATAAGATGATTGCCGTGCCCGAAATCTTCTTGTTTCTAGCTTTTACGAGCGAGAGTAGAGAGCTAGCGAACGAAAAAATAGGAATTTTTGTTTTCATCTTGGCCATTATCTACTGAAAGTGAATCTATTTTTAGGTAAACTTGCCGCTCGAGAGTGAAATCCAGCTGTAGTTATATTACTAACATTTTATGAGTGGAAGAATAGTAGCCTATGGAATCAGACTGAGACACGAGATGCAATCTGATTCCTTTCATAAGAATAGTAGGCTAATCATCATCCGCACTGTTTAAGTTACTTGCTAGCGAGCGAAGCGAGCCAGCGCTTCCCGATTTCCCATTTTCCTTTTTCCCGCTTTCCCCCTTTCTTTTTACTTTCCTTCTCCTTTCTTTTCTCTTCAATCACGTGAGCACCTAATTTGTATTGATACCAGCCGTCATTAGGTTTGACCAAGGTCCGTATACATTTCAAGACACAACTGACTCAAATTGCCCAAAGAAGAAGATATTTGAAGAATTCTAGCCGTCATAATGAAAATTCATACAAAAAAGGGGGTCTAATGCAAGGGACCCTGTATATATTCCTAGACATGCTAGAATTCTATTTTGTTAGTTTGCCACATAGAGATTACAGAAGAAACAATCAATATACATGCTTTCTCACTTAATTACATCCTCTCTGTGTGATTTTGCAAGGGTGGGGGTATTAAAAAGGCCCAATTTAGGCAATTTGGGCACCGATTTTCAAAAATCAGTCAGTGGCATCGTTTTCAGCATTATATTTTACCTGGAATCCACTTCAACAACAACAAAAAAGTGAACGCCATTTCCTTGTTAGAATGTGTTCTCACATTTGTATATAACAATGTAATATTCTATCAAAATTACGACCAAAATCATTATCTGATAATATTGCAAAGTATTTTTGAAAATTTTTGTTAAAATCTATACGGATGCAAAAAAATCCCACTTCATTTAGTATTTTGAAATACAAAGTATACCCAGTTGTTGGGTGTCCGGACAGGTTGTGTATCCGGACAGTCGATTTTAAACAGCCAATTGAAAAAGTTCACACGCAAATCTCTAAATGTTTTAGCACAAAATGTTAGACAATATTATAGAGAACAAATATTGATGATGATTAGCACAAATCAATGCATAGTTTTTGTTTAATCCAAAGACAAAAAAGAAGGCTTCATTTTTGTTACGTGTCCGGACACCCAACCCTCCCCCCCCCCCCCCCCCCCATCCACGCAGGTGACTAATCTCTCTTCTGCAAAATGAGTAAGACAGAAGAAGTTAATGATGTGTTTAGTATTAACGCGGGTACTACAGATATTAACAATACTAATAAAATTATCTATAATTTCATTCAAAACTGCTTTATTTATCGTTATCAGTCAATCAGTAAACATATCTAACATAATTTGTTAAGTCTTATCGGAAGATTGTGTAATTACTTAACATTATGATTAATATCATTGCTTTAAAAATTAATTGTCATACACGGTATTTTGCACTTTGGAACCAATTAAAGCTTGATGATATTTTGGAGGGAACATCCTGGGTTTCAAAGGGGGTTTTCCCTTTTACTAGGAGTGGGCTTTAAATGGCTGATTTTTTGTTTTGCTTAGGGCTGGGTTTTTTACATTCCATTTGTGCTCAACATGAAATGACAAAATTTTTGGTCTGGGGTCTAAGAAAAAAGTGTGCCAGGCCAAAATCCAAAATGGCCGCCACCCCCCCCCCCCCCATCACATTTTTGGCTATAATATCACCATCTTATGGTGTTTTTATCTGGTTTTGGTGTCTTTTTATATGTTTGTTGGGGCCAGGCAACCTGTTTAGACAACAAAAAGCAGTGTCAAACCTTCACCTGTTATTACCCATTTTCACATGGGGGGGGGGGGGGGGGGGCTCTGAGGGCCCGCCCCCTGATTGTTTTGGCCGTGTGCTTTGAACCACTGCATTTCACGTCAGGCCTCTTTGTGATTTTGTTCCCTTCATGTCTAGCCCATCTTCTGACACCAAGTTTAAGGAAATTGGTTTACGGTTACCGAGTTATGTTACCTTTTGTGGCCTCATGTCAGTCCCGAAATGGGGAATTTCACTGTTTTGTGTACAAAACGAATGGAATACCGCAAATCCTTATACTTCACCATTATCACCATAATTATCAGCCATAATTTTGTCATGTTTTGGTCTTTTTACTTGGTTGAGGTGTCTATCCCTGTTTTTGTGGCCTAGCAATCTAAATATGCATCTAAAATTAGTATATAACCATCAAATTTTCTGTTAAGGTATATTATTCACCTATTTTACACTTTTTAATTACTACCACTTTTTACCATAATTTTAAACCATTCTTTGACCTCGCAGGGGTGAGTATTACAAACCTACTACAAAAATATTTTTTAAAAAACCGATATAACCTTGACAATTTTGTTAACAAGCCTAACCATGAATATATCTTAGCCTTGTGGCATAACTCTGACTCTATAGAAGAACATTTAAATAAAACCAAAATATTGATGAAATTTCTGCACTTGAGATTATGCATGCAGTTACCATACTTACACATGTACTTGCACATGTTCATATAAAGTACCATTGTGTATATTCACAAAGTAATATTCTTGTATATGGTAGGCCAAAGCAACACTAGTTAGAATGATGTGAAAATACAGAAATGTAAAATTATAGAAATACTGACTGTCCAGTACTACACCTTCATGCTGACAAGCTGTCTTTAGTAGCACACGAACAATGGATGGACTCATGACAGTATTGGCTCGAAGAATAGGTGAAAAATATACCTTAACTGAAAATTGGATGGTTATATACTATTTTTAGATGCATACTTAGATTGCTAGGCCACAAAAACAGGGATAGACACCTCAACCAAGTAAGGTGAAATTATAGCCAAAAATGTGATTTTGGGGGGAAATGGCGGCCATTTTGGATTTTGGCCCGGCACACCTTTTTCTTGGACCTCAGGCCAAAAATTTTGTCATTTCATGTGGAGATAGGTCAAATGGAATCCAAAAATCCTAGCTCTAAGCAAAACAACAATTTTTTAAATTTTCGACCTCCATATAGCCCACTCCTTTTTCTTTTTTAAAACTCCCCATATCTTGGGCGTCGGGAAAAAACTGAATTTATAGAGCTTACCGGCTAATTATAAAAACTCGATGCCTCTTCTTCTTCTTCTTCTTCTTCTTCTTCTTCTTCTTCTTCTTCTTCTTCTTCTTCTTCTTCTTCTTCTTCATCTTCTTCTTTTTCTTCTTCTTCTTTTTCCTCTGCTTCTCCTTCTCTGAAAAAAGATTGGTCAGAATGACCAAAATATAGGTCAATTCCAACCAAAGCTATTGATGAATATGTGTTCGACCGACCTATTGGTTAGAATAACAATCCAAAATGGGTTGTCTTTTTCAATCAATAATATTGGTCATAATTATTACCAACAGAAAAAAGAGAATGGCTGCGAATATCCTCTTTCCAAGTATGGGTCAAATCCGAAACATTCATTTAAAAAAAAATTGCATTCCAAATTATACATTGATGCACAATTCCTTGTGAATTTAGAACTCATATGTAAACAAAAATTATTATGATGGCCGGCTGCCCCGGCCTTCAAGGGCTGAATTTGAGATGTCTCCACATATAAATCTTGGCACCTTGTTTGGTGGATATGTGCGCTATAAAAATATTCAATATTATTGTCATTATTATTATTATTATTATCATTATTATTATTATTATTATTATTGTTATTATTATTATATTATTATTATTATTATTATTATTATTATTATTATTGTTATTATTATTATTATTATTATTATTTTTATTATTATTATTGTTACTATTATTATTGTTGTTGTTGTTGTTGTTGTTGTGGTTGTTATTATTATTATTATTACTGTGGTAATGTTTTACTTTACCTGTGTTCAAAATTTGGTATTTTGAATTACAAAATACATGTAAACTGAGTGCTTTCTATTTAAAATATATTTAATAGCCCTCATTTTTATCAAAGTGGACCCCTAAATTATGTTTTTTTTTTTAAATTCAATGCTGAAACATTGGATTATAAATAAGTGATGTTACATTACCTGAATTTCCCTTTTCCCATTAGATTTTAAATGTCTATATAGAAAAAAACATGCCTCTATGGTGACCACTTTTAAAGATGGCCCCCACGGCCCTCAAAGGCAGGATCTGAGATGAATCCACATCTAAATCTTGTGATAGTGTCTTAATCTACCTGCTTGCCAAATTTGGTACTTATATTCCAAGAGAGATGTAAACTGGGGGCTATTTTCGATTAAAACAAAAGTCCCCATTTTATCAAATTGAGCCCATAAATCATATTTATAAAATATTCATCCTTGAAGCATCACAATATTGATTACTGATGCTATATTACCTGAAATTCACTCACCTCATTTCATTTGGGTTGTTTTCATAGAAAACAATGCCCCCATTGCGACAAGTTTAAAAAATGGCTCCCGCTGCCCCCAAGGGCAGAATCTGAGATGTTTCCACATCTAAATCTTGTTGTAATGTATTAATCAGGTTGAATCAGGCTGCGAATTAATCAGCTACATTACTATAATATGGTGGCCCTGAAGGATACGCTCGACAACAGGTCATGTGCAACGTGAATTTCGCATCCCAGGTCCTGAACTTCGCATCCGAGGTCATGAAATTCATGACCCGTGGCGCAAACTTTGCATCCCAAGTCGTGAAATTCACGACCCGCGGTGCGAAATTCAAAACTGGGATGCATAGTTCGCGCCACGGGTCCTGAATTTCGCATCGCGGGTCGTGAATTTCACGACTTGGGATGCAAAATTCAGGACCTGGGATGCGAAATTCACGTCACACATGACCTGTTGTCGAGCGTACTTCAGGGCCACCATACTATAACCAGTAGGGTCCATGCTATAACAAGATCTCTTTCACTCTTACACCCCTCCTCTCTCTCTCTAATGCGCTCTCTCTCTCTCTCTCTCTCTCTCTCTTTCTCTGCCTATACCTCGTTAACGTGAAACAGGATGATATCAAAATGTCCTTCCAGATCTTTTTAGCATGACCGTATTTTCATTGAATCAGTACCTACATGTGTAATAAGTAATAATGAGAATTTTTGCATCTAGATTTTTTTTTTGAAAATTAATGTTCCTTCAGCGAGTGACATTATTCACAAAATATTGCATGGTAGTGATCATGATAATAAAAAATCTCTGTGCTTTATGTAATGTGATATATGAATGTACATTCTTCTTGTTCTTACTATTATTATTATCATCGTCGTCGTCGTCGTCATCATCATCGTCAACGTTATCATTATCTTCACTAATATCACTATCAATTAGCACATCTTTATCATTTTTTTCAAACATTTTCTTCTTCACAATAAACAAAACTTTCGAACATTAATCCACTGGACGAATTTTACTGTAAATTTACCGAGTCATTTTACAAACAGCAGCAACATTTGAATGCAAATTTCAAATCTAATTTTTACACAATGATATTGAACAATATGCACATTCTTGCTCTAGTGATGCCATAAATCATTATAAGTAAAAGACGATAGAACAGAACAACATCATCAACAAAAAGATGAGTACAAAAAAGTAATTTGGTGACAACCCCAATTCTCTCAAGATAAGAGCAAGCGATCGATACGAAATAACTTAAAGCAGAAGGAAAATAAAAGTAAAGGAAGAAGTGTATTCTGTGACAAAATATTGCCACCTAAGTACTTGAATGATTAAGTGATTAAACACCACCATGATTATCAAACACAAGGGTAAAACGGAAAACATGCTGCCTTTGCCAGGATGGTATGCGTCAACCCCCCCCCCCCCCTGCGAATTTTTTCCCCTTGACTCATGGCACTACTTTGATATTGTAACGACGACTTGTATTTGTCAACTTTGGGCAGAATATAAACCTTATTCTGTGGAAGTCCCAAAATAAAGTGCCGTTATATGTTGAAGTTTATTGTCAACGATGGCCGAGAGTCAGGGAGAAATAACACTCATCAGGCAGAAATTACCGTTAAGAAGTTTATTATAATGAGTTACTCAAACACATTTACAAGGATGGATATTTGAGAATGTCTTGCAAGGCAGAGAGGTGAAATAGCGGAGAAAGCATTATAACTGACGAGTAAGATTCATGTGCTGGTTGGCTCTCTATCCCTTTCATGGATTAATTACTCTTCCTCTCTTCAAACAGTGTTATCACTGGTTAAATCTTGACAACTCCGAAGCCTTCCCTGTCAAGGTTTTCACTATTCTCCTCTCGATAAGCACAAACTCTGTCTCATATACCCCTCTCAAAACAATGAAACTTTTTCTGTTCGAGAGAGAGAGAGAGAGAGAGTCATGAAGATCACAACAAAGACACTTGTCGCGCTGCGGAGTATATAGGGAGAAGGACGACATTGAGCACAGAGGGCTCAAGGTCATATTGAGAGAGAGAGAGAGAGAGGATACAAGGACAGGAGAAAGTCAAGATAAGAAGCAAGCTGAAAGGGCTGAAGGACAGTGCAAGATTGAATGAGAACTTTGAGCAAACAAGAGCGAAGGGTAAGAGCGAAGGCTCTGCAAGTCAAGTCAAAGTCGAAATGGGGAAATCACAGAATAGAAAGTCTGACCTTGTGAAGGTCCAACGCACAGGAGAGGAAAAAGAGTATGAGTAACCTTGTGAAATCAGAAGTACACAGCAAAAGAAATTTGAAGAGAGTATGCTAGGCAATTTGGATTGGGCTGGCTATAACGTTAGCAAGACATTCTGTACATAAACCAGTGCAATAATTATGATTCGTTTCTAAATTCACTAAAGCAATGGAAACAGCAATAACATCTAGTATAACTTCAAATATCATCAGAAAAATGCATGATAATATCATTTAATTCTGGTCAAAAGCTTCATCAATTCACTTTCTACACTATTTTCCTTCGCAACTATCAAAGTATTAATGACTGATGATGGGTACAGAGTCCAATTTAGTAGTAATGATGATATACAAGGAAGTATATCTACAAAAATCACAAAGTAGGCCTACATGTAGGCTATATTGCTGCCAGCTTTATACACGGAGTGAAATGCAGTGAAATGCAGACAATCTATGATTAACCTTTCCCCCCCTCATATTTGTACATGGAGAGTGCTCACATAACCTGTTAGCTACAGAATTCTCTAATTCCCATTGACTTAATACAAGGGTCACGCGGTTCAAGTAGCCAATAGGTTGATAACGTTTCGAAAACTATACAAGTGAAAAACAAAATAGACCACCAAACAGTATTACAAAATAGGATTCATAGCTGAACTTTTACATACAACAGCATCTCGAAATAACAGACAATCTGCTCTACAACACCGGCGTTAATCCACATTGAGGAGGGGGGGGGGGGAGTGATCGAAATTTTTGCCGATTTTTTTTTCCTGTCGAACCTACACTTAAGTATAAACACACACCGTCACTCACCCGCACAGACCCCTTACACACATTTTGATTTTTATGCGAACGAGCCAAAAATAACCGCTTTTCTGGTTTTTGATCGCATTTTCAAATAGAAATTCTTAAATATGAATACGATGGTCGTTTATCACAGATTATCAAAATTTCACTGATTAATAAAATATCATTTCTTCCTTAAAAAGTGGGGGGGGGGGGGGGAGATATTTGTACACGCCATCCCCCTCTCTCGAAAAAGTGTGAGGGGAATATATCCCCCCCCCCCTGGATTTACGCCAATGCTCCACAACATGCTACATGTATGTATCAAAAGTACTTTAGCTAGAAGTCTGCGCAGTATATGTGCCTCAAAAAAATAGAAAAGAATAAAGAACCACAAATGCAACTACATCCTAGTCTCTTGTGAATTAATGATTCAAGTAAGCATACCATGGTCTCCATGAAGCAGAAACATGAATGTTGCGGGCAAAAACTCACAACCAGCGCAAACCAACCTAAGAATTGTTGTCCAGGGTCGGTCAGCCAATTGCAGCCAACAGAATTCTTCTCCGACCAACCATTTTTTCGCAAAACATGTTTACGATGCAGCCGCATACGGGCTTGCGTCCAGTCGACCAAAGTACCCAAAGAACCATTTGCCGAACAATGTCAGCTTGTAGATTGTCAAAGAACCTCAATGAGCTCTTTCTACTGACCACTGGTTGTTGGAAGTTGCAATCCGCAGGTTAGCGTGACTCTTGGTTAAGTGTGTGTGTGTGTGTGGGGGGGGGGGGGTCCCTTTTAATACTGTGGACACACCCAGATGTATAATCTGTTCGTAGTACAGAAGGCAATGCCTCCCGACTGGAATACCTGCAGGTAGTACCAGTTCACTTCAGACTTCTCAATCTTGTGATTCGAGATCAATGTCTTGACCGACTTCAGTTTGCTGGTGAACTTTTCGATAGTGACCAGCCCCTGATCGTGCTTGACCCAGGCGATCAGAATGGAGTTATCTCGAGTTACAGCAGCGTATGGATACAGGTTCGTCTTCTTTACCCTGTGTTTCACGACACCATCTCGACCGATTATCCTGGTCAAATTGTTGAAACTGACGATCAGTAACTCATCGTGACATGTGATTTGCGCAGGTTCAAAACCACCGCACTTTATTTCCCTGATCGCATTTCCACCTTCTCGATGAAATTCACGGATCAGCTTCGGTTTACAGAAGCCAACGTAGATCAGATCATTTTTGCCAACAGCTAGGCTACCGACCCCTCCTGCCTCAGGACCCAGGGTCTCAAACTTTTCATCTGACTTTACGCATTTCGGGGTGTACAGTGTGACATTGTTATTAACATCTAGTACAACATAGCCATCATCAGAGAGGAATCTTACTCCTCGAATCTCGACTTCCTTGAGAACCTTCTGCTGCTCTTGACCATTCTCAGAGACAAACTCGATTCCTCCCCACTGTACCCCACTGCCATTCCACCATTGGGGGCAGAAGCCAGGGAATTCATCTTACCAGAGAGCTTCACACTACATACCATCAAGACCATGTCTTGTCTTAATAATTCGAAAGTTCCGATACTCAGGGAGTCTCGTTTTTCAGGTTTGAAATACAACTTCTCTGCTTGATCAGCTACACCAGTAACCATCTGATCGACTGGAGCGTTCAGATCTAGCAAACTCTTAAGCTGACCAGACAATGACTCACGAATAGCAATGGCATCTTCTCCGAGAGGAATTTTCAAGCTTTCACCCAACAATGCACTTGCACTTTTCAGACGAGCTACCATCCACTCTTGATCTTCCGTCATTTTCTGTAATCGCTGACACATTGACCCTTTCGCTGCATCAACCATCGCTGTCAGTGCTGCTTTGCTCTCGTCTAATTTCTCGATTGATTCGAGATAGGCACTGTTGATCTCTTTGTATATACCATCAGTGTGATCTGTGACACGCTTCATCTGTTTCTCTGTGAAATCTAGGTAGGTCTTTAGGGATTCAGCTTTCGACTCTCCCTGGATCTTCAGTAACAGGATTTCTGTCTCCATAGAATCGTTGTACTCAGTAGCATCTTCTACAGTGTGGCCTTTCTTCTCATGGAACAACATCCGACATCTCATACAGATGAACTTCTTGCAAGTAATGCACACATCAGTACAGATATTCTGCTGTCCGTCCGATTGGTCGTGTTCCTGGCAGTAGACTTTCTTCTTGAGGATCACCTTTCGCTCCCTTATGTCTTCTACGAGCACGACTTGGTGTTTGAGATGGGGTGGCCATCTGTTGTGAATCGCAAGACATTCGTCACACATGTTCCTGCTACAATCCTCGCAGAAGTGCACCGCGTTTGAATTCGTTTGGCACGTCTCACAGAGCTGCTGGTTTTTCCTGAGATCATCAGCGAGAGACTTAAGAGGTACATTGGCAACTAGATTCTCGACATCGCCATCCTTAACCTCTGTTAAGCTTCGACATATTGGACATGTCAAAGAGTTAGCTACTTCGAGTTGCGGACAGCATGCTAGCATCTTACCTAGACATGTTTTACAAAAGGTATGACTACATGACAACTGTTTAGGATCAGTGAGTAAATTCGTACAAATGGGACACTCCAAAGTGCGTGAAATGGTACGTTCGAGGGAGGCCATTGGTGGACGATTTATTTCAAAACTCAAGACCTACTTAAACCTGAAAAGAGAAACATATCAAGTTGTAATATGAAATTTCACTTCTCCCAAGTATCTTTTTTCTAGGAATACAGCAATGATAACCAAAGTATAATTTGAGGGGGAAATACGTTGCGAACTCGGAGAATCTACATGTAAACGAACATCTCCATTTTGTCCAATTATATTTTGTATCTGATAACGAATCACAGAATCAGGAGACGCTGTTGAGAAGCAGAGGATATATAGATGGTTGTATTCCACACTTGTTCATCGTATGTACATCGCAGCAGATGGTTGCACACGCCAAATTTCACGCTGGACACAAAAGAAAAAAGAATAAAAGAAAAAAAAAACATTATGCTCGGGTGTTGTCATTCCTTCTACAATCTATTCTACAACTGCCTTTTCGAAGTATAAGTGTAAATGAAAATTAATGTATTTGCAAGACCATTACTGGCTCAGCCTGCCTTTTCAAGTTAGGGGTCTTGGACATCGACCCCACTCCCGGATGGTTTCATGTTCTTTTCCCAAGGTTTATATTTCGGAGGTTCGCTTATTCGAAGGAAATCCGAACCCTAATCACACTAGAGGAGGAATGAGCCCGAATGCCGTCGGCATGAAATTCTTAGTATATTCCTGGATATTTTTTTAAGTGCATTCTGAAAATTCTGACTGCATTCTGTGTTCTTTCCAAATATTAGGACACATTCTCGTTGTTGCTGGCCAAAATGTTTTGATGATGATGCTCAAAATTTAGGATTAGCATTCGAAGCGGAGAGATATCGACGCATTCGAAGTGTTTTCTAACTGCATTCTGTCTGCATTCTATTATTCTTACAGCCATCCAACGACCTTCTAACATATTGGCCGCGTTCGAGGGAAATTTGGAAGGGTATGTCACTAAAAATTTAACCTGGCAAGTCCCGAATAGGACTCGAGCCAGAATGCTCAGAATCCGATTGCTGCGGGAACTATTTCCATACTAAAAGAACATTCAGCTGGGATGCGGCTCGAATGCAGTTGGAACGTCCCGTGAAGAGTTTTGTCAGCGATTTTTACTGACTAATTTGCTTTCAGCCAATCAGATGCGAGGAGGAGGGGGGAGCGTTCATTGGCCCTTGAATGAGTCCGGACGTATTTCCAACAACCGTCAAATCTCATAAAATTGCGACCAGCTGGCGTGGGAACTTTTGGCGTAGTCGACTAATACTTCAAGTCTGACTTATAGAAGTTTCACAAGTTCACACGTCATGCCGCCAAGAAAGAATGGCCTTTTCCTCCTCTTTCTTCTCCTGACCTCTCATACATCGCTTTCTAGCCTGTCTTGCTAAAGGACGGCAATCTGGAGCAAAGCAACATGTTCCTGGGCTCGTATTCAATAAACTTCTAAGAATATTTTCTAAGAATTTGTCTAACTTAAGAATTTTGCCTTAATCGTATAAAAAAAGACTTAAAGCAATTTTGAGAAAATTCTTAGATTCAGTGACGTCATTAAGACTTGCCAAGTATACGAGCTGAGTGACAAACTGCAGCCAAAATTTGCTTATGCATTTTGTGTGTTAAAATGAAAATCGCGCCGCACAAAAATTATGTATGAGAGAACCAAACACAACAACCCTTTCCCTCTAACGAACGATACGATTTTGTGATGAACTGACTGGCACTTAACTTATGAATGCTATGGATTTCGATTAGCCAAAGCCCCCTTATCTTAATATCCACTGTCAAGAGTCTAAGCCATAATGTATTTTAAAAACAATTTCGGAAAGCCCTAGCCCCAGCCGAAGACTGACATTACGTAACTGACCTTACGCTTGAATTCAGCGTAGGTTTTGCACATTTCCATTAGTGTTCCATTCATTAACTTCCCAAAATCTGTTAAAGTAATCCATTAAAATCAATTAAATGAAAACAGATCTGAAAAAAATGAGTAAATATCAGAATAAGAGGCATTTAAAGCACTTTTCCCTGATCATAGTCCCATATATGCAATTTTTGTTTGTTTATGTTATTCTCCGTAAGAAGGTCGAATTGCAATTTTTTTTTAATCTTAAATGTTTATTTGTAACAAAAAGAAGAGCTCTGTAGTGATTTTAGATTTCTATTGGAATTAACAGGGCACAGTGCGACTTTTGAGCTCTGTGTCCCATATGTTGTGGATTTGCTCAGATGTAGAGTAGGTCAACAATCTGCGGCGGGGCATTCGTATATTCCATCGCGTAGGCGGCTGAAGCAGCCCAGCGGACCACTTAAGCATCCGCATAGTATGCTTAGATATAAGGTAGAATTTTTATAAATTTTTCATATCTTAATCTTATTGAATAAGAAACTCTATTTAAGAACTTTTTCTTAAACAAAATCTGAGAATATTTGCTTAAATCTAGGGCAAAATTCTTGGCCTGACGTACTTTTATATAATACGTTATTTTGCTAAGATTTCTCTCTCAGCAAAAAGATCAGAAAAGGTTCTTAAATAACATGCGTAAGTAGTTTATTGAATACGGGCCGTACGTGGAGATATACTTTCTGGTGCACGGTTGAGCTGAGATGAATGCAGGAAATGCTAAATTCTGCAGCATTAAAAACCCTATGGGAACCATTCCGGCGGCATTCTGATGATTTCTTGGACGTTCGAACCATATTCAACGCCATTCTGGGTGCGTTCTGACTGCATTCGAGGTGAATTCGAACAACATTCGAGGCACCTTCCAACCAGACTTCGAGCAGCAATCGAACAGCACTTGTAACCCCGTCGTAACCCCACTGGCCTTATATGGTATACGGGGGTGTGCTGCTCTAATTGGTTGTTTGTTTTTTGCAAGAAATTCCTAAATATGGGGTTATGGCTTTCTGCCGGAAAATCCCTAAACATGCCCGGCTTTTTCTAAACATACCCGGTAGGTAACTTTATTTTTCAGAATGATATTTCTCGCCCGTATTGTCACTAAAGTTCACATGCATCCGAGAAAGAAGATCCTTAATAATGGGTACCCTTTTCTGTCAAAAAGCCCCTTAAAATGGGAACGGTTCCACGTTTCTACTTTACTCCAAATATTTCTATTTAAAAAATACAAAAATAAAAGAAGTGTTCAACTGTTTCCTTTTCAGTATTACAAAATGTGCAGAACTCAGTATTGGTGATATTTAATTTAAACAGAATGTCATTTAAAAACACAATTCTATTGAAAACTTTGTATTGGAAATACTTTAGCCGAATGTCTGTTGTGAATGTGAAAATCATCCTATTGAAATCCAGTATGTTAGTACGATCTAAAAGATTATCTGAATTTTTTCCCTGTTTTGTTGCAATAGTTTTTGCAGAATCTTTATTTCCTATCAGTAGTTTGTAGATATTTTTACACCTTTTTTTAATCAAAGATATAATATTTCCTTCTTGATCTATTAAATCAGTAATAAATCTAATACCCTTATCTTGCCACTGTTTAAAATAAACAGACTTTCCATCTATTTGCATTTTACTATTTTTCCATAAAGGTTGCGCTAACCAATTTATATTTTCAGATTTTTTTAACATTAAAAACAGCATGGAAAAGATTTCTTTCCAAAACGGATTTCTCATTTTTTCTGGTAAGTTGTAAGAATAATCGTCTCCATAAAAATACACAGAAAGACTGTCCTAAAAAAAAGATCCAAATAAACTTTCTACGTCATCGCATTTTCATAAAATAAATCTTCTCAACCATGTCAATTTTAATGCTTTGTTGAAACATTCTATATCTATCATTTTCAACCCCCTTCTTCGTATGTAACAAGTATTTGTTCCCTACATACTTTGTCTGGTTTTCCATTCCATTTTTCATTAGTTGAGCAGATGGACTAGGGATTGATAGAAAAAAAAATGATTAAATTGTAGCTATAAGTGTGATTTAGCCACATGTAATTCTACAAAAAGGTGTAATATTTCTCTTCGACCATGATATCATCTGTCTTTTCAATTCATCAAAAACCCTTTCATAATTGAAATATGGGATCTTATCAATATTCACATGAAAATCTGTACCAAGATAATGAAAATAAGTATTCTTTATCAAGTTTACTTCTACTTCAGTGTCTAAAATTGTCTAAAAATTGCGTCTTTAGTGAAATGAGTTTAAGTCTAGTAAATTGGGCAAAGAAAGCATCTCCAACGCATTTTGAAAAGACCTACTAGAACCAGAAATAAAGCCGTTTCATCAGCGGATTCCTTCAAACTGGTTTGAATTTCTTATCCTTAATTAGTGCAAGAACTTCGACACACATAATAGAAAGGTAAGGGGATAATGGATCCTCTTGTTTACAACCCCTCTGAATGTTAAATTGTTGTGACAATTGAGAATTAACAATAACGCTTGAGTAAACATTGCTGTGTAAGACATCCACCCATCTCAGAAAAATGGCCTCACTCCAAAAAACGAAAGAACCTTCTGAATAAAAACATGGCAAATACTATCAAACGCCTTTTCGAAATCTAATTAATTAAAAGTACATGACAAATTTTGTTTTTCCGCTAAAGCAAGGATATCATACATTATTCTGATGTTTTCCCGAAAGAAGGACGAATCTTTGTTAAAAATGAATCTACTGCTCGGGAAATGAACATGTACCAGTGGTACCACGGTGTAAGTGTGCCCAAGACATTGATAATCTACAAAGAAATAGTAGGATTGTATCGTCTCACATTTTATAACATGACCCGATGCACATGGGTGGGAGACGCCCCCCCCCCCGAAAAAGAAGAGCGTATTATCATTCTTGAAGGCCCATTATAATCATAATTAGAACCCTGATTCGTTTTCGGATTTGGGAAATTATTAACCTTTATCATATTTGGGAAAATGAACCCTGTGTCATTGTCTGAATAATGTACCTTCATTCTTGAAATGACGAACCTCTAAAGTAATGCATAAAATTTACGTAATTACCCCCCCCCCACTCAATTTAAGGACATTGTTGTTCAGGACCTATGAGCCTTCAGTAAAAAAAACTAATGTTCGACAAATTATTACCCCTTCCCATTTTGGCCTGGTAGTGAAGGCAACATTCAGAAACCTAAAAATACAAAACATGTATTACAGGAAATATACCTTTTGGTTTCATTCCATCTGATATACAAAAGGAATAATCGGATGATGAAGAAATACACTTTATGTCCTTCAGTGAGCTTGAGTTAAATTGTAGAAATCTTTTCCTGTATCATATTATTAACATCATCATCATAATCATCATCTTAATCATTCTACGTGGAATTCAGGATTTAAAACCAAAAGATGATTCATCCCTCTTTTACCATGCGAATTTACTCCATGAAATTTTTGACATAAATACACAAAAGGTGAATAGGGAAAGGGGATCTAGACCCCCCCCCCTTTACCGGTTTTGTATTAACTTGTGGTACTCTAAACAATTTTTTTTTCAAAGAAAAGAAAGAATGCGTCTCACCAGACCCGAGAAGACGTGCTGTTGGCAAATTAAAGGTTGGTACTCCATTCAAGAACATCTAACAAACTCCTTTTCGCTTTCTGATCAATCCTAACAAATGAAAATATCAGTAGAAAAATAATGTAAAGGTCCAGGGTCATTTGGGGGGGGGGGGGTTAAGACACGAAATGTTCTATGGTCAAAAGAAACCGAATTCTTATATACAACTAAGAGCAATGCAAGTGGCGGAAATCTGTGCTGAAACTATGAAAATGAAAGGGAGATCGGCACTTTAGAAAAAAATTTTGAGCCAAGCAAAAAAGGGGGAAAGGGACTTCGGCCTTTGTCCGATGTCCTTATTCAAATTTTCCTCTAACCACTAAACGATTATTTCGTTGGGGAAAGACATCCTATATTGTGCCCCCTCCCGCGGCACCCTTCCCAGCCTTTTTTTTTTTTTTTGCCCTCGCCTGCACACTATACCGGCACCATAAACATGATTCAACCTAAAACCTAATTGAAAGCAGTGCCGTAACAACTGGGGGGGGGGGGGCAAGGGCAAAGTGCCCCCTGAAGGATTTCAGCGGGAAAATCCACCAAACCACTGGGAAAAAATGAAAGGAAGGAAAAGGAAGGAAAAGGAAGGGAAAGGAAGGGAGAAAGTGAAAGGAAGAAGAAGAAAGGGAAAGAAAGAAGAAGAAAGGGAAAGAAAG
This sequence comes from Echinometra lucunter, assembly GCA_029962745.1. Classification (NCBI taxonomy): domain Eukaryota; kingdom Metazoa; phylum Echinodermata; class Echinoidea; order Camarodonta; family Echinometridae; genus Echinometra; species Echinometra lucunter. Next base: position 18,028,945 of record CM057154.1, on the reverse strand, counting down.
AAGAAGAAAGGAAAAGAAAGAAGGAGCAAGGGAAATAAAGGAGAAAGGGAAAGGAAGAAGGAGAAAGCGAAAGAAAAAGAGAGAAAGGGAGAAAGAAGAAGAGAGAGAGGAAAAAGAAGGAAAGAAAAAAAAAGAAGAAAGCTAAGTGACACAAAAGAAATGAGGGAAAATTTATTACCAAAACCCCGGAGTTTCCAGGGGCTCCCCTGCAGTGGCTTTCCCTGTAGACCCGCATCAGGGGCCCTAAGCCAGAACCCTGGTACCCACCCGCTAAGGGCTTCACGACAAGCAACTCGCGATGCGGGCTCACCATTCTATTTCTAGACTTAATTACCGGGAAATTTTCGGCTCTGCCCCCCGAAAACAGGTAGAGAATAACACCACTGATTCTAGACTTAATTATCGGGAAATTTTGGGATATGCATATGCCCCCCCCCATAACAGGCAGAGAGCGTAAGAAGAGCGGGAACTGACAGCGCAAAAACGCCGGAGCTTCCGCGCTTTGCGCGAGAGGGGGAAACTCCCCCCTCCCTGCACCCTCCCCTCTAGGGAGCACTACATTGGCGTAAATTCCAGGGGGTAGGGGGATCTATCACCCCCACTTGGGAGGAGAGGGGGATGGTGTATACAAATTCCCCCCCCCCCATGCAAACACACTTTTTAAGGAAGAAAATATATTTCAATTAATCAATAAGTAAAAATTCTGAATATCTATCATAAACAACCATTATATTTTAGAATTTCTACTTGAAAATGCTATTGGAAACAAAAAAAACAAAAAAAAATCGTTAAAAAGGTTTTTCATCCCCCCACTCCTCAAATTGGATTTACGCCGGTGGAGCACCGTCCTCCTAAAATGCAGTCCTAGCTACGCCCCAGATTCTAGACATAGACTAGTTACTGGGAAATTTTGGGCTCTGCCCCCCTGATAACAGGTACCTGTTACGCCCCTGATTGAAAGATGGCAAGTTTACATTTTGCTAATAGAAAGCAATATGATATGTTTGTTGTTGAGTAATACGCTGCCAGGAACAGGAGACACAAGGCCTCAAGTCCTGTCCTAGGGACTTGGTATAATTGTCTCTCGTATATGGACATTAACGCTTCGATTCGACCTGATCGGAAACAGGAATTTCCTGTGTAACGAGTCCACTCTGCCTCTAAACCATCGTATTATACATGGCCTTACGCAGCAGGGGGGGGGGGGGGGGCCGGGGGCAGTTGCCCCCAAGAAATTATGAATACTCACATTTTTACTGAAAATTCTCACAAAATCCACGAAAAGTGTACACCAAATCTTTCAATTTCACTTTTAGTAAGTGTAAAAGCGCCCTCGTGGCCAACTCGGTCGCTTCGCTCCCTCGCCTTTGAGCTTCTTCAAATTTTTTTACGTGTCTTGTCCCCCCAGGAAAAAAATTTCTGCGTACTGCACTGGTATTATACAATACCTAGTTATCAAAATGTTGAACAACTTTTAGATGTTGCGGTATATTTTAAATAAATCTTACCTTTTCGCCAAGTGAATTTGCGAAAGTTGAGAAATCAGCGCTTTCGAGGGTCCCTCTCTCAAGCTGGCATCATGTTGTGATGAAAAGTAGATACAGAAACATAACTGACGACAACGGACTCATCCAGATTAGTAATCTAACAGGTGATTTATTCTCTTTGCGTAAAGCCCCTCCCACCACCTCCAGAAATCAACCAATAACATGAAGTCGACTCAATGACATCTTTTTTGTTTGGATACGTAGCACTAAGGGTCCAAACTTTGAGAGTCATCGACATCAAGAGGTGGGTCGAGGATACCGGTTTGCTCTGTGGATGAAATACGTAGCGTCTTCTTTGCACGTTCACTTTCTTTCAGAATTCTGTCTCCCCCTTCTACTTCTTCTTCTTCTTTTCTTTTTCTTCATTTCCATTTCATTTTGTCATTTGATTGGTGGCAGGGGACCGCTCCACTTGTGCCTTTCGTGGTTATGCAGGGCGTATACAAAAGTAAAACCTTTGAAAAATCTGTCAAAATTACAGTTTTGAAATATTAAGAATATTTTTTCATGTCGATAGATGCCCAGTATTCTCATTTATCAAGTGCCTCTAACAAAACAATTTTTCGTTCATGTTTGGGCGAACACTGCCTGTTTTTTGTGAAAAATGACTTGCGCCAAATTGAAAGAAGAAGGAAAATTGAACCAGAAGTCCGAATAAATACTCCCATTCGAACATTGAAAAACAGAATATTCATGTACATAATTATGTGAATGACGTTTTTCAAATAAATACATATTCAAATACAAATACAAATACAAACATATCTCCTTTGTGTAAATATACTGTTAATGTATTAGGATAGTCTAGGAATGTTGTGTCAATTTTCTGTCATAATTTGAATTATTTCATTGCTTTATGCATGCTTGTGCGATAACTAATAAGCTTATACATAGAAAGAAGTTGGTTATAACAGCCTCGTGACGGATACTCAATCTCGGGCGGGGACAGAACATTCCTAAAAGGTGCTGACTAGCAAAAATGAAAAAAAAATAAAATAAAAAACGTCCTCAAATATTGAACGAGTCAGGGGGAGGCAGCACTGTTTGCTGTAATACGAAATGAAATTAAGAATTGCTCATGCGCTTATGGCGTGGACACTACTTACATAAACGTATATTTAGCCCCTGGTTAAGTTTCAATTAATAGAATATGGACCAAAGTAACAGAAAAACTTGGTAATTGTTGAATTCTGCTAGTGCCCAGCTTGTGCATCTGGACTGAACTAGAAATATATAGCCTAAGCTACGGCTGTGGAAACTTTACATAGAACTTTGGTGCATTATTTGTTTCAACAAGATTATTATTTTATTTGGTTTTGTTTTGTTTATATTTTTTTCGTAATTTCAAAGGATTGTGATAATTTTTGGTGGTTAATTTATTATTTGAGTATTTCCTTGTCCTTCTGCCATGATATTAATTACAGTGATCCCACCCCAACCCATCCCGCCCCTCCCCCAAATTAGTGTTTTCTCTATCCTAACTGTGGTCAGCAAATTTCACTTTAATGTCTATTTTTACCATTATTCAGTATGACATGGTGGTTTATACATCAGCGCGGTTTTGCTTAAATGTAATCTAGGATATGCTTTAATATTCGTAGTTACTTATTATATCATTAGCTTGTTTTCAACCATTTATGTGCACCTTTGGAGTCAAATATCTAAAAGACTTTGAACAAAGGGCTTGTATATCAACCCGACAAGCACATACTCGAGGGCTATTTCCAGAACGGTCCGGGGCTTTGAAAGGAATTTTCTCCACAGGTCTCCTTTTTTCTCAAAAGGATGATAATCAAGTTGTTGTAATGTACTATCTCTTTGAATTTTCCAGGTCTCCTCACTGTAGGTTACACAGGAATGCTTTTTCCATTGGAATGCCCCCCCCCCCTGTACAGTAAAACTACTGATTTTCCTTGTGCTATCTTTTTGATTAATGTGGCACTGTTCAGTAAATAAAGTGAATTATCTTAAGCGTGAACGTGAACGATATCGGATAATTTCTTGTTGTCATATTTCTTTAATGGGATATCATTTCAGTAAATAAAGTGAATTATCTTAAGCGTGAACGTGAACGATATCGGATAATTTCTTGTTGTCATATTTCTTTAATGGGATATCATTTCATGATTGCATGTTTCATATTTGAGAGAAAGCCATAGCTAGTAATGCAATTTGATGTAATTTCATTGAAATTTGTAAATCATTCTGGCACGCACAATGACTTAAAAATAATCATTTCTGAATTTAACTGTTGGGCACTCCCAATCATGACGGAAACATGATTTTCAATTTCATAAAGTGTCCTGAATCCATTACTGTACAAAAAAAAAGTGAGACCTGCCCCGACACTACGTCACAGTCAAGTAACCAATCTAACTATCAAAGATTCATAGACATATAGACCTAGTACCTTACAAACAATTAATTAATTTCTCACTATTCACTCTTTTTCCACACTTGTATCAACTTGTTTCTTTGAATTTTTAAGATTTTTTTCCCCGGTATATAATTGTCTGCATAGGGTGGAGTTCCCTTTAATTCCAGGTATCTGTTATACCTGACTCTCCAAATCAACTGTTTGACATAACATGAGATAAGTATTTTAACATTTATCATTGCTTTGGTCAAAGAGTAGCAAACACCCTTTATCGATTGTTAACATTTTAAAGGTAAATAATTATGAAACAGCAAAGTCTAAAGTACATATGAATTATGACATGAAATATATACAGAATACAATATAATGTATATTTTTTTAAACAAGATCAAGAAGATATCATTGTTATATAAATGAAGAATCTTTTGAAAGGAAGTTATTTCCAGTTTTCTTTATGTAATCACAGACATTTCTAGAAGATAAATCATTATTCATAATTTGTTGTAATGAATAAAACACAAAGAATCAAAATCTTAGAAGAAAAGCATTCTTTATTATTTTATAAGTCTTGTTATACTAGCAATTAATTTATATAATTTGTAAAAGCTTCTGTTACAAGCTGTGGGCATAAATGGATGCATCTAGAAGCTACTTGAATACCTGTGAAATGTGTGGTATGTTGTGTACATGGAGCTTGTTTTGAACTCAGAATTAAACATTCATAACAGAGTGGAGAATTTTTTATATTTTTTATATTTTTTTAGCAGAAGTTTCTGCATCTATTAAAGATACAAACATTGGAAAATATAACGATACAAATCAAATTGATACAAGTTAAGTGTGACAAATATGCAAAGGAAGAATATGTATACTTAGATAATATTAAAATAATAGAGTTGGTTTTAGTGAAGAAATAAATATAAATGCAGGGGCCAGCTATCATAAGCCAAAAGGCTTGAGTCGATAGCAGCCGTGGAGAATTTGCCCAGTTCGTGCGGAGAACTTACAGAAATTGTGTAGAACACATGCAGTATAACATCGTGGAAATTCTCAGTTATCATTTAATCAAGATCTGATTACATCATCAACTTGTCATGCCTGAGGAGAACACTTTCAACCCCGACATAATTGTTTTGGACATCGTTCCCAACGTCATTTTGACATCGCCTTTGACATCGACATCGACTTTGTTTTCGAAATCATGGTGGACATTAATCCCAATCTCATCTTCAACATTTCGATATCGTCGTTGACTTTGGAATTAACTGGAATAATCCTGGAACTTTAATTTGGACATTATAGCCAGCACAGCTAGTGGACACTATATCTCCCAGTTTTCTATACCGTGGGTCTTGATATATAATTCGTACTGTTTGCTGTTTTGTTATTCTATAGTAAAAACTTATAAAGAAACTGTATTCTATTTGATTAATATTTTTTGTCACTTGTGTGGATTTTAATCTATCTCTTATATAGGCCTATTGTGACAGGAGCGCCAGGAGTGCAAGGGTGCCAGACCTGAGCGCCATACTATATAATATTTATCGTGGCCCTGAAGTACGCTCGACAACGGGTCATGTGCGACGTGAATTTCGCGGCAAACTTTGCGCCCCAGTCGCGAAATTCGCGACCCGTGACGCGAACTTTTCGTCTAGTCGTGAAATTCGCGCTCCGGGATGGGAATTTCATAACCCGGGATGCGAAATTCACGTCGCACATGACCTGTTGTCGAGCTTACTTCAGGGCCACCATACTAAACCACGCTCGACAACAGGTCATGTGCGACGTGAATTTCGCGGCCAACTTTGCGTCCCAGTCGCGATATTCGCGACCCCCTGACGCAAATTTTGCATCCCAGTCGCGAATTTCATGACCCGCGATGCGCATTTCATAACCTGGGATGCAAAATTCATGACCTGGGATGCGAAATTCATGAACAGGGATGCAAAATTCATGACTCGTCACGCGAAATTGCAATCATGGATGGGTTAGACTGCTGGACGCAAAATTCATGACCCGGGATGCGAAATTCGCGACTGTGACGCCAAGTTGGCCGCGAAATTCACGTCGCACATGATCTGTTGTCGAGGGTACTTCAGGGCCACCATTATGATTTACTATTGGGCTACAAATTCCAGGGAGATTCCGTGGATTCCTATTTCGGAATATCTATTTACGTAACAAGGAGAATGCTGTGTCAGTAATACTTCTATTTCTTCCACCTCTGCTTTCGTGAAAATTAACTTGTGTTAGTCTAGTTGCCCAGTACGCAATATTACTTGTCCAAAGCACAAATTGTAAACTGAAAATGTTATGAAGTCGTACTACATGTATTATCTCAGTCGTATCATATGGTCGTATAATATGCGTGTATAGGCCTAACATTACATTATTTTATGAAGACTTCATGAAACAAGGAGTTTCAAGAGCTGGACTCACATCTAACTTATTCCCTTTGAACCATATTCGATGCCGCCAGGAAAAAGTATGCCAGGCATGTGCTTAACTGGATCTTTCTTGCAGATAGTACCGTATAGACAATTACTTTTTGCTATCATTCGTCTGATAATACGAGCAGTATACAGTGCTTACCTTTATACAAGAGGCAAGCGAAAGGAAATGGTGCAAAATTTCCTGAAATATGAATAAAAATTACTTGACTCGGCATCTTGGCATCTGACATCTAGCATCATGATATTTGTTGGACAAATTCACCTTATATTTTCGTTTGCCGGAAGTAATCGAAAAAACGTCAAATTGCGGTTTTAGGATTGTAACATTGTTACTATTTTTCACACATTAAAACTGCTATCATGCGACATACGCAAATTTCTGGACACAATTGGGCTTTTGTATTCATATTTTATCGTCTGTTCTATTTTTTCTCTGTTAATTCAAATAAACAGTGTAATATTGACGATATTTTATTTGTGATAAAAATCACTACTCAAACTTTCCCATGATGGCGGCATCGAACCACGGACATTAAAGGCAACAGCACATCATTCTATTGTGCAACCTTAGAAAGGGACAACTGCTTGAAATAATTTCTTGCCAATTGGGACTCCAGCTGTTAAACCTCCTTGGTAAAATCCAGTGCTTACTTATGGTGGCCCTGAAGTACGCTCGACAACAGGTCAAGTGCAACGTGAACTTCGCATCCCAGGTCATGAAATTCACGACCTGCGATGCGAAATTCATGACCCACGGGGCGAACTTTGCATCCCAGTCGTGAAATTCACGACCTGCGATGCGAAATTCATGACCCGCGGCGCGAATTTTGCATCCCAGGTGTGAAATTCAGGACCCGCGATGCGAAATTCATGACTCGTGGCGCCAACTTTGCATCCTGCAGTCATGAAATTCACTATCTTGGCATCTGACATATAGCATCATAAATATTTGTTGGACAAATTCACCTTATATTTCCGTTTGCCGGAAGTAATCGAAAAAGTGTCAAATTGCGGTTTTAGGATTGTAACATTGTTACTATTTTTCACACATTAAAACTGCTATCATGCTACAATTTCTGGACACAATTGGGTTTTTGTATTCATATTTTATCATCTGTTCTATTTTTTCTCTGTTAATTCAAATAAAAAGTGTAATATTGACGATATTTTATTTGTGACAAAAATCACTACTCAAACTTTCCCACGATTTTGGCGGCATCGAACCACGGACATTAAAGGCAACAGCACATCATTCTATTGTGCAACTATTGTGCAACCAATGAAATTCACGACCTGCGATGCGAAATTCATGACCCGCGGCGCGAACTTTGCATCCCAGGTCATGAAATGCACGACCTGCGATGCGAAATTCATGACCCGTGGCGCGAACTTTGCAACCCAGTCGTGAAATTCACGACCTGCGATGCGAAATTCATGACCCGTGGCACAAACTTTGCATCCTACAGTCGTGAAATTCACGACCCGCGGCGCGAAGTTCAGGACCTGGGATGCGAAATTCACGTCGCACATGACCTGTTGTCGAGCGTACATCAGGGCCACCATACTTACTCCAGAGTTTACTCTACATTGCGCCATCTAAAGCAATATTCAAACAGGCAAATCCACATTATTATGTGGCATGCATTCCTCGTTGGAATTTGAATTCCGATTATTTTACCATTCTTGCCTGATCAATGTGTGGTAATGCTTTGATAATCTACGTCCCGCCTCCTTGCGATGGTTTTGAGCATAGCTCTTCACCACCACCATCATGAATGCTCACCTCCACCAACCTATGATCATCATTGATGGTAGATTTGATATTGATGTCTGTATATTTTAATAAGCAAAAAACAAAAGCACATTGCATAAATGGGATAGTGTACAAAATATCCAGATCAGCTATGCAGGCAGTGTAATTAGGTGCTTTTTTAGGGCATATTATCTGAGATGAAACTGGGGCTTCCTGTTTTTTTTTTCTTAGGACGTTGATAGCGAGGATGAGTGGGACTCCCTCTGTGACATCATCAACCCAGCGACCACATACCCACGGTCCATCGAAGCTCTGCTCCAGGCCTTCTTGCAGCGCATCACTTCAAGGCTCGAAGAAACGTCCAAACAAACGTTGGAAGGGATGCTGGAGGGTGCATCCAGACTATCCCCATTCCGCCTTTTTTCGTCAGAGATTTCATGAAATAAATTAGCAGAGGAAAATATAATGAACCATATTTCAGTTAAGTCCTGGATTCGAAGCTGAATAGGCCTACAGTGTCAGTTAAAATAGCTCAAGCTATCCGAAGCAAATGAAGTTTAATTATTTCTTCATCGTCCATTGTATCTATCATTTGCCTATCAAATTGAAGAAAACCATAAAGGTACATTACATATATTTTGTTTTCAGGGTTCCTGAATGTTAACTACCTTTACTACCATATCAAGAGAGAGACGTCTAATACCGTGTCTTCTTGACCAAATCGAGGAGGCGGGGGATACGTCCCTCGCCCTCAGGATTTCTGTTCATGTACAATGACTTTTGAACAAATCGAATGGTTTATCACACTGTTATGGGAAGGAAAAATGCAGGAAATTAACAACGTTTAAAGAAAAATGAGTTCGCGTGCCCTCCCACACCCTTGTACTCATGAATGCTCGTCATCATCCCGAACCATGCGAGTATAATATTCGGTGCGTTGAATTTCTCCAAAGACTGTTTTACCAAAGATCCGCCATTCCTGAGGTGCATTTTTAAACAGGCTATTAGGAAAATGAATTGCGATTTATCAATGCAAACATTTGTCACCCCGAAAAAGAAATAAGGTTCATAATTCCGAAAATGAAATAGGCTGCATCATTTCGAAGGTTTGTAATTCTGACTATGCAGTATAGGCAATGTGATAGGGTTCTTTTTTTTTTTTCTTTCTTTCACGATTAAGAAGCCCTGTTCATTTTCCATTTCGGACTTGTGAATCCTCTTGAACTTTCGGAATTTGAACCTTCGAAGTAGTAGCCCATCTGATGGATGATTCTTAGAATAAGCGAACATCCGAAATAGGAACCTAGGGAAAAGAACATGAAACCATCCTGGAGAAGAGGCGATGTACTAGGCCCTTGACTTGAAAAGGCAGGTTGAGCGAATTTGATGATCGTTGAAATAAGTCATTCTGATTTGTACCAGGGCACCGTTTCATGAAAGTTGTCCGCACTGACAGCTGTCATTGTCTGACAATTACCATAGTAACAATCAGTGACCAGTGCTTCTCAACCAATCAAAACCAAGGATTTTACTGAAGATGTCAGACAATGACTCCTTGTCAGTGTTTCTTATTCTTTTCTCTTTTGTTTCCAGTGTGGAATTTGACTTTTGCAAACATCTACTGCGACGTGTGATGAACAAGTGGAGCGAAATCACCTACTCTCTGCTTCTCAACAGCATCTCTCGATTCTGTGATTAGCTACCAAATATTTAATGTATGAACATATTGAATATTTTTGTATTATAACATACACACAACATACCGTAGATTATGTAGATACTCCGAATTTGTAACGTATTCCCGCTTCAGATCATAGTTGGTTATCACTGAAAGAAATACATTCTTAGAAAACATACTCTAAAGAGAATTTCAGATTACACCTAGATGAATGTGTAGCTTCCATTGACTCTGCTTTTGATGTGTTTGTTTTTGAGATTTTATCCAGTACGTCTCGCGTTTTCAAATAAATCGTCAACATTACTAATGGCATCTCTCGAACATACCGTTTCACGCACTTTATAGTGTCCCTTTTGTTCGAATTTACTCACTGATCCTAAACAGTTGTCATGTAGTCATTCGTTTTGTAAACCCTGTTTAGGAAAGATAATGGTTTGCTCATCAGTTCAAAGTGAGTCAGGTAACTCTTTGGCTTGTCCAATTGGTCGAAGCATAACGGAGGTGATGGATGGCGATGTCATGAATCTAACTACCAATGTTCCTCTTAAGTCTCTCGTTGATGATCTAAAAAAACAGCCACTCTGTGAAATATGCCAAACGAATTCCAAAGCAGTGCACTTCTGCCAGAATTGCAACAAGAACATGTGTGACGAATGTCTTGCAAATCACAACAGATGGCCGCCCCATCTCCAGCACAAAGTCGTGCTTGTAGAAGACATAAGGGAACGCAAGGTGATCCTGAAGAAGAAGGTATACTGCCAGGAACACGACGAATCGGACGGACAACAGAATATCTGTACTGATGTGTGCATTACTTGCAAGAAGTTCATCTGTATGAGATGTCGGGTGGTGTTCCATGAGAAGAAAGGTCACGCTGTTGAAGATGCTGGTGAGTACAACGCTTCTGTGGAGAAGCAAATGCCATCTAATTACAGCTTGTAACAGAAACTGTTACAATTTATATAAATAAAATGCTAACATAGGTTTTCCCTTCCATTTTTGTCACCTCTTCATTCCATGTTGAGAAATGTGCTTTCAATTTCGTCTCCGGCCCTGTGGAATGTGCGAATGCTTGTTTCAATTTCGTCTTTGGTCGATCAATTTTGAAACATCGTCTTTCAATTTCGTGCTTTGTCACCCATTTCGTCAATTGCAATTCGTATTCGTCGGTCACAGTAGCTGGGCACAAGACAGCAAAATCAATTTCGTCTTTTTGTATTTGTTTTCGTCAAAGATTCATTCGAATTCGTCTCCCAGATATACGGTTTACTGACAGACGACGATCCTGTCACAAGACACATAGCGTATGGGCGGTGTATCATACGAAATGATTTTGAATGATAAACCATTCCACATTATAATAATTTATATTTTTCAAAGAAAAGTAGCAAAAGTCAAATTACATCACGAGAAAGAAAAAACGACTAAATACCTTGTTAAACCCTCCATTAAAAGACCAATATAACACTTGACGAAATCGTATGACAAAACGATGAATTTGCTTGAAAAATTGACGAAATTGATCCGAGCATTCCTTACTTAGCGGCAGAAACTAATTTCAGTGACAATTGACGAATTTGAACGCTTTTTTGTATGAATTGATTGACCAAATACGAAAATGAATGACATTTTAACTAAATTGAACCTAGGATTTGAACGCAGTAAGTTTCTGCGGACGAAGTTGAACTGGAAATTGATGAAATTAAATGAAAATATGATATTTTTATTTTATTTATTACAACAAATTATGAATAATGATTTCTCTTCTAGAAATTTCTGTGATTCATAAAGAAAACTGGAAACAACTTCCCTCCAGAAGATTCTTCAGTTATACATGTATAACAATGATATTTTATTCATTATGTTTTAAGATATATACATTATATTGTATTTTGTATCTATTTTATTTCATAATGTATATGTATTTTAGACTTTCCTGTTTCATGATTATTTACCTTTAAAATGTTAACAATCGATAACGGGTGTTTGATGCTCTTTAATCAAGGCAATTATACAGATTAAAATACTGAATTTCATATTTGGGTTTATCAAACAGTTGATTAGGGGAGTCAGGTATAACAGATACTTGGTATTAGAGGGAACTCCAATCTATGCAAAGAGTCAAATAGTGGGGAAAAACCTTTAAAAATCTTTAAAATTCAGAGAAACAAGTTACTACAAGTGTGAAAAGGGATGAATAGTCAGAACGTAATTGATTGTGTGATAACTATGTCTGTGTCTATCAAATCTCTCAAATGTTTTAACATGCATTTATGAAATGGTATCCCATTAAAAAAAAATGATGACTGAAATATATTTTCATATGACTGTATGATTTCGTTCAAATCTTCACAAACATTTTCTGTTATAATCTGCCCTCCTCAAATGCAATTGACAAGTCCAAATTTAATATCATTCACTGAATTACTGAACAGTGCAACATTAATAAAAAAAAAGAAAGAAAAAGAAATCATAAACGGAAATTCCGATCATTTCACTGTATAATTGGGGGGGGGGGAGTAGAGGGAAGGGGAATGTCATTTCAGTGGAAATCTTACTCCCGTGTAACCTACAGTGAGGACACGTGGAAAATTCAAAGAAACAGAGCATGCATTACAACAACCTGATAAAAAATAATAGTCATCCTTTAACGAAACTGGAGACGTGGGGGAAAATTCCCTTCTACAGTCCCCGATCGTTCTGCAAATAACCCTCGATTAATATGTGCTTGTCAAGTTGGTATGCATATATAACCCTCTATTCAAAGTCTTATAAGTTTTGTTTAACTCCAAAGGTGAATGGTTGAAAATAAGCTATTAGTATAAAACATTACTACGACTATTCAAGCAAATCCTAGATTTTACACGAGACAAGTTTAAGCAAAAACCGCGTTGACGCAGGCCACTATGAAATACTGAATAACGGTAAAAATATATATCAAAGTTAAATTTGCTGGCCACAGGTATAGAAATATATAGAGAGACCACATTTTTTCTTGGGGGGGGGGGGGGGTCCGGGGGGTTGGGGGGGGGGTCGGGATGAGGCTACTTTAATCAATATTTTGGCAGGAGGAAAAACAAATACTAAAAAAATTACCCCCCCCCCAAACAAACAGAAAATCAATCCTCTGATATTACAAAAACAACAACAACAGAAAATGACACAAACAAAACAACAAAAATGATAATTATAATTATGATAATGATGATGATAATGATAATGGTAACAATAATGATAATAATAATAATGATAATAATAATAATAAAAATAATAATAATAATAGCAATAATAACAGTCTTGTTGAAACAGATGCACCGAAGTTCTATGTAACGTTTCCACAACCGTAGCTTATTTCTAGTTAATTCATTCCAGAAACACAAGCTGGGCACTAGCAGAATGCAACAGTTTCCAAGTTCTTAAATTACTTTCGGTCCATGTTCTATTAATTGAAACTTTAACCAGGGGCTAAATACAGTAGTGTCCCCGCCGTAAGCGCATGGGCATAATTCTCAATTTCATTTCGCATCACAGCAAACGGTGCATAATATTTCCCCTTCCCAAACCCCCGTCAATATTGAGGCCTTTTATTTATCTATTTACTTTTTTTTGCTTGTCAGCAAAATCCTGTCCCCCTCCCCCTCGCTCGATAACCCGTTATGAGGGCTGTTATAGCCAACTTCCTTCTATGTATAAGTTTATTATTCTTCTTCAGACTTAGAGAGATTAAAAGAAATGAATTGAAAATGTTTTATTCATCCGTCAACACTGGTCAATACAGTGGAACGGTCCCCCATCACCACTCAACTGGAAAAAAAGTTAAGAAAATGAAAAGAGGAAGAAGAAAAAGGGAAGAGAGAAATGTGAAGGAAAGAGAACGTGCAAAGAAGACGCTACGTATTTCATTCACAAGGGAAAGTTTTTTTCCGGCCAATTTTGTGAAATTGTCATCCAATTTCATTTTATGTGCATTCAAATTGGTGTTTTGAAGCGATGGAGTGGCTTTGGTCATTCAGTTTCATGTCAAGTGCTTTCAAATTAGTTTTTAGGCACGTGAATTAAAGGTTACAAGGTTCATATTCGGATATAAGCATTCAATTTCGTGTTTGGACATGAATTTCCACATTTGAGCATTCAAATTAGTGCGATAGGCGGGGTAAGCAATTAAAGGCACTTTCAGTGTCGTTTTCAAGCGATCGAATTTCACAATTGAGCATTCAGATTCGCAATACATAGACTGTAGATACAGAAGCAAGAGTGGTTTTGTGTATTTAATCATGGCGCTTAGACATTATTACCCCGGTTATAGCCGAGCCGCCAAAGTAACTAGCGCTCAAGCATAGCAGATACCCATACACACCTGGGTGGAGAGTGGCAATCGTAGACTAATTTTTTGGCAAAGTACACTAGTGACGGCCTGGGATTCGAACACCGTACCTTGTGATCTGCAGTCCGGAGACATATCAATTAGATCACGAAACCTCTATCCCCCTCCCCAAGCTAGTATCCCCCTCCCCTCCCCAAGCTAGTATCCCCTCCCCCTCTTGATGGCGTTGCATGCCCTCTCAAAATTTGGACCCTCATATCCTACGTCTCCGAACACAAAAGATGTCATTGAGTCAACTTCATGTTATTGGTTGATTTCTGGAGGTGGTGGGTGGGGTTTATACCAAGGGAATAAGTAACCTGTTACATACCAGTCTGGGTGAGTCCGTCGTTGTCAGTTAAAGTTTCTGTCTACTTTTCATCACAGCAGGATGATAATGCAGGATTGAAAGTGCTGGTTTCTCACCTTTAGAAAATCTACTCAGCGAAAAGGTAATACTTATCTTTGAATATCCTAAAACATCTGAAAATTATTCAGCATTTTGATAACCAGGTACTGTAGGCCTATAATACGATGGCCTAGAGGCAGAGTGGAGGACTCGGAACTATAGGAAGTTCGTGTTTCGGACCACGTCAACTTGATGCGCTAGTGTCCTTATGCGAAAAATCATCCACAATATAACAAGTCCCTAATACAGGACTTGAGGCCTTATGTCTCCCGTATTGCTCAACTACAAGCATATAGTATTCTTGCTTTCTACGCAGTCGTATGAAAATTTTCACGACGCTTCAAAAATGGTGGCTCCGACAAAACATTTGCGATGGGCTATAGTTTTTAGAAGGTACAGGGTAAGGGTTAGGTTATAATTGAAATTAGATTTTAGGTTTTATAATCATGTTTGGTCCAGGCGAGGGCGGAAATCTGAGAAGGGTGCGGGGAAGGGGCAAAATATCGAAGATTTCTCCCCCAACGAAATAACCTTTTAGAGGAAAATTTTGAATAAAAAGGACACATGACAAAGACCGAAGACCCTGGCCTTCTCTGCACCCCCCTTTTTTTTGCTCGACACAGATTTTTTAACGTGTCGATCTCCCTTTCATTTCAACACAGATTTCCGCCCTAGCATGGCTCTCGGGTTGTATATAAGAATTCAGTTGCATTAGAATATTGACCACAGGGCATTTCGTGCCTTATAAACCTCAACTGACCTTGGACTTTGAAATTAGTTTTCTACTGATATTTTCATATTTTCACTTTTTAGGATTGAGTTTGCTGTGTTCCTGAATGAGTACGGATCTTTAATTTGCCAATAGCACGTCCGGTGAGTCGCATTCTTTCTTTTCTTTTCTTTTTTTTTTTTAAATAGTTTTTAGAAAACAGAATGCAGAATGAGGGTCTAGGCCCCCTTTACCCATTCCCCTCTTTTCGTCAGAGATTTCATGAAATAAATTAGCAAAGGAAAATATAATGAACCATATTTTAGTTTAGTCCTGGGTTAGAAGCTGAATAGGCCTACAGTGTCATGTAAAAATTAACAGCTCAAGCTCTCTGAAGTAAATGAAGTTTAACTATTTCTTCATCGCCCATTTTATTTTTCTTTTGCATTTCAAATAGAAGGAAACCACAAAAGTATATTACATATATTTAGTTTTCAGTTTTCCTCAATGGTAGCTACATTCACCACCATAAGAGAGAGATGTCTGCTACTGTGTCCCTTTGACCAAAATTGAGGGGGCGGGGGATACGTCCTCGCCCCTGGATTTGTGTCTATCCGAAAAAGAAATAAAGTTCATAATTCCGAAAATGAAATAGGCTGCATGATACCGAAGATTTCTAATCATGGTAATTCTGACTACGCAGTAGGATTCTTTTCTTCTTTTTTTTTTTTCGAAATTAAGAACCGCTTTTCATTTTCCATTTTCGGACTTGTGAATTCTCTTGAACTTTCGGAATTCGAACCCTCGAAGTATTAGTTCATCGGATGGATGATTCTTAGAATTAGCGAACATCCGAAATAGGAGCCTCGAGAAAAGAACATGAAACCATCCTGGAGAGGAGGCGATGTCCGAAGGCTCGAGACTTCTTGAAAAGGTAGGTTGGGCGAATTGGATGATCGTTGAAATAGGCCTACAGTCATTCTGATTTACACCAGTACATCGAATAAACAGATTATACAAAGGAATGACAACGCGAGAGCATTGCGGTTACTTATTCTTTTCTCTTTTGTTTCTAGTGTGCAATTTGACGTATGCAACCATCTACTGCGACGTGCGATGAACAAGTGGAACGAAATCATCTTCTCCCTGCTTCTCAACAGCATCTCTGGATTCCGTGATTAGCTACCAGATACAAATATGGATATTTTAGTATCATAAAATACACATGACATAGATCGTGTAGATACTCCGAATTTGTACCGTATTCCCGCCTCAGATCATAGTTGGTTATCACTGAAAAAAAAATATCTTTGAATTAGACTGTAAAGAGAAGTGAAATTTCAGATTACACGTTGATCAGGGTGTTGATAAATGTTTACTTCCATTGACCTGCTTTTGATATATTTGTTTTGGAGGTTTGATTAAATACGTCTCGTCTTTTCATGTAAGTCGTCAACTAATGGCATCCCTTGAACATACCGTTTCACGCACTTTAGAGTGTCCCTTTTGTTTGAATTTACTCACTGATCCTAAACAGTTGTCATGTAGTCATACGTTTTGTAAAACATGTTTAGGAAAGATAATGATTTGCTCATCAGTTCAAAGTGAGTCAGGTAATTCTTTGGCCTGTCCAATTTGTCGAAGCATAACGGAGGTGATGGATGGCGATGTCATGAATCTAGCTACCAATATTCCTCTTAAGTCTCTCGTTGATGATCTCAAAAAAAGCCAGCAGCTCTGTGAAATGTGCCAAATGAATTCCAAAGCAGTGCACTTCTGCCAGAATTGCAACAAGAACATGTGTGACGAATGTCTTGCGAATCACAACAGATGGCCGCCCCATCTCCAGCACAAAGTCGTGCTTGTAGAAGACATAAGGGAACGCAAGGTGATCCTGAAGAAGAAGGTATACTGCCAGGAACACGACGAATCGGACGGACAACAGAATATCTGTACTGATGTGTGCATTACTTGCAAGAAGTTCATCTGTATGAGATGTCGGGTGGTGTTCCATGAGAAGAAAGGTCACACTGTTGAAGATGCTGGTGAGTACAACGCTTCTATGGAGGAGAAAATCCAGACACTGCAGGCCATGGGAGAGGCAAAAGCCGCATCCATAAAGATCCACAAGGATTTCACAGAGAAACAGATGAAGCGTGTCACTGATCACATTGGTGGTATACACAATGAGATCAGCAGTGTCTATCTCGAATCAATCGAGAGATTAAACAAGAGAAAAGCAGCATTAACCGCGATGGTCGATGCACAGAAAGGGTCATTGTGCCAACGATTACAGAAGATGAATGATGGTCAAGAGCGGATGGTTGCTAGTCTGCAAAGTGCAAATGTATTATTGGGTGATAGCTTGAAGGTTCCTTTAGGGGGAGATGTCATTGCTATTCGTGATTCATTGTCTGAGCAGCTTCAGAGTTTGATAGATAGGGACGATCCAGACGATCAGCTCGCTATTGATGTAGCTGATCGGGCAGAGGAGTTGTTTTTCAAACCCGACAAACAAGACCCCCTGAGTATCGGGAATTTCTACGTAAGATATGACATAGTTCGTAGTGTGAAGCTCTCAGGTAGGATGAACTCCCTTGCTTCTGCCCCGGATGGTCAAATGGCAGTAGGGTACAGTGGGGGAGGAATTGAGTTTGTCTCTGAGCATGGTCAGGTGCAGCAGAAAGTACTCACTGAAGTCGAGATTCGAGGAGTAAGATTCCTCTCTGATGGTGGCTTTGTTGTACTAGATGTTAGTAACAATGTCACGGTGTACATCCCAAAATGCGTGAAGTCAGATGAAAAGTTTGCGACCCTGGGTCCATATGAAGGTGGGGTCGGTAGCCTAGCGGTAGGCAACTTTGATCTGATCTACGTTGGCTACTGTAAACCGAAGATGATCCAGGAATTTCATCCAGGAGGTGGAGAAGCGATCAGGGAGATACAGTGCAGTGGTTTTGAACCTGCGCAAATTACTTGCCACGATGAGTTACTGATCATTACTCACGACATTTCGACCAGGATAATCGGTCGAGATGGTGTCGTGAAACACAGGATAAAGAAGTCGAACCTGTATCCATACGCTACTTTAACTGGAGATAATTCAATTCTGATCGCCTGGGTCAAGCATGATCAGGGGTTTGTCACTTTCGAAAAGTTCACCAGCAAACTAAAGCCGGTCAAGACGTTGATCTCGAATCACAAGATTGAGAAGTCTGAGGTGAATTGGTACTCTCTGCAGGTATTCCAGTCGGGAGGCATTGCCTTCTGTACTAAGAAAAGATTATACATCTGGGCGTGTCCACGGTAAAGAGAAGTCTTCTGGTTTTATGGAGTTGATTGCAATGATTGGCACACCTCCAGTATTCATATCAGAAGGAATATATTATTCAGTTCTACCCTTCAAGTATGCTCTATCTACCTATGGACGTGTCCAGAGTAACAGGATATTTCTTGGAACGGTTGATACCTCACAATTAGGAACTGTTTTATACTGCTATAAAACCCGTATACCAACTCAACGCTGACATCGCCTCTCTCTTTGGGAAAATGCAATTTTTTTTGTTTTAAGTAGTATTTTATTTTCCATTCAATGAACAAATGATAGACATAGTCATATAGACATCGGTCATAGAACCGATGTGTTGGAAGACCGATGTGTTGGCTCAGTAGGTAGAGCGTCCGCCTCACAATCGGGAGGTCGCGGGTTCGAACCCCGGCCGCGTCATACCAAAGGACGTTAAAAAATGGGAGTTGCTGCTACCTTCTTTGGCGTTCAAGAATTGAAAAGGATAGAGCAACGATGCTTAGTGGCTGCCGGGCCCACGATCAATTGGGCAAAAAGAATTTCCTTTCTCGGACAATAAAATTTGGAGATTGGAGATATAAGAATAACATCAAAAATAGATCATAAATTCTCAAACTGATTTCAGTAACATGATGTACATTCAATTTAACGAAATTCGATAACAGAATACAACATATAGAGGCTACTATAAATTTTTAATTGTCGGATTAGTATCGATCACTTCGATGTGAATGAGGTATAAGTGTAACAGACTCTTTAGTGATCGTATATAATTATGACACCGTACAAATGCTGTGAATCATCTTCAACATTATCTCTCTTATCCGTCTTACCTTTGTTTTTGATAATCGTAATGGTAAATCATTCAAGTGCGTATTTTGTCACAGAATTTACTCCTTTCACTTCTTCCTGTACTTTTACTTTTCCTTCCGATTAAAGTAACTTTTTGTCGATCACTTGCTCTTATCTTGAGGGAGTCGGGAGTTGTCACCCAGTTTCTTACTTGTAGTCATCTTTTTGTTTATGATGTTGGTTCTGTTCTATCGTCTTTTTTTCTACTTGTATTTTTAATGATTTATAGCATCACAAGAACAAGAATATGCATATTGTTTCAATATCATTATTTAAAAATTAGATTTGAACTTTGACTGTTAGCTATAATTTGCCTTTTAAAATGTTTCTGCATGCTGTTTGTCAAATGACGCTGTAAATTTACAATAAAATTCATCCCTTAGATTAATGATCGAAAGTGCCATTGTAAAGAAGGAAATGTGAAAAAATAATAAAGAACACGTGCTAATTGATAATGATGACGTTTACGATGATGATGATGATTACGATAATGATGATTACGATGATGATAATGATGATGACGACTATGGGGCCGTTTGAGTACATTTTTTTTAAAATAATTATCCTTATATTATGTTAAGAGTCTGGTTAAATAAGACAAAACATAGAAAATATACTGAGTATAATGAATTAGATTAGTTCCAAATTTCTAATGGTGATTTAATTAACGTGAGATGAAAGCTTAACAATACAATATTTCATTTGTTGACATGAAACAAACAGAACCATATTTTTTCAATTCTTGGATAGATTACTTCTAGTTACAAGATGATTTTGATTGGAATAAAGTTATGAGTTCTCAAATTTAAGTATATAAAAAAAAATAACAGAATCAAGCAATTAAATTTTAAGCTTCTCCATTGAATGTTACCATCAAAAGACAATTTACTCGAATGGAATAGTAATTAATAACCAGTGTAATGTATGAAGATGTAAATAGATGATAATGCACATATCTGAATGCAAAAGAGTTAAGGTACTTTGGAAAATTATTGACTTTTTAATTAATGACTTTTTATGTTTTTAAGTCATAAATCATAACTGATAACTTGGGTATGATAATGGATTCAACATTGCAGAAGAAAAGAATTTTACGATCAATCTTATAAATTTTGCTCACTTTGTTATTTATTAAGATCACGTTAAAAATCATGATAATGATGATGCCAGTGCTGTTGCTGCTTAGAATATCATGACGATGATACTGATGGTGGTGATCTAGTGATTGGGATGGTGACGATCATGATGACAATGATGATGATGATGATGATGATGATGATGATGATAACGCTCAAGATGGTAATAGTAATAAGGGTGGTATAGTGGTTTGGTGGTGGTGGGCATTCATGGTCATAGTGATGGTGAAGAGACTGAGATATTATGCGACAAACCATCGCAAGGAGGCGGGACGTAGATTATCAAAAACATTACCAAACACTGATCAGGCAAGAATGATAAAATAATTGGAGTTCAAATTCCAACGAGGAATGCATGCCCTATGTGGATTTGCTTGTCTGAATATTGCCATAGATGGCGCAATGTATGAATTAAGCACTGGGTTTCATGAAGTCTACGTAAAATGATTTAAGATATTAGGCCTATGCAAGCATATAGGACTGAGATAAAAATGCATGTAATACGACTTCAAATTTTCCAGTTCAAGACTTCCAGTTTACAAATTATTTGCATTTATGCTTTGGGCAAGTAATATTGCTTACAGGGCAATTAGACCCAAACAGGTTATTTTTCACGAAAGCAGAGGTAGAAGAAAATACAGTTTTACTGACACAACATTCTCCTTGATCTGTAGACAGAGATCCCGAAACGGGAATCCACGGGAATTTAATCTCACTTGAATTTTTAGCCCGATAGCAGTGATATATTGTATAGCGCTCAGGTATGACACCCTTACGATCCTGGCGCTCCAGTCACGATATGAGACATTAAATCATTGTGGACATTAATCGATTTTCTTAATGAATTGTATTACCAAAGTATACGGGGCATACTGTGTACGATCGAATCTCTTTATCTCTTTGCTATGTACAATAATGCTTACTAATATGACTGTGAAATGTTATTGGGGCCATCACAGCAAACGGTGCATAATGTTGCCTCTCCCTCTAATTCACGCAATGTTTTAGGCCTTTTTTTGGGGGGGGGGGGGGGTGGGTTTGTTAGCAAAGTCCTATCCCCCCCGATTGATAATCCGTCACAAGGCCGTTATACCCAACTTCCTTCTTTATGTTATACGCTTATTATGCTTTAAACTTGGAGAGAATAAGCATAAATGAAAGGAGAAATGTAATGAAAATGTTTTAATCATCACTTAATACAAACAGTTGATGTAGCCACAGAAAGCACAAGTGGAACGTCCCCCACCACCAAAGTGGCAAATATATACTAATATCTTGCCAAAGAGCTCTATTGCAGGGCTGGGATTCGAACCCCGTACCATGTGATCTGCAGTCCGGAGACATATCCACTAGTCCACGACACCTCTATCTCCCCTAACTGGGTATCCCCCTCTTAATGCCGATGCCCCCTCAAAGTCTGAACCCTTACATGCTACATGTACGTCTTTGATGATGATGATGATGATGATGATGGTGGTGGTGATGATGATGATGGTGTTGACAACAATGATAATACTGGTGCTCAGTGTTGCTGCTTAATGTATAATGAGGATGATATTGGTGGTGGTGATGGTGATGACGATTGTGACCATGGCAATGATAATCATGGTGGTGGTGTTAATAATTATAATGGTGACAATAATGATGATGCTGGTGCTGTTGCTGCTTATTGATGGTGGTGATTTTGATGACAACACTGGTGGTGATGATGCTGATGATGTTGAAGATGATCTAGTGATCGGGATGGTCACCATCACGATGACAATGATGATGACGATGACGATGATGATGATGAAGATGATGATGAAGATAGTGGTAGTAATTATTAGGGTCAGTGGTATAATGGCTTTGGTGGTGGTGGTGGTGGTGGTGGTGGTGATGATGGGCATTCATGGTCATGGTGATGGTAAAGCAACTTACAATTTTTCAAATTACAAATTCAATTTCATATTTATTCATTTCCTACAGAAAGAAAAGAAATACAATGACATTACATAGGTATAATTAAAGACAAATATAAAATAATTATATACATTTTCTTTTTTTTTCTTGATAAATATGTAAATAAATCAATGAAACAAATACAGTGAAACCTGTCTATACATGTATATTGGCCACTCAAGGAAACAAAAGTATGGGGGCTTTATAGACAGGTTCTTAAAAACATAATTCACCTCCATGTGAATCAGTTTCAGTGGCCACTACAGGAAGCAGGTGGCTGCTATAAAGAGGTGGTCAGTAAGACAGGTTTGACTGTACCGCATTCTGCGGAAATAGAGGGATCCAGTAAAAAGCAGATTTTATGCGAAAAACCACCACAAACGAGGTGGGACGTATAGACAATTTCATTGTCAAAACATTATCACACACTGATCGAGCAAGAATGATGAAATAATTGGAGGTTCAAATTCCAACGAGGAATGGATTTGCCTGTCTGAATATAGCCGCAGATGGCGGAATGTATGAACTAAGCACTGCTCTTTTATCATGTTTATCACATCAAATAAACATGCAATAAGCATGATACTAACTTGTGCATGTGTGTTCGTTTTTTTTTTCAAGTTTGGGCCTTCTTAAATAATCATAATCATGCATACATTATACGACTGAGATACTAGTAATACATTTAGTACGACTTTATAACATTTCCAGTAGCTTAAAATTATATACCAGTACGTTGGTGATTTGGGCAAGTAATATTACGTACTTGGCAACTGGACTCAAAGAAGTGAATTTTCACGAAAGCAGAGGTGGAAGAAAATGAAATTTTACTGACACAAAATTCTCCTAGATCTGTAGCTAGAGATCCCGAAATAGGAGTCCACGGGAATCTCGCTAGAAGTTGTACGTAGCACGATAGTAATAATAGCATAGCGCTCATGTCTGGCACCCTTGCACTCCCTTATTACCCCGGCTTCAGACAAGCTGTCATTACAGCACTCAAACATTTTAGAAAAAGTCTTCCTCCCCTGGGCCGAGTGTGGCAAAATAATGTAGACTGATATTCTGCCAAGGACATTATTGCTGCACCAGGGATCCCTGTACCCTATTAAAGCATTTAAAAAAGTATTATGTTTTGTCCTTGAGGGGGGGGGGGGGGGGGGGCTGGACGGCCCCCCCCCCCCCGAGCGGCTCGAGGTTTTAGGCATGATTAATTTGCACACAATTAGGGATTTTGTTTTTCAAAGTCATTTTTTCTCATGTACATGATCAGAATGATCAAATTAATGAAGCATATTTTATTTATCAGTACCCCATCTGCGGCAACGGCAACGGTGGGACAGGTTTGGTCTCTGTTTGAGATGGGGGGGGGGGGTGGTGGAGAGAGGCGAGGGAGTGATTGTGGAGGTGGGAAAGAGAATGAGGGAGGGAGGGACAAAGAGAGACAAAAAGAAAAAAGGAGAAGCAGAGGGAAAGGCATACAGTGAACTGAAAGATCATTCACTTTAATGTATATAGGAATGAAAATATAAAATTCAGTGATCAGGGATAGAAAGGATTGTATTGTTTTGCCACCACTAACGTGGAAAAGGGGGATTCTGAAAAGGTTATTTCTCTCATGGAGTGGGACAATCTATATTGAAAAAATAAAACTAAAAACATTCTGAAAAATAAGCTTGATATTTACTTGTTGACGATTTCTTTTCTACTTATTTTCCTTCTTCTTTCCATTTTCTTCTTCTTCTTCTTCTTTTCTTCTTCTTCTTCTTCTTCTTCTTCTTCTTCTTCTTCTTCTTCTTCTGCTTCTCCTCCTCCTTCATTTTCTTCTTCTTATTGGGAGGGTGGGGATTGCCGGTTTAGCATTTTGTGTTAATTTGTTACTATACGGTACATGTATAGCTAGCTCAGTTGTTTTCATCGATCTAATTTACTTTCGATGTAGTAATATCAGAGTTATCAGATTTGAAATACTTGTATTAGTGCCATAAGACCACATCACTGCATACATTAAAACAACATGAGAAGTCAATTTTTGAGGTAAAAACGTAAATGTAAAGTTGCACGAGTTGATCATATCTTGGGGAGAATGTGGGGCCAGATGAACAAAACCATGAAAACAGTCAGCTTTCCGCCTTATTTATAAACATGATAAATATTAGCTCTGACATTACTTAAATCCCTGTATTTTTTTTTCCACTGGCTTCTTTCACCTCTGGCATTTATATCTTTGATATTTTGTCTCTTTTTTCATTTTGCATTTGTTCACCAGTATTCACCTGCATTCACCTGTCTTGTCGGGCTCCTTTGAAGACTTTTGAAATAAAGTCTTTTAATGCCCTCGCATTTTCAAATAACTTCCACTGCATGTCATATCCATTAAATATCTTTGACTTCCTGTTACAAATTCTCTCATTTGAATCTCTAACAATTTCACCTCGGGCACTTATATACTTCTTGAATCGGGCTCCGACTACAAAATTAATAGCACTGAATGAGAAACGGAGACATGAATGCAGTGGCAAGCTCAAAATCATTTCTTCTGCTCTGATTATCTTGCCTTTATAAGTTTAGCCTACTCTTTAAAAAAAAAAAAAAGTGAACGCATTCACTTTGTTAAAGGTGAATTTAAGAAAAGAGTGCATTCAGAGGGAATTAAGAGTAAGAAATTGACATTCTCTCTTCACTCTTTAAGGGGTGACCTCAGTGATCACTCAAAATCCATGAGTGATCTATGGTGGCCCTGAAGTATGCTCGACAACAGGTCATGTGCGACGTGAATTTCGCATCCCAGGTCCTGAACTTTGCATCCCAAGTTGTGAAATTCACGACCCGCGATGCGAAATTCATGACTCGTGGCGCAAACTTTGCATCCCAAGTCGTGAAATTCACGACCCACGATGCGAAATTCAGGACCCATGGCGCGAACTTTGCATCCCAGTCCTGAATTCTCACCGCGGGTCGTGAATTTCACGACTTGGGATGCAAAGTTTGCGCCACGGGTCATGAATTTCAGACCTCGGATGCGAAGTTCAGGACCTGGGATGCGAAATTCACGTCGCACATGACCTGTTTTCGAGCGTACTTCAGGGCCACCATAGTGATCACTGAGGTCACCCCTAAAAGAGTGAATATCACAATTCTTACTCTTAATTCACTTTGAATTCACTCTAAATGCACTCTTAAATTCACCCCTAACAGAGTGAATGCGTTCACTCTTTTTCTTTAAGTATTTTTCGTTTCCTTTGCCCGTTTGTATTAATAAAAACAAAACAAAACAAAAAACACAAAAACAAACAACAACAACAACAAAATACTACCATATAAAATGATAGGCACTATCCTATGTGGATTATGTAATTGATGTTCTGCATTATCATACTGTTGATATTCAGTGAATGCATTTTATCTGCCAGCGAGATTCGAATCAAGGCTGGATGGTGCACAGTCAACTGAATAAACATTCTGGAATTTTATACCCCACAATCATGATAATCTTTATGACGGGGTTCAAGACCAGCATTATGAGCCCTGGCTTATGAATCATCTGAGTTGAATAGCCGACATACCAATCTAATTACACGTGCATATGTAGGCGTGATATTTCTGATTTTACGACTTGTTACATAAACATTTGTCTTGATAGTTATCCCTTTTTTTTTCTCTCTCTCTCTCTCCCTCGTTTCGTGATAAAACATCTCTCTCAGATGATAATACAAGAGAACAGTGGTGACCAACTAAATGACACATCAGAGAAGACAATGTCGGGAGGTACCCTGAATAATTGTCTTGAAACGTATCACTTTGATCTGTTGATGTTCGATGAGTGTATCACCACACTGCCACAAAAAAAATATCTTACTCCTTACTACTTCTTACTCATCGCATTCTAAATCTATATACTCCTACACATTGTATGCTAAAAGATACTCAATGCTGTCTTGCGAATCATGACCGGAATATATATATATATATATATATAATGCTTATTACAACTGCTTGCATATAGCTCTTTATCATTGAAGATTACTAGAAGAAGAATTCTTAGGGGGAAATATTCTTGTTTATGGAAATACTAAAGCATTGCCAGCTAAGTCCCATGTGTGTTTGACAGTGTTTCGATTGTAATCATAATGGTTAGTCAAGTGCAACCAAATCTGAATAGAGGAAGAGGAAAGAAAAAAATACAGTCAATGGAATGGAATGTGTGACTGCATACTTCATTACCAGTCATCTGTGGTCCAAAAACGCGCAGGTCATAACAAAAATACAGGTCGATTTCTCTCAAGTTCTACATGTTCTAGTACAGCCTCCAAAATATTCCGTCAAAATAAAGTCATCATTCGTCTTTCCTCGCCCGCATGCCTTGAATTTCACAGTTTCTTGAGGCTCTCGTGGTATTGTTATTCGATCCAGCATTTCCCCATTCCGCCTGAGCGTGGGGAGATTTCCAGTACACAAATCCCTATTGTCACCGTTTTATAATCTGGGGTTTATACTGTGTGGAACCCCACGCCAAGGGGCTTTAAACTGCACTCTTGGTTTCGTTGAGGTAAGTCCCTCGCTATTGTACATGACTTGTATAATGGCATGAGTACAAAATCGGAATGAATAAAGTAATACAAATGTAGCATTCCCATCATTATTTGAACATAAATCAGGGCCCTGTAACATAAAAAATACAATCAGTCTTACGACTGATATCAATCCTAAGTCTATGGCAAACCATGTACTAAAGAGTTACAGTTCATTGTAAGATCTCTTTATGTTACACCCCAGAACACATAAGCTTGTGTATAATTTCTATTTATACCCCACCTTAACTTATATATATATATATATATATATATATATATATATATATATACTACTTACAACTGCTTGCATAGCTCTTTGAAGATTACTAGAAGAAGCTTATACCCCACTTCAACTTATATATACATACATTGTATATTGTAAGATCTCTTTATGTTACACCCCCCAGAACACATAAATCTCAACGTAAGCTTGTAAACGATTATAATTTTATACCCCACTTCAAGAAAGTTCAAGTACAAGAAAATGAGATAGTGGAAATGCTTTCAAGATATCTCCCCGCACTTGGTTAATCAACACTTTGATCATTCATAGACACATCCAATATTATCATTAGAAATATAGCAAGTGACTTTTCTGGAAGATGAATAAAGTCATCATGGAGCATGATACTATGAGCAAACAGGAGGAAGATCAGACAGACTGGCCAGTGTTGACAGAACATTAAGAAGGGGGAGGGATGGTGGGGGTTCGGACCACATATTCCTTGCAAAAAGGTCTTCAGATATGTATTTTGAATTGTCTTAAATGCTCGAAAAGCCAACATTTGAAATTAATTCTAATAATTGTAATAAACTTAATGACAAAGCAAGCACTGAACTGCTCCACATCCATCGCAAATCGAATCTTGGTTTTTACTTTCTATCTTACAAGAAAATAAGAGTCTAAATTATAGAAGACACAATTCAAAGGTTTTTCCCCGACAAAAATCGCTGTAGAAGCAATATAAACATAACAAAACTGAGGTAATGAAAAATACTGGTAGAGAATGATAACTGAATTAATGAAATATGATTTTCTCCTTGTACAAATACTGTATATGACACTGTTTGTTCTACGAATCCGAATTTTAGCAAACCCTATACTATCTGATGAATGCTTTAATTTTGTCTTGTGATTTTCCCTATTCTATAGTTGAACTTGTTGTTCTGTTTCGAAATGACATAGTTGATCAAACTTGGCAAACGTGCAGAAATCTTACCACCAGTGACATAGTTCTTTCGCCCTGGTGTTTATTTAACCGTGATTTAAAACTTCAAAAGAGCAGAAGTTCATCTTGCAAGGTTGACTGATAGTAAGTCATGTATGTTTGTCGTGTGAATGATTGACTTTACATTATGAGAACATTGCAATGTTGCATAATACCACACGATTGTCATGTCTGTCTACCTTGCACATTTCTTGAGAGCTTAAGAGTTTCAACAATATGCATCCTACACATGAGAACAGTATGCATCTTATACATGAGAACATTATAGTTTCAACAATACCATCTTACACATGAGAACATTATAGTTTCTACAATATGCATCTTACACAGGAGAGCATTATAGTTTCAACAATACCATACACATCTTACAGTCATGAGAACATTATATTCGATATTAGTTTCAACAATGCATCATACTCATGAGAACATTGTAGTTTCAACAATACCATCTTGCACATGAGAACATTATAGTTTCATCAATACCATATGCATCTTACACATGAGAACATTATAGTTTCAACAATATGCACCACATACACACGAGAACATTATAGTTTCATCAATACCATATATATCTTACACATGAGAACATTATAGTTTCATCAATACCATATATATCTTACACAT
This sequence comes from Echinometra lucunter, assembly GCA_029962745.1. Classification (NCBI taxonomy): domain Eukaryota; kingdom Metazoa; phylum Echinodermata; class Echinoidea; order Camarodonta; family Echinometridae; genus Echinometra; species Echinometra lucunter. The sequence goes on along the minus strand of CM057154.1, from coordinate 17,999,990 downwards.
GAGAACATTATAGTTTCAACAATACCATATTAAATGCATCTTACACATGAGAACATTATAGTTTGAACAATACCATATCCATCATACACATGAGAACATTATAGTTTCAACAATACCATATTAAATGCATCTTACACATGAGAACATTATAGTTTGAACAATACCATATCCATCATACACATGAGAACATTATAGTTTCAACAATACCATGTTAAATGCATCTTACACATGAGAACATTATAATTTGAACAATACCATATCCATCATACACATGAGAACATTTTAGTTTCAACAATACCATCTTGCACATGAGAGCATTATAGTTTCAACAATACCATGCATCTTACGCATGAGAACATTATAGTTTCAACAATACATCATGCACATGAGAACTTTATGATACAGAAAACTTTCATAGGTTGGGGGTTATCATACACTATAGTAGTTTAAGCTTCTACCAACCTTAATTTTTTGTAGGCAAGCTTTCGTCCACTCCGTGGACTTTCTCAAGCCAAGAGATTAGTCACACTGTTTCTAGACGCAAGACAGCAGCCAGCAACTAGAAACAGAGTGACTGATTACTTGGCTTGAGAAAGTCCACAGGTGTGGACGAATGCTTGCCTACAAAAAGTTAAGGTTGGTAGAAGCTTAAACTACTAGTGTGAGAACATAATAGTTTCAACAATACCACATGCACAGTTTCAACAATACCATTATTATGCGTAGTTTCAACAATACCGTATGCATCATACACATGACAATGACTTTTAAGTATATTATAATGTATGAAATTTATTACATGTATCAGGAAATACATTTTTCCTTTGTAGTTTCTGAACTAAGAGATTACAAATATCCATTTGGGAACCACTGTTAGAGAAATTACTTAACTCGATACCACGTACCACGGTAATTTGATAATTATATCGTCAAATTGCAGTCAAATCACCATGATTACCGTCGTACCATCCGCTATCCTTGGTTGTACCATGGGTTTTTTATTTTTATTTTTTTTCCATGGGAATAAAAGAATGCCTTTTTCGATTTCTTTTTTAATGAAAATGTAATTGAATTATTCTTCATTGTCATTTTGCCTTCATTTCCCACTCGTAATCCGATAATTTGGTTAAGTTCAGTAGTATTATGTTGAATATAAGTCTAACGATAATATCATTTTGAGATTTTACCTTTGAAAAAATTTGAACGAAAACAAAGTCCAGTTTTGCCGGTTCTGGAAAGCAGTAATAGGACTGTTCACTTCATAGCCTATACAGATGTCATTAAAAGGTCCAAAGGGTCATGAAGGGTCGTGTGCAAAGCATTTTACTATTTACTCGCGGTACTACACAAAAAGAGAGATCAAAAGCGGCTATTAGAGAATGTGAAATCGAAAAATGAGGGGAAAATCGTAGCGGGACACGAAAAGACGCTATCGGCGTAGTGTTCCCATTGTGAGTGACTACGTAGCTGAATGCATTTCTACACTTGTTTGCTTCCTTACAATACAACTGACCTATTGACTCTTTTCAAGGAATGATAACCGAGGGGCCAATCATAGGAACGGTTGGGGCGCCAAGCCGAAACCGACGCTAAAACTTTTTTTATATACATATAGTCAAGAGCTGTGAATGCGGGTCTACTACGTGATGCAGGGGCGTGGCCGTGGCGCTTAACATGCATTCGAAGTGGTGTACACTATATACCGTTGAGTAATACACCCCGCCGCCTCCGCCGTTTTCTACACACTGCTTTAATCACTATTAGCGCACCTGCGGTTTTGGAGTGTGCACAGGTTGCACGCATATTACGAGCAAAAGGCAGACGAAATTCGTCTACTGCATGCGATAGGCGACTCGAACAGGACTGTTCCCTTTCTTCGTGTATCGTATCGAGTTTCTTCGACATCGCTGTCC
>CM057154.1:17918077-17993077 GCA_029962745.1 Echinometra lucunter | reverse complement strand
AGAGATTAATGTAGCATGGCGAATCGCTGGCATAAAAGAAGTATCTTTCAAAAATATCACAGATTTTTCACTTCTGACATTTCAGTATAAATTTCCGCGAAACCCCCGTCAAAGAGAAGACCTAGATATTCTGTTTTGCTGAATAAGGTCCCGATGAGAGAACGTACCAATCCCCTGCTCGCCCTTTTTATGATTTTATTTGATCAGGCATATCCTTCTCGCGTCTGTCAAAGGGGGAGGGGGGGGGGGGGCGTCGAAGATTTGTTTTGTGAGTACATGTGTTTCTGTAAGTACACCAAAATCGCTAAATAATATGTAAGTATAACGAACTGTACTTTGACTTTGTGTAAGTATTGAAACAAGTTACGTCTGAAATAATCTTTCAGTTTGGATATTGATGCACCAAATTTTCGTTTAGTTTGCGATATCGTTACTTTTAGTCGCTGTTGTGTAAAGGCAAGTTAACAAAGTTTTAAAAAAAGTTGACGAAGTGCACTTTTACTTGGGGGGGGGGGGGATGGAGTGCCGTGCTTCACCTTCAACTTTCGATGTCAGCATCATTAGGTATCATGCAATGAGCCGCAGCTGCATCAACTGACAAGGCCAGACAATGCATGATATTAGACAGATCGGACTAAAGGTTATCTGAAAAATATTTTTTGATCCGGGCTGGGCGCCGAAATGGTTGACTGTTTGCTGGATGCTTGTTTTCCATGTTTACCGCGCTGTCGGTAGCTCTTGCTCTCATGCCATGATCCGGAATTGTTCTTCGTTTGAAGTTGAAATATGCACATGTAGGTTGTCCATCGTATGAATTGAAATTATGAAACCATGACTACGCAGTAACCATTAATGGTCATGTTATGTAGGAATGTTTTTCTGTGAGTAATGAGAAGGAAGGGGGCCAGGGGGCTAGATAATGTGTACATTGCAAAAAGAGCGGTGTTAAATCTAACACCGCTACAAGTTAATAGAGGACCACACCGACAGGTGTTGAAACTATACACTATAATAGTGTTGAAAAGTGATCACCTGGCACTTCTTGGTGTTAATTTGACACTGCAGCTGGAGATATTTTTGACGCTGCACTGGTGTTAATTCAACAAATTCAACAATGACACTGCATGGTGTTGATTTGACACCGCTGGTAGTAATTTCAGTGGTGTAACACTGGCCCAATGTAAATAGGAGACCACACCCTGAGGTGTTACTGTGATGTAAATGTGTTCACAATTTTTTCCAACGTAGTTTAGCGGGAAGTTCTTGTTCTTCTTGTTGAAGTTAAAAATCAACAAGAAGAACAGGAACTAATTAACCCCCTTAAAAAACGTTTTAGATTTTGAAGTGACACCCATGGGTGTTAATGTAACACCATAAATGAACACCGCAAATTTAACTCCAGCTTAGTGTTGCATGTTGAACACCTGAGGTTAGCAGTGTAGTATGAGAAATGCCAGCATTATGCTCGAGTAAGGAATGGTTCAGCAACTTCAGCGATTCATCCAATTCAGGTGATGCCTGGAATTAATCGAAATATGATAACGCATGAAACAAGAAAGGAGACACACTATATAGGAGACTAAACCGTCTTAACATGCGGATATTTCTTGTTTCAGACATAATATTTCTGATGAGTGGGTAGATTCCAAAAGAGGTGGAGTTGATACTTCTTGATCTTGATTAATCAAGATTAATCAAGATACCAAAAGCTAGGGCATAATTCAGTCAACATACTGATGTCTTTTTCTCTCTCCCTTTCAATTTTGTATTTTAGATCAGTCACGATGCAGAACGTGGATCTACATAGCCTTGAGTGCTCTATATGCCTCAAGACAATCAACGAGCCCAAGCTCCTGACTTGCTCCCACACCTTTTGCAAGGCATGTCTAGAGAGGCTGTCCGATGCTCAGGTCAACCGGACCGTTCTACCATGCCCCATCTGCAAGAAGTCATCGGCCGTACCCAAGGGCGAAGTCAACAACCTGCAGACCTATCAGGCCTTGAAGTCTGTGGTGGATGACATGAAGAACCAGCGCCACATCTGTACCTCCTGTGACAAGGAGAAGCCACCTGCAGCCGTGTCCTTCTGCCAGGAATGTGGCAAGTATATGTGTACCGATTGTCAGAAGATTCACAGTCAGTGGGGTACTTTTGCTCGCCATCAGGTGGTAGGCATGAGTGATTTCTCCTCGGGCAAGATCACCCTGAAGAAACGGGCCACCTGCAAGAAGCACCCAACCGATGATGCCTCCTGCTTCTGTATCGAGTGCCGCAAGTACATCTGTTTCTGCGAAGTGCTGGAGCATTCCAGACAGAGTCATCAGATCTTGCAGGCTGATGAGCATGAAGGGGATCTGAGGGAGAACATTGAAGATTTGAAGGCCAGGGCATCGATGAGGAAGAACACCATCAACAAGTACATCGCCTTCGTGGAGGAACAGCAGCAGCGTCTGGACAGCGTCTTGAACCAGATCAATGAAAGCATCGACGAGGCCTATGAGGATTCTGTTAAGCGACTGACGGAGAGGAAAGCTTTGCTGAGGAACGAAGTGAAACGCAGAATTGACCAGCTAGAGATCTCCTTGAAGGACATGCTGGACTTCAGTCACCAGCAGATTGTCCATGTCGATGCAGCGACTGAGTTGGTCAGCCACGGCCTCAACGCCCCACTGGAGAAGGAGTCCCTGACGGCCCATGACACACTCTGTGAGGAGCTATCCAAGATCCTGGATCGTGAGAACCCCGACTACAAGGAACCATCGATTGCTGCCAAGCGAGGAGAGAAAATCCTCTTCGAAAGAAACAAGGTCACAAATGAGCTGGACCTCGGTCGAGTCCAAGTGGCTGATTGGGCATCGAAGCACGTAGAATTCCCTGTTAAGAACAGCATCTCGGCGATGTCCGCCATACCAGATGGTACCATGGCCCTGGCGAACAATCAAGGAGGTGTAGACATTTTTGATTTTGAGGGACGTGTCGTCGGATCTGTCCTTAAGAATACCAAGATCCGCGAGATCGAGTTCTTCAAATCAAAATGAAGGAAGGTTCCTTCGTCACCCGTGACAAGGCTAACACCATCACCGTCTACAACAAGTCCTACGAGATGGTTTCCCAACCTCGCTTCGAGACCTTGAGGTACGATGAGGCTGGTATAGGCGATCTAGCCGTCGACAATGAGGACAATATCTACGTAGGTTACAGGAAGTCTAGGACCATCCAGGTCTTCAGATCCTCAGGTGGCAGGGCTTACCGGGAGATCCACTGCGATGGCTACGAGCCAAGTCAGGTGTTCGCCCTCAAGTACAAGAAGTTGCTCCTGGTCCAGAGCCACTCCAACTCGGTCCGGCTGATCGATTCCACCTCGGGAGTGATGAAGCACGACGTGACCCTCTATGATAACATTTATGGCTACCCAGCCGTATGCCTGGACGACTCCATCCTCATCGCTTGGGTCAAGCACGATGAGGGGCTCGTGAGCATCGACCAGTACAGCAACGAGTTGAAGCACGTCCAGACGTTGATAGCAGATTACAAGATTGAGAAGCCAGAGAAGCGTCATTGGTACTACCTTCAGCAGTACGCCAATGGTGCCATTGCTTTCTGTACACCAGATAGAATGTACATCTTTAGGCAGGCATGTACATCTGCGGATGTCTAGATTAGTCGAATACCTTTCATGAATACATGTATGTAGGTAAATCTCTTTAATACCTTTAGGGCCAGTGGCTCGCGGGGGGGGGGGGGGGGGGGGGGTCGATCTCCAATAAATTGTGTACAAAGAAGGGGAAGAAGCGAGCAAAGATATAGGAAGAAACGGAGAAACAGAGAAACGAAGGCAACATTTTTCCCCAACTACAAATTACCTGAATACTGAATATGTCAATTCTTTAAAATGTTGCGTATATGCACACTAAGAAAAAAGGTTCGATTTTGCATCCTAAATGCATCACTGGTAGCACCTTTTTGGGTGCAATCTTGCACCCTACATGAAAAAGGCAAAGATGCACCCTTTTGTATGTGTTTGCACCCGGAAATGCCCGTCTGCACCCTTAAATGTGCAACCTTGCACCTTTAAAGGTGCAGAAATTTTTGCATTCAAAAGGGTGAAAATTTGCACCTTCCCTAAAGGGTACAACTCTGCACAATGTAGCTCACTGCAGTCCTAAAGGTGCAAAATGCTTCTTAGGGTGCAAAGTTGTACCCATAATACAGGAGCTCCCAGTACGTGTTGCAATTGAATGGTGCAAAATTGAACCTTTCTTCTTAGTGTATGTGGTGTATTTCACTTGAGCCAAGTGCCTTAATACAAAGGCAATCGAACGGTTGCATGCGTAGTATAAGTCCAAAGCCAAAAATGATAATATGCCTAGTGTGTAATTATTTGTATGTATTGGTAAAGTCATGGTCAACAGTTACTTAGATTAAGGGTAAAATTCATTCTAATTTTCAAGTATATCACCATTTATAGAAAATAGAAAAAACTATATTTCGATTAATACAGTGATTATTATACATGTCCAATATGTTCTAATATAGTATGAGAACCAACATGAATTAAAATGTTTGCCGTTTGTCATGTTTGTTGTGAAATTTCTGTATATTAACTTCTTTGTATTTTGTAGATTGCGACTGTTTATTTGGGGGATTTGTTTGTATATAATTCTCGTTGCAAATGTGTTTCAGAGTCCGTGATTGTTTTACAAACATATGATCGTTTTCATGGCATATGTTGTAATTTCCTTTTATGAGCCATGATATCCATACATATATGCTTCATGTTAAAGCCTTGGTATGTTGGCAAATTTACCATGATGCAAGATTATTAGTATGAAACTACATTGTATATAGATAATGTAGATAAATATTACCAAACAGCAAAATAGTTGTGGAGATATTTTTTTCTCCTTCAAAACGAAGCTTCCCTATTGTGTTCATATGCTGTCCAAAAAAAAAAAAAAGTTGAAGTAACTTAGAATCTAAGAGATGTACACATGTAATCAAATGTATAATGTAATTAATGTATTTAAAATGTATAGTCATATGTCTTTCTTCCCTCCGGCACCATAGGGTGGTAGCTTATACTGTATTCATGTCATTAATTTTGGTTTCCTGTCGTTGTCATTCATTTGCCAAACAGTGTTCTGCAAATTACAATTTAACCGAAAGTGCTGCATTTTCTTTTGCAAGAGAGTTATGGACAATATCGTAAACTTTTTGTTGAGAATGAAATGGGACCGTTTTGTTCATCGTAACTCCATGCTATAAATTGTAGCTCGCATGCATGTAACAAATGTCTCAGGAACCATGAATAATAGAAGTTTCTTTCTTTTTCTTTTCATGATTTTAAATGTAAAACTGAACTTCTTCCTCGTTTACAGAGGACAGATACATTTACCTATATATAAAATGGAGATTAATTTGAATACTCTTTTATGCAGTCCTCACTTTTGTTGTGGCGATCACGTTTAAAAGGTCACATTTTCTTTCAAATCGGAATCGTGACACGATCAATTAAGTAGCATGGGCGTGTAATGAGTAGTCATCCTACTTGTTTGGGCTGGTTTTCCACTAGCATTGATACCTGCTGTAAGGTTTTGTTTTCCTGCAAGAATATGCCTTTTGTATTTAGTGTGCCAAAGAAATTTCATTCTTATGTTCACGCTCCAGCCCCGCAAGTCCATTGTTGGAGTGTGTGTGTTGGGGGGGGGGGGGCATAGCGACTCAACCATACATGTAGACTTCAATGTGGAGAGTACGAAGTTCAGTTTTCAAAGTGAATCGATAAAAGGGGCCTTTCATATCGAGGAAAGATCCAGCGACGCTCAACTTGAATAATGCACCTCTTTTCTCCATTATTTCCTGTTAACAAATCAATCATTGGTCCTGTATGAATAGCAAAACAGGAACTTGTTTTTCAGTCGAGCAACGCTGCATGATGAAGATCTATTGAAATTCTTAATATTCAAATGATTCACAGGTCATTTTCTTGGCATTTTGCACCTCATCTGAAAATCGCTAGAGGCTGAAGATTCAGAAAAAAAGGAACCTGCTGTAAAATATGAAATAGACTTCGCTCGAAATACATGTATACGTAATCAGCAGCAAAAAAAAAATCAGTGCGCCTGGTATTGTCTTAGGTATTATATATCTCCAGATAAAATGACATGTGTACTTAATCACCTAAACAATATGTATATTTCGATATTTTTCAGATCTTTCATTGCGAGAAATATCTGTCGACAGCACTTTAGAAATTCTACATTCCGTTTCAAGATGTTTGTAGATGTATTTTAATCAGTTTTAAAGCTAATTTCTCTTAAACTGTATATGTATTCAAGATAGGCTATGCGTATTCAAATTCAAACTATATGTACTGTTCATTGGTTAATAAAATGGTGACAAGTTCTTTTGGATAGATGGTTTCCAAGTGTCTTTTTAAATTTCATTCTGAATAAATAATTCCAGACCCTCGCGTTAACAGAAGAAGCAGGGCAGGGCCCAAGTTATAATTATACCGACGAAGGCCTAAAAAAATCACCAACAGACGGTTGGTTTGAACCCATTTATGACAGGAATTGATTGAAGCCTTATTTGAGCAGCTTTTTCTTATTAAAACTGGCAACACCAGAAATATTCTTTTATTGCTATATTTTTATTTAAAAGTCACGTATATGAAATAAATATGAATTAATCATGGAGATGTACATGTATACCAAAGACAGAAAGTATGCTGAAAATTGAAAAAAAAAGCCAATTTGCATGGAAAACAGTGTAGTGATTTTGAACTTTGCTCCACATTGAAAGATTCTGGTGCTTATTTTCCACTAAAATATTTTCAGCACCAAACGTCGAATAGTGATGCAACCAAATATTCCAAAATGGGCACAGTATGTGGCATTTTTTGTTTTTTTGCTCTTTCCGCTCATGTATTTGGTATGTTCTTTTTTAGGGCTCTGCATTAAAAGTTGTTGGGCCAAACCGCATCATTGAGGATCATTTGTCACGAATGTCGGTCGATTTGGAGCCAGTTTTGTGATGCGACTGATGTATGTGTTAGTGATGACGACAACGACGACGATGATGGATGATGGATGAATGAATGATGATGAAGATAAAGATATATAATTATGGTTATGATGACAACGATGAAGATTGTGGATGATGATGGATGAATGAAAGATGATGATGTACATGATGAAGATAAAGATGAATGATGGTTATGATGACGACGATGAAGATTATGAATGATGATGATGATGATGATGATGATGATGATGATGATGATGATAATTACGACATAATTATTATCAAGTTGATGGTATTGGAATTGGGAGGGGCGATCGTCCAGGGTGATAATCAAAGGGGTAGTTCTCCAAGAATGTTTTTATCTGTAATGGGAAGTGGAGGGGGGGGGGGTGTTTCATAAAGCTGTTCGTAAAGTTACGCATGACTTTACGAACGACTTGAATATGAAGTGCAAAATGGGATGCCCAAAATTTTTCTTGGTGTTTTAACAAGGTGCGGCTGCATTTCCCACAATCTCAATCATACTGTGGCAAAACAGCATACTTCGCTTTGAAAACGTTTGTAATCAATAATAACGTTAATCCAAGTCTGCATATTACACCTCTAGCTGATGCGATTTATGATGGTTGAGAATCCCATGTGGCTTGCCATATTCAAGTTGTTCGTAAAGTCATTCGTAACTTTACGAACAGCTTTATGAAACACCTCCCAGGTATATGTATCAACTTACATATTTTCATGTTCATTTCCTCAGGCGAATTGATATCCAAATTCCACAAAAATTAATTTTGAACATGACGAGGTCTCCCCACCCAACGAGGTCACCATTGCACATTAAATCGTAGCCTAGAACAAGCTTATTCTCGAAAAAAATGTGGCAGTATAACTGTCAAAATTTATTATTGGCAACACTCATCTCTCTTTACGATTGTTTTCTTTTCAAAATATCAAGACTTGAAAAAAAAGAGGGAAAAATCAGTCTCTTTGTCGCCCTACCGTACAGTTTATGCATTTCCTCTCTTCCCGTCTCTCTCTCTCTCTCCTTGTCTCTCCTCTACTCTGCCTTTCTTTCCCTTTCTCATTTTTTTCTCTTTTCAAGTCTGTCTCACCACCATAACTCTCAAATTTATCAAAAATATTTTGCTCATACTTTGAAATCGACTTTTTGTCATATCACGCACATGCCCTTTCCACCTTTTAATAATTTTAAACTCTGTCCTCTTTCTGAAGTTTTCGGGACTGCAACTCAGTTTTCTCGCAACATCTCCCAAATTCTTTATCTACCCCCTTCCTCCCTCATCCAGAAACCCCTCTCTCCTTCCATTCAAATTTCCCCCTTTCCTTCTCCAATGCTTTACTCTTTCCATCTTTTACTCTCATTTTCTTATCAAAATTTCTCAATCCTATACTTCGTGTCTACCAAATGAACTAAAACTGTCAAAGATTTAGAACTTGGAACAAATTATCAACCAATTTCTAGGGCACTACAGATAGAGGTGATAGAATCTAATTAAACTGAACAAATGACGAAATGACACAAGGCAAAAATACAATACAATTAAAATATCTTCAGTGAAAATATCAGAGTGTACATTACAGCTTTGCAGCATTTTGGAATGGTCGACATTTCAAAACAGAAGTATCACTGCAGAGTTGTTAGTACAATCAGTTTCAGGTCTAATCATTTTAACAATTATCCAAAGAGCATGTGCCTGTCGAATTTCACTTAGCTGGAACGAAACATTGTTATATGATTTAAGAAGAAGAGTGTAGCTGTGTGCAAAGAAGTATTAATTAACCCATTTGTGACAGAGGGTCCACATTTTGTGGTTTGGTTTAATAACTTTTGATGCAGAGCTCTAAAAATCATACCAAATACATGAGCAGAAAGAGCAAGAAATTCTACACACACTGTGCCCATTTTTGTTGCATCAATATTTGTTGTTTGATGCTGAATTTTTTTTAAAGGAAAATAAGCATTAAAATCTTTAAATTGGCAATGCGATGAAAATGTAAAAATTACTGTTTGTCCCTGCAAATTGGCAACTTTGTGACTTCTCATCATACATTCTGTCAATTTATATTTATTTCAGATATATTACGTTTTATAAGAAAAATGTAGCAATAAAAAAAAAAGTTGGTGTTGCCAATTTGAAGAATAAAAGCTGATCAAATTAGGCTTTAAATAATTCCTGTCACGAATGGGTTAAAAAGGGGCTATCTGCTACACCACTATACTTTTCAGTGGAGGTATTGAATACATTTACATGATTGTACAATAGTTGATTTTTTTTTTTACAGAGATGAATAATAATAATAATCAAGAATATAACACCCTGATAATTTTTTTATAGAAAAAAGATATCTTTTGAGCAGAAAAATCTGAATGATAATTTTCAAGAACAATTACAAGTTCTAGAAGTTCACCTGAACTTAGAGACCTAAACTCTGAGATATCAACATGACGACAAGCAATTTAAACAAAAAACTTGTGCAACTGTCAGCAACTATATAACATTGTCTTTCCCCTCACATTATATAGTGATTACTTAGTATTCGACAAGTATTTTGAATTCTGATATTGAAACTTATGTCAATTTTTTAGTTTACAAAGAGACAATCAACTACAGTTCAATAAACTAATTGTAGTACATATAATAAACATCACGCCTGATTGCACAAAAGATGATGTTCAATATTTGCCCAACACTGTATTCTCAGCTGACAGCCAGAAATACATTAAAATGATTACACAATGGTAATTTTTTTTTGGATATATGATCAAGAATAGAATTCTAAGAAGAATAACATTAAAAAATTTGATGATTTTCGATCGAAATCAATGCATTTTGGGTAATTTTCTCATAAAAAATCAAGAGTTGACAAAATAATTTGAGTATGAGTTATGACATAAAAGTGGGTACCCAGCTTCGTGCACTGCAGTTGTGCTGCGCGCTGGACTGTACAATATGTATTATACTTATATTATAATCTTACCACATTTGGGGGTTTCCTTGGCAACACGCCTTTTCAAAAAACTTTAAGGAGTTGATTTTCTGCTAATAAAATCATGCTCTTTTAAATGAGCTAACATTGTTTCAGCATTGGGTACACCCTTTAATGCTTAAAGGAGAATGCAATCCAGACATCACTGTGCTTCCAGTGAATAAAGAAGAACAAGAAGAGTATAACAGTGGAAGTTTGAGGAAAATCAGACAATCTGTTTAAGAGTTATAAACTTTGATAGTTTAAGAAAATCCTTATTATGGGAATCCTTGAATTGGCAACTTTGCCAGCATCTGTGATGTCATCGTGGACAACTCTCCATTCATTTTGTACACAGAATTTAACATTTTCTTTATTTTTAAGAAAAAATAAAAATTCTTTTTGATTCATTGAGTATGATGTGGCTATATTAATTCTGCAAGTATTTTGGGAAGAATCATGTTGATTTTTTACTTGAAATTTCATATAAATCAATTTTTGGAAAAATTATGTACAAAATGAATTGAGAGTTGTCCACGATGACATCACCGATGCTGACAAAGTTGCCAACTCAAGATTCCCATAATAGGAATTTACTGAAACTTTCAAAATTCATAAATCTTATAATTGAACAGATTGTCCGATTTTGCTCAAACTTTCACTGTTTACTCTTCATGGTCATCTTTATTCACTAAGAGCACACTGATGCCTGGGTTGCATTTTCCTGAGTCAATGCCTCAACAGAGAAATCTAAAAAATGCACTAGCCTGTAGTACTTTAAAAAAATTGGATACCAGTTTGTAAAAAATGTTTGGCCCATCATGCCCATGTTCTAAACGCAAATCAAATGTATAAAAAAACATACTCCTCCTCACCCACTCCCATCCCCTCTCCTCATCCCCTCCCACCCCCTCTCCTCATCCCCTTCCACTCCCTCTCCTCACCCCTCCCACCCCACTCTCCCGAGTCCCCCCACCCCACTCTCCCGAGTCCCCTCACCCCTTTCCAACCCCTTTCCTCATGTCATCATCTGTACCCATCCTCCTCCTCCTCCCTTCCCTCCTCATACTCGGAATGCTTCTTGTTTGAACCCACGACCCTATCCACAGGATACTTGAGCTCGTTGAGAGGTATCTTATCTAGTACTACAGCAGGTGAGTCACTTAATGGGGGCATGAGACACCCCTGACACCACCCTCCACCTGTCCCCGCCCCTTACTTTGCCCCTCACAAAAGTCAGCAAATTTTTATAGTCGATGAACTGACCAGTGATTCGTTGAAGGAGTGTTCAGATCACAACCAAAATACATTCTAAAAAGTATGAGAAATGTACATACCACCCCCATCCCTAATCATCCCATCATCTCTTCTCCTCCCCCTTCTCTTTCTCCTCCTCCTCCTCTCTGTACTCGGTGTACTTCTTGTTGGAACCCTTGACCCGATCCACAGGGTACTTGAGCTCATTTAGGGCTATCTTATCTAACGCTGCAGCTGGCAAGTCAATGTGGCACTTTTGGGCGAGGCGTACAAGGTAGATGAGGACATCACTGAGTTCTTGTCCGAGGTGCACCTTGTCCTTCTCTGACCAATCTATGTTTCCATAGAATCCATACAAAAGAAAAAAAAAAAGATTGAAGATAATATCATTTCCAGTGATGGAGTCGAGGCAGTTCCGAGTCATAAGGCCGCTGGTTAAAATTTTTTCCCATAGACTTTGAACACGTGACTAGGACCAAGGCCAAGGTCAAGGCCGGCCTTGACTCCATTCCTGTCATTTACAGTAGTCAAAAGGAAAATGACAGAACAACAGTCTTTCATTAAATATCCTTACAGTTAGTGGGCTAGAAATGCAATTCTGACATCTTGTACGTTTTTCAAGAAATCACTCATTTCTGAAGCCGTGTTCTGTTTGATAACACCAACCTTACAAAGGAACTTCACAATGCACAAATATTGAAGTCTTCTATGAGAGAAAAATCTTATGAAAACAGAACTTCCAAAATTTTATATTTCAAGTCATTTTCATTTCATAATTATAATACAATTTTTATTTCTTAAAATCATAATGTACACTTTGTCTCAATATCTTAATGTCAATGAAATGGATGGTTTGTGGTAAGGGAAGATTGCTCAAAACAAAATATTTTTAGCTACACTTGAGCACAAATGTAATGCAGTTCATAATGCATGATCACATGTATAAAGCCAGATGTGAAAAAAAAAATATGTTTCTCTTTTGAGTGATGAAATCTCTGTACTAATTGCATCCTTCAGGTTTTGTGCTTTTACAGGCAAGAAAAACAGCTGTTCAAGTCATTTCTCATAATATTGAACAGTGGCATAATGAGCTGGAAATTTTGAGGGGCTGATGTTTCTTGCTTCATTTATAAACTAATGTCTTTTCCTTTTTTCTTTTTGTTTTTGTTTTTTGGCATTGATTTTTTTTCTTTTTCTTTCTTTCTTTCTTTCTCTCTTTATTGTTTTTTTTTTTGGGGGGGGGGGGGAGGGGGTGCAGCCCTTAATGATACCGAACAGAGTGATAACAATATACTATGTTTGCATTTTTTAAATTTTAAATCCGAGTAAAACAATCAATTCCATTCCACTAGTTTTTTCACTAGGACATGATTGACCAAATATTTTCAGCAAACTCATCCAAGGTTATGGTTAGGTGTGTATATTTAATAGTAAACAATGGATAAAGGGCTGTTTTCACACTCTATATCAAGCAATTATTCAATGGGCCACTCTTGTCTCAATATTGATACAAACTCTATCTATCAACAAATGCATGTTGTTCATTAATCAGGAGTAGTTTTTTTTTTCTTATCTGCTTTGCAACTGAATTTCATAGCTGTATATGGGAAACAATGCCAAATTTTCAATTGTTGGTTAGGTGTGTATATTCAATAGCAAACAATAGCTAAACAACAGTAAACAACACACTGTATCAACCAATTATTCAATGGGCCACTCTTGTCTCAATATTGATACAAACCGCATCTATCAACAAATGCACGTTGTTCATTAATTTGGAATAGCTTTTTTTATTTTATCTTCTTTGCAACTGAATTTCATAAGTGTATATGGAAAACAATGCAAAATCTGCAATTGCTCGTCTGTTGTGGCTATTCAGTAAAGTTATTGGACTTAGCATCAAGTGGTGCTATTCATATAGTTTAAGTCCAATATGAACATGTAGCAATGACAGTGCAATCCTTGAAAAGAAACTTATTAATCCTATCAATACTGTAATTCTAATTTAAATCCAGAAGAGATAATGCGAACTTGGTATATGACTAGATTTCCACTCTATTTTCTCCAGTGATGGATCAGGAAAAAAAAAGGGGGAGGGGAGATGCCATTTCATGCTCAAAAGACAAATATAGTAAAAACATGTAATTGTATGGTATGCTTGTGAGAACTTTCCCTGGGGAGAGAGTGGGGGGCAAGACTTGTCAGATTTAATTCAGACATATAAGCTTCTCCAGAAAGAATTTCAACATATGTCCTCAGCCCTCCTCACCCTTACCCACCTCACCAAGTCAGAGATTCTTGAAACCATTAACGTTCTTATTATGCACAAACATTCTGAAACATAGTGGTATCAGCATGGAAAAGGGCACATCCAATGTACTGTCCAAAACCTTGCAGGCTTCCACTGATAAATGTATTTATTTGACTGTCCTAATTGTTAATCAGTGGATCGCACCAAATAAACAGGGAAAGAATCCTAGGTTAATAATTTTTTTTTCTTGCTAAGTGCAGACATCAAATCATTCTGGACTTTCCAAAGAACAACATGGAATGTTCTCCCACTGAGGATCAGATCAGCAGAATCGCTAGAAACATTCAAAAATCATACATGTTCACATCGTATTTTAGTTAAATATTTGTTAGATACACACACACATATATATACATTTTTATTTACATATGCACTTTCCTTCTTTCTCTCTCTTTCCTTATCTCTTTTACTTCTTATATCCCTCTGCGCCTCTGAATACTTAACTAGATCGACGGCGCATTACAAATGCTGTATTTATCACTATCATTATTATTATGACATTATGACAATAACATCACAATGTGCAAATCACTGAGGATTTTCAACACATAGTAAATCATCAGAATCAAAGCAACTACATGGATTTCTGGGGCCCATTGCATAAAACTCACTATTAATGGTAACTCTGCCATCAATGGTAACTAACGTGGTAACATTGCTCAACAGTCAATCAAATTCAAGGATTCCATGGAAGTTACCATTGATGGCAAAGGTAATATCAATTGTAAGTTTTATGCAACGGGGGCCCTGGAGTCTCTCTGAGGCTGCATCTCATAACATGAGGAAGAAAAGCTCCTGAAAACTCAACATTCTGCAATGACTTTGAACCAATCATGGTTAATCCTCGACAGGCCTCGCTCCCAATTACTGTTCTCCTCCTCATATGATGAGATGGTGAAAATAAAGAAGTTTCATGGTCTGTTCAGACTCAAGAAAATTTATACAAAACTTGGACAAAGAAAAGTCAAAAGTACAATTCTTGTACATTGAAAGGGACATGCACCTCACTGCACTGAGCAAGTTTCTTAAAATGAAACACCTTATCAAAAAATTAATTTTAGGGAGGTAAACTGGCACCAACCAAACAATGTTTTATCACCTTATGTCATGGTATTGTCTGAGGATGTCAGATGGACAATTTGCCAGTCACCTATCAGTGCATGTTCACAAAATGCTTGACCCAGTATTACAATGTCCATGTTATACGACTTTGCCATTACAATTGAAAGACGATTTTCTATCCAATTCTCGATTCAAAATGACGCTCAAACATCTGTAGCATTATCCATGCATTGCCGTGCAACGTTTCGTTAAACAATGTTTTGTGAAACAATGTTCAGATTAGAAACAATATCAAAATCTATCTTACAGATTTCCATTTTTCAAGGCTGTAAACTGAATTTTGATAGTCTGAACAGGGGTCAAGCTTGTTGTTGAGAATGAACTCCAGAACCCAGGTTCAGATGGAGGGGTATGGATTACATCACCTTACCCCTAGGCAGACAAACCCACATGCTGTTAAGCTAATCTGACCTAACACTGGCTTATGTCAAAGATTATTCCTATCATAGGCACAATGGATTCTTAAAGGGATTTTCATTTTGAAGTTGTGCATGTACTTACACATATTACAAACTAATCTATTTGTTACTATATCTACTTTATTTACAAATCTATTTACTTATTAGTCTCTGTACAAATGATAATAAACAGTATATGCTATAAGGATCAGTGCATAAGAAAGCGAATAAGAATAACAAGAAGTTACAAAACATTTTGAGTTAAATTAACATTCAAAGGGAATGAGCTGCATGATAGGTTTTCAAAACACTGTTCTTAACCACCTACACTGCTGTATTCAGCACTTGAAAAGTTGTAACACTATCAAGTTTGTGTCTACCTTGTCATGAATATCAGTGCTAAATTTCCAGTATTGAAAATGTTAATGTCATTCTTTGGTGTAGGCGAGTGGTTACTTGCAGGTTTTTCTGTCATTTTCATAATTATGTTGTTCATTGTGAAGAGCAACACCTAGCCATAGCTCGTAATAAGAATGGTTCATATTGACTACTGATGCACTTTGGTAAGAGGCATGCGTGAATTGGAGTGCATGAAAATAAATAGTCCATTAATCCACTATATAGCCATGATGATACTAATGATAAACAGCTATAACATAATGCACTTAGAGATAAGAGCTCAAAGATATGGTGTAAAGATTATGAACTAAACAAAATTTAGAACAGGTTATGATTACTTGAAAAACAACATCAAACTGAAAATGCCAACAGAAGCATGCCAATAGAAGCATTTTGCAATCTCTCTTAAGTTAAAGTATTATCAAACTTTGTTATCAGACATTCTCGGTGCCTCTCCAAAGCCGACAGATTAAACATTTTTTAACTGCAAACACTGATCAACAAATTTATCCCGCCAAAAATATCAACCTTCCTAGTACTCCACTCTACCTTTGGACCTTTACACTTTTTTACATCAGCGTGGGGATGGGAGGGGGGGGGGGGGAGGGAGAAAGCTCACCTGGAATTCCTGACTTTACCTCTCCTTTCCATTGACTGTAAAGAAAGACAAAGATAGAGGCATGAAAGGGAGAAGACAGTTCAACATAAGCTATTCAGTATGCGGTAGAGAAGTCAAACTTTGGATATGATATGTCAATAAAGACAGAAATACTGCCAAGCACGGTTATCTCTTCAACAAACAGAGGAGGTTGATTGAGAGTAGTGCACTGGCACTGGCGAGGAATACTCTACCGAGAGATACCAGGTCCGTTCTTCAAAAGAATATATCATTGGGAGACCAGAAATTGGAAGGGGGCAAAGGGCAAATTTGGCAGGAATGCCAAGATGTATTTGAACATGGAGGTTAGTATTGACTCACTGCAGGCTACCAAAATGGGGTCTTATTTGATTTAGTTTATACTTTGTAAACTTCCAGTTTTAAACTTGGGTATTATTGCAGGGGAAGATAGACAGTCTTGGGTAATACAGGTTGGATACATTGAGAGAATCGTGTGTAAGGATTGTACAAGGAAAGAAACGGAAAGAGAAAGGGGGAGAAAGAAAAAGAGAAAGGGAGAAAATCATTAAAGAGAAAAAAGGAGACAAAGAGAAAGAAACAGAGAGAATGAAAAATAAAGGTGAGAAAAGGCAAGAAAGGGATATCAGGAAAGACAGACAAGAAGATGAGAAGAAGAAAATGAAATACAAAGAGAAAGAAACAGAGAGGGGTGCAGAAG
Source organism: Echinometra lucunter (assembly GCA_029962745.1). NCBI lineage: Eukaryota > Metazoa > Echinodermata > Echinoidea > Camarodonta > Echinometridae > Echinometra > Echinometra lucunter. Next base: position 17,976,242 of record CM057154.1, on the reverse strand, counting down.
AAAAGAGAAAGAGCATACGCAAGACAGAGTAAAATAGTACAAGATTGCATGGCAATTACTACTTTATATTTACTTACAAGATTTCTGAAAGCTCTCCAACTTCCCCAACCTGTAAGAATGAAAGGTCATAAAATAAATAAATAATACCATTATTGACTTTAGCAGAGATGTGAATGTTCATATTTAGACAGGCATCTTGTCAGGGGCAGATCGGGGGTGGGTGGTGGTGTTGAATTGGCCGCAGTCCTCCTCTTTTGAGCCTGTGAGCACACTTCTCTCTCTTCTCTTTTTTTTTTTTTTTTTTTTTTTTTTGCTTATCAGCAAATTTTGGGGGTATTTAGACACCCCCCTCCCTTTTTGAAACATTCCGGATGCGGCGCTGCAGGTGACAGGTGGGTGGGTGGGTACCTGCACATACTGGTTGCAGGCAAGCCTCAATTCATTGACTGGGATAATACATTGCATGTACTTGTCATGAAGCATTTATCAAAAAAAATTTTCTTAAATGTGCAGAGCAAGATATAATTCAACAGAATTTACATTTGCCTTACATGACTCAGCTCTGTGGTGCTTTGAATTATTCATGGCAAAACCTCATTTTGTGAAGACTGGGACAATATGCGGCAGAAGCTTTAATAACTTATAATACTTGACTATGGAAATCAAATCAAGAAGAAGAAGAATAAAAGAAGAAGGAACAGAAGAATGAAAGAAGAAGAAATATATAAATGAGAAAAAGAAGGAAAAGAAGAACTCAAGGAGGGGGCGAAGAAGAGGAAGAGGAAGAAGAAAGGAGGAGGTGAAGAAGAAGAGGAAGAAGAAAGAAGGAAGGAAAGAAAAAGAAGAAGAAAATAAGGAAAAGAAGAAGGGAAAGAAGAAAGGAAAGAAGAAGGAAAGGAAGAAAGAAGGAAAGGAAGAAAGAAGGAAAAAGAAAGACAAGAAGGAAGGAATGAAAAAAGGAATGAAGAAGAGGAAGAAGAAGAATGTGTTCTTGTGTTGCAATTTACAGTAACTGAGTATTTTATCATATCTACAAAGTATACTTCAAACGATTTAAAGACGCTAGGTTGTGGGCTTTCATGGAGAATTTGACACCATGGGTGCTTACCCATTAACAGGTGTTGTCCAGCACTGTGAGTTTTATGACCAACAGACCTTATGTAATGCTCTGTATACTTTACCCTTTCCCCATATGGCAAAGTCATTATCTCACTTTCCCTGCCCCGAGAATGCCCGAAGCAGGCCGAAGAATGTTTGTGGTGGGACAGCTTGTTGTGCTGTGCTCTAGAAATGTAGCTCTATTACAGGTATTTTTCACAAAGTCTGGTGTCAGCAAATTATGATCCATTCCCCATGAAAGCCTACGACCTAGCGTCTTTAAATTTTATCTAAATTGTTCGGTAGGCTGGCATTTGATTCATTAAAATTCAGGAAGAAAAGGCAAACACAAAAAGAGAAATACCTTTCTAAAATTTGTTTGTACATTTTCAAATGATGTTGAATGACTTCATAACATATCAATCAAATGCTGACAATCAAAGCTGTAAACATTTCAAGTTCTCCAAAATAATAATACTTGCAATGTGCGGCACACAGGGATGACTGAAACACTATGGTTTCATCAATTTGTCATGGAATGTTTCAAAATAACACAATAGATTTTGTACATGTGTTGTTCAAATCAATAACATGGGAAAAGGCATATGCATGAATAAATTGAAAGCAAACATTCTACTCTTTGCCATTCCAGTTGTGTCTATTTGCATTTTTTTCCTCTTTTTTTTCCTTTAAAGTACAGTTGTATATATTTGATTGGCAGATGTAGGTTTCTTTGACCATGCAGGGGCTAGGGTAGGGGGCAAAAGTACATATGTATTCAAGATCATAGACAAGCAAAACAATCATAACTGAAAAAAGGGGGTCAAATATAAGTAAAGTGCATACATGCATAACAATATGTACTAGTACAATGAGCAACTGATGAATATAATGTATTCTTCATGGTTACATTCTTTGGAGCTGAAATGTAGGAGGATTTTGACTGAATGACAGAGGCCTGAATTCAACAATGGCAGATGCTATTTTAGAAACCATCCCCCCCCCCCCACACACACACACAAAACCTGCTTCAATGGAATAGAACATCACAAAGCTCATGAAACAGTGTGAAAATGGGAAACAACTGGGGACCGTTTCATGAAAGTCGTCGGCACTGACAAGTTGTCATTCTCTGACAGTTACCATAGTAACATGCAGTGACCAGTGCTTCTCAGCCAATCAGAACAAAGGATATAACTGAAATTGCAGTTCTGACAACTTTCATGAAACGGTGCCCAGCTTTCACAATCCAAAATATCTACTAATATGTGTTTTAAAAGGCCTGTCTCTCCGGTATGTTCTCTTTATTAGCAGGACTTCCTCCTCATAGTCACCAAACACCTATACCAACTCTTTTCCTATCTTGCCATCTCTCTCTCTATCTCTCTCTCTCACTCTCTATTCCTCTATCTTCTACTTCTCTTTATATCCTATTTGTCTCTTTCTGCCCCCTCCCTCTCTCTCTCTCTCTCTCTCTCTCTCTCTCTCTCTGTCTATATCTATCTCTCATCTTCTCCACTGTTTTCTCCTTCTTTGAGAGGCATATCACAGTAGAAGGGCATTGAAATTCTCATTCTAAGATTCACTTACCCAATAATTCTGTTATACACATTATATGCATTCTATAAATGTCGCTCCCAATAAGCTTGTCATTTACAAGGGAAAAAAGTGCTCTCATTACCTTTCCTCTCTTATCCCTGCCTGGACTATTATATTGAAAGGGTTTTAAATCCTCTCTCTCTCATATCTCTGTGTACCCCTCCTTCTTTCAGCCTCACTTTGCCTCTTCCCATCTCTCTTTATTTGCCATGCGTTCTCTCTTTCTCTCTTTCTTTCCATCTCAATCCATCTCCCCATATAACCTTCTTCTTCCTCTCCTACTCCCCTTTCTTCCTACACAATTTTTCACTACCTCCTCTCCCTCCCTCTCTCTCTCTCTCTCTCTCTCTCTTTATTCTTCTCTCCATAGTCTTCTTCCTCCTCTCCTCCCCTTTCTCCCTACACAATTTTTCACTACTCCCCCCCCCCCATCTCTTTCTATCCTTCTCCCCATGTAGTCTTCTTCCTCCTCTCCTCCCCTTTCTCCCTACACAATTTTTCACTACCCCCCATCTCTCTTTCTATCCTTCTCCCCATATAGCCTTCTTCCTCCTCTCCTCCTCCCCTTTCTCCCTACACAATTTTTCACTACCACCCCCCCCCCCAATCTCTTTCTATCCTTCTCCCCATGTAGAGTTCTTTCTCCTATCCTCCTCCCCTTTCTCCCTATACAATTTTTCACTACCTTCACTACCCCCTCTCTGTCTGTCTGCCTCTCCCCCCCCCCCTTCTCTCTGTCATATACATACTCTTCCGCCTCTTCTATCATCATGTTCTCTCATTCTTTGACAAAACACATCAGTACAGACTACAGAGAACCATTTATGTTAAAAACTCATTTCAGCAAGAATTCTCGGAAAAATAACAACCAAACACCGCTTATCAAAGCTTATTCATCTACAAGGAAGAAAAGTGCTCTCATTAAACCACTCCCTTCATTACCCTCTGTTAACTATTGATGATGAAGGGGTATTAAAGTTCCATTCAACACAACTACCATTGTTAGTACTAATTCAAAGGCAAATCAGGCGAACACTACAGAATACAGTGCAGCATGCACTGCTCCCCGATATACTGCATAGTTATAGCATATAAAGGAAAACTAGTCAACCAAAGCCTGAGAAAATTAATCACAACTGAAAAAACAAGAACCAACTATAAAGTGTAGTGGTAGCAGTAACAAGGAACTTTGAACCAGACAGGTATGCAAAAATCCTGATTTGAAAACACTCATGGCAAGAAGTAAATGAATAAAAGAAATGTCAAAGAGATTTTCAATGAAAAAATAACCCTGTATACTAGGGCAAATTTGGTACAAACACATTCTTCAAGAGTACAGAGTCAAATTTCTGACCCAATTTCTTCTATTTGAGAGGCTTTGGCTAGTAAGATCATAAACAATATCATTTGTAGTTCAAGGGAAGAGGTTAACCCATTCGTGACAGAGGTCCACATTTTGTGGTTTGGCCTAATATCTTTTGATGCAAAGCCCTAAAAATCATACCAAATACATGAGCAGAAAGAGCAAAAAAATCCTACACAAACTGTGCCCATTTTGGTTGCGTCAATATTCGTTGTTTGATGCTGACATTTTTTTAAAGGAAAATAAGCATTAAAATCCTTAAATTGGCAATGTGATAGAAAGTTTAAAATCACTGTTTTCCCCTGCAAATTGGCAACTTTTTTGACTTATCATAATTTCTGTCAATTTATATTCATTTCAGATATATGAGGTTTTATAAGAAAAATGTAGCAATAAAATAAAAATGTTGGTGTTGCCAATTTGAAGAATAAAAGCTGATCAAATTAGGCTTTAAATAATTCCTGTCACGAATGGGTTAAAGAAAACAATCTTCTAAAGAAAGCCTATATGTGAAGGATGCAAGTAAGGATTCCTAACATAATCATAGCTTTTTAAGGCCTATATACATAAACTGATATGACTTGTTCTTTACATGTTAGACAATTATTATTGAGTCTTAGCATATAACATATAACACTTGTATGACTCTTACAGGTCATGGCAGCCCTACGTTAAAGCCTGAATAGATGGAAGGTCCAAGCCATATTTAGTCCCTATACCGACCATATCAAAGATACTAGCATATAGTATCTGATGATTTGATTTAATTTATAACCCCTACTAGAGCTTGGATCATATGAAATATGAAATGAAATGATACCTTTGATGTCAACTTAAGAATATAACTTCATAATATCATCGCTGGTTTTGCAAAATGGCACGGCCCCTGTACATAAGCCTATGCGCGTACATCACTACAGGAAACCGGTGAGGATATTGGTACCACACAGGACATCAACCGACCAGATACCTTGGACTTGCGGCAAATATTCTCTCCATAGTGCACCATAAACAGGACAAGGGATACTAGATTCGGTGACAGACATTTGCTCCTGCGACAATTGCTCCTGCCTTCATTTCTCCGAAGACATAGGGTAAGGGTTAGGATTACAATAGGGGTTTTGGTTCAGAATAATGTGAGGATAAGGATTAGGGTTAGTGTTAGGTTTGGGGATAGGTTTTATGTTGGGCTCAATGTGCAGATTTTCCATGGAAGCAAATGTCGCCGGAGCAAATGTCATGGAACCACTAGATTCTTCTTTTATCATCTGTCTTCCATCCAAAACTGTCTGTAGGTTCAGCTGTCGAAAAATAGGGACCAAAAAAGTAGGTCACTATTTGACCCTCTCCAACGGCATGTACATGCACCACAACTATTCCAGGTTATTTTTATATCACTTTATGCTTCTTGGCAAGTTGGCACCTTCCTCATTTTTCAATCTCTAAAAAAAAAAAGATTGAGTAGATCAGCTGCATGGCTGCACATTATTGTAGAGGGTTCTTCAGAAGTCCAACAGAATGGGGCTTATGGTTCAATCAGGGTCACAGGTCAAAGGGCAAAGCAAGGAGACAATTCCAGGGTCAATGTCATCAGTTCCACTTCTGTTTACAGTTCCATTTTAAAGGGAATGTCTACCCTAGGACGAAACTTACTCTCTTAAAAAAAAAAAAAGAAAGGGTGAACAGGCTCACTCTATTAGGGGTGAATTTTAGAAGAGAGTGCATTTAGAGTGCATTATAAGAGTGTGAAAATTGTGATATTCACTATTTGAGGGGTGACCTCAGAGATCACTCAAGAATTTTGAGTGATCACTGTTGTCACCCCTAAAAGAGTGAATAAAGAGTGAATATCAAAATTTTTACTCTTAAGTCACTCTTAATTCACTCTAAATTCACCCTCTTCTGAAATTCACCCATAACAGAGTGAATGCGTTCACTCTATTGTTTTAAGAGAGTAATGCTAACAAATATTTAAATATCGATATCCAGGTTATACATGACAGCTTGTTAACCCATATTATTCGATTTTCCTATAAGTTGTTTGATCTTCTTCCCAGATAACTTATTTTTTCCAAATTCTAAATTTGTTCTGAATTACAAGAGTATGTACAATTTGAGGAGGTACTGTGACTCAGTGGTAGAGCAGTGGTCTCGTAACTGAGAGTACCTGGGTTCCAAACCAAGTGGATGCGCTAATACCCTTCCCAAGTCCTTCGGAGGGGACTTAAAGCCATTGGTCCCCTGGTTGCTTACTAACAAGCATACACATGCTTTGTTCATAGCAGTCAGGTAAAATAACCCACCATTTAACCATTTAACCATTCAATTCTAGAACCTTTGAAACAGTTGAATAATGGCACCTTGAATTATTCAGTATCAAAAACAGACAATGCTATGATTTGTTTGATTTGGGTTATATTGGTATTATTGAGATATTGGAACATTTCCATTCATTATGAGATCAATCTCCTGGACCTCATTTCATAAAACTTGTTATCAGTAACAACTGCCTCATTTCTATGACAAATCTGCTCTCAGCCAATCAGATGCAAGGATTTCAGTAGCTTACAACAGTTATTGCAACTTGTTAATGATAAAAAGTTTTATGAAACAGGGCCTTGGTCTGTTAACCTGAGGGAACAGGAAAATTCCATCATAGCAAGAGATCGAAGAGAGATAAATATGAATGTTTATAACAAGTTCATATGAACAACTTAGACTTCATGATTATTGTTCATTCACTTCATACTGCTCTACTATTGGGATTCATACCACTGACACATTATTTCTGGAGGTGACATCTGATTATTTTTCCCTCTGCATGAACCAAAAATAGTGGCAGATGGTTTGAAAGTGCACCACTCTGGAGGGTCTACATAACTCCCGAATGACAGCAAGTCATCCTTCTTAAAATTCTTCTGAGATGATGTCACTGGCATCTCGCAAATTTATGAGAATGTAGTTTTGTTTATAACTAAGGTCAGGTCATCCTGCCTTCCTAGGTCAAAGGAGGTCATGAGGTATGGCTGAAGTTATGAATCAATTCAGTGTAAGTGTTTTTCCCCAGTTTTTTTTTCAGTAGTTCAAGGTTTAGAATATGGTTTCAAGTCTCACTGGTATGCAGTCATGAATTTCTACTCTTTCTCTTCATTCTTTTTCCCTTTTTTCCATCTTTTGTATCCACTCCCTTCTCTCTCCTCTATCTTTTCACCCCCTTTGTTTTCTTCTGATGACACTGAATCGTTCTTTTTTTTTTTTTTTAATTTGATACTCTGTAATTGGTATTTGCTAAATTTTAGTTGGAATTTGTATAAATTTGCATGCATTCTTTAAATTTACTCTATAAATCAATTTTTTTTGCCCTCTGCTGTATTTTTTTTGATATTTTTTTCTTTTTATTAAATTAAGGCAATTCAATCAATCATGGATATTTAGACTTGACAGTTATCCTGTGTAGTGATAAAACTTCAAAAGAAGATTGTAGGCCTTCATGAACGTGCAGTTTGAAATATCATGAAGTACACAAAATATACATAATTATGAAAACATGAACAACCCTTGAAAAATACTTGTAGTGCACTTAATTTGTATTTGTGCTGGTATACCCTATAAATATAGTATATACCCTTTTTAAATAATGTTATTTTGTTTATGTCTGAATTCTAATTTTGTGTATTTGCATCAGTCATTAAAAATTTCTAAGAGACTGAGTCACTAAGAGTGCAATTGAGTTGAGATATTAGGATATAACTGGCCCTCTAACCTATAAAATCAGCCCTCAAACCATGGATCCACTGGCCCTCAAGCCGAAATATGGGGTAGCCTGTGGGCTTGTGGGGAAACACCTATGTAGTTTGCAGGCACAACCCTGGTATAAAGGTCCAAGTAAGATACTAAAGCAGGTCAATGAGTACCATGTACCTGTGCTCCAGACACAGCCACTAGGCATGTGGCCTAGGCTTCTCTCAAGACCCAAATGTGATTTAGGAAAGTTGTCAGTTAGGGTCTGTGCCTGCAGACTACCCCAACCACCCCCCCCCCCCCTGGCCAGTCTGCCATGTCTGTAAATTATCTAATACTAATCAAATTCTATAATCCTTCTCCATACTTCCCAAAATCTACAGTTCTGCATTACATACTGTGATACGAGTATGAAAGGTTAAGTACTATGAAACATCAAGTTATACATTAGATTAGATCATATATCAACTTTACAATACTGACATTATCTTCAGTACATTTGAACATTGCCATCTACAAGATAACACCCTTTAACATATATTTGCAAGTCATTTCACAGAACTCATAACAAGCTTTACCACACTCCTAATGCAGGAATATGCATGTTTGTATTGTTCAGGCAATGCTGTTTCACTCTTTTCTGTTTTTTTTTTCTTTAAACATATTTTTTTATAATTCTGCATTAAAAAATATTTTCAGAAAGTACAGCAAAAGCCAGACTAAGGGCAAAATGTGTGGGAATTAGAGTCAACAAATAGTAACAACATAAGCATACCACTGACCTTCAGCTAGGAAATGGAATTTAACAAGCCTCAGATCAAAAGTGGTATTAGTGGGAAAGGGGTATGTGGAAGGGATATGACACCCCTGACACCCCATCAAAAAATCTTTAGAACCTCTGTGGTCAAATTAAAAAAAAATCTGATGACTGTTCTTTTTTTAAATCCTTGACAGCAAGTGGGATATCAGTATTTGGATTTGGGGAGGGGGGGGGGGGGGGAGGGCGAGGAGGAGGAGGAGGAGGAGAAGAAGGGGAGGGGTAAACTTATTGCAAATTTTGGCCAACACACCACATTCAACTCACAGCTTCCCTTCCCCCTCTTGACTTAAAAATGGTCTGCAATATCCCTTGCCTACAAACTTGTAATCAAGATGAAACCATGGATATACATGTATAATCATTGATCTTTGAAGCTGGACATATTGTAGTCTGCAGGTACAGACCCAAATTGACACTTTATTAGAACACACTGGGTCTTGAGAAAGCCAAGCCAATGTGCCTACCGGTAGTGTTGATTTTGTCATGGTTTGGAGTGGCTATAGTACTTGATCCCCATTGAGCTCTTTTAGTCTCCTACTCATACCTTGATCATGTGCTTTGATACATTGTAGACCAGGGTCCCCGGGGGGATATGTCTCACTGAAGCCTGTACATCATCCGCGTAAACAAAAACGTAGAAAAGGGGTCGTTTTTCAGCACTGGACGGGGAACCTGGGGATCCAGTTAAGGGTATCAAAAACGAGTAAAATCAGAAAAAAGGGTATCAAAATCAGGAGAATCGTGGAAAACTGTTTCTTTATTAGGAGATAATGATGCAATCCTTGCATAAATCCCCGTTAAGGGTACTGCATAAAAATCTGAGATGTAATACATTATTTCCGTCCTATTTTAATCCCCGTTTAGGGTGCTTTTCAGAAAGTGATTTATGCGGATGATATACAGGTCTCAATGAGACATATTCCCCCGGGCCAGGGTCCTATTTCATAAAACTTGTTATCAGTAACAACTGCCACATTTCTATGAAGAATTTGCTCTCAGCCAATCAGATGCAAGGATTTCAGTAGCTTATAACAGTTATTGCAACTTGTTATTGATAAAAAATTTCATGAAACAGGGCCCAGGGTTTGTGACTTTGGGCCTGCAAACTAGATATATCTAATATCATGCTGAAAGTATGGTGGCCCTGAAGTATGCTCGACAACAGGGCATGTACGACAAGAATTTCACAGCCATCGTGTGTTCCAGTCACGAAATTCATGACCCATGGTGCAAACTTTGCATCCAAGTCGCGAAATTCATGACCCGGGATGCGAAATTCATGACTCGGCACGCGAAATTCATGACCCCTGATGCAAAATTCATGACCTGGGAGCAAAATTCATGACCTGAGATGTGAGATTCATGACCCCTGACGCAACATTCATGACCTGGGATGCGAAATTCATGACCCGAGACGCGAAATTCATGACTCGGGATGCGAAATTGGCGACTGGGACGCAAAGTTTGCGTCACCATCCACGAATTTAGCGACTAGGACGCAAAGTTGGCCGCGAAATTCACATCACACATGACCTGTTGTCCAGTGTACTTCAGGGCCACCATATGAAAGACATTCCATAGAGTTCCTCACTCCATGAGGCCTGGAGTTATCTGTCAAGTGTCAGTCATAATTCAACTAGCTCCTGTAAAGTGCGAAGCCCTAAAACAATAACATTTTATGATCCAGGATGACTGATATTGAGATGTCAAAATTGAAATGACTTATTCCCCTTGGAGACTGAGTGTATAAAGTGGGGAGAAGGGGAGAGAAAGTAATGTTCATATCAATCTCATTAGCATTATTAACCCATTCGTGACAGAGGTCCACATTTTGTGGTTTGACCTAATAACTTTTGATGCAGAGCCCTAAAAATTATACCAAATACATGAGCAGAAAGAGCAAAAAATTCTACACAAACTGTGCCCATTTTGGTTGCGTCAATATTTGTTGTTTGATGCTGAAATTTTTTTAAAGGAAAATAAGCATTAAAATCCTTAAATTGGCAATGTGATAGAAAGTCTAAAATCACTGTCTTTCCCTGCAAATTGGCAGCTTTTTGACTTCTCATCATAATTTCTGTCAATTTATATTCATTTCAGATACATGACGTTTTATAAGAAAAATGTAGCAATAAAATAGAAATGTTGATGTTGCCAATTTGAAGAATAAAAGCTGATCAAATTAGGCTTTAAATAATTCCTGTCATGAATGGGTTAAGTTATCAGATCTAAATCTTTTCTCTGCATGCATCCCTTGTTTCAGATCTCTTGTTTTTCTTTAACTCCCATTCCTCAAATTCTGTTACCCTTCTCATCGACCCTTATTCAATCTCTCTCTGAAAATTTCCAAAAATTTCACCCAAAGTATGCACCAGATTGTTCAATTTCAATTCTAAAAATTCAAAAGCTCCTGCTCAGTCACTTCGCTCCCTCGTTTGTGCGTTCCCTGAAATATTGAACATTTTCTCGCCTTGCTCCACATCCCATTACTGTCTCCAGTCCTCGACCATCAATCATCAATATGCTCCACACAATTTACCACATGAATTTTGTTGTTGTTGTTTTGAAAGTGTTTACACAACTTCCATTTATATCTATTTCAGTTGTCCATTTTAATCGACAGTAGTACAGACTACAGTGTCTCCTGACACTTTTGCAGTATCTCTTTATCGAGAATGCTGGGAAGTGCACATTATATATGACAATGATATTTTTTATTATTATTTATTTACTTATTTCAAGCTCACCATAGCTAATAGTAGGTTTCTCGGTGTGTGGTACTGATCCCAATCCCTCTCATCTGCAAACTTGTGCACCATGGCTCTCCTGCAAGGGAAATAAACATCAAAGGTACATGAAAATTTCACATACAGCCAGGCCCCCAAATGTTTACATGTACATGCAGTAAACGATAGAAAAGCCGTTTTCCTTATGTTTTCACACCTTTTTCAATTGTAAGTATTATGCATCATGTCTTGCAAACTTGAGGTGATTTTCCTGAGGAGAAAAGTTGGCAGGAATGAAAGAAGTCGTGAAAATATGAGGGAAACTGTTTTTTTTTCTGCAAGGTCTATGTAAATGTTGGGCCCAACTTTATTTCCATATATCCTTCTAATATCACACAATATGACATCATGATATCATTACAGTATACATGTAGGGTACTATTATGCCATAGAATCATGCATCCAAATCCCACTCTATGAGTTTGCTTATTTTCACAAATTCTCATGTTTTATCAGTTACAAATGCTTTGTTCTCTTGTTTTGGAAATGTACATAATTGATGCTTATGATCATCTATGCTTCAGTGAACCAATGTGATTGGCCTAGTTTGGGACTCTCCCTACAAGAACTGCTGGAATGACCAATTCCTAACAATTATCTGTTCATTCCCAAAGTGCCTATTGTTTGCAACTGCAGATTTGATTATATGATTATATAATCATATACATTTTCTCTACATCCTCTAGATTTTCCTTAGTTATATATTTTTCATGATATTTCCACTGTGCGATAATTGGCAAATAATTGGAGAAATGAAGATGAATTGATAGCATAAAGATGATCAAGACTGCCGGTCCTCATCAGCTTCGTATCTCCACATACACATCACATATTGTAAATGTTCCATGCCCTTTTTAATGTAAAGCTATTCCCTCTCTGTATCTTGTCAAGTTATATTTTGTGGATATTCTTTTAGAGCTGTGAAGTGTGAAATATAACTGAAAGTTTGGTTCTTTTTAATACTACTGCATGCACATGTAAAGACATGTCATGTGAAAAAGTTGTGTTCCAATGCTGGAAATAGTATTCAATCTCATATGATGCTTAATAGAGCAAACAGCGATATGTTCATTTCATATTTCTTCTCTAGGCAACAAAATTGCGGTTTTCAAATAAGCATGATTCCAAGTTCTTGATTTTTGTTGATAGTTTGAAAATCTGAGCACCAAAAACACAATATCCCATTTTTTTCCCCTTTTTGTACCTGAAGAAAAAGTATGCCTGAGGAATGAACCACATACAAATTAGCATGAACATTTCAAGTTGAGTATTTTGGCAGAAAAAGAAATTTCAGTTCATAATCCACTTTGGGACATTGCTCCAGGCTTTTTGCAAAGACTGTCAAATGGAATGAAACACTAAACACTTCCAATAGGGGGCGCTAGACTAGTATGCCTTCAGATACATGGAGAGGCATTGAGGATACTCGCAGTCTGACTGATAGTTAGCATGTAAACTACAAAGATATGCAAGAAAATAACCTTTCTGTATTCATAGCATTGCAGACTTAAACATATTAATAGTCATGTTTACATCTGAATTCATTGTATCAGCCTGCATGTCGAACTGAACTCCCACAAAGAAGATGTTATGATAATTTGATTTTTTAAACAATTACCCTATTCTTCTATTATATTTGTTGGCTTCATAACTTACAACATAATAATCTCATGATACACTTTAAAACTTACTAATACTTTATATTAATTCAACAGTACTGGAACCTGTAGGACTAGGCCTGGATCATAAATCAATTAAAACAAGTAAATTGGTAAGAAATCTTCATTTCTAATCCCTTGCATACTGCCATTGTTTCATGTACAATGCACTTGTATGTATACCGGATACACTTACACAAATTCAAGGTTATTTTAGATACCTTGCACCAATGTAGGTCTCTCTCTCTCTCTCTCTCTCTCTCTTTCTGTTTTGTCCCTCCATCTTTCGGAGATCAGCGATTTCATTGCAGTCGGTTGTGGTAGATAAAGACTGCTGTAGTGAATATGTAGTCCTTCATTGGAGGATGTTGAGTACAGGTGATGCCAAAGGGCATGTAGTTGATATCAATAATGAAGTGTCATCTTTAAAATTGAGTCATGAACAATGTATGGAAGGAATGGATTGTATGGCAAGAGAATGGCGCAAGTCATTTGGAAGGGGTCCTGGGTGTTGAGCAGGGGCGTATTTGGTAAGGATTTGAGGGCATCACGCAAAAGTCTGCTGACTCTATCTATAAGGTCCTTGCACAAATGGGCAGTTACGGGACAACCAGCCACAACATGTACAATGGTATATCCTCATCATGGTTTTAGTGAGGGCACTTAGTATCGATTGCTTGGTGAGATGAGTTCGGGTGAGGTAGGTAGGTAGATGTGAGAAGCTGTGCTCTAATGGTCAGTGCCTGTCTAATTATTGTTGATTGTGGGTCCTTAGGGTAGAGATTCCTTGGACTGATGGATTTCCCATGCCATTATAAGAGGTCTTTAGTGGTTGCTCCTTCTCGTGTTGCTTCCTGGACTGTGGCAGAGATCAAGTTCATTACTCTGCGTTTCAAAGAGACGTAGGGGACGGGATGTGTAATTAAATCTTCAATAGTTCGCAGCTTGTATGCGGCCAAAATACCTTTCAGGCTTTTTAGAGTAGGGGTACCTATACTAAGGACATGCAGGAAAGTCTGATGCTCAAATCTGGTGCTGTACAGGGGAAATTGCTGACAATAGGCAATTAGTGTTCCATGACTGATGTCTGAGTTTCAGAGGAGCACAAGTGGTGATTTAAAAAAAAAAGAGAATTTCACTTGATCAAGATGACTGAGATCCAATTGAAGGAATGGGATGGCAACTAAGATATTCTATCATCCTAGACCTAGGGTGTAAAAAGCAAATATTTTCCAAGAATTTGTTGATTATTGTAGTGATTTCTATCATCAACTTAAAGGGTAAGTCCACCCTAGAAGTTTCACTGTTTCAATATAAGGAGATAAATTTGAATAGCATTTTAAAAAAGAAATGAGCAAGATCGGTCAAAGAATAAGAAAATGACACTCATTTACATTTTCTAGTAAACTACTCTTGGCTCTGCGAATTGGCAACACTGATGACATCATATGCGAGCAGGTCTCCATTCACTTTGTACATGAAATTTCACATTTTCTCAATTTTCTTGGAAGTTACACATTTTCTAACCCCCATAATCAATATATGTTCAGAAGAATTGCTTTTTACATAACATACTTTAACTATGGGGTGAGAAAATGTGTAACTTCCAAGAAAATTGAGAAAATGTGAAATTTCATGTACAAAGTGAATGGAGACCTGTTCGCATATGATGTCATCAGTGTTGCCAATTTGCAGAGCCGAGAGTAATTTACTAGAAGATGTAAATGAGTGTAATTTTCTTATTCTTTGACCGATTTTGCTCATTTCTTTTTTAAAATGCTGTTCAAATTTATCTCCTTTTATTGAAACAGTGAAACTTCTAGGGTCGACTTTCCCTTTAAGAGGTCGGTAGCCATCACTTGTACAAGCTTATCTGAAGATATGCTTATACTCCAAAATACCTTTTACAGGTGAATAGGCTTCGGTAGCTTTTGTGTGTATCAGCAGGCCTTTTTCCAGTCTAGATCATTCATACATGAGAGGAAAATACTTATTTAAAATTTCACTTTCAACTCTGAATCCCCAAATTTGAGGCACATTAAGAGTTCAAAAGTCCCAGAATGCAGAATCAGGTACTAGTAATTTAGCAAATTTAAGAAAATTAAATCTTGCTTAACTCTTACGGTGCCAAGGGGTTATGCTTGTTCCCAAATTCTACCAAATCTTGAACAATGCTTGCTTTTCAAATGCCCGTAAGTTTTCAACAGTAATTTCTATACAGATAAGTTGTAGACAAAAGTTGTAGAAAATTTATTACCCTTTCAAAAGATACCAAATATTTCCATTAATTCCATGTCTTGCATGAAAATTGGCCAACCAGCAAACCCTCTGGCCAACCAGCAAACCCTCTGAAATCCTCTTCTGAAAATGATTTGGAAGAAAAAAGATACGATTTTCTTGTCCTATGAAAATGATCCCGTGCTGAAGCGTCCATTCTACAAATCGAAAAACGTGTGCATGCGCAGAGCAACATGAATATTCATATTTCAGAACACGGTTCGCTCAAAAGTAATGAATATGCATGAAGACGACAACAGATATATCGCGATAAGAATGGAGCCAATCTGTTCTTTAAAGTTTGAGATATGAATATTCAGCAAGATCGTGAATATTCATGTATTTTTCGAATCTGTGGAATGGACGTTTCAACACGGGATCATTTTCATAGGACAAGAAAATTGTATCTTTTTTCTTCCAAATCATTTTCAGAAGAGGATTTCAGAGGGTTTGCTGGTTGGTCAGAGAGTTGGTGAGTACATACAAGCACAATTTTTCAGCTTTTGAACTAATTTGAGAAAAATAAGCGAACCAAACTGACGGCTTTTCGGTGCTGTCAATAGATGTGTGTGGGGCTCCACCGCGAAGCGGCAGAGCCCCCTGGGGTTAAGTAAGAGTAAGACGTAGTGCCATGCATCAGTGCTGGTGACAGCATTCCGCTCTACTCCCACTCATCCTGTGTACTCGGTCAATGAATTGACCTCGTCCCACAAACGTGACAAGTCTGTACCCAAACTAAATAGCATGCTTTTCTATTGGTTACTCGACAGCATGCTGTCCACCTACGAGTCTGATAAGCTTCAGTTTTCTTCTTAAAATTCACCATTTTCAGTTCATTCATCAGATATGAAGCAGAAAGGGGAAAATTGAGAGCCTCAGGAACATTGCTGGTAAGTAAAATCAAAAGTTTTCTTCTCTTTTATAGAAGATCTAAATCAATGTATTTCGCGTTTGCGTAGGCAATCAGTTTCGCTATTCAAAACGCCGTTTTGACCTACGGGTGCTCTACTCCCATACTATAGACATCGTACACAATGCGAGCGCATACGCGGGAACAGAGATGGCAGATTTCACGATGAGCCCCTTTAATGCTAATTTACAAATCTACACTAGTCTTCCTGGTGCGTCTGCCTAGTCCAGGGACGTCAGGGGAGTAAAAAAAAAAAAAAAAATGCTAACGCTATTACTCCCCATTAACGTCCAGTGCTTTTACCCCCTATTTGTACATAGCAAGCATCTTGGCACTTCAAAACCACCCCTGGTGGTGTCATTGGCCCATGGGAAAGTGATTTTCCAGGGGTTGTTTTAAAGTGCCAAGATGCTTGCTATGTACAAATAGGGGGTAAAAGCACTGGACGTCAATGGGGAGTAATAGCGTTAGCGTTTTTTTTTTTTTTTTTTACTCCCCTGACGTCCTTGGACTACGTCTGCCTATAAACTTAAACCACTTTTGTAGTTCCATGCTTTAATGTTAAAGTAGATATAAGAAGGCAATAAATGTCCATGAATTTGGTATCTACGCAAAGCATATTTCATTCGTAAGTTGTTTATTCGCATGGCAAATCACAAAAATCTTCTGGCTCCTGGATATCCTCAACTGAAATGTCAATAAATAGCCTCCTCAGTCAGCTGGCAAAACCAGTCACGAAACTTGTCCACTATTCGTGACGTCACGAGGGGGTGAACGTATATTTACGTACCCGGATGTTCCATACAAAACATGTGCAGAGAGACAGAGAGATTTCTGCTTTTTTTTTTTCCAAAGGCTGAAAAGTCAAATAATTCAGAACTCTGTGATCAATTCTTTTCCTTCTCCTTATAGTTCATAGTGTGAACATCAATTATCTGGTTTAAAATTATGACATATGCATGCTAACAATGCAAAATTAGTTGCTATTTTCACCATTATTTTGGGGGGAGTGTGTTGAATTTGGTGAGATTACGAGCTCTGGAAAGTGGATCCGGCCGCTCGTACCAAAGCGCAAGCGTGTGTATATTTGTGTGTGTACCAAAGAGATTCTAGAATCTCTTTGGTGTACCAAAGAGAATAAAGATGGCGGCCTGTCTGTTCTATTACGCACAGCCGCAATGCGCGCGCGCGAATGGAGAGTGAGTGCTCTAGTGTCAATATATAGAATCTCTTTGGTGTGTACCAAGGTGTACGTACTGGCGTTTGCATGTATGCGAGCGCAATATCCATCAATCCACCGCCGGGTGTAGGCGGCTGGTCTTCCAGTGGAGAATCCACTCTCTGCAAGAACGTTCAGGCAGGAGCCGCATCACTCCCGGATGAATATCGTTCAACTACGACGTCGTCAGCTGCTGGAAATCTCTATATCAAATTTTATTTTGCTGTTTTTATAGGCGTACTGCATCCTTTTGAGGCATTCACACATATGAATGATAAGTATGATCATAGTTCTAGGAATTACCGACTCACATAATTGATCCTGTACACCAACAAAACCCGTCTGACATTTACTATTCGTACGTGCAGGTTCAATACAATGGTGATTGAACCTCGTTTTCCGAGACAGTAAACCTAAATTCGTCTTAAAACTCTACAAAAAGGAAATTGTGACGATATAAAAAAGAAATCAGCTTCTGGATTATTTACGTTGTTTCGTGTTTCTTCATTCAAATAAAAACAGAAAATCTTCCACTTTATCCCGTTTACGAATTTACAATGGCAATCTAAGCTCTGACAAGAATGCACTTTTACATGGGCACATCATTGCCACTTTCTTCCACTGGCGCATGCAATCCCCCTCGTGACATCACGACTAAGCACCTAGGTTTCTGCATGCGACCCAGCGTTTCTGACTTTGAGATTTTGGTGAAATTTAGTTGCTTAAATTCACAATTCTGAACTTGCTCTGTGGTTGAACGCCACTCAGTGTTATTTTGGGGGTTGAAAGCTTTTCATTTATGTGATTATCTCAATATTTGTGATCGTTTTCTTATATCAACTTTAAGTTTAACACTGACATCAATATCAATTTGTGGGACAGCCTGTAACTTGTAAGAAATGAATTGAAGAGTAGCAAGTAGCAACGATTGGAGATGTACTTACAAATCTTCAAGAGATGTGTGGGTGCTGAATCTGAAGGCTTACCTTTAGAATACAACGCCACGCCATAGAGGGCGTGATTTGAACATGAACAACCAAAAAAAGAAGTCTTGGGTCCGTAGGTACAGGTCCGTATGTAGTCAGGGGATAATGAAAGACAAAAAGAGAAGGGGAGAGGACGGTATCACCATCTATATGGGTATCACAGCACTTACTAAAATCGCTGAGGGCGCTCAGTGAAAACACTAACCTCATGTTATTACGACTGCCAACGACCACCACGCGTAAACTGGCGAGCTGTATTGAATGCCGCCAACGATCGCCAACGAGTTAATTTTGCGAGTAGGATGCGATTTTTACTTCAAGAACACACGGGGGGGGGGGGGGGGGACGTAATTCAATTCTAATTTATCTGTTTGTAAGTGCAATTTATGATTTTTTTTCTTCTTCTTCTACCTTTTCGTTTTCTTTCTCTTATCAGAATATTAATTTGTTAAGTTTAAAATTTTCAGTCCATTATATTGTGGCTGTGAATTTGTTTTTTAGTTGTTAACTTATATTATTTTCTTCGTCTTCCTTTCTTCTTTTTTTCTTTATGCTATTTTCTGTGTTCTCTATTATTTTTCATCCTTTACTGATCAATTTCCTCTCAGGCAATCATATGTTTTAGCGTATAAGAGTTGTTAGTAGAAACTGTCATGAAATGGTCCCCTAATCGAAGATTATACGGAGATTATATCATGAAAAGAGATGCCAAGAAAGAGAGTATGAAAAATGAGGAGAAAAGAAGAAGACAGAGAAAGAGAGAGGGGGGAGAGAAGGGAAGAAGAAATCAGATAGGGGAAATGATCGAGGAATGGGATTTTTTTAATTGTTCTTTCTTAGGCCTACGTACACTCATTTTTTGTTTTCTTTTTGGGTTTTACCTTTCTCATCCCAATTTCACTCTTCCCCTCTCTCTCTCTCCCTTTATCCTGCATCTTTCTCTCTTTTCCCCTTTTTCTTTCTATTATTCCTCTCTTCTTTTCATCCAAATTTCTTTTCTTTTTTTTTAACTGGTCTCATTCTCCCCTTTCTTTTCGTTTTCTTTCTCACTTCTCATTCTCTGATCAGTATTGTTTCATTGTGAATAATCATGTAATAGACCAAATTACAACATATAATATAACAAAATAGTGAATAGTTGAAATATATCAAAATGAAATTATTTTTAACAGAAATTCCCCTAAATTAGATCCGTTTGGGGTTTGGGGGTAATGGCATTCCTCAAGCACTTGTAACTGGGCGATTTTATGCGATGTAACGTTACAGAAACTTCGAACTATCGCACACTGTACTGTGTAGCAGCACTCACGACTGTCAATTTCCCAGTGTAGTTTCTATTTTCAGACCTTCAAGTGAAACTCATTGATTAAAAGGACAAAATGAGTTTGCCGTAAGGTCAAACCATTTGAATAATATCTTGTGATGATTAAAAAAGTATTCTTTCTGCTACCGAACACGCTTTTCGGAATCCATTTCAAACTTGTGTATGTATGTATTTTTTATCATTTTCTTACTGAAGGTTTACTGAAAAGACTATTCGGCCACATGTGCATGCCGTTGCATACGAAACGAGGTTGTTTTCTTTTCACTGTGTGCACATAAGATAATCCAAAATAAAAGAACACTACACCCAAAATGTAAGCTTTCTCTTCTAATGTGAATAGGGATTCAATCGGAATTAATCAATGGTTTCAGACCTGTCAAAGTTTGGCTGCCATGGTAATTCTTTTCAGATATTACCGAATGGAATCAATCAGCACAATCCTGTCCGGGTCCTGTATATCAATATGCTGAATATTACTTCTAGTTTTGTGGGTTTTGTGCTGACTAGCATAAATAACGTGATCAATGTCATACAACATTTCAATTATTTTGCTATAGAAATATAATACAGTTTATAAAAGCACATCACTTTATACAATGTATTAGTAAAATTTTTTAGAAAATATAAAGCAATTTTGATATTTTTACCCATCGAAAATTGTATTTTGATGGGATATGGTCACAAATAATTCACAGTCCGGTTGTCAATGGAAGAGACACAGTGCTCATGGGAGAACATTGGTATATTATAGTGCTTTAAAGGCTTTTGCTTTCCGAGATTTTCTCGTGGTGTTCTGCCCACATTTTCCTTCTCGACCCAGGTGTATTACATGGGCACCTGGCAATGCTACGGTATAATTTGCTGGGCCCGCATGAAGAGCAATATTGGTACATCTATAGCTAGCCTGAGTATTACAACCTAAATGTTGTTAGTATCATTATAATAGGCTAGCTGTTATTGGAATAAATATTTCTTTTAACGTCTCTCTTAACGATGTTCATTTTTGCATGAAATGTTGAAATGTGTCCATATTTAATATTTCTGTCACGATAGAAGGGGAAACAGAAGTGCAACGCGGTGTTTTGTTATAGAAAGGAGGCACTACATACTCGTAACCTCCTTGCTTTAATACTGTCTCCATTTAGTTGGCCACTAGTCAAAATGTATAAAGTCAGTTTCTATTGTGCAAATGCTACTGGTATGGTAAAGGTTGCGTAACTTGTGCCCATGTAATAGTGTGAAAAATAAAAGTTACTATTACGGGGTAAGAGAGAGCGAGAAACAGAGAGAAAGAGAGAGAGATAGAAAAAGAGAAGGGGGTACAGACAGGGGGGCGGGGTAGGCTGCTGGGAATGGGACTGCCTTGAATGTTGAATGTTAAAAGGGTAAATGTGGGTAAAAATGATGAAATAAACTTCATGATTTTCCCTGCCTGTTTTACATGACATCTGAAAGTTCCTATGGAAGGAGATGCCAGCTATATTGCCTAGCTTACTCGGAAAACAAAGAAAGACAAACTGCCGGGAGATAAGAGTTCAATTCAGGACTAGTTCGTTTGATATAATTATTGGTAAGATCGTTTGAGATCCCAATGAACTTGAGGATGCTTAAAGACTTTCATCCCGTAATCTAATGAGTCATTCTGTTGACAATTCAAACTCTTCTATTCTCAAGGAATACATGCAGTCATAATAACAGGAAAATCTCACCCAAATGTAGGGTTCCAAAGGCATAGCAGATCGGACTACGGAGGAGAGGGGAAGTCAGAATCACTGTAAACAAACATGCGTGACCACCTGTATGTTTTCCATACCCACTCTATAAACAAATTTTATCTCCCGGTCAAAAATCACACAGGTCCCTTTTCGAGTTATTTATTTATTTTTTTTTTTGGCGTGCTTTTTCGGAAAAAAACTTCCCCCTCAACAAATACCATCCTCTCAAACATATTCTTAAACTTGACAAACATATTTTCTTTAATTCCTTATTTTTTGAAATAATCTTTTCTTGTTCTTCTTCTTGTTCTTCTTCTTGTTCTTCTTCTCCTTCTTGTTCTTCTTCTTCTTCTTCTTCTGCTTCTTATTCTTCTTCTTCTTCTTCTTCTTCTTCTTTTTCTTCTTCTTCTTCTTCTTCTTCTTCTTCTTCTTCCTCCTCTTCCTCCTCCTCCTCCGCGTCGTCTCCTTCTTCTTAAGTATGTGACTCCCCCAGAAGACTTTTGGACATCACACTGATTTTCTTCTTTATGTTACGAATATAGCTTTTGCAACAGATATATCTCATGAAATGACATTTTCTACCAGCCGGATTAGGGGCAGATACAGGAGGTTGTCAATATCTGTGGGTATGACTTGAATATGTTTTTTTTTTTTTTTTTTTTTTTTGGGGGGGGGGGGCTCTAAAAACAAACCAGAATCAAATAATCTCGTATAGATACAGCGTAACACCATCTCTTATTAAACCTAGATCTGCCAATCACCTGCCGAGCGTCAGAGGAGCTTCTATTACTGACCTCATCCGAATGAAAATATTATAATTCCCCTCATTTTTATGATTAAGAATGATATAGTTATATACATAATGCGATGATAATGCATTATGCGCAGGGAGTGTTGCATGTTGGATTTCGAGCGTCGGCACTATTCAAAATGAATCAATTATTTTTTCACCCTTTTGGCTAAAAATGTATTTCGGTAAAATTACCGACAGTCAAAATTTTTTGAGAAGAATAAGAGATCATAAACACCTCTCACCTTTCCTTCCTAATTTTGACATAACCATCTTCAAATGCTTCTACTGATAGTGTCATAAATATTCATACATAAAACCCTGGTAGACATAAATAATATACATCAAAAAAGCGACCAAACAAATTGTTCTACAACGAAACATACAAAATTAATGCTCCCGGCACCATCAGTATAGGGAAGGCAACAACCTAAATTGCAAGTTGAAATACATTACACTAAAAATGATAACATTATACTAAACGGAGCTACACTCATATTGTGCAACCAAGTGAAAATCTATAATAGAAGTAATGCAGCATGATAGTTAAAACGTTGTGCATGTTCACATTCTCTGCAAAGCTTATTTACATCTAAATCTTCTGATGTCATAATTTTAGTATTCGATTCCTACTCATTTCTTTCTATTACTGGCCGAGGCGGACAAGGGAATGAATTTCGGTTGGGGGTTTGATGGGAGCGGCACACTCAACCTATATCAACCGGCCTACAGACCATTATACTTCGCGCGTCCTTCCAGCCAAAATATTGTGCCGCCCGTGTGGAAAATTCCACCCCTTCTCAATACCCCATGTCCGCCTCTGCATTTTATTGGCAGTATAAGCAGAGATGAAAAGTCGACATTTTATATAAACAAAGTAATAATGTGCATGCCCATATGCAGGAGGGGAGTAGGGAGCAGTTGATCCCACCCAGAAATTTTGAAAACTTACCTATTGTCACAATATCCAAGAAAAGTGTGCACCAAACCTTTCAATTTAACTTTAAAAATGCAAAAAATAAAATGCATAAGGGTCGTCATGACAACCTCAGTCGAGTCGCCCTGCCCCTCACTTTTGAGCTTCTTCAAAAAAAAATTAGGCATCTTGCACCCCCCCCCCCGTATCATGAAAATATCTATTTACAGAACAAGGCATTATATGATATCATTTTTATACAACACAAAAATACTTACCATTTTTAAAATAAAAATTGTCACAAAATCCAAGAAAAGAATGCACCAAACCTTTCAATTTCACTTTTAAAAATGCAAAAAAAAAAAAAAAAATACCCCCCCAAAAAAAAAAAATGCAAAAGGGCCGTCATATCTACCTCATCCCATTTCCTCCCTCGCTTTTGAGCTCCTTTGAAAATTTTTGCTCGTCTTGCCTCCCCACCTCCTAAGAAAAAAAATTTCTATATAAGGCCATGATGATATGGTATATAATGTCTCGTTCTAAAAATGCAAAAGAAAAAATTGAAATGAACATCAATAAAACAATATTGATGATAATAACGAAAGAATAAAACAACAATAATAGTTCCAAAGAAGTACAAATTAAATATAATACTGTATAAAAATGAAATAATAATAGATCAAGTCAGAAAGATTTACAGGATGATAACGAGACATCATAAAACCGGGCATGTTGGGTCCTAGCAAGCCGCTTTGCATATAAGATGGAAAAACGAAATAATAACATTATGTTATGCAGGACCCGCTGGAAGATCAGCTGATAGCTGAAGTGGCTATCCCGGTTGAAAAAGAGTTATTATTTTTATCACTAATAAAAATGATAACAAAAAGCTATAGTCAAGAAAAATTACAAGAAGGAAAATTAAAACGGATATAAATGGACAAATTCAGCAATGTATAAAGTGATATAATTAAGCAAAAATATAACATTATACATGTATAGTTTTTAATATCTCTATCTAAAACAAGTAAAATAATTTTTATTAAAACGAAGCATATTAAATGTGATTCATAATTGGCTTATGTTCTTCGTTCTAAATTTAATATATTTTTGTGCTCCACTAACATCGTTGGTCGACGATCGTTGGTTAATTGTTGACTTTTTAATCAGTGCTATATATTTATTACTTGATGATCGTTGGCCGTTGGTTGTTGGTATTTTTGCCCAACTTATCTTCTTTAATAATACACAGTGTTGGTCGATGCCGTTGGTTTCTGTGCCCAAGATTTGTTAATGTAAAACAGTGTTGGTCGATGGTCGTTGGTCGTTGGCTTCATCATAGATTATGTGATTGTCGTTGGTTTCTGTGCCCCAGTTTTATATATGTAAAATATTATAGGTCGATGGTCGTTGGTCGTTGGCTTTTTAATTACATGTACATGTATATGGTCGTTGGTCGTTGGTCGTTGGTCATTAGTTTCTGTGATCTACTTCTGAAATAGCATTCATATGTGTGATGATAGTCGATGGTCGTTGGTCGTTGGCCATTGGTTTCTGTACCCCCAATGCAATACTAAAATATTTCGTAAAACTGGATGTCGATGGTCGTTGGTCGTTGGTCGTTGGCTTCATCATAGATTATGTGATTGTCGTTGGTTTCTGTGCCCCAGTTTTATATATGTAAAATATTATAGGTCGATGGTCGTTGGTCGTTGGCTTTTTAATTACATGTACATGTATATGGTCGTTGGTCGTTGGCCGTTAGTTTCTGTGATCCACTTCTGAAATAGCATTCATATGTGTGATAGTCGATGGTCGTTGATCGTTGGCTTTTTAATTATCATACTTGATGGTCGTTGGTCGTTGGCCATTGGTTTCTGTACCCCAATTCAGTACTACAATATTTTTTAAGACTGGTGGTCGATGGACGTTGGTCGTTGGCTACTACATTTTAGATTATGTGATGGTCGTTGGTTTCTGTGCCCCAGTTCTATATATGTAAAACATTGTTGGTTGATGGTCGTTGGTCGTTGGCTTTAGCATTACATGTGTATGGTCGTTGGTCGTTGGTCGTTGGCTTTGATCATCATAGATTATGTGATGGTCGTTGGTTCCTGTGCCCCAGTTCTATATCTGTAAAACACTGTTGGTCGTTGGTCGTCGGCTTTTAATTACATGTACATGTATAGTCGTTGGTCGTTGATCGTTGGTCGTTAGTTTCTGTGATCTACTTCTGAAATAGCATTCATATGTGTGATGATAGTCGATGGTCGTTGGTCGTTGGCTTTACCATTACATGTGTATGGTCGTTGGTCGTTGGTCGTTGGCTATTTCATTATAGATTGTGTGATGGTCGTTGGTTTCTGTGCCCCAGTTCTATATATGTAAAACATTGTTGGTCGATGGTCGTTGGTCGTTGGTCGTTGGCCATTGCTTTCTATGTAAAACATTGTTGGTCGTTGGTCGTTGGCTTTTCCATTATATGTGTATGGTCGTTGGTCGTTGGCTATTTCATTATAGATTATGTGATGGTCGTTGGTTTCTGTGCCCTACTTCTATATATGTAAAACATTGCTGGTCGATGGTCGTTGGTCGTTGGTCGTTGGCTTTTCCATTACATGTGTATGGTCGTTGGTCGTTGGCTTTTCCATTACATGTGTATGGTCGTTGGTCGTTGGTCGTTGGCTATTTCATTATAGATTATGTGATGGTCGTTGGTTTCTGTGCCCCAGTTCTATATATGTAAAACATTGTTGGTCGTTGGTCGTTGGTCGTTGGCCATTGCTTTCTATGTAAAACATTGTTGGTCAGGTTGGTCGTTGGAAGTTGTTGGCTTTTCCATTATATGTGTATGGTCGTTGTTCGTTGGCTATTTCATTATAGATTATGTGATGGTCGTTGGTTTCTGTGACCCAGTTCTATATATGTAAAACATTGTTGGTCGATGGTCGTTGGTCGTTGGTCGTTGGCCATTGCTTTCTATGTAAAACATTGTTGGTCGATGGTCGTTGGTCGTTGGTCGTTGGCCATTGCTTTCTATGTAAAACATTGTTGGTCGTTGGTCGTTGGTCGTTGGCTTTTGCATTACATGTGTATGGTCGTTGGTCGTTGGCTATTTAATTGTAGATTATGTGATGGCCGTTGGTTTCTGTGCCCCGGTTCTATATATGTAAAATATTGTTGGTCGATGGTCGTTGGTCGTTGGCTTCTTATCCTCGGCACCACAATCATTTCCACATCGTTTATTGCCCACTAGATGGCAGTGTTCAAGAATATAAGTTGCATTGTGCTTATGTCGTTTGTGTATTTAGTATGTCATCAGTGAACATTGAGCTTTCCCTTTTTATATTCAAGCGTATTTGGTCGTTGGGCGTTGGTCGTTGGTGTCTGTGTATATTATGCTGTCGGCGTACTTACATAGGTATGAATACTGGTTGATGGAATGGTTCTAAGTCTATGTACCCATGATTTACATATTCCTACCCACTTGTCATGCTTGTAGGATACGTTTCCCACTTAAAAATATTCTCTCTGGCCGCTAGATGGCGCTGTTTAAAAATGTGTGTGGCGTTGCATTCTAAAGGTACTCCAATCTGAACTCTGGATGCCTATCAGCATTACTACTTTCATTCCCATCATTTTGAGATGTCATGATGATTCAATAAGCAAAGTTGACAAACAACACACACGTGTAGTTGTTTACTGCGCGATGATCTGTCGTAGATGGCGATCGACTACTAAATTACGAAGAGGTTGAGAAAAGATACAATTTAGCGGTACGGAACAAGGACTGGTGAGTGCGAGTTTTTTTTTTTTTTTTTTTTTTTTTTTTTTTAAGTTTTCTTTCCTTTTTTCCCCTTTCTTTCT
This sequence comes from Echinometra lucunter, assembly GCA_029962745.1. Lineage (NCBI taxonomy): Eukaryota > Metazoa > Echinodermata > Echinoidea > Camarodonta > Echinometridae > Echinometra > Echinometra lucunter. Next base: position 17,949,173 of record CM057154.1, on the reverse strand, counting down.
TCATTTCTCTTTTTCATTCTTTTCTTTCTTTCTTTCTTTTTTTTTTTTTTTTTTTTTTTGGGGGGGGGGGGGGGATGCGGGTAACGATTATGATGAAGATGACAATGGTGATGCAGATGAAATAACCCTTTATCATCATCATCATCATCATCACCAACGATTAACACTAGCACCACCACCACCACCACCACCAACACTACCATCATCATCATAAATTCATCATGATTGTTATTACTACATGTACATACTAAACACCTGCGATTCAAAATCTAATAATCAACATGGTATAGTGATAAAAAGAAAAGGGGAGGAGCAACAACCTTTATAGCATTATTAGCCCACTGAATTCTCTAATTCCTATAGGGTTGATACCAGTGGCGGCACCAAGGGGGGGGGGGGGGCATTTGCCCCCCACTCAGAAGCTTTGCCCCCCCCAGTTGCCCCCCCCCCCCCCGAAATTTTGAGGACTGAAAAGAAAAATTATACAATAATTTGTAAATAAGTAGATGTTGTCATAACCATCATATTCAAGCTGTGAAGTACTCTAAAATACCATTTTCCGCTCTTCAAAACTTCGACTGAAACCCAAAAAAGTGGTTATTTTTGACTCGCTCGTCATATTTTAAAATTTCTTTTCTAAAATGCGATTAAAAACAGGAAAAGTAGCCATTTTTGGCTCGCTCGCTTTGCTCGCTTGTCATATTTCAGAATATTTATTCGAAAATGTGATTAAAAACAAAAAAAGCGGTTATTTTTTGTTTGCTCGCTTCGCTCGCCCACAAAATTGATATTAAAATGTGTGTAAGAGGAAAAAAAAAAATAGTCCAAAAATTCAATTATCCCCCCCCCCCACTCCTCAAAGTGGATTTACGCCGGCGACTAAAACTCGCGCTTCACGCTCGATTTTTCCATACACGCAAAAAAAAATTGACTGCCCCTGCCCCCCCCCCCCCCCAACATTTTCTTTTGCCCTCCATTTGCCCCCCCCCCCCCCACACTTTAACAATCCTGGTGCCGCCACTGGTTGATACAGTAACCACCCGGTTCTAGTAGCCAATGGGTTTAAGAACTACCGTCACTGGTACGGTTTTACACCACATGCGAATGAGCAAATTAACCTAGCAGACTGCCTTTCACTCCAACTTTCTTGTCTGTTTCGTTTACTCTGAATTTCTACATGTTTGTGACTACTTTCATGAACGTTTTACTGTACTAAATCCAGGATTTCTGTAAGTATTTTGTACCATGATATTCTGTCTTTAATCTTGAAGATTAAAAACAGAACATGAATTCAGTGTACATAACAAAATACGAAGTTCGTGTTTTGTTATGTACACTGAATTTACTCTCTCTAAAAAAAAAAAAGGAGTGAACGCATTCACTCTGTTAGGGGTGAATTTCAGAAGAGAGTGCATTTAGAGTGAATTAAGACTGAATTAAGAGTTAAAATTGTGATATTCACTCTTTATTCACTCTTTGAGGGATGACCTCACGGATCACTCACAATTCACTCTTAATTAACTCTTAAATTCATTCTAAATGCACTCTCTTCTGAAATTCACCCCTAACAGTGTGAACGCGTTCACTCTTTTTTTTTTTTTTTTTAAGAGATAGAGAGTATGTTACCCTACCTGAGGATCTTATACTTTTATTGTAAACCTTGGTCCTGGGTTTTCCATGTATCTTTTTTATTTCAATGTTGAATGTTTTATAATAAACATGAATTAATAATAATAATAAACAATAACAACAACAAACGCCATCAACATCATCATTCTTCAAAACTATTTAACAACCTATCTGCAGAGAAAAATACTCTCTTGTCAGAACAGTTAATAAGGGTGGTAAATATGAATGGAATAATCAGCACTTACTCATTACGACTAAAATTAAACCAATGAAATTTATTTCCTTCCTCTAAATTTCTGCACTAGCTAGTAAAGTTAGCCTTTCTTCGCTCCTTGTCATCTGCCTATAATTTTGCCTTTTCTCTCGGTAAGAGGTTGCCATTTGTTGCCTTATCATACTGCAGGTTGCAAATCATCTAAAGTCTAATTTCTGCTTAACGCTGCGCCATATACATGCACATTATGTTGTTTGTAAAGCGCTTTGAAAAGCCATTCTAGGTTGAAGTGCCCTATAACATTACCATTATCATTAATCCTGACCCTTCCCCTTCCGTCTACTATCTCTCTATCTCTATGCGATCTTGTCATTCTCTTCATTACTCTCTCTCTCTCCTCTCTCTCTCTCTCTCTCTCCCTCTCTCCCTCTCTCCCCTCTGTCTCTCTCTCTCTCTCTCTCTCTCTCTCTCTCTCTCTCTCTCTCTCTCTCACATGTGATCAGTATAGTTCCCAATCTGCTCTGTAAATCCACAACATGATAAATTTATGGTGGCCCTGAAGTACGCTCGACAACAGGTCATGTGCGACGTGAATTTTGCATCCCAGGTCCTGAACTTTGCATCCCAAGTTGTGAAATTCACGACCCACGATGCGAAATTCATGACCCGTGGCGCAAACTTTGCATCCCAAGTCGTGAAATTCACGACCCGCGGTGCGAAATTCAGGACTGGATGCAAAGTTCGCGCCACGGGTCCTGAATTTCGCACCGCGGGTCGTGAATTTCACGACTTGGGATGCAAAATTCAGGACCTGGGATGCGAAATTCACGTCGCACATGACCTGTTGTCGAGCGTACTTCAGGGGAGCGTTTCATGAAGAGTTTTGTCGGTGAAAATCACCGACAAATGTTATAAGCTACTGAAAATCCTTGCATCTGATTGGCTGAAAGCAAATTAGTCGGTGAAAATCACCGACAAAACTCTTCATGAAACGCTCCCCTGGGCCACCATACAAATTCGTGACGCGACATTTGCTCCTGCGATAATTTCTCCCGTCTAAATTTCTCCAAAGACATAGGGTTAGGGTTAGGGTTGTGATAGTGGTTTTGGTTTGGAATGATGTGAGGATAAGGATTAAGCTTAGTGTTAGGTTTGGGGTTAGGTTTTATATTTTACTTAACGTGCAGATTTTCCACGGAAGCAATTGTCGCCGGAGCAAGCGTCATGGAACCGATAAATTGGGTTATAAATTATCTAAAATGTGATATTGCAGATTCGAATTGTAGAAATAATAAATTTGCAAGAAAATGGTTTCTTTTCAGGAATTTGTTTACATAAAGATGCATCTTTAGGATGTTGCCTATTTGAGATGTACTCTCCAAATAACAAGCCGTGGTCAGAACTATATGATTGTATACCCAAATATTCAAACAATAATACAAGTGAGTTCATTTTTGGTATTGTTTCTCTCTTTTCCCCATGTTTTTCATGGATTCCATGAACATATTATTGAAAGTATGTTTGTCTTCTGTCAACCCAACTTTTCAACAAAATAATATTTGTATCTTAAACTTATTTATGGTATAACTGTAATTTACCTTGAAGATGTTTGTTCATTTTGTTGCAAATAAAAATTTAAAATCAATTTTAAAAACTGCCGGTGGAGGGAAAAATATTTTTAAAAAGAGAAATTGGGTTATCCTTTCAGCTATAAAGATCGAACTTCCGAAAAAAACTGGATGCCAAAATACAAGTAAATTCAGTGCTACTTTTTTATTATGAATTCATCGAGAATCCATTTATCCAAAACTGGAATTGGCACAAAAGACGTTTAAAAAGTGTATGTGCCCCTTCATGATGGTAATGGATTTTTTCGTCAATGAACCCTTGGTTAATATGGCTTAATGGATTCCTTTCATGAGCTCTGAAATAGGCCAAGTTATGGGCAAAAGATTCTTAACTGCAGATGAGGCTTTATTGAAAAATCGTTATCACTCTGCCCTTCAAGGTGAATTATGATTATGCATTCATGACGCAACCGTATATCGTTAGAAATGTTTGAAAACTCGAAACTCGGTGCATGCATCTGCACTGGAAGAAGAAGGCTCAGGGTTATCAGAAAGAGGGACCGGTTAATATACTTTTTAACGATATAATAATAATGCTCCATGAATATGATTCCTCTCTCTCTCTCTCTCTCTCTCTCTCTCTCTCTCTCTCTCTCTCTCTTCTCCCTCCCGCACTCTAAAAACAAATCTAGTCAAATTTGACAGACTATAGCACTACTCTAGTCAAAAGTTATACATTTGAAGTCAAAATGACCAGTAAAATAATTTGACTATAGTCTACTGGATCATACATGTCATACAGGCACCAACACTAACTTGACTTGATTCTTAGACTAGTGAAAATGACTAGAATTTTGGTAAAAGTTTGGTTAGTTTTTACTAAAATTCATCATCTTCATTAGAATCTAGTCACATTTGACTATAGAAAAGAGTAACGGTGCCCTTAGTCTAGTCAAATAAGTTACTATAGAATTCTGGTCATTTTTACTAGAATTGTGTCAATTTTGACTATATAAACACAACAAAAAAGTAACTCCCCCCTAATTCAAAATAGCATAACTTTTTAACAAAGACATTTTTAGGAAAATAATTTGGCAGGAGTGTTCCTACACTTATTGACTAACTTCTGTTGGAAAATGAGATTGATCTGTCAAGTCATACATGTGTGAGCAGGTATTAAAGGCAAAAATGTCACTTTTCAAAAGTCACAATAGTCATTTTGGGGGGGTTTGTGAAACAAGATTTTTCTGGCGTTTTTTTAAGTGTTGTTGATGTTTTTCGAGGTTGTGCCATGGCTGAGTGACAAAATTGCGAACGATGAAGCAAGAAATGCTGAAAATTTACTGTTTAATGCCGGAAAAAACGAATACCTGGTATTTTCACATAATGTGCTGGCTCATGTTGGTCGATGCCAGTTTTTTCCACAAACTGAATGGATTTTGCAGATATAGGAGGGCTGAACATCATTTTTCTCAAAAAACTGTGTTCACCCAACTGCGATAAACATGAAAAGTGTCAGGGATAGGCATGACTGGATCAAACAATGGAAGAATTCAAATTCACCACAGGTCTGTTTCACAGAGCCCTAAAATGACTCTTGTGACTTTTGAAAAGTGACATTTTTGCCTTTAATTTTTCCTCGCTCATGCATGAGTTGACGGATCAATCTCATCTTCACACAGAAGTAAATCAATAAGTGAAGAAACACTCCTGCCAAATTATTTTGCTCAAAACTTTTTCGTTAAAAAGTTATGCTATTTTGAATTAGGGGGGAGTTACTTTTTTGTTGTGTTTAGAAAAGTGTTCGTTCTTCGTAATTGAATAGAATTCTGGTCATTTTGACTAGAATCTAGTCACACTTGACTATAGAAAAGAGTAAGTGCCCGTGCGATCTGGTAATCTCGTCAAATCTGACTAATTTGTTTTTTATAGAGTGCAGTTGGGTGACGGGGAAAGGGTGTAGGCTGCATAATATCTTCCCTCCGATTCCCACCCGCCCCATCCATCTCTTGGTATAACGACTATAATAACAAGATTTTAAAGGGGGGGGGGGAGAAATTCGCCTATTGATTATATCAGTTCTAGCAGGGAGATATAACCTGTAAAGTGAAATAAAATGTAGAATTGCGTTGCACTAGATTTGAGAACTTTGACCAGAAATGCCTTTTATTTACTTTGAATTTCAAACAGCATATATGATTTTAATATATAATTCCAAATTATTCTTTATCATTCACAAGGCGTCACCACACCATTTTGAAATCTGAGAATTTCGGTTCAAATTTCACAAAAAGTGGGGAAAAACAAAACGAAACGACACAAACCAAACCAACAACAAAGACCTCGTTTACACTCAATTTTCCAGAGCGTAGAGCGCTCTTTAACGTAACTATCAGTGTAAACAGTCAACCGCTCCAGGAAGCTCTGCTCAAGAGAGCTTTAAAGTGGTCGAGGAGACCATATACGATCATGTTCGATAGGACATAGCTTTTCAAACTTGCCGATGAGGAGAAACTGGACGTCAGATTTCAACTTGTGTTAGTTGTTCTAGCAAATTATCCGAAAAGAAATTTTCCATCATCACTCTACCGCAGAAGATTCGGTAATCTTCTTGGATAATAATCTCCTGATCATAAAACATAAAAAAAATCTCGGCTTAAATCGTAAATGCGGGTTACATTTGCTACAAAGAACTTTTGCCAACCCGAATAAGTAGGTATGAAATGGCTTATCAAAACGATAAGCATCGATCAAACGTTGAAAAGTTGCACAGAACAATCTTGCTACCACATGGTTAAATCGCGTTAATTAAACTGGGAATTTAACAACAAACTGCACTGACACTCATAACGTATGATCAATGAATTTGAAGTGATACTCATTAAAACCGCAAATGAAAGCATGTGAATGTTTAAACTCAAGCAAGGGGCAGGCTAAGAATAATATTCGGTTGAGGAATTAAGTATGACGGCCGTCAGTCTCTATCAACCGCTCCCAAGCAGGTCCATACGTAGAATTTTTTTTTTCCTGGGGGGCAAGAATGCGTAAAGTGTTCGAAGAAACACACGAGCGAGGGAGCGAGGCGAACAAACTTGTTATGAGGGCGCTTTTGCGTTTTTAAAATGGAAATTTAAGGTTCTGGTGCACACTCTTGGTGGAATTTGGAAAATTTTCAGTTAAAAAATATTCAAGTTTTGAAAATTTCTGGGGGCAACTGCCCCCTGCTCCCCCTCCCCCGCTGCGTACGGCCATGCTCCAAAGCCAAACTATCCTGCAGCCAGTGAGGACACACCCCCCCCCCCCCCGCACACACACACCGACCAGTCCGACCCTGACTACAGCCTATGTAGTCAAAGCTTTAAAAAATGAAGAGAAGTGGAAATTGCTGATCTTTATCTTAAAGATAAAACTAACTAAAAGCCATCTAAATCAACACATGGTCAAATACAGCTTTATAGACAAATTTTACATCGTGAAATGCAATCAATATTCTTCCAGTAGAGATCAATTTGGCCATGGTGGCACGGTCATGTCTGACCTCTCTTTATTTAGCTGAGCGATTCTGCAATCTCTGAAGACGGCGGAGATGAGATGAATCGACTCCTCTGTCATATTTGTGAAATGAAATAGTCCAAAGTTTAGATGAAACCACGGATCAGATTGCTTTTCTGTTAATTTATGGTCCAATACTGACTTTGACTGATATTTGACTTTTCATTTTCAGTGTCGAATCAAACTCCACGCCCACTCTTCTTGCGGATCAGACGACGCTGATCATGATTAAATAGGCATGTCAAGCATGATGAGAGCGACATCTCCCTAAGTTTTGTCAACACGGTCTCCTAGAAGGACTAGAGCCTAGAATTGACATTTGTTTCAGGTGATCAGTATATACACTTAGAATTAAAGGTTCAATTTTGCACCCTAAACGCAACACTGGCAGCACCTTTTAGGGTGCAATCTTGCACCCTACATGAAAAAGGTGCAAAGATGCACCCTTTTTACTTGTTTGCACCCGAAAATGCCCATCTGCACCCTTGAAAGTGAAACTTTGCACCTTTAAGGGTGCAGAGATTTTTGCATTCAAACGTGTGGAAATTTGCACCTCTCCTAAAGGGTACAACTCTGCACCCTTAAGGGTGCAAAATGTAGCTCACTGCACCCTTAAAGGTGCAAAATGCTTCTTGGGGTGCAAAGTTGTACCCATAAAGGAGCTCCCAGTGTTGCATTTGAAGGGTGCAAAATTGAACCCTTTTTTGCTTAGTGGGCATCTTTACCTTGAAAGTTTTACTCATTTGCAACGATTTTTATAAGGATCTACGAAAAAAGAATTTGTATCCCACCTATATTTTTTTCTGAAATATATACATGAAATAATCACGTTGACTCGATGTTTTGACCCACCTGAAGACAGGATACACCTGTAACTACCGTGCGAATCAGAACAAATATTAAACTATTCAAATGCTTATAACAGAAATTTGATAGAATATATAACCATTTTTGCACCAAGTTGGGTAGAGTAACACTTCCCCTTTTATTTGATACCGCATCTGTGGAGAATCAGTAAAGAATCTACTGGATATGAGTCAATTAATGTCTGGGTGAAAACCACTTTGCGCCAACATCAACAACGTGTTACCTGATTCGGATTCAACTGCACCAGAGCAAGGAAGTCTTTTGTAATGATATTTGAGTTGTTCCAAATCAGGCATGGCACTGTTGAATCTAATTCAATGCTAAAGAGCTTGTTTGTGAGTTAAAAAGCTTGGTGCAATCATGATACAGCCAATATTTCCTCCTCATCTCAGGAAGAGCTGTTCTGGTTATTGAGTGTGCCAGGACACAGAAAGTGATTATGGTTGTGCGAGAGTTTGACAGTCGCTTTTCCAACGTGAGATGCTCATCACGTCAAATCGTCTACCGCAACATGGCAGAATATCATGCAAGAGAAACCAGCAACAATCTTGACAAATTTCAGTCAGTGTCCCGTGGCATAAAACTTGCCATTGGTGGTAAGTTTGCCAAAAAATGGCAACTTCCATGGAACCTTGAATATGATTGGCTGTTGTGCAGTTTTAACATAGTAGTTAGCATTAAAGGCAGAGTTAGCACTAACTGTAAGTTTTATGCAACGGGGCCCTGGTTGCAGTAGAACAGCAAGAAGGTACTAAGATAACATCGAAGCTGTTCAAGAAAGGTCACAGCAACGACAGCCTCCGTGCTTTGTGTGAATGTTATTGTCTTTGCTTCAGCATGCAATCCTACAACTTGGCGCAAATGAGTTTTGACTCTCTTTCAAACAATCGCAGTTGTGCGCTCAACTGATATGACTGTAGCTTACAGCAAAATTGAAACATATCCAGCCACGAAATATATACTCTATGCATACATGATATAAAGTACTGTGTTGATCCCACTTTTTAACAACAATACTCTATTGAAAAAGTGTAACATTTTTTCAGACTCGCAATGTAGATGATTTTTAATTTCATTAGTTAGAAATGCTGGTTAGCTCTTGGCGTTTACATTTACTTTTACAACAAAATGTTTTTTTCAAGGCTTTCTGAAACCTTTCATATCGGAAAGAGTAGATAACGGGATTGATCCACACGTTTCCAAACGCCATTAAAACGGTGAGGTCATAGACAGTCTCCCCCATACTCTGTGTCTCCTTTCAAGGTAAAATTCAGGAAATAAATATCGTTAGGTGCCCAACAGATGATGTAGCAGACGAAAACCATGATCATGGTTCGCAGGACGTTCCTTAGAGCGCGCTCCCTAAAATTTACCACCGTGGTTTCCCCGTTAAGACCCGGCCCGTGACGAAGATGCACTGCTATGATGACGTAAAGTACGCTGATTGTGACGATAAGGACTAGGAAGTGGAGGCCGAAAATAGACAAATTCAAGCCCAACTGCACGTCTGTACTAGGGTACCGAGTGACGTAGCACTTGCTTCCGTCGAACCCCGAGAAGATTATAATGAAAGAATTAAAGCAGAAGCCGTAGACCCAAGGAATCGCAGACACCAGTGCAATTCGTTTCGTGGTCATCCTTTGGCGGTAACGGATGGGGTAGACAATGGCGCAGAAGCGTTCATAGGTAATCAACAGAAGGTTGATGGAGCTAGCCGTGATCGTCGCCCAAAATGGATACCAAGACATCCAGAAGACGCAGACAAATCGGGCAAGGCCTGGCCGATTCGGATACAGAATACCGGGTTTAATGGTAAGGGTCAGTAATAACGCTGATGTCGTCAGATCGATCAGGGATTGGTTGGCGATCAGGAGGTTAGTTGGATTCCATAGACTCTTGACGTTGCCAATGATGACGAGGACGAGCCCGTTGTCGATGATTCCGAATAAACCGAATGCAATGAACAGGACAGACAGCCAGTGGAATGGCGAGTCATCAACACGATCAAGGATTTCGCTGATCTCCGTTGAACCATTCATTATGTGAACCTGTCTACTTGCACAAAACTTGCGCAGTGAATATGAAAGCATAAGCCCACAGCGTAGTTTTATCAGCAGATCAGTGTTTCTAGATAGTTCATATCACTGGCGTACTGATGGGGGGGGGGGGGGGGGGGGGCGCTTGGGAGCTTTTGCACCCAATAGAATTCCAAATGTGGTTTATTTCTTATTCGATACCAGTGATTTACAAATTAATGTTGCTGAAATGAAATAAAAAGTATATGTGCCCCGTCATGATGGTAATGGATTTTTCGTCAATGAACCCTTGGTTAATACGGCTTAATGGATTCCTTTCATGAGTTCTGAAACAGGCCAAGTTATGGGCAAAAGTTTCATAAATACAGATGAGGCCTTATTGAAAAATCGTTATCACTCTGCCCTTCAAGGTGAATTATGATTATGCATTCATGACGCTGCCGAATGTCGTTAGAAATGTTTGGAAACTCGAAACTCGGTGCATGCATCTGCACTGGAAGAAAAGGGCTCTGGGTTATCAGAAAGAGGGAGCGGTTAATATACTTTTAACGATATAATAATAATGCTCCATGAATATGATTCCTCTCTCTCTCTCTCTTCCTCCCTCCCACACTCTAAAAACAAATCTAGTCAAATTTGAAAGACTAGCACTACTCTAGTCAAAAATTATACATTTGAAGTCAAAATGACCAGTAAAATAATTTGACTATAGTCTACTGGATCATACATGTCATACAGGCACCAACACTAACTTGACTTGATTCTTAGACTAGTGAAAATGACTAGAATTTTGGTAAAAGTTTGGTTAATTTTTACTTAAATTCTGATCATCTTCATTAGAATCTAGTCACATTTGACTATAGAAAAGAGTAACGGTGCCCTTAGTCTAGTCAAATAAGTTACTAGAATTCTGGTCATTTTTACTAGAATTGTGTCAATTTTGACTATAGAAAAGTGTTCGTTCTTCTTAATTGAATAGAATTCTGGTCATTTTGACTAGAATCTAGTCACACTTGACTATAGAAAAGAGTAAGTGCCCGTGCGATCTGGTAATCTCGTCAAATCTGACTAATTTGTTTTTATAGAGTGCAGTTGGGTGACGGGGGAAAGGGTGTAGGCTGCATAATATCTTCTCTCCGATTCCCACCCGCCCCATCCATCTCTTGGTATAACGACTATAATAACAAGATTTTAAAGGGGGGAGGAGAAATTCGGCTATTGATTATATCAGTTCTAGCAGGGAGATATAACCTGTAAAGTGAAATAAAATGTAGAATTGCGTTGCACTAGATTTGAGAACTTTGACCAGAAATGCCTTTTATTTATTTTGAATTTCAAACAGCATATATGATTTTAATATATAATTCCAAATTATTCTTTATCATTCACAAGGCGTCACCACACCATTTTGAAATCTGGGAATTTCGGTTCAAATTTCACAAAAAGTGGGGAAAAACAAAACGAAACGACACAAACCAAACCAACAACAAAGATCTCGTTTACACTCAATTTTCCAGAGCGTAGAGCACTCTTTAACGTAACTATCAGTGTAAACAGTCAACCGCTCCAGGAATCTCTGCTCAAGAGAGCTTTAAAGTGGTCCAGGAGACCATATTCGATCATGTTCGATAGGACATAGCTTTTCAAACTTGCCGACAAGGAGAAACTGGACGTCAGATTTCAACTTGTGTTAGTTGTTCTAGCAAATTACTCCGAAAAGAAATTTTCCATCATCACTCTACTGCAGAAGATTCGGTAATCTTCTTGGATAATAATCTCCTGATCTTAAAACATTAAAAAAAAATCTCGACTTAAATCTTAAATGCGGGTTACACTTGCTACACCGCACTTTTGCCAACCCGAATAAGTAGGTATGAAAAGGCTTATCAAAACGATAAGCATCGATCAAACGTTGAAAAGTTGCACAGAACAGTCTTGCTACCACATGGTTAAATCGCGTTAATCAAACTGGGAATTTAACAACAAACTGCACTGACACTCATGACGTATGATCAGTGAATTCGAAGTGATACTCATTGAAACCGCAAATGAAAGCATGTGAATGTTTAAACTCAAGCAAGGGGCAGGCTAAGAATGATATTCGGTTGAGGAATTAAGTATGACGGCCCGTCAGTCTCTATCAACCGCTCCCAAACAGGGCCATACGTAGATTTTTTTCCCTGGGGGCAAGAATGCGTAAATTGTTCGAAGAAACACACGAGCGAGGGAGCGAGGCGAACAAACTTGTTATGAGGGCGCTTTTGCGTTTTTAAAATGGAAATTTCAGGTTCTGGTGCACACTCTTGGTGGAATTTGGAAAATTTTCAGTTAAGAAATATTTAAGTTTTGAAAATTTCTGGGGGCAACTGCCCCCTGCCCCCACCCCCTCCCCCGCTGCGTACGGCCATGCTCCCAAGCCAAACTATCCTACAGCCAGTGAGGACACCCCCCGCACACACACACACACACACCGACCAGTCCGACCCTGACTAAAGCTTTCAAAAATGAAGAGAAGTGGAAATTGCTGATCTTTATCTTAAAGATAAAACTAACTGAAAGCCATCCAAATCAACACATGATCAAATACAGCTTTATAAATCAAATTTTACATCGTGAAATGCAATCAATATTCTTCCAGTAGAGATCAATGTTGCCATGGTGGCACGGTAATGTCTGACCTCTCTTTATTTAGCTGAGCGATTCTGCAATCTCCGAAGACGGCGGAGATGAGATGAATCGACTCCTCTGTCATATTTGTGAAATGAAATAGTCCAAAGTTTAGATGAAACCACGGATCAGATTGCTTTTCTGTTAATTTATGGTCCAATACTGCCTTTGACTAATATTTGACTTTTCATTTTCAGTGCCGAATCAAACTCCACGCCCACTCTTCTTGCGGATCGGACAACGCTGATCATGATTAAATAGGCATGTCAAGCATGATGAGAGCGACATCTCCCTAAGTTTTGTCAACACGGTCTCCTAGAAGGACTAGAGCCTAGAATTGACATTTGTTTCAGGTGATCAGTATATACACTTAGAATTAAAGGTTCAATTTTGCACCCTAAACGCAACACTGGCAGCACCTTTTAGGGTGCAATCTTGCACCCTACATGAAAAAGGTGCAAAGATGCACCCTTTTTACTTGTTTGCACCCGAAAATGCCCATCTGCACCCTTGAAAGTGAAACTTTGCACCTTTAAGGGTGCAGAGATTTTTGCATTCAAACGTGTGCAAATTTGCACCTCCCCTAAAGGGTACAACTCTGCACCCTTAAGGGTGCAAAATGTAGCTCACTGCACCCTTAAAGGTGCAAAATGCTTCTTGAGGTGCAAAGTTGTACCCATAAAGGAGCTCCCAGTGTTGCATTTGAAGGGTGCAAAATTGAACCCTTTTTTTGCTTAGTGTGCATCTTTACCTTGAAAGTTTTACTCATTTGCAACGATTTTTATAAGGATCTACAAAAAAAGAATTTGTATACCACCTTTATTTTTTTCTGAAATATATACATGAAATAATCACGTTGACTCGATGTTTTGACCCACCTGAAGACAGGATACACCTGTAACTACAGTGCGAATCAGAACAAATATTACACTATTCAAATGCTTATAACAGAAATTTGATAGAATATATAACCATTTTTGCACCAAGTTGGGTAGTGTAACAATTTCCCTTTTATTTGATACCGCATCTGTGGGGAATCACTAAAGAATTTTACTGGATATGAGTCAATTAATGTGTCTTGGTGAAAACCACTTTGCGCCAACATCAACATGATCAACAACGTGTTACCTGATTCGGATTCAACTGCACCAGAGCAAGGAAGTCTTTTGTAATGATATTTGAGTTGTTCCAAATCAGGCATGGCACTGTTGAATCTAATTCAATGCTAAAGAGCTTGTTTGTGAGTTAAAAAGCTTGGTGCAATTATGATACAGCCAATATATCCTCCTCATCTCAGGAAGAGCTGTTCTGGTTATTGAGTGTGCCAGGACACAGAAAGTGATTATGGTTGTGCGAGAGTTTGGCAGTCGCTTTTCCAACCTGAGATGCTCATCACGTCAAATCGTCTACCGCAACATGGCAGAATATCATGCAAGAGAAACCAGCAACAATCTTGACAAATTTCAGTCAATGTCCCGTGGCATAAAACTTGCCATTGATGGTAAGTTTGCCATCAATGGCAACTTCCAGGAACCTTGAATATGATTGGCTGTTGTGCAGTTTTAACATGGTAGTTAGCATTAAAGGCAGAGTTACCACTAACTGTAAGTTTTATGCAACGGGGCCCTGGTTGCAGTAGAACAGCAAGAAGGTACTAAGAGAACATCGAAGCTGTTCAAGAAAGGTCACAGCAACGACAGCCTCCGTGCTTGCGTGAATGTTATTGTCTTTGCTTCAGCATGCAATCCTACAACTTGGCGCAAATGAGTTTTGACTCTCTTTCAAACAATCGCAGTTGTGCGCTCAACTGTCATGACTGTAGCTTACAGCAAAATTGAAACATATCCAGCCACGAAATATATATACTCTATGCATACATGATATAAAGTACTGTGTTGATCCCACTCTTTAACAACAATACTCTATTGAAAAAGTGTAACATTTTTTCAGACTCACAATGTAGATCATTTTTAATTTCATTGGTTAGAAATGCTGGTTAGCTCTTGGCGTTTACATTTACTTTTACAACAAAATGTTTTTTTCAAGGCTTTCTGAAACCTTTCATATCGGAAAGAGTAGATAACGGGATTGATCCACACGTTTCCAAACGCCATTAAAACGGTGAGGTCATAGACATTCCCCTCATGCTCTGTGCCTCCTTTCAAGGTAAAATTCAGGGTATAAATATCGTTAGGTGCCCAACAGATGACGTAGCAGACGAAAACCATGATCATGGTTCGCAGGACGTTCCTTCGAGCGCGCTCCCTAAAATTTACCACCGTGGTTTCCCCGTTAAGACCCGGCCCGTGACGAAGATGCATTGCTATGATGACGTAAAGTGCGCTGATTGTGACGATAAGGAGTACGAACTGGAGGCCGAAAATAGACAAGTTCAAGCCTAACTGCACGTCTGTGCTAGGGTACCGAGTGACGTAGCACTTGCTTCCGTCGAACCCCGAGAAGATTATAGCGAAAGAATTAAAGCAGAAGCCGTAGACCCAAGGAATCGCAGACACCAGTGCAATTCGTTTCGTGGTCATCCTTTGGCGGTAACGGATGGGATAGACAATGGCGCAGAAGCGTTCATAGGTAATCAACAGAAGGTTGATGGAGCTAGCCGTGATCGTCGCCCAAAATGGATACCAAGACATCCAGAAGACGCAGACAAACCGGGCAAGGCCTGGCCGATTCGGATACAGAATACCGGGTTTAATGGTAAGGGTCAGTAATAACGCTGATGTCGTCAGATCGATCAGGGATTGGTTGGCGATCAGGAGGTTAGTTGGATTCCATAGACTCTTGACGTTGCCAATGATGACGAGGACGAGCCCGTTGTCGATGATTCCGAATAAACCGAATGCAATGAACAGGACAGACAGCCAGTGGAATGGCGAGTCATCAACATGACCAAGGATTTCGCTGATCTCCGTTGAACCATTCATTATGCATGTATGTGAAACTTGCGCAGTGAATATGAAAGCATAAGCCCAAAGCGTAGCTTTATCAGCAGATCAGTGTTTCTAGATAGTTCATATCACTGGCGTACTGATGGGGGGGGGGGGGGGGCGCTTGGGGGCTGTTGCACCCAATAGAATTTCAAATGTGGTTTATTTCTTATTCGATACCAGTGGTTTACAAATTAATGTTGCTGAAATGACATTGATTTTTTTCCCTCACTTTTTTTGGTACCCTTTCTGTCCCAAAGTTTTTGCTCGTTACGCCACTGGTTCATATATTATTTTGTTCATTTTGTTTCATCCATTCGACTTGTCCAGTTGTCAATTAGAAAAGTCAAGACGTATTTTGTACGTGACGCGCTGATGAATGGTATAGGCCTACGCTCATTCTTGAGAAAATTACCCGCGTCGGTTATTAGGGTTTGAGCAATTTTGATATTTTTATGTAATGCGTCATGTATGAGTGACAGTTGATAATTGCATACGAATGACGAAACGAGGACGTGACTAGCGACGCTCGTGTTTGTTAATTGCGCATTTATCCCTTAAAATGTAAGGCAGGGTAACGGGTAGGGAGAAGTGGAGAGAGAGAGAGACAGAGAGAGAGAGAAAGAGAGAGAGAGACGGAGATGGGAGAGAGGGAGGGAGGGTTATGTATAAGATATCAGAGGTGGCAGCGGTAAAATTTCAGGGATAAGAAAGAGAATCCCAATTCTTAATTTTGCCATGCATTGTAGGTCTGTATGTAGTTATACAAAATAGGGGGCTATAGGTAGAGAAGTACTGCAGAAAGGTAGGCCCTATGTTGATTATCATTACGATTTCAAAGAATTATTTTGGTTGAAAGCGAAAAGATGTCTTTTTTTCATGTCAGACGAAGAGAATATTATTAGGGAAGGGTTTTAGGGGATGTTAGAGCAGCCATATAGCGGGTATAAGACAACAACTTAAACAGCCGGAAGATGAAAAAGTGTTCGCAAGATCTTACATTATCTTACATACCAAAAGCTCCATTTAGTCCCATTCACTAATGTTCTTAATTATCCTCTTATTTTCCAAAGTACACTCTTAAAATTTCCGAGTCAGACTTGACCCGAAAAATAGTCCGTTGGGGCCACACTCCATGACCTGGAACAGAGTAAAAATGACCGGGAATAAGGTCAAATTTGACTCAGAAACTAGTCTTAATGACCATATTCCTGGTCATTTTTTGACCTGGAACGGAGTGTGGCCCCGAACGGACTATTTTCCGGGTCAATCTGACTCGGAATTTTTAAGAGTGTGTCTTTTCGGCTTGCGCTGTGATATTACTCAAACAAACAAACACACACACACACACACACACAAAGCATTTGTTTCCTTCTTTTCTCTCTACGGAAGGTGTATGTCCACATCGCGATTAAATGCGCTCTATGACGAAGTCACTTCTGTCTCGAGTGAATGTATCCAGCTCGGACGACTTCACAAAGTTGGTGACTCTCCGCTATATACACACGGGGCCTCCATTTTAACTTCCTATCCGAGGGACGCACTGTTTCCACTGAAGCACAGCCTGCGTCTATGGAACAGGGGGAGATGAAAGATGCTCCAACCATCACGGATCTCACGGCCCTTGCGTGGCAGCAATGAATTAGAAATCGATTTTTTGGGGGGGGGGGGGGCTGAAATTAGTATACCAAAAGCCAACGAGATCGACGGCCCATGAGACTGACATTCCATGACATCGCCCATGTGGAACATTCAGTTTATATAGATACCAACATTGTAATAATTATACAGTATGCATATCAATAAAACGTTACACTTTTCCAAAAATTATAAAATTATGTTCCAAAATATTTCGAAGAGGTTTTTCATGTTGATAGATGCCCAATAGTCTTATCTATCAAGTGCCATTAACAAAACAAATTTTAATTCATGCTTGGTCGCCACACTGACTGTTTTTGTTCAGAGTGTGAAAAATGACTTGCGCCAAATTGAAAGAATAGGGACAATAAACCAAAGTCTAAATAAGTACCTCCCATTCAAAGAAATTGCTCTTTTCCACAGAGTTGCCCGACTGCCTGACAGGTTGACCGACTGATCGATTGTTAGGGCATTTTATTTGTCCATAATTTGATCAGTCATTGATTGATTGGCTGTTGATTAAATGATTACCTTATTGATTGACTGGTGGAATGAGTGTCTGAATGGTTGAATGATCGATTGTTTGAGCATGTTATTTATCAATAATTTGATCAATCGATTGATTGGCCGTTGATTAAATACCATATTGACTTGTTGATTGATTGACTGACCGACTGACTGGCTGAATGGTTTGATGACTGACTGATACATTGACTGATTGATCTATCAGTAGTTGCGCATATTAAAAGAGGGACCATTAAACAAGCATTCCGAATAAGTACTCCTATTCAAACAAATTACTCTTTTGCATAAAATTATGACAAATTTTTGATAAGTCTAGGAAGCTTGAATCAATTTTTCTATGATGATTTAGTGATTTCACTGCTTTATGCATGAGTGAGAGCTAATTTCCCCAAATTGCAATCAAGATCTTTAAGAACACAATTCAAACTCACAGGCACATGCCAGTCATTCAGTCAAGAATAAAAAGTACCAAATTAATAACTCTTCAGATCATTCAATCAATCAGGTCAATAAAAAATCAATCAACAGTCAGCCCATTATACATCAACTGGTAGATCAATCAGTCAATGCATCATGCAGTCAGTCATTAACCATTCAGCCGACCAGTCAGTCAGTCAGTCAGTCAGTCAATCAACCAGTCAGTCAATAAGGACATCATTTAATCAACAGCCAATCAATTATTGATTGATCAAATCATTGACAAATAAAATGCCCAAGCAATCGATCAGTCAGTCAACCTGTCAGGCAGTCGGACAACTTTGTGGCAAAGAAGCAATTTCTTTGAACGGGAAGTACTGTTAGACTGCTGGTTTAATTGTCCCTCTCTTCTTTCAATTTGGCGCAATGCACTCTGAACAAAAACAGTCAGTGTTCGGCCAAGCGTGAATTAAAATTTGTTTTGTGAGTGGCACTGATAGATGAGCCCACTGGGCATATATTAACATGAAAAATTCTTCGAAATATTTAAAAAATATTTTTTATAATTTTTTCAAAAGTGTAACGTTTTTATGATACACCCTGTATAGCCGGAACAACATTTACTTTTTTAATACTCTAAAAAAAAACCCCTCACTCGTTCACTTTTTAGTCTCCTGGACACACACCAAAAAATGACATTAACAGCCCTGTAGCGATTCCCGCAATTCCTGCATTTTTAATTAACTCAAATCACACTTTGAAAAATATATCTCTATTAAAAACAAGTTTGAAATAGACTGACTTGTTTTTGATTGACAACCATTAAATAACTAGAATGAACATAATATTGGTATTAAAACTATGTTAGTAATCATAACTAAAACATATACATCGATATGGTTTCTGTTAATATAAAATAATGCCACTGAATTGCATATACAGCTGATCTGAGGATTGTACAACACACGGTTGTGAATCACAACACACACACAAGCATAGATCATTATTTTAGATTAAATAGTTGAAGCGAATGTCATTCCCGATAATAATTTGTACATTTTGATGTACATGTTATACATGTACCAAAATCACAGGAGAAAAGTTCAATTCTCTCTTAAACTTACGGGAATGAAAATCTACTTTTAGAGGGCGGTGGTATTACGTAACAGAAACACTTTCATTTTGGAGTGGAAAAACCGTTACTCAGAATGGTAGGATTCATTTCAAAACCATGAATGATGGTGGAAGCTTTCTTCCACAGATATTATCTGAATGTCTCATTTTGGTTTCGCGTTAGTGGATACGTCGCGGACTGTAGATCACATGTAAGTTGGCGGTCCGAGTCTCGCCATGGCATCAACGCCTTTTGGCAAATCATTAATCTACAACTGCCACTCTCGGCCGGCCCAGGTGTAGTAAATAAGTACCCGGTAGGAAGGAATTCCTATATGATCGAGAATAGAATTCTAAGAAGAATAACGTTAAAAAATGTGTGATTTTTTCAATCGAAATCAATGCATTTTGGCTAATTTCTCATAAATGTCAAGAGTTGACCAAAATTTGAGTATGAGGTATGAGTTATGACGTAAAAGTGGGTACCCAGCTTCGCGCATTGAGTTGTGTTGCGCGCTAGACTGTACAATATGTATTATACCTTGCAGCCATTTTGCTAGAAAGGCGCGACAAGGTACCCACTTTGACGTCATTTTGACGTCAAAGTGGGTACCCAGTTGAAACTGGATCACAGCAGAGGGGTCAAAAATATCTGAAATTACCACATTAGGGGGTTTCCTTGCAACACGACTTTTGAAAAAAAAAATAGGCAGAAGATGGTTTTCTGCTTAATAAAATCATGCTCTTTTAAATGAGCTAATATTGTTTCAGCCTTGGCTGCCTTGCTAAAGCCGGGGTAATAAACCATATTCTGACAGCATGATGAGCGCTATACAAGAACTCTCTATCATTATTATTCGAGAGTGGATTTCACCGTTTAGGGGAACGGGTTTCCACTCTGACATTGTCTGAAGTGATCCCCAATACGTGGATTTCTAGTTCTGCAGGTCAGAGAAGGTATACAATATTATGCAGGCAACATGCATACATGTGCCACACCTGCCCTGGTGGAAATAGTGACGTCAAGTATTTCAAAAGTAACAGAAGAATTGCTAAGCGCAAATTAAAATGTTTACGACTCTAAATGAATCTTCCCTTGATATTCTGCTAATTCAGCCAAACACAAATGCTCGGTCTGTTTGTTAAGGAGAAGAACACATTAAATCTCAGTCTATCTTTCTCGTGATAAAACTGGACTTTTATATAGACTTATTGCGTGCACCACTGCAGACCAATGGATTTAAGTTTTTTAGCAAAATAAGGGCTGCCGTGTCTTCAGTAGGTCTCTGTCATTTACACCTTATGATGCAGTTCGACTAGAAACGAATGACCTAACACATAGTAGTAAATGTATTAGAGAAGGTTACCCTCAAATGCATTTTTTCCATTAAGTGTACTCAACTCACATACAGGCGTATACAATGCCGTAGCGGGGACTGCAACCATAGGCTACAACCCCAGGTATATAAAATTATCAATATTCGGGCAATTATCATCTCATACTCTTCATAGTTTTGAAGATTTGCTTGTATATTGAACAAAATTACGTTTTCATTCTAATGATTTTTATCAGTCCGATTGTGCTCGTACGACCATGCCAAGTTGCCAACTCATCTCCATCCGTTTGAAGTATGTACATCTGAATAATTGAGTGTCAGGTACTAAAAATAGTGTAGAAGATTGGTTTGTAACTACTTCAGTATGGATGTTTGTACAGGAAATAAATAAATTCAAATCGGATAGACGGACAACAAGTACCCGTCTAAAATCGTTACATTGGCAATAGCGAAAAAGGACAACTTGCTCCAAATGTCTGGATTGTCATTCAACATAATTCAACATAAAAGAATCGAAAACGACAAACGTGATATCATTGCATTGTTTGTTTATCAAATATTCAAATCTGCCGACAATTTCGGAAACAGTTTTTGAAATACATTTTGATTGCAAAGTTGCATATCCACATCCCTCCTCTGTAGCTGCTTTTCTACTTTTCTCTGAAAGATCCTGCGCCCCTTTTCATTTATCAATAACAGTTACAATAACTGTTATATAAGCTACTGAAATCCTTGTATCTGATGGGCTGAGAGCAAATTTGTCATCGAAATGTGGCAGGTTGTTTCTGAAAACAAGTTTAATGAAACGGGACCCTGTAGTTGGACATTATCTTGGAACCCTTTAAATTTCACTTTGCTAACTCCTTGATTCGTTTTTCCAAAGCTTCAATCTTGGCAGCCTTGCTGTCGTTTTCTCGTTGCAGCGTCCGAACCCTTTCTCTCATATCCAGGTTTGCTTCTTTCAACAGGAGGGCGTCCTCGGCGAAAGAGTTCTGTGGCAAAGCAAGAAAACACAAAAGATATGATTGTTTTTTTTTTCACTTTCACTAGAGTAATATAAATTCTGTACATGATTATAAACAAATCCATGAAATGTAGATAGCATGTAAAGAATAATGATATTGCAATGTGAACACGCAGGAGAATTGCGATTAATTAACAGTATCATATACACGATATATGACCCATTATTTTGTCAACCTGAGGTTTTCAAAATAATGTTATTACAGGCCATACACACAGCCACAGCCTATACTGATAACTTTTAATCATCTTAAAGCAACTTGTTTTAAGGGTATAAAGTTGCTATTGGCAGGTTAGGAGGGTAGGTTGCACTTAAGAGCATCTCTAGACCATTTTTGCATGGGGAAGGGGTAGGGATATCGGGCGGACCAGATTGATGATGCGAGGGGGGAGGGATGGGCGGGGAGAGTTGAAAGTACTTGAAATTACCAATATTCAGGCAACCCCCACCTCTTACTCGGGCATATTTGTAGGTTGTGAAGTATATTTTGATGAGGAAATTACATGTTCATCTCGATGAAGTTTTATCTGTTTTTTCTTTTGCTGGCAAGCAAAACTTATAAACTGGTATGTTGGTATTTGATCAAACGTCGTCAATCTAGGTTATGCCCTTAAGAATCTGTTTCCATAAGGAAATGATTGGACTAAAAAAAAAAAAAAATGAGAAATAATTATATAATGTTTTAAAAAGGTCCTCAATATTTGAAATTTGCCGACAACCAACGGAAATACCTAATTCTAAGACGGAATTTTTTTGACAGGGCTTTGCACCTCCAGTCTCCTCTAACGACTCCCCTGACTACCCACGTTCAGCACGGAATACAGAACTTACGATTTTCTCTGAAACGACCCTCTCACCAATGACATGATTTCCTTCATGGCGACTTCGGGAGGTCCCGAGTAGGTGGACGACCTCCTGCTCTTTGGCTGTAAGCGGGAGGAGTTGATGCTCGTGACGCTAGCCCGACTCTGGCGCTTGGTGTGACCAACCTGCTGAGAGCCCTTCTTGGATGAGCCTTTCCTGGTTTTAAGAGGAGAGTTGAGAGTGCTGCAGAGAGGATGGAGAGAAAAGAGGGAGGAGGAAAAAGTTTACGTTTAGAAGATTTATGTATTGTAGTGGGACTGGGAGCACAGTGGTATGAAGTGGGAGCAATGCGGCATGCTGGTAAAGGCTCTTGACTCTTGTACAAGAGGTCCTGGGTTCGATCCTTGCTGGGTGCTTACACCCTTGGACAAGATGTTTTACCCATATTTATCCCACTCGACCCGGATGCCTATGGGGACCTCGTGATTTCCCAACCGCTGGGGTAATAACATTTACAGGGCCCTCAAGAAGAACGCAGTGAAGCTTATAAAACAAACTTATTATCATTATCAGTACTGGTTCAATACAAAACGCATTTTGGACGATAAAGTGTGGAAATGTAAAAATCATTAATAGTGATTTTCATTGCATGGACTTATGACTGATAACGATAATGTCAAAATTATATATATAACACTGTATACAGAGTACAAGTTACTTCAAAAGACAGTGTTACAAAAGGAGAAAGAGAAAAGAAGAACGAGAGAAAGGGGGAATAAGAAAAGGGCAACGGAGATAGATTCGGAGAGGGATAAAGTAGGAAAATAAGAGGAGAGAGAGATATCATGAGAGAGAGACAAACAGACAGAGAGAGAGAGAAGAGAGAGGGGGGGGGGGGGAGGGAAGGGGGATGGATGCCGGTATATGATTCCGTGAAATACATGCAGAAAACTTTGGAAGTAAATGTAATAAAAAGACAACGACGTGTAAACTATAAGGAGATAGAGAGGGAAAGAGAGAGGCAGAGAAGGGAAATGAAGACAGAGAGAGAGAGGGAGGTAACAGAGGCAGAAAGAGAGTGTCCCCTACCCAACCAAGGAAACTGAAATAGTATAGTTATAAGCATTAGCCTACCTCATTTCAGATAACATACTGACTCGGTCGACATCCTTCACGACGTCCGTCGCATCAACGTTGCTGTGATCGTCTGGTTGTTCTTTCTTCATCTGTTGGGTCATGAGTCTACGTCTTGCTTCTTCCTCGATCACGGTCTGCAATCAACCACAGGATCGTGATTAAAGGAAATGATGATAAGCGTTTTATAGGTTACTGGATACTTACTGGATATCGACACCCCATCCTTTGACCCCACCCCAAGACAGTTACTATCTTTACTGCTACACTGAATTAATTGAAATGTGCGTATAGGCCTATACATAAATGTATGCAATACATAATGTTACAAAGACGAAGGCGAACACCCCTAAAGACAACATGCCACAGCGTGAAAAGAATGTATGACTGCATAATAGCGCCTTACGCCCTCCTTTAATCTTATATTCATGCTTCCAGTCGTCTATAATTGTATTCCTTTTTATGTTGATAAGGAAGTGCTTTAAAGCCACAGGATCAATTGCACAGATTCAAAATTAGAATCTGTGCAATTGATCATGTGGCAAATCA
The DNA here is from genome assembly GCA_029962745.1 of Echinometra lucunter. NCBI lineage: Eukaryota > Metazoa > Echinodermata > Echinoidea > Camarodonta > Echinometridae > Echinometra > Echinometra lucunter. Next base: position 17,925,154 of record CM057154.1, on the reverse strand, counting down.
GCCTTGCGCTAAACAACTTAACAACTTAACAAGTTATCCAGTATCACAACTGTCACAAATGACTGGACCTTTACTAAACTGAATACTCACCTTGACTGAAGGATAGTCTTTAAGCACACCTAGAACATCATCTTTAGAGAGCGAGAAAAGCTCGGAAAACCCAACCGAAAGAACATCAGCCATCCGTCTGCAAAAACAAAGGGTGGAAGGGAAAATGAGTTGCATTGACAATTTGTAATTCTAATAGGTACAATTTGAAATGATCTCAGACTTTTCAGTCACTGAATCATAAAAAGCAATTACTATAGTAGGTGAAACGTTTGCAGTTGAATTAAATATCTTTATTAGTCAATAAGCATGATGGAAATCTAATCTCCGAGTGGAGTTTCTTGAATATATGTCGTGAAAATGAAAAATATGCCCTCGCAATCATTGCTAATTTAAACATTTTAACAATTATTCCAATACCAGTGATCGTTCTCCGTATCTAAACAAAACCAATCTTTCAACGATGAATAATTATATTGATGATGAAAATGATGGCAAAACTTTTAATGATGTTTCTCACCTATTACTCGTGCCTTCGAGATCGAGTATGCCTATCTCACCAAAATAGTCGCCAGATTTCAGCGTAGCAAGCACACGTCCAGATTCACTGAAAGAAAATGAATAGTGTGAATAGTGTGAATAATTAACAGCTGTTTTCATGGTTTTGTTTAGAATTATGGAAACCTTGAAATTGTTTGCGACGACTGCACAATCTAGAATTGTGGGTGTTATGCGGAACGACACTTCACAAGATTAACAGCACAATTAATTAAAAGGGACCCAACTTTCGCAATAGGCATGACAGGGGGCTGATGATAACATTAAAATCATGCAAACGTTGAGAATCGCTGGTGGGGTAGGAAGAAATTATTCAGGAACTTGAAATCTGTTGAAATGCAAAAATTATTAATAAAACACTGCATTTGACCAAGTATGTACCAAGTGTACAAACAAACAATCCTGCGAACAGAATTGGAAGAACGGATCATAACTTAAAGATGCATGTACCCTTTGCAAGAACAGAATATTATTAAACTCGTTTTATCCGAAAACTACAAATGAATGGAACAAACTCCCTAAGAGTAAAGTTAACATGAAAACAATTGGTTTCTTTAAAAAAGTTTTTAAAAACCCACCTCAACCTGCACAGTTAATTTCACAAATGCTTCTAAGCATGTATCACCATGCAACTTTGTGCTTGAAATGTCACAATGTACCCTTTTCTAACAATCATAGCTGGTGCGATTATTAGAACTTTTATAACTTCCTATATTCTGTATTGTGCAATGTGCTTATCTTGTTAATGTTATTGTTTTTATATCCGGGAAGCAGACTTGTACGGGTTTACTTAAACCTTTTTTGTCTTCCCGAGACATGTTTATTTTACTGTCTAAATAAATTCAAATCAAATCAAAATCAAATCATAACATAACTATGAGACACGGTATATACCAAGAAGTTGTTATGGGATATGTTCCCATGCACCCATTCTGTAAAGAAGTATTTAGATTTAAAGTCTAAAAATGCAATGATGCCCAAATGTAAGCGCTATACGTAACGCACAAAGCTAGATATGAAAGGATGGGGTCCCTTTGTGGTAACAGGCCGATAATCAAACGTATGGGTATCGGTAATGAGTCGTAATAATTTTTGAAAACTCACTCAATGACCTCGAGAAGACCATCTGAGATGATGAACATGTCCCTAGCAACCTCACCCTTCCGACACACCAGATCTCCTGGGGTGAAGATACAGAGATGCATCTTGAGGACTAGGTCATGGAGGACTCTGGAGGACACACTTCAAGAATGGAAACCTACAGGAACGGAGAAGGGGAGGGGCAATTAAATATTTCATTGTCCCTGAATAATCACAAGTTTCCAGTTTTAAACGAAAGTTATTCCACATGAAAATGACACGTATATTTCGTCGGAAAGAGATGTTGAACACTGCTGAACGTGAAACCAGAGCGGATCCAAATCATCCAGCTGACTGGAAAAAAAGTCCAGAGTGATTTTCCCCTTTCTCTCCTCTTTTTCATTATTCATTCATTAATTCATTAATTCATTCATTCATTCATTCATTCATTCATTAATTCATTTCATTCATTTCATTAATTCATTCATTCATTCATTCATTCATTCATTCATTCATTCATTCATTTCATTCATTCATTCATTCTAATTCGGTATATCAAAATAAAAAATTTGCCCTGGGAGCTGAAATTGTTCAATTTACAAAAATAAGACATAAACTTCCTGAAATAATTAACAGAGAACAAACATCATTGCAATTAAAATTAAAATCAATTGATCTAAAAATATCACAAAGTAGAAGGAATTTTCACAGGGGAAATGACCCTGTCAGCATCTGGATCCAACAACGATTAATCTGTCTTTAGAATGATATTTTCAAAGGAAATATTCAGTTCATCTTCTTCAGGGTGTTCTTTGGATAAATGACTCTCCAGTCCTACGCCTTATTGTTCCTTATCTTATTTATACCCTTGTCAAAGGCTGACTATACAAGCCACCGGCGTAAATCCACTTTGAGAAGTGGGGGGGGGGGGGGTGGTCGACTCTTTTGCCGATTTTTTTTTCTTCTGTCGAACTCACACTTAAGTCAAAACACATCCCTCACCCACCCGCACAGACTCCCTTACACACATTTTAATTTTTTTGGGAGCGAGCGAAGCGAGCGAGCCAAAAATAACCACTTTTCTGGTTTTTAATCGCATTTTCAAATAGAAATTGTAAGACATGATGGTCGTTTATGACAGACTATCAAAAATTTTACTAATTGACAAATCAAAATATCATTTTCTCCTTATAAAGTGTGGGGGATATATCCCCATCCTACCCCCGGTATTTACGCCAATGATACAAGCAAGTAAGACATCAAATTATATTACAAACTAATGATATTTTGATATATATTTACCCTTTTGAGTGTTTGAAGATTGACATGGAGAGCGAGTTCTGTGCGATGTTTGTCGGGGAGCAGACCCAGTGAATTGACATCTCCTCGCCCTTGTGTAGCACCACTGCAGATATAGATCGGAATATTTTTTTTTCATTTTATTTAATTCATTTCTAGATATAAATGAACGAGAGATTCGTAAAATTAATTGAGAAGCACAGGCTGGTCAAAGACGACCATAATCTAATATGATTAAATCCAGTTCTTTTTTATTCTTTTCTCGTTCTCAAACGGTTGAAAAGGGAATAAAGATCATAAAGTTTCTAAAGGTAAGATAAAAGGATATAGGTTTAATGCAAAAAAGAAGAAAACAAAGACATATATATGTATATTTTTTCTTCTTTTATGTTCCAAAAATTCGAAATACATGCATCATTTATGATTTACTAAATTTCGTTGACGTGCTGTACATGTAGGAAACTGGTAATTTTTGTTGAAATACGAAATTGTTCAATTTCTCAGGCATGCAAATCCTCGTTGAGGACAGTGAATATACATACCATATATTTCATCACTTCATTTATTTCCATTTCCAATAAATGAAATGCAAAGTTTGATTTAGGGACAAAAGTCTTTTTTTTAAAAAGGAAAATTAACGATGATAATTAGAGTTATATCATAAAAACTTGCATCACACAATGGTGTTTGTTTCATATTATGATAATGACGGAGGTGTTGTGGCAAAGTTGGCAAGAGCGCGCGCTCGTAATCAAAGGGTCGTGAGTTCGATACCCACTGATGCCTAGCTCCTTGTGTCCTTCAGCAAGACATCTAATCCACCTTTGCTGCATTCTACCCAGGTGTATAAATGGGTGGGGTGATAGTAATGTTTATGATGATTCATTGTAAGCGCATTGAGCACCCTTTTGGCGAATAAGTTTCGCAATATAAATATCTTCATTATCATTATTGTAATTCTCTAGGAGCCACAGCTTTAATGAACATTAATTCTCCTCATACATCTTTCCTTCTCCCAATGCTTCTCGGAAAATCGCATTATCGTCCTACTTACCGCGTCCATGTATAATCATACCATCTGAGGACCCGTAATTGAACGTCTCGAGGGACGTTGTTCGTTTGCATATAACGCTTGGCGTGATCCTGCATAGTCAAAGGGAAAGAAAAAAACATGGTTATTAAATGCATATTGTAACTGTAGGGTAACTGTTTGTAAAATAGTTGAATAATTATATTTAGAATTAATGTAATGTAGCAGACTAGGTACTGTAATTGTATATTTATCGTCGTAATGTTATGAAATAAATAAAGTGAGAACGTATCTTTATTCATTCATAGCAAGTGCACTGAATTATTATCAATATCATCATCATCATCATCATTATAATTATTATTATTATTATTATTATTATTATTATTATTATTGTTGTTGTTGTTGTGTTGTTGTTGTTGTTATTCATGTACATCAAATGGAAAGTAGATTTTAGATAGCACCTTGTCTGAGTAGTCAGAAAGGCATTTCATACTCAGCATGCCCGATACATTATGGGTCACTTGAAAATTATGATAATCAGTAAATGTATTTTAAAAAGACGATTTCAGTCAATTAAATGTATCTTCACCAAAAACAGACACCTTTCGAATACTACGATAGCAAATAGTAAGATTTAAGCTCTTAATGTAAGGATCACATCGTCATAGTGATTCGTGAAACGTCAGGGGCATTTCATCAACATTGTTGAAGCTGTCATCTGACCTCTTTCGAATTGGCTGAGAGCATTGCATGGCAACTGTCGTCAAACATCCGACAAGTCCTTTCATGAAACGCTCAGGTTTCTAGAGACAAAATCAAGTTATACTGCAAACTCCCTCCAAATGGTACTGGTATAATCTTGACCCAACTGTTTTTTCGCTCGGTATTCTTCCACTCCAAATTCTACAGTAATAATAATCTAGGAACTTTCTACAAGTTCTTCCTCTATGACCTAGCTCTGCCCTAACAGACGACATCCCGTGTAGATCATAGTTTTGGTTCATCTTATTGCATTTTCTTCTTGAAACAACAATCAAACAACAACAACACAAAAATACGAATCTGTTTCATGAAATGGCTTACTGCTTTTCTTCATAAAAATGACGGCTCCTTTTGAATAAACTTTGACTCTACTTAAAGATATTTCGAAGCAAAACAAACAAACAAAAAACGAAACAAAATCGTTGAAAAAAAAAACAAAAACGAACGACTCAAACGAACAAAACGAAGAAATAAACGAACAAAAACAAGATATTTTGACTTACGACATGGCGTTCAAATTCCATCCGCGTCGCATTACGATTCTCTATGACAGCTCCAACTTGTCCTGTTGGAGGAAATCAATCGGAAATTATGCGATAAATCATTAAAATATGACCATATCTGTTTTCAATTGAATGTAAAACTGAAATTAATCATTGAAATATGACCAATTTTTCATTTGAAATGTAAAACTTAAAATTATTTAAAGTAGCATATATTGATAAGGAATAACAAATAAATTCAACTTTACATTTTGATGTATACCTGTGTATGCATACTGATTTACGTCAAAATTTAATTGCATATTGAAAAATAAGTTTCTAACTTTTCACCAATGCACGTTTGCCATCTCAGTAGTAGGTATTCAATGGTTTGTAACAAATCTAACTATTAAAAAAAGGGGGGGGGGTTGAAGATAAAATCTATGTAAAAAGGAAAGCCTAAATGACCACTGGAAAGGAAAACTGTAAAATAATATTAATGTATAGGTTTGAGATCTTACCGACAATTGTAGCGAATATAAATATGCCCACCAGGTATCCAACGATCTGCACAAAATATCTGCGGAAAAATGAAATAAGACAAAAAGTTTGTATAATGATCGCCAAACACCGACTGGGAAACCAAAATGATAGATTTTTTTGCTGAAAGATTTATTATTTTTAACACTAATTCGTTACCTTGTCGAAGTCGTCAGTTTGTATTTGAGAAATAAATCGCCGACCATTTGTTTATGTTTACAAATTAAGTTACTTTCTTATGAGCGTGATCGGTTTATCAAAAACGGACACTCGACAAACTTGAAAAGTCGCGGCGAAGTCTCTGAGACGTCTTCTCAGTCGCGGCGACGTCCCCCGACGTCTCCGCAACGTCGCGGATGATAATAATCTCCACAACTGATGGAGACGTCGCGAAGACGTCTCCGAGACCTGCTGGAGACTGGAAAAAGTCTCCCTCCAAATTGAACATGTTTAAACTTCTCGCGACTCCCCGGAGACACGGCTAGTCTCAAGGACGTCCCGAAGACGTCGCGCCAGACTCAGGTCGCGAACTAGTCGCGAACTAGTCTCCAGGCCAGTGAGATATCCTTTTAACTGATAGACATGATAGGAAGGTTCGTTCATGCTGTATTCCGTTCTGTTGATAAAAGTTGATATTTCCACTGGATACAAATTAAGTGCTTTGAGATGTCACTGGAGTGAATATAATGTATAAACTAATTTATATACAGGCAGTGACAGTGCAAATAGACCTGTTTACTAATTTCATGCACACTAATGAACAAAAGTTTCCCTTGACAACAGGGAAGTTTGCCAGAAGCTTGTCCGACATAGCAACAACTGATATCTGCCAGATAGATTCCTTCTATTCAGATGCAATTATGCATAACAGGTGAATTGAACAAATGGTAACAAGGGTGTAGGGTTAGAAAGGAAAGAAACGTGCATGAATCTGAATAATAAGTAAACAGGTCTATTCAAATTCAATGAGTACGTGCGGTCTGGGAATAGATACGTCTTCAAACCGTGTATGATTTGTTAGACTTTTGGTAAAGACTTCAGATTAGGAGGGAGTTTGTTCCATAGTTTTGGAGCAGTGGAGCGGAAAGCTGCATCGTCAGTCATTGGGACTGTATGCGAGGAGAGTAGAACTGTTTCATTTGTTGCAATTCTTCTCTCTCTCTTTTTTCTGGAAAGATGATCAGACCCCAGTCTCGAGAGAGCTTACCCCAGATTTAAAAAGGGCTTCTTATTCAACTAATCCCCCTGCCGCAGGCATCTAGTAAATATTGGTTT
>CM057154.1:17858822-17917577 GCA_029962745.1 Echinometra lucunter | reverse complement strand
GCAAGCATCTAGTAAATATTGGTTTTGTGTAGATGGTCAAGTGAGAGTCCAAAAAGACCCCAATGCTTGCGAACCAAACATACAGTGAGCTACTTGTGTATCAAGTATAATCTATATAAGTAATTATCGACTGCAATGCACTCTACAATTTAAATGAATCATAAAATCATAATCTATGACATTTTTGTACTATTTGTCTTTAGTCAAAAGGGTTTTTATATTAATGAGCCATTTTTCAGAAATACTGATGAATATGATAACAATAGATTCTCACTCTATAGTTTTCACGTCACCTCTATTTTTGAATGCAAAAGAAATGCCCGTTTATCGCCGAAGAAACAATTCATTGATATAATACTTAATATCTACATTATCTGATGTTAGCTTTCTGACATCTGAGAGAGAGAGAAAGATAGAGAGAGAGGGGGGGGGGGGCAAGCACGCCGTCATCTAAATGCTTTAAAATCATTCTGCTGCTGTAACTACACAAGCATGCTGTAAAGTGCAACGTTCATCTCCAATACAACATTTGAAATTCTTCTCAGAAAGAAACCCCACCATAAAGCTTTAAGATACTCTCACTAGCGGCTAAGAAAGACACCTGGATGACTTTTTGCAAACCATATTCCTCATGCAGAAGCAGAGTGAAAACGCTCAAAAGCGCTCAAATGAATCCTCTGCATTGTTATTTCTCTTTTGACAGATTACCAGTGAAAAGGTCCTAAAGATAAGAATTGTTAAGTTCACACTCCCGATTTGCTATCTCTGTTCAGAAATACATTTTGATCTGTAAAAGGCGCCTAATTGCTCTTCTTAAATAGCGGTCGATTTTGCGTTTCTTTGGGAAGAAAGACAGAACCCTCGCGCTCAATTGATGGAATTTAAAAGAACTCGTAAAAAGTAGGAAAATCAATTTTGTTGAAGCCTGTATAGTAGAGTTACTGTTACATGATAATGAGGATGGGCTTAAGAGAAAACTGTTACATAACAATCTCGCTTTGTGACCCCATTGAAGGTTGATAGAGTAACCAAGGAACCGTGGGTTCTGAAAGAAGGTGTTTTGGTTGAGATCAGATGCTCATCTAAGAAATGTATATATGAAAAAAAAATACTTCTGGTACAGACAGTGTAGTGTGTGAATGAAAATGTCGCCAAACCTCTTTTTACACGAGCATGATGAGGCCGCCATTCATTTCTAGCCTATAACCGCTCACGATGGCGGTCTCCCGCCTTCTAAAATTCATCTCTTTATATTCAATGAAAAAATATGTATAGGCTAGGCCTATACATGATTATATTCCTTATTCCTTATGTTTATACGCTTTGCAGTATTATGGTTGTTCTTGTACATGATTTCCTGTTCATGTAGTACTTAAGGTGAAACTTTATTACTTCAAAACTTTATTTCATTTTGATTAGAACGTAGAAATAAAAGATATCAAATAACAACCCCCCCCCAAAAAAAAAAAAATGCCCCCCCCCCAAAAAAAAAAAAAAAAAATCTCGCCCATCCGCATTATACCATGAAATCAGTTTAAATATTTGAAAAAGTAAGAAAATTCAGAAGTAGGTTGCTTGATAGCAACGGGATTAATTAGTTCATAATGCTATAGTTCCAAATTACCGCTCTCTTATACGAAAGATGGTTAGTATCCAGATATGTTGGGTATAATTGAAAAGAAAAATAAAACTGTCTTACACAAGTCTGTTAAACAAGTTATTCGCAACGTTTAATTACATGTTGGTCAACTGGGAACGTACAACAATATCTTCAGTGATATCTTGATAAATGGATGTTCACGGTTATTTATTATCATTATTATCATTATTATCATTATTATCATTATTATCATTATTATCATTATTATCATTATTATCATTATTATCATTATTATCATTATTATCATTATTATCATTATTATCATTATTATCATTATTATCATTATATTTTATATCTTTTTTGGGGGGGGGGTGGGTCTCCATCTTAATCGTTAACATTTTAAAATCATGCATGAACTTTATAATGTGTCAAAGTAGTTCTGGTTGTTACGATGAGAAAAAAAATGTCTGTGTTTGTTTGAACAGTCGTTGCGATGCTATATTGTTGTTAAGTCTCGTTAACCCATAGAAACCAATGAGACTTAAGTATAGTATATCTGTCTACTTATTTGCTTAAGAGGGTTAAGTACAAGTTGAGGTTGCACGTATTATGTCTGATTATATTGTCAGAATTCCACACTGCGTGGTTTGGCCCAGTAACTTTTTAAGCAATTCTACACAAACTGTACTCATACTGATGCAAACTTCATACATCTACACTGATGACTCTAAAACACAAGTACGCATATATATGTCTGAAAGCAAAAGTGAGATAATATGATGCTAATAACCAACAGATTGCATTTCTCCATTGTCTTTCGTGTCGGCATTTTATTTGCATCCTTCTCGAAGGTGCGCAGCTTTGCGAAGCAGATCATGTAGCTCTCATTCACACAAGCAGACAATGGTTGTTGAATCATTAATGTTGTAGGAATATTGATTTTGTACAACCAGTTCGTCGAAAAAGCTTGTTTACACAGACCGATGATGCTCTGTCTAATAGTCCAATGAGTTATCAGATGAAAACTGTCTTTAGCGCGGTGACATCACGGATTTGCTAAAAAGCAGTTTTTTTTAGACTGGTGTAAGATTTACCGTGAGTATATCAGTTCAGTCATTCTTTCGTGTTCACCAGCTTCAGGAATTTCTGATGTTCGTCTGCAAGTCAAGAGTATCTCTGTGTTCTTTCTCGGGATACCACCGTACTTACAATTTTGTGTCAATATTGGCAAGGCAGTGTAACCTATGGCACAGGGGCGTCGATCAGTTTTATTTATTGGGAGGAACATTAGAAATTTGTCACTTTTCCTTTTTAGAGGTAACTTGTTTCTAGTAAAGCTCTTCTTACGCGAAAAACTCGCTGATAAGCAAGGGAAAATAAGTTGCTCGACTTTTTCATGTGTCTCTTTTTAGCAAAAGAATTTGCTGACAGTCTACTTTAACAAAAACTTCCATAATTCGGGGCACTTACGGTACCCTTGTGTTTCCCCAACCCTTTAATTTTTTTTTTTTTAGAGAGACAAGTCCCCCGCCCCCCCCCCCCCCCGATCGACACCCATACTATGACGATTTAAAGAAAGGATGATCATATGTTATATTCATACTGTAAATCAGTCACACACACACTATTACGTCAACATGATATATCTGGAGAAATAGGAAAGGTAAAACAAAATATCGACCCTTTTCAAAGACAAGGTTCATCCCCAAGTTAGTCAGACTCGCTTCGACATTGTTTCAAATTTGTATGTCGTGACATTCAACACTGCATGTTTTACTAATGCGCTATAATGGATTATCCTCACGCAATATCTGTCGTTTTACGGACAGCAATATTTTTTTGTGATTAACATCGCTCTACCAAATCTTCTTTTCTACTTTTATCTGTTTCACTTTTTTTTCATACGTTGTTTTATATTGTTTTGTTGTTGTTGTTTTGTTACGTTTCTATTTTGTTTCGTTTTTAAAAAATCTTTTGTTTGTTTGTCTGTTGGCGAAAGCAAAACACCTTTCCGTGCAAGTATGTCATAATTATTTCGAAGAAGAAAGTATAATCACTGGATGACATGGGCCCATGATGTCACCACCAATACAATCCCACAAACCTAATAGATAAATCAATAAAAGGGACCAACTGAAGGGCATGCAGGTCCACATTCCCAGTGTCGTTCAGGCTCCTAACCATCAATAGAATGCATTTGACGCAGTCCCCTCCCTTCTTGATTCAAGCCGCAATAAAAATAAAAAAATCGTTAAAGTTTCTTCGAATGGGTCGAGAAGAAAGATCTAAAGCTCATCGCTTCTTTGATCGACAACCCAAAACAAATATTCAGCAGGTGTTCAGTGTTCACTCTTTTTTTTTTTTTTTTTTTTTTTTTTGCCTTTCCGCCATTCACCAAGCATTCTCAGAGAATAATGCAATATACCATAGTCTATTTCATTCTCTGTCTACATGGACAGATTTTTAAAGAATGAATAAAAGTGTGTTTCAACCAAAGAACGGCGATACATTTTTTTTCACCTCGATTTTTCAATAATTCAAAGCAGGGACGGATAACATATTTCCTAAAAGGATGCACTATTCCGAAAAAATAAATTATTTTTTTGTATTTCTGATTTTTCTTGTTTTATTTATTTGTTTATATTCATTTATTCATCTATATCTATTCATTCTGGAAAGGGGGTTGTATATTTGATTTCAAGCAAGTGGTGCACCTGCCATTTCTACCTATATGTTCGTAGGATAGTTGTAATTTCTATAGTGTAGGAGCAGTATTTTTTGATTGTTTACAAGCTTGTGAAAATCACCGAAATGACATTAGTCGTCGGTGTAACAAGGTGACTAAAATGACAGTTATCATGATGCTAAAGCATATAGCCTTATTCATGTCTGATTACCTGAATTCCATCATAATCAGAGGATGATACGAGGGTGTCGAACTTTGGTCGGTAATTTGCGAATTAACTGTTTGAATTGTGATATCTATGTGGATAAGCTGCCAGAATCGAATCTCACATGGATCATGTAGGTTGTTTGCCTATGCTTAGCAACGAATTAGTTACTGTAATGACATATCAAATAAATATCTAAATAACAGCGAGATTGGGAAATTAGGAAGGTTAAGAAATTGGGTAAAAGCTGCATGAATTAGAGAACACAGACATGACTGGTACGACATGTACGAATGGGGAGTCACATTCTTTATAGCGACTTTGGACCATGAAATATATTGATCCAGACATTCTACTGTTCTGAATAACTGAATTAAAGAATCGCATAGTTAATGAATAAGACTTGTTAATTACCTTTAGGCTTACCGAATATATAATGATAATAATAATAATGATAAAAATAATAATGTCTTATTTACCCAGGATAGCCACTTCAGCATTTATCAGCTGATCTTCCAGCGGGTCCTGCATAACTTAATATGTTATTATTACACTTATCCATTGTTATATACCCAGCGCCTGGATAAAAGGAAGAAGGTCCCATTTTTTAAAAGTCTTTGGTAAGACTCGGCCGGTATCCATGAGGTGGACGCTCTATCAACTGAGCGAACATGCCCGGTTAATTGAGCATGATCACAAAAACCCCAATGTTTGCATGGGTACAAATTATATTTCATGTAGAACCACCCTGACCACAACAATTAGAAATACTAGAGGAAAACAACAAATATAAGTCTCTACATGGGACACGAATTAATGCTTTCAATTTGGGTCAGGGTTTAAAAGGGCAGAACCGCCCCCCCCCCCCCTTGCTTACATTAAGCATACCTAAAGTAGTATGTGTGATACACATCGAGAACTAATGCCCCTCCCTTAAATGTGTTAAACATGCATCTGAAAATCTAGTAAAGATTTTTAACAGCTTGTTTACTTGCTTTTTCACAATGTTTTTCTTTCAAAATTTTGCCCCCGCCCGATCAGAATCATTGCTCCGCCCCTGGTTTGGATCACGATCATGCTCCTTCGTTCCTGACTTCGTCATCGCCAGAGCAAGCAGATGGACCCCATCAAGGACTTCAAACAGATTGTTGTTTTTGTTTGGAGAATGTTTAACCCATTCTTGACAGAGGTCCACATTTTTTGGTTTGGCCTCATATCTTTTGATGCAAAGCCCTAAAAATCATACCAAATACATGAGCAGAAAGAGCAAAAAAAAAATTTACATTTACTGTGCCCATTTTGGTTGCGTCAATATTTGTTGTTTGATGCTGAAAATATTTCAAAGGAAAATAAGCATTAAAATCCTTAAATTGGCAATGTGATAGAAAGTTTAAAATCACCGTTTTCCCCTGCAAATTGGCAACTTTTTGACTTCTCATCGTAATTTCTGTCAATTTATATTCATTTCAGATACATGACGTTTTATAAGAAAAATGTAGCAAGAAAATAAAAATGTTGGTGTTGCCAATTTGAAGAATGAAAGCTGATCAAATTAGGCTTTAAATAATTCCTGCCACGAATGGGTTAATGAGTGCACGTATCCACTCTTCTTGGCAACAGATTATTCATAGCATGAAAGAATGAGACAATAATGAGACATAATTAGAAGAGAATAACAAATATCAGTCTATGCACAGTACGACGTGAATTAATGATACTAATTATTTTGGGTCAAGGTTTCAAAGGGCAGACCCCCCCCCCCCCCCCCTTTGCAGACATTAATGATTCCTATAAATGTATCAACATTGTAAAAACATACACATGTTCATATTAACGGCATCAGTGTGGTGTTTTATATTCGATTCATTACATTAATTTTCATCACATTGGGAAATATTGCATAGAAATGAGAAAAGGTATTACTTTGCACACTCGATGCATGAAATATGCATAATATAAATTACCTCAAGTAGTGCCTACAAATTGAATACCCCCTCCCCTAAATGTGTTAAAATGCATCTGAAAATCTCGCAAAGATTTTTAACAACTTTTTCACTTGCTTTTCAGAATTCTTTTCTCTCAAAATTTTGCCCCACCCGATCTGAATCTCTGCTCCACCCCTGACTTGGATCACGATCATGCTCCTTCATTCCTGACTTCGTCATCGCCCAGGTGGACCTCATCAAGGACTTCAAACAAATTGTTGTTTCTGTTTGTTTGGGGAATGTTTAATGAGAGCACGTATCCACTCTCCTCGGCAACAACTAATTATTCATAAAGCATGAAAGAAGCCCACATGCAATGGCAAGACGGTGTAGAAATTATGAATCATGTTAATTCGTGCGCAGTGACAAAGCTTGGTCGACACGAGCATCATGGAAGTAATTAATAATTCAATTAAGCACGGTTTCCTTCCCTGTGCATCTTCACTGCTACGAATGTTCTTCTAATCGTCAGGCTCGATTGTTTTAATGATTTAAAAAGCCTTTACATCAGTAGATATTTCTCCTTCTAATGTTTGGTTTGATTCTATGAGTTAATCAATTAAAATACTCCGAATTATTCAGGTCGAAGGCCAGCTGACAGATGTGTTTTCATTTTTGTCCATTCCAGCTTTCAAGACCATTATACTCAAGAAAGATGAAGACCATAAACTTGGGATGAAGGCCATAAACCCTGGATAAATGCTTCATTGGCGATTTACAATTCAAGTTCTCTTTAAAAATCTTAATTCGAAACTTTTATACTTTGGGCCCCGTTGCATAACACTTGCTATTGATATTAACTCCGCCATCAATGGTTATTACCATGGTAACATTGCTCAACAGCCAATCAAATTCAAGGTTTCCTTGGTAGTTATAATTGATGGCATTTAATGTTCTGTAAACATTTTGCGAAGTTCATATCATTCCTTATAATTATATACTTTGTTCAAGATTTGCACAAAATGTGTCGAAAAGCGTGAGAAGAAGAAGCTGGGAAACATTATTTATATTATCATATGACATAGCAGTCCCATAAAAAACCCCAACAAAACAGTTCATCGGATAACTGTAAGATTCCTGAATACATTAAATATATTTAATTGAACTGAGATGAAAGTTTTTTACTCACTCGATCTCGTTGTCGGGAGCAGGAAGGTCGCCAATCGTTGTCAACGTCAATGTCGACCAGTAGAACGAAGCGAGGTATTTATGAGGCAAGGTGGCATTTCTCCCTTCAGGACCTGAATAAATCCAATCATCTGTTTCAGAAGTGAAACCAATGGCTTCGCATATGAGAAAATAAGCTGCTCCAGCCCAGTGGAGTAGCAAGAGAAGTACATGGGTAAGATTGATTACTCGAAAGGTATTGGGGTACTGGGTACGGGTCTCCACCTTCATGTACCAGAACTGATACCTATAGACCCGAAGAAACCTAGGACATCTGACGATTGGGTGAAGGCGGTTGGTATCTAGCAGATAGAAGAGGTCGGTGGGGAGAAGGGAGAGGAGATCGACGATGAACTGCCATGATCTGGTGTAATGCCTTAAGAGTTTTTGTCCATCCAGAACAAGGAGACCCTGTTCTAAGTAGGCGGTCCGGGCCTGGACCACGATGTCCAGAATGTAGATGAAATCACAGAAGTAGTCTATGACAAACCAGGCAACACGACCTTTCTCCTGAAGCTCTGGCCAGGCTTCACGGGCGATCAACACCCAAAGATTGTACATGACAACGACGCTGACCACGGTCAGCCAATAAATCAGGAAATCACCATCTGGAAAGACGATTGTTTTCGTTCTCTCATCCTCGTCCTCATCGTCGTCTTCAACGACCTCGGATTCTGCGTTCTCATCATCGGGATGGGTAGAGAGATCTCCTCGCCTTGTGGTGAATTTCTCCAAGAAAGAGTCGACACGTTGCACAGGCACCTTTTTATTTTTCCGCTTGTTCTTGTCTTTATGCCTGACTGCTGATTTTAAACGACTCACAGCTTTGATGGAAGTCCAGAATCCCCTTGCTGAAGTCGGAGCCGTTGATGAAATCTCTGATGCCGAAGCGAAGTCATCCATCTGGACAGCCTCTTTTGGGTCTGTCCCCGGGATGACCATCCGTGGAAGAAATTCGGCATCGTTGATCGAGTTAAGGCACTTTTTCGACCCATTCACACTTTTCTCTTCTCTTGATATATCTTCTGCGTCGCCTTTTGACACCTTCGATGCATCCACGATCGGTTTTTACACTGCCATTTGCCATATTTTCATGATCTGCAATTGTAATTTTTGGTTTCACGTTCTCTTCATGTTCGTTTCCCGTCGTTGCTTCATTCGGCAAAATCTGTTCATGATTTCCTTCCGCATCGGACTGGAAAACCGTCCTTGTGTTTTTGTTCCCGTGGTCGTCGTTCACCATTTCGTTGACAGAGCGTTTCGAGGAGCTTCGTCCAGCCTCGGGGAGAAGTTGTGTTCGATCTGACGGCGACTCACTCCATGCTTGCCGTTCACTGCTCTCCCGGCTGCTGGCCCGCGCAGCAGTCGGCGGCAACACATCCCTCGGTTGACTCATCACGGGTTCTACTGACATAATTTTGCCCTTCCCATCAAAACATGGAGACAGGATAATAATGGATGAATGCCAAAGGACAAACAAAACATCCTTCCCAAGTCATCGGTGAGAGGTTATTGTAGATCATAATTTATGCTAAATTACACACTTTCACTGGGGTATCCAAGGGTTTTTCCCCTTAACGCGTTAAAAACAATAACATAATATTCCACGATATATTTTCAAATGCATAACGACGCGCTGAGTATTCACTTTATGTTGGTAACTAATTAAGCATTACAACAAGCCCACCACGAGGAGACTTGACGAAATCCTGTCACATCCAAGGATAGCAGCATATTTCCTGCAAATATAATATTCCTGTCAAGTTACTCGTCACCCTCTTGACACACATGACACTCAAAACCACCCATCCTAAAGTCCTCCAGGAATATTGTTTGGTCAGTGAGCTAGCTAGCGACAAATCCCATAGTTCTGAAGGCCTCGCGAGGAAGCACAGTAGAGAGAAAGAGAGAGAACCCTACAGATTAAACAAAAGAATCTAGACTGAATAAAACCCTTCCCCCGTTTGATAAATCGAACCGTCTTCTAATGCTTCGATCACACAAACAAACCGCAAACATTTGAAAATAAGACAGTGACTGAAATAACGGATTGCTTGTGCAGTGCTCAGCTGAAAGATCCTCAGTAATTAGAACTCTACTCGTAACAAAGTACACCTGAACCTGACATCATGCCTATAAATGTCAACTAGAGGATAATTATGATATGCAAAAAATATTTCGAAGGAATGTCATACCTGTGTACCATCCAAATACGTCCGCCTCCTAAACTTTTGGACTTATACCATGTTTATTTTTCAATGTTTAGTTTCCAAATTTGATAAACACGAACACTGTTCCTCATGATTAAACATGGGGGGGGGGGGGGGTCCTAAACTTTCAGGGACTTTTTTCCCCCATACACTTATAACCAAAAAGTTTTATTCACCCACTTTCACAACTATCTCAGAATGTTAGCTAGTATCTTGAATTCAATCTTCGCATCCTTTCAAAAACTGTTCCCTCTTTTGGGCAGCAGAAAGCTATAAAAGAAGTTCTCTTGTGGATTATTGATTATTCTTAGTTCTGAAGAAGCCCTTATTCATTTATTGTATCCTAATGTACGTGGTGCGTCCCTTTTTCTACTGATGATCCGAGCTGCAGAATATTGAGGTGTCCAGATGAATATCTAAATCATAACCACGGGTGTAAGAGGAGGAGGAGGAGGGGGAGGGGGTGTGAAGCCCCTAAAATTCTGAATTATCAGTATTCCCGCAGTCCCCACCTCGTCATGAGCATGATCAGGCACCCACCACCTTGTATTTTGGCACCTAGCATGCCAAGGGAAATGGTCTCTTTGTGTAGTTTCTGTAGTCTATATTTCGATGACTAAAGTACGCTATCATTATAATAAAGTTTCAAAACTTTGAACCCACCAAAAAAAAATGACATTCGACGAAAGACGTCACCCCCCCCCCATCCTCGCTGGTATCGTGTTGTATAAAAACGCCTATTTTATACGCATATAACAAATACTTCATTCCAAAGTATCCCTTTAATATGAATAATGTTCATTTATCTTTAAAAACACTCTGAAGATTAAAGTACATTAATGTTTATCCTTAATTACTGTACAAACAAATCGAAGATTGATTTGTAATATTATTGAGTCCTCAAATGATAATATCTCCTATGGTGAAATCAACTTCATTTGAAATGTGCATGATGTGTGTGTTTTTTTTCCAGTTCAGAAAATTAATATTTGACCGCAATGTATGGCTTGCTGAATTCTAACTATAGTGATCTTTTATGCTTTGATGTACTGCATCGAATTAGTAAGTTCCTATATGGTTTTAAGAGTATTCTTAGTACGTAAAATGAAAGTCTTTCTTAAAATTTTTATTCGTTATTATGGCATGACGACATGTGTGATTTTAAATTTTCTCACTTCAAGAATGCTTTGAAACAAATAATGATCGAGATAGGCTCTCTCTTCTTTCATATAAAAGGAAACCCGATTAAGAATCCTTGTTTTAAAATGAAGGAAGTAGGGCTTGGACTTCTGATATTTTATTCATGATTCGATTGAAATTATGGCCAGATTAGCAATACTGTCTGAACTCGCTGCACGTGGCCAATGTGTGAAACACTAAAGAGTCTATAAATCCATAACGGTTCGAGTGGTGTGCACAATAGCGTCTATACCAGCTCACGTTTTAAGAAAGATTAAAAGAAAGACACAAACATTATTTCCCATCGGGTATGAAGCATATAAACAATTTCCCCTGCATTTTGCTTCGGCGTTAAAGCTCTTCATTTCCTTCTCTGAAGTGAAATAACTGTTATCATCATTATGTACTGAATTACTATTACCAAATCATTTCTTCAATTATTCCTCACTGGTCTCAACAACCCGTTACCATGGTTTCTACACTATTAGTTCCCATGGTAGCGCAGACAATAAGGATCGTTATTCAGGAGAGCAATGATCCGTTTTGGACATGTCATAGATAGAAGCCTTTATCTTTTCTTCGTCAATTAGCAATGAGGGAATTCGAGAGCAAATTAAATTGGAATTACATTTTAAACGATTCAGAATACAAGTAGGCCTATGAAAACCAATCTTGCTAATTCTTAAACAGAAGGAAAATATATTATAACGGCAGTGATAAAATTGTAAATGATTTCAATTCGTCCAAGCTCAAATGCATAGACTTTAAAGAAAGCACGATTGTCTCTCCTCCCCTAAACCTTTTAATCGATGGTTTCAAGAGCAAGTCTTTTACTGTTATTGATTCAGTGTCATCTCTTGTCTATTTTTAAAAGACAATTAATAAATCGATCGTTCGACTGGAGTAGCTCAAGAGTTTGGACAAAGCTTAGAGCGCACCTGTAGGGCAAGCAAAATAGAAGGGTGGATTTTCGACCGATGTCAGATATGCGAGCACCTTATCACCTTTATAAAACGAATAGTGGTAGGAAGTTTAGATAGATTCATCGCAGTGATACATGACTCCTAAAACACAAATGTCGAACACAGTTCTGGCAATCAGTTTTTGCTGATACTGTAAACGCATTGGTCAGTTTATAATGTTAAAGCGCTTTATAAGAAACTGGCATTCTTCTTCTTCTTCTTCTTCTTCTTCTTCTTCTTCTTCTTCTCCTCCTCCTCCTCATTATCATTACATCATGAATATGATCATAACTGTTTTTACTATTCTAATGATGATGATCATTATTATTATTATTGTTATGATTATTATTATCATTATCACTATTCATTGATAGAAAATTGGTACTTTCTTCGTTGTTGTTGTTTTTTGTGGCTAGAGTGGAATAAAACTGCAAGAGTATAGAAAATTACAAACGTAGATGGGATGAGGGGGGGGGGAATGTTGTAACCAACCTCCAAGACAGACAGAAACTCAGGTCACGCTTTGCCTTCAAAGCCGATTAAGAGATCAGAGGAACCGGATTATAATAATCTCTCTTTCAAGCCATCTTATCTACCCCCTCTTAATCTCGTAACTGTAAACCGTTATAAATTCTCCACCGCTGTCACCTAGTAACTGGTCACGCGGGAATAGACAAGCAAGGGGGAGGGGCTGAGGAGCCCCCCCCCCCCCCAATAAAAACTGGATGATCATCAAACTAATGTGTCTTTATACAAACGTTTGGCATGTCTTGGGATCAGAACGGAATCCATCGGATCAAAGAAATAATTTTGAAAGAGACCATTAATGCTTAACCTAAATGCTAAACCTAACCTGAATTTATCGTTATTTTGATTACATCAAATGCAATTACAGACGACATTCCATTTCTTCAAACACACTTTTTTTTTGGAGGGGGGGGGGGCGCTAAGACTAAGACTTTGGGGAGGCTAAGCTAAATCTCAATGGAAATGTCAAGCTGACTAAGAAAACTTTTATTAGGCTAAATAAACAATGTAAAATTAATTTTCAAAGCTCGAAATGAAGTAATATCTTTTACCAGACTGAATTTTAAGACAATAAGAATACAAGAAAAAGAAACGTTTGCATACATTGGAATGTTTCATGTGAAAATCTGTTCCATTATAAGCAGATCACTAATTGGTGAAGCGAAAAAAGGCAGAAACAAATCCCCATACCCATGTTACCAGGTGAAATAGTTACCACCCACACATCAACATGATGACATTTTGGCACATTGTGTTATTTTTCTTTCGTATACACAGCTTTAGTTTGGGTATTTGTACTTTGCAATTTATGGCCTCAATTCCATGGTCTTTACTTCATTATACTTCAGGAGGGACATCACACATTCTTTGCGCAAGGTAAAAAGGTTTACCATCATGCGATAAAAACGACACCCTACTAGCCATCAAATGGCAATCCAGTGCTAATTAAACATTAGAACAAAGTGTAGCATTGCTCCACGGGAGGCGAAGCTTTCGTTTACTTTTCTCGCTTTTATGGTATACCCTTCGAATCATTATGGGAAAGACTTCCTAAACTGTTCCACAATGGTCGACCCATGTAAAACTGAACGATCCAAGTTCACAACTGGAGAGAGGGAAGAAATATTTAGGATCGTGGAGGGGGAGGTGGCAAACGGCGCTGCCTACAGCTACATTTTTATTTACCGGAGGGGGGGGGGGTGTGTGATCGAGATCGTGATCGAGAACCCCCCCCCCCCCTCCCGCGCTTTTCTTAACATATACAAATCTCTCATTACCAGTCCTAAAATATGCTGTTATTTTTTTCTTAACCTTTTGAGGAGAAATGGTATTCAAAACGTTAGAGCATAAAGAAGACCTATGCATTGATTTGGGAGATTCAAGGAAATCATTTTTTCAGTGCATAACATGCTGCCTAAAAATGGAGCAAAGAAATAAAAACTTATGCTTCACCCATTGGCGTAAATCCCGGGGGATGGGGGATATATCCCCCACTTTTTGGAGAGGGGGGGGGGATGGCGTGTACAAATGTCCCCCCCCCCACTTTTTAAGGAAGAAAATATATTTCAATTAATCAGTTAGTAAAATCTTTGAATATCTGTCATAAACAACCATCACATTTTAGAATTTCTATTTGAAAATGCGACTGAAAACAAAAAAGGTGGTTATTTTTGGCTCGCTCGCTCGTCATATTTTAGAATTTCTATTCGAAAATGCGATTAAAAATGAGAAAAGTGGTTATTTTTGGCTCGCTCGCTCGCAAAATAAATATCAAAATGTGTATAAGGGGGTCTATGCGGGTCTGTGAGGGTGTGTGCTTATACTTAAGTGTGAGATCGACAGAAAAAAAAAATCGTCAAAAAAGTCGATCATCCCCCCCCCCCACTCCTCAAAGTGGATTTACGCCGGTGGCTTCACCATTCGCATGAAGTGAAAACGGAAGGCCTGTGGGCAATAATGCGTAATTTACAAACTGAAACATTGTAATACTGTATATCATTACATCATATTCATCAAATTACCCAAGCCGAAAAAATAACCTCAAACATTCTTCAGCCTTCATCACGTCTCCTCGTCTCTCATTAAATTGGTATTAAAGTTTGTACTATCCACCATGAAAGTATAATCTGTATCGATTTCCGCGGAACATAATCCAATAAAATCAATCGTCATGTAACACCTCCTAAACGTTTTACGTGATGGACAATTACATTGTTGTGGAGTACATGTGTATAATTCAATTATTTTCATCACGCACGTCATCCTTATACTCTCTCGACAATGCCTTATAGATTAACTTCACTGCTAGAAGTTGGAAAAAACATCAGTCCAAATGTATGGTATTTAAGATTATTGGTGTTGACAACCTCTTGGAATAATTTTGTTGAAATTTATTTAAATTTTTATCACTCGTTATATCTGTGATTTATTCGTACGGCGGTACATATAGGAATAAAATTCTAATAACTTTATCTTGAAAATGATGACATTTAATGTCATCTTAAGACATATTGAGAAGAAAAAAAAAATCAAAGCTTATGACGCATAAATGATATTATTGCTATAATTATGCGCTTAACAAAATCCCACTTTAACATAGGCTACTTTTACATGTATGATACAATAACCCATTGTAGTTGCAAATATCAACTACTGGACTGAAGAAAAATGATTTAGTACGACATACTAGCATTAAGACTGGGTGAAAATATAACTTTAAGCAGAGTAATATATTACTATGAATATATATATATTACTATGAGTATATATTATCATGGCTTTATCATGTTCTCACCAAGAAAATCTTAGGGACGATGGGCCTGTTTACGGTAAGTTTGAAGGAGGGAGATAAAAGGTGTTCTTTGAGAAAGAGGTGACACCAAATACATTGAAGAGAGGGCAAGAGATATGTTGAGTGAACGGGAGGGGGGGGGGAGGGGTTAAAAAGGGAGAAAAAGATGAAGAGAGAGGCAAAGGGAGATTCTAATAAAGAGGTAATTCTGTATAAGAGGCCGCCATCCATTTCCAGTCTAATCGCTCACGATGGCGGTATTCTGCGTTATTTATCGCTTTAGTTCAATGTATGAATGTTTTATATCATGCTATTCTATGATATCATTGTAGACGATATTCTATTTGTGTAATATTCATGTAAAAATGTATTACTTTTTGTTATTAGAACGCAGAAATAAAAGCAATCAATGAAACAAACTTTCCAAACATAAAGAGATACACTTGCACTATGATGTATTTCAGTGAGTAGGCTACGGCATCTAATGTCAGAATCAGATGGTCATGCCATGAAAAGGGTTTCATCCCAGGAATGCCGAATGCAAAGAGTGAAATGGGACATAGAGAAACAGTTTACCGCCAAGTGATGTGCAGTCCGAATGAGGAGAAACTATTTGCTGTATACTCTAGCAGAATATCTCTTTATTTTAAAGACTCGGGGGAAGACAATAGGAAGAGGTTTATCACAAGAGGCAAGGCCATTCAGGAACTACTGCTATTCAGAGTTGTGTTTGAATTTGTTCTTAAATGAGGACGTACTGTGATGTTGGCAACATGAAAGATGCCCGAGGCTGTGGGAGCTTCATTGCTTCTTTTTTCCCGCGTTTTCAAACAAAAGAGGGGAGATAGAATGAAAATAGAAACAAAGAATTAAAATGACAAGTGTGTTGCAAGGATTCAACAAATTGACGGCAATTAGGATATTTGATGATCACGGTTCAGCAAAATGCAGGTGCCAAGTGAAGACCGGCAAGCGATTTTCATGGCTGGTTATGTGACGCTGCCGCAGCTCATTCGGTCTGTTTGCGAGAATTACAGGAGAGTGCCATTGTCGGCTGCAAAAGGACACTAGCACTTGTTTGTTTGACATGGCCGTAAGTGCGTCAACAGTAGCCATGAGGCAAAGTGGTAGCAAAGTCACACCCGCACCGCACCGATAATGATACTTGAGAGTTCTCAGGATACAAGTCATGTGATTTAAGTAACTTAACCAATGCCGACGCTAATTACTATTCTTATGAAAGGAATCAGTTTGCATCTTGTGTCTCATTCTAATGTTATAGGCTGCTATTGTTCCACTCATAGAATGTTAATAATAACCACATCTGGATTTCACTCCAAGAAGTTTACTTCAAAGAGGTCTTTCTGTAAATGGCCTAGAGAAAAAATAAAAATTCCCATTTGTTAGTTTGCTAGCTCGCTACTCCCGCTAGGAAAAGCTAGAAACAAAATGATTTCGGGCACGGCAATCATATTTCAGAAGCGAGTTAGCGAAGTATCGTAATATTTGGGCAGTTAGGAGGTTCACAAAATTACAAACAAACAAACAAAACAATCCACTGTATTTTGCTGACGAATCCATATATTAACGTATTTTGTAGGGGGAGGGGGTGGGCGACGCTGACTTTGCTCGCTTGTAAGAACAGAATGGTTTCTGGTTTCGAACGGTGAGCGAGGTACCTAAATCGATTCATGATTCAGCTCACAGAGGATCAAATAGATTATACAGTTATTGATATTTCGATGACGAAATAATACTTCTACAATGAAAAAAGGGTATAATTTTCTTCGCTCGCTACGCTCGCTCGATAAATAATTGTTTGATTTTTTATTCAAAGCAAACGAATTGGGCGAGTGAGGTGACCAAAATGAATAATTCAGATGTTCCACATGCTCACAATGTAATTTACTGAAGAGGTGAGTGTGTGCTTCCTCGCTCGCTTCGCTCGCTCGTAATGGTAAGAGACACGATAGTTTCGGACTGAAAGCAATAGACCAGGGACGTGCTGAAGTAGAGTCATTGGCAGCGAGGTGATTAGATATTTGATTGAAATATCACCTGAGCCTATATGGTCCGATAGTGTATTTTGATAACAAAATAACATATGTTTTTATTGCAAATCAAGTTGTAAGTTTTCGGCTCGCTCGCTTCGCTCGCTCGCAAAATTTAAATTCAGGGTATCTAGCAAGATGCATCATTTTCCAAAAATTTTTAAACGCTTCATGTCCCTAAAGACACCTTAATTGGAGATAACTGTCGTTATTGTTAACATGATAGAAATAACCACACACACCCGCACAAACTTTTCCACTCGGTGCCATGGCTGTACGCAGCAGGGGGGGGGGGGGGGTGCAGTGTGGTGGTTGCCCCCCCCCCCCCCGAAATTTTGAATACTCAACATTTTTTTTTTTACTGAAAATCGGTCACTTCGCTCCGTCGCTTTTGTATTTCTTCGAAATTTTACATGCTTTACCCCCCCCCGAAAAAAATTCCGAGTACGGCGCCATGCTCGGTGCCCCCCCCCCCCCCCCCCAATGCAATGATCCACGGTACGCCACTGACTGCGAGGGTCTAAAAAACTTCTTACTCTCTCTCTCTAAAAAAAAGAGTGAACGTGTTCACTCTGTTAGGGGTGAATTTCAGAAGAGAGTGCATTTAGAGTAATTTAAAGTGTGAATTAAGAGTAAAAATTGTGATATTCACTCTTTATCCACTCTTTGAAGGGTGACCTCAGGGATCACTCACAATCCCTGAGTGATCACAATCCTTGAGTGATCACTGAGGTCACCCCTCAAAGAGTGAATAAAGAGTGAATATCACAATTTTTTACTCTTAATTCACTCTTAATTCACTCTAAATGCACTCTCTTCTGAAATTCACCCCTAACAGAGTGAACGCGTTCACTCTTTTTTTTAGAGAGAGAGAGAATGAAACTCGGGGGAAATATCCATTTTATTGAAGAGAGGAGAGAGAGAAGCAACTTTCAAAAAGTTCCATCATATGAGAAAGTTATGAAAGTTTGAAAAGTCTCAATTTACTTTGTATGCCGCGAGCCTCAAATTGGTAGTGTTGCTTCAAAATGGCATGTTTAGAAGGGCAACTCTCAAAATGTTTTGTCATAAAATTTCATATTTTCTCAATTATCTCTAAAGATGCTGCTTGTATCTTTGCGAACTCATCATAATTTATGTTGTGTAAGATACATTTTTGCATGATATATCTTGAGCTAAGGAGCACCTCAACAGATAATGGGGGAAAATATTAAATTTTGTGTACAAAACATATAGAGTCGTCCTACTAACCCTGCCATTTTGAAGCAACATTGCCAATTTGAGGATTGCCATAGAAAGTAAATTGAGACTTTTCAAACTTTCATAACTTTCTCATTTCTTAATAGATTCTGATGGAACTTTAAAAAACTGCTTCTCTCTATCCTCTCTTTTCATTAAAATAGATTTTTCCTCAGGGTTTCATTCTCCTTTAAAAATATGTTTTGCTTTAAAAAGGGAATCATGTGTACAAGTTTTTACCTAACGTTTTATGATCCCACCACATTTACAGTGATTTCCTTTCTTTGTATACTTCGTTGTCTGTACCATGTTTTGTTGATATGTATATACATTTGCCATGTTTTTATCACTTTCTTTCAAATGGAGATGTGAAATTAATTCAATTCAAAAGTGCTTGTGGTAAATAATTACTTTTAATTACAGGTATATGGCACATACATTATTATATCATACATACAACTTATACAAAATGAATTTACAACAGAGTATGAAAACTTATATCTCCCTTACAAAAAATACTTAGATACAAACGCCCAATATC
This sequence comes from Echinometra lucunter, assembly GCA_029962745.1. NCBI lineage: Eukaryota > Metazoa > Echinodermata > Echinoidea > Camarodonta > Echinometridae > Echinometra > Echinometra lucunter. The sequence continues at coordinate 17,898,433 of CM057154.1, read as the reverse complement.
GTTAAAAAAGTATGAATAGATTAAGTATGCGTTACTAATTAGTAGCTAATGGGCAACGAGACCAAAAAAAAGTTTTAGTCCAGTCAAGAAAGAGCTACCAAATCTAAACTTTTGGAAGACAAACATTTTAAGCTAAAAGTAGAAAGGTAGCAATAAAGAGGTGTACTTTCTTAAGCTCACTGCACACTATACGATCCGACTGTGACCCGATTTTCGAAAAAATTGTTTGAATGTTCATATCAAATTCTATAACAAATTTTTCCAAAATCAGATCGCAGACAGATTGTATAGCGTGCGGTGGGCTTTAGAGCCCATGCATATTTCTTACTGGTACCTCTCACACACAAGTCTGAAGTCTGAACACATACAAATATAATAGATTAGTATAAGTCTATGTACATTATCATTTTGATTACCATGACTTCATACACACATATTGTTACATATACATGTATATGTACTACAAATAACACAAGCACACACAATTTTTCTTATCTGTGCTTAAAACACCAAGGCCCGTATTCTGAAAATTGTTTTATCTCTACTCTTTCAATTGTCATAACAAATTTTTAAAGGCGAACTCGTGACTGGTGTGAACTGCGCAAACTGCACTCTTGGACCAGCATGCAAGTCGAATAGGAGCGGTGTGAGCCAATGGCATACCCTATTTCTGATTGCTGTGACAATTAAAATAAGATCAAAGATAAAACAATTTTCAGAATACCGGCCCAAGTTTCTATTGCTCAAGAGAAATGTTCAGGCAATTGGGTTAAACCCATAGAAGTACACTGTCTCCTTTCAGTGACACTTTTGCAAATTTTTTCATCAAGAATACTAGGAAATACATATTATACAAAAGCAGAAAGAGAAAAATTCACTGAAAATTTTAAGTCCATTTTCAGTGCTCTATGTCGGACCATTCTTGAACAGCAGCAATTTAATCAAAAATAATTACTAAGTCTCTAAATTGGCAATGCACTGAAAATTAGATAGTCCATATTTCAGTGTGCAAATTAGTATTTGTTCCATTAAATTGTGCAGTTCACATTCACATTGGTATATGTAATAACATTACTATTTTTTTTTTTTGCAAACTATGTTGGAAAGTAAGAATTATTGTTGCCAATTTGAGTAGGGAACGCTGATTTACGAAAGGATGTAAAGGCGAACCTCATTACAATACAGGGTGTAAACTCCTCCGGACCAAGGAAAATACCTCTTTACAGTGAAACCTTGTTATATTAAGGCTAAAAAACAAAAATATGAAGAAGGTGGACAGGCAAAATTACCTTGTTATAACGATAATTTGTTCTAACATTTGTACCACTATACAACAAACATATCACCTCACCTTCCATTTTTAATAGATTCTTTCAATTTTTAAAATACAAAAAATGCTAGTTTTAACATTGATTTCATAGACAACATTAAATTCATTTCAAGTTTTTTTTGTTCTGCCTACTTTAATCAAGGAGTATCTACTAATAACTCCTTGCTTTATGCCAGTCTATGCATGTATCCCAAATAGGAAGACCATGTCTCTGCACATGTATTGAATGTACAGTTAGACCTATTTCAATCAAACTTCAGGATACATACTTTGGCTTGTTCAGATATGAGAGGGGAAATCGCAGAGGTTTTTTGAGGCATATTTTTGTGTACAAAATGAAAGGCAATGACGCAACGAAGGATTGCGCTTAAAACGTCTCGTACTCATTCACTTGCATGTTATAAAATGCACTTAAAAACACCCTCTGAACCCCCCCCCCCCCCCCCCCCCCCCCGCAGTTTCCCCCCTCATATTGGACCAGTATCTTCTTTCTCCATAATACCAAAAATGAGGTAGCCGCATGGATAATACACACAAATAAGATAAGCATGAGTTCTGGGCCCCATTTCATAAAACTTGTTATCAGTAACAACTGCCACATTTCTATGACAAATTTGCTCTCAGCCAATCAGATGCAGTGATTTCTGTAGCTTATATCAGTTATTGCAACTTGTTACTGATAACAAGTTTTATGAAACCGGGCCTGTGCCATGCGATTACAATGTGAAAGAAACTGTTGCAAAAGAATCGAGAAAGGTTGATTAAGAGGTAAATAAAAATTGATGTATACCCTGAGTTTTTAAATCAATACAAATCGGCTCCATTTTGTTGAAAAGCGCATGCACTGCACGCAGAATTTGGTATGTGGGACTACATGCCAATGTTCGGGGGGGGGGGGGGGGGCCCGAAAACTTGAGCTGTTTCTTGTCCTGTGTTGACTTTGAGGGCAACTGAACAGTAATCCTTTACAGGGATTTACGAGGAACATTTCTACTATGATATTCTTCCAAACTAACCTAAAAACCTGAAGAAACTCACAAATTATCTTTCAACTCCTCCAAGAAATCAAGCTTTGCTAAAATCTAGTTGGAGGAGACTTCCAGACACAGCATCTCTTTATAGACCTACATGATAAGTATGACTTGATTACTTGGCAAAGCAATGCGTTACATTCAGTTCTGTAAAAACACATTAAAGGAGAATGCAACCCAGGCATCAGTGTGCTCTTAGTGAATAAAGATGACCAAGAAGAGTAAACAGTGAAAATTTGAGCAAAATCAGACAATCTGTAAATTTTGAAAGTATAAGTAAATCCCTATTATGGGAATCATTGAGTTGGCAACTTTGCCAGCATCTTTGATGTCATCGTGGACAACTCTCAATTCATTTTGTACATAATTATTCAAAAAAATTGATTTATATGAAATTTCAAGTCAGGAATCAACATAATTCTTCCCAAAATGCTTGCAGAATTGATATAGCCATATCATACTCAAACAATAAATCAAAACAATTTTTATTTTTCTTGAAAATGAAGAAATGAAGAAAATGTTAAATTCTGTGTACAAAATGAATGGAGAGTTGTCCATGATGACATCACAGATCTTGGCAATGTTGCCAATTCAAGGATCCCCACAATAAGGATTTACTGAATCTTTCAAAGTTCATAACTCTTGAACAGATTGTCCAATTTTCCTCAATATTTTACTGTTTACTCTTCTTGTTCTTCTTCATTCACTGGAAGCATACTGATGTCTGGGTCGCATAATCCTTTAATTAGGCATGTACACCTAATTCTAAAAAATATAATATGAAACAAAATCAAAGCTAATGTATGGTTTAGGTGTCCAAACAATGCAATTCATTCAATTCTTGCAAGTGAGTTGACATGTAGAAAGATACAATTCTAAACTGTTTTAAAATAAAGGTATAGGCTTCAAGAGTGATTAGGTTTTGCAGTAAGTGTAGAGTGTAGACTAAGTACAGTGCTAGGGACAGGGGTGAAGTTTATGAATTAAGTTGCTGTCAGAAGAGGCTAAGAAGCAATTGCCACCAGACAATGTATTACAGAGTCATTCATGTCTTCCATTGCTACCAGACAACATGACAATCAAAAAAGTTTTCAGCCTATGAATACTTCTAAATGACGGTACACTCGAACCTGCCTTAGCAGCCATATTCCTATAGTGGCCATGAAATTGATTCCCATGGAGATGAATTATGTGTTTAAGAACCTGTCTACAAAGACCACATTTGTGTTTCCTTTGGGCAGCCATTAAAATCAGATTTCACTGTACCTTTCCCGGGACCTGATCCTTCTGCTTTAAGCACTCCCAAAATATCAAATGATTGATACAGTCTCTTCTAAATCAACTGATGAAAGTTCTGATTCATCCAGGTAAACATTCAAACAACAAACAGTTATCAAATCATTTCATCTGGACTTAACGGTTTGTTTCCGAGAACAATTTCACGTCAGGTCCTGGACACTGCATCAGCTCCCGCCACCAAATTAGACGAACCGATGAAGCGTCCAGGACTGGACGTGAAACTGTCCTCGTAGGACCAGACGAAATGATTTAATAATTTATTATTTGAGTCTCCTCTAAACTTCAGAGCAAAAAGCACACATTGCCCGTTGCTCTCCCGAACCGTTACATAAATTTCAAACACATTCTTTGGTTTTGTCCAACATCTGAAGTGGCATTATTCAGAGTTCATTCTAAAGCAATCTCTTATGTAATAATAACATCAATGACATTCTCTTCTGACATGTCTAAATCCTGAGGAGTGGAGACGGGGGAGACACTGTCACCATCAAAGGAGAAATGCAGTCGATGAAGAGGCTTATCATGAAGCTCGGAAAACTCCTGGAAGATCTTTTCAAAGGTTTCCATCTGGTGGTGGAAGAAGAGCAAAATTGAAAGAAAAACCAATTCAAATGAATTAACCCATAGCAGTACGTTATTTTCTTATGGTCTTTAATTAATCAGCTTTGACTTCGAAATTGGCCACAGTGGTTATCATTTTCAACCTTTACATAGCATGAACAAAAAATTAAAATGGATGTAAAATGAACCAAGGGAAATGACAATTGTAGAATTTGTAGATTATTTGCATTTAACCTTTAAACTCTCTATGTTGGCAATGCAGTGTAAAATATATAATTACATAAATTTCTTATGAAAACTTGCATTTTTTCCTACTAAATTTTGTGATGGTCATTCCCATTGGCTCATTCATATACAATTTCTTTTTTTTTTACAAAGTGTATGGGAGAAGAAAGCAAAACTAACTGTTGCCCATTTAAGGAGGGGAAAGCTGATTAACTTAGATCTTAAGAAAACCCTGTACTGCTATGGGTTAAAGTTAAATCTATAACTTGATGACAACTGGAATTCTCTGTTTCCCATAGACTTAATATAGCGACAACAAACATGTAATTCCTTAAGGCTTGTTGAGATTTGCTGCAACAAACCCTCGCAACATTTTTAATGTTCAGACATGGCGCATCAAACCACCCCACTTACGTTAATGAACGCGCATTAACGCATCAACTCTCAAATGAAAGAGATCTTTGTCGAAACTTGCGTCGACAAACTCATGACATATCTTGTGCAAACTCTTTAGAACTTTGATTGGTCCACAGCTTTTTGCAGCAAAAAAAAAATCGACATTTTTTGGCCGCCTCATATCCCATTGACTTGTACACTAAAAATGTCATGGGGGTTTGTTGCGCCATATCTGAACAAGCCTTCAGGCAATGGGTTAAATTACCTCGTCTTCAAGAGAAAAAGGAAAGGCAAATGATTCACATCATCGTACTCTGTCACAAGAGGGCAGCAAACAAATGTGAACGAAGAGTTCCTTTGATGGAACTACTGTATCAAAAGCTGAAAGTGTCGCAGTGGTTTAATTTTTCGCTAATTTCGGGATTATGTCCTCGCTAAAATTTCCATCAATAAATGCCTGTATTAAAGTATAGGAACATCATTCAAAACGTAAAAGTAAAAACTTGCTAATAAGTCAAAGTCCCACATCGCTGAAATATCTGCACCTTAAAATACTGGCTCAAACAGTAATAGTATACATGTACATGTATTTCCAAAACCCTTGCACAGCACATGATTGAAGGGACAATGAGCGCTCATCACAACGCACGTGCTTCACCTGGACTTTCGTTCACCATAATAAAACCCCATGATCCTGGACTCACCTTGGCTAATTTCTTTGTGATGGTTTTGCAGTTCTTCTCCTTTGTTCTTAGCGTAACCCGGACAAAATCTTCCTCGGTAAGAATAGGGTACCACGCTATGGCTGGCGTCACTCCTTCAACTATGACATAATCTGTGAAACAGATAGAGACAGGAAAGAGTAAAGATGATAAATGAAAACTGAAGAATAGAATGCATCCCAGCAAATACCAAAATATTGCAGAATATGATCTAGCAGCAACAAAAAACTACCAGTAAATCACATTACACTGTATGCATTAACAGTACGCTTTATTCTCTGGTCATATAAGCAGGGATGCCACTTAGAATTTATTTTAAAAAAAGTAGGAAAATCATCTGAAATGGGCCCTTTTGTATACAAAAAAAGGTGTTTTCTAAGGACAAAAATATATTGCTAAAGTAGGAATTCCTACTTTTGTCTGAAAAGTGACATCCCTGTATAAGACTATAGGCCCACATTCAAGCACCAGTGTAAACCTTAATTACACTTTATCAGTATGCTTTATTTTCTGGATATAAAGACTACAGGCCCACATTCACACACCAGTGTAAACCTTCAGGTATTTTTTTTTTTACTGAAAAGAAACATGGGAATGACTGAAAAATGAATCATGTATGATTTCACCCAACCAATCATGTGATTAGGATCAACGAGTGAGTTGCATACGGTAATACAAAATGATAAATTGGTCGAAACAGCTCCACAATTTACATGTATATGATATCGTTGCCTACAACATGATTATCAGAAACTACTCTTCAAAATGTACACTTCCTTAAGTCAAATATTGAGTGACTACGACAAGCCCTATATCATCCTCCTCCCTGCCCCTCCCTGCCCACCCCCTCAAAAACTACCCTTGTCCCTTTCATAATCCCAGTTAGTCTTCAGGTGATTATAGATGAGGGTAGTCAACTTCACATGGGGGGGGGGGGGGTTGTCTTGGGGTACTGGTGTACTGCTCTAGTTGTCCTAGGAGATAGTTGTTCAGGGGATCGTTGTGCTTGGGTGATTGTCCTACAGACAGTTCCTGTAAATAGTCCTTATTGAAACTACAATCACATTGTTAGCATGTTGAAGTTTGACAGTTGGGCAATTCCACAGCTTACTTCAGATTTATAGTAAAAACAATCATGTTGATAGTCCTGAATAACCAAATCCATGAATTAAATGAAGCTTAAACAAAAAGAAATTCCATTGTCACAGTCAGTATTGTTACAATGCATGTTTGATTTTACGAGACATTTCTGTTCTTTGAAAATGGCACCATTTTCTGGTAATTCTGTTACCAAGGTTGTATGCAACAATATCATGAATGGAAGTAGAAAATTGTTGGAATGAAAGAGTTCAAGTGAAAGAATGGGCATATTCTCATAGTATTAAATGGTAAAAAGGAAGGCAAGGTACAAAACAGGCACACAAACTCTAAAAATGTTAGTAACAGAATTGCATTTTTAAAATTCCGTTAACATGGAATTGCCCAGTTGTGGTGCATATAAAACACACTATAAATGGTTTAAAAAACACCTTACCAAAGATGTCCGCAACATGAAGATTGATAGAACTGGGTGTGTCCGTCTGAGAAATGTTATCCCCTTTCCTGGTTATCCTCACTCGTCTTCCTTCCACACCCTCAGAAACGCCAAGCTCAGTGAATATCCTCTCAAACGTTTCATTCTGTATGGATATGAATATTGGCATTTACTATTACTAAAAGGAAAATCTTGTGAAGAAAATCTTTTTGAAAATATATGGTAGTTTTTAAAAGAAAAGAGGATATGCAAAAGTAGAGGAGAGTCACCATATTTGCGGGTTAAGAACCCACTGCACTATTCGTACAAAAGTATAGGAGAAAACCCCAGTGCACTGATCCCAATGCACACCCCAAATCAGTTATACCGGGAGGAGAGACCCGAGGGTTACAGTGATTCAGTTCGCTTTTCGCCTCCCAGGCACAGGTGACGCCAAAGGAATAATAGTAATACTAGTAACAGAATACATCCATATCTGTAAACATCTTACCATCGGGTAATTCTCAAAACGTAGCAATCCATTCCGACTCCTCACTTTGACCGTGATGGTCTCCCTGGCGATAGGAGCGTCCAGGTCAATGAAATCTGACGGACTGGTCATGACAGGAGATATGTTATCCATCGCATGTAGTGCTTTTAACATCTTGTATGATTTCATCCTGCTCTCAAGATTGCTGCACACAAAAAAGCAAAAAACGGAAAATGCAAAGATGCTGGACAATTCCATGGTAACGGCATTACAATTTGTAATTCTGTTACTCACATTTTCATAGTTTGTGTACCTATTTTGTACCCTGCCCTCCTTCTTACCATTTAAAGCTGGTCTCTAGTTTTGGTAAATCTCAGAAAAGTATCTTTCATTACTGCAATTCATTGCCAAATGAGATGAAAGAATGTATCATAAAACCTTTATGATGTATAGGATACTGAATAAAAACTCATTTGTGAGGATGTATTTTACAATCAAAATGTCAAAACTTTAGTTTTTCGGACCCTCCCCCAAACATTGTCAACGGAGCATCACACAGTGCCTTGACAAACATAAAACCAATGGGCATTCCATTTGCCCACACATACACAGCGAATTGCTGTGCGTTTTAGGCCAAGCTCGTCGGCGTGGAGGTGTCAGAGTGTACCGCTTTGTGGGACCGTTATATTGCGTTTCACTCAGACATTTACAGGTACATTAAAATTTGTCAGAATTCATGGAAGGAATGTCACACATTTTCACACATACATGTACATCTTTTCATGCAAGATGGACAATATGAGACTATATTTGATCAGTTTAATGCCAATTCTCCTTTTGCTACCAAAACTAAAGACCAGCTTTAATGCTCTGAAAATATGTCCATTCTTTCACCTGAACTCTTTCATTCCAACAATTTTCTACTTACATTCATGATATTGTGGTAAGTGGTAATTGTACCTTGGTAATGCAATTACCAGAAAATAGTGCTACTTTCAAGTAACAAAAATATCTTGTACAATCAAACATGCATTATGCCAATACTGACTAAGATGGTGGAATTCTTTATTTTTTTGCTTCTTTGAATTCCAGGATTTGGCTATTCAGGACAATCAAATTGCTTGTTTTTACAATAAATCTGAAGTCAGCTGATTGTGCTTCCCACCTTGTGTCTCCTTATATCCCAGTGATGACTCATCTACAATTGGTAAAATGAAGATTCTTCCTGACTTTATTCTTTACAGTATTACAGAAATCTTAAGTCCAGATGAGAACAACATAATTATAAATGAAGACTGAAAAATGAAATTTTGGACTTCCTTTCTCTATTTCTATTTTTTGTTTGTTTCAGTTCTCCTTATCTTTCTTGTTCACAATTTTCACACTGTATATACTTGTCTCTCCTTCCAGAAAAAAAAAATTGGTCCAACTTTATAGTTGATATTCTTGCTCATATTCCAAATAATTATATATCCAATCAAATCAAAGAGCTTTACAAACAGAGACTTTCTTGTAGTATACTTTCCACTTTTTTAGTTTTGTTATAAATGTACATGTACCTTTGCCACAGTATAAGCATGCTGTGTACAATGGGACTTTAAAACTGACCATAGGTTCACAGAACGGAAGGTGCATCAAACTTCAGAAGACAAAAAATAAAAGGCATAGGACAATAAGAATGAGGATTTTGAACCATGAGGTCAGGGAAGAGCACAAAACTTGTGCATCACTTAAGAATAAGTCACAATCTATGTACATGCAGGTGCGATGTCGTCTTTATACTTACTGCAGAGTTATGGCAGCGCTTTTGTTCTTCCTCCTTATCTCTGCCACCATCTTGTCATCAAACTCCGGAGGAGGGGGTGGGGATGGTGAGTCACCATTTATCAGGTTCTCATTGGATTTCCTTGGTGGACTGTCAAAAACAACCAAGGAATGTACTCCAAAAGTCAGAATTTTCTCTGAAAAAAATATCTAGTTGTTACAGAAACTTTTAATAATTGATCCAAGGAGTGACAAGAAGATTAGTGTTGATAGTTCACATATCTATACAGTGAAACCTGTATATAAAGCCCGCCGCACACTGCACGAGCCGACTGCGACCGGATTTTCGAACAAATGGCATTTAGCATTAAATATGAAAGTTAAAATAAGTAAAATCATCTTATTTGAAGTTCAGAATAATGATAGGAATACTAAAATCGAAATTTTGGTTAACTGCAAGCCTTGTGGTCGTAGTAAAGGCCAAATCGGCTTCAAATCGTAGCTGATTGCAAGATTGCTATGATGCCACCACGATTTGGAATTGAGTTTGCTTTTATTCCTTCAGGGAGGCTCGCAATAGCCTGGAATTTCGATTTCTGTATTCATACGACCATTCGAAACTTCGATCATTAAGATCTCGCGTGTTTGAATGTTCATATCGAATGCTATAACAATTTTTTTCCAAAATTGGATCGCAGACAGATCGTACAGTGTGTGGCGGGCTTAAAGAGTGCTCAAGGGAGACAAGTCAGACAAGAAAAGTGGTCTTTATGAGCAGGTAGACTTCATGAACGGATTCCTTTAATACGCACATTTCAATGAGGAAACACTGTTCAAAGGAAACAAAAACTGTGATCTTTCTACAAAGGTGACTGCTAAAACAGCTTTGTGTTCATATGCCTTTGAAGTAATTCCATCAGTTGTGATAGCTCTAAGTTTAGAGGGAAATGATGTTTTCTCTTTACATTCTACCTCTGCATTCCACTACGGAAGTCATACCTGCTTCTTTCGTCATTGTGTCAAAATATCAATCAAAATCTATCAGACTGGAGTTTATGAAACCTGCGTCACCAATTTAGCTCTATCTTATTCATGTCAGAATCTACAAGATGACAGCAATTCTTGAAAAGATGGCCTGGGTAATGTCAATTAACAGAATTATTATCATCGATATTAGGCCCCCCCCAAAAAAAATTGTTATGTTGCCCTCACACGCACAAAATTTGAAAATTGGGTCTGTCTGCCGTTTTTTTGTTTTTTTTTTACTACCCCACTGGACTGTAACTGTAATGCACGTGAGCGAGCGCGAGCCGACACTCATGTGCAATATGTGCAGTTGTGTGAAGTGAGAGAGTTGAGTTTTCCAATATTTTTTATGGGGAAAACGCGGGCAGAATGCAGTCAAAACACATATAAGTGTTTTTTTCAGCCACTGCATACAAAGTTTAGCAAATTCTTCACCCAAATCGGAGATTTTCTCACAAAAATGGTGCGTTTGTATTTTGGGGTCTGCTAAAAAAAAAAAAAAAAAAAAAAAAAAAAAAAGAAAAAAAAAAACCCAACACTGTTTTTTCGCATTTTACGTTTGGTCGACTGAGGGCAACGTAACGATTTGGGGGGGGGGGGGGGGGGGGCCTTATCAATAATAGTAATTATAATAACAACAATAATATTAATGATAGTCATCATAATCATGATAATAATAATGCTGATAATAACAATAACTATGATAATATTCTGTTCTTGTATATTCCACATCACATTATGATCTAACATTTCTCTATGCACTTCCAATGGACTGGATATTATTACCCTGGCTCAAGCTCCAACAACCGTTCAAGGAACAAATCCCACCACATATATGCACTTACTCAGTCAGGGAAAATCCCTGTTTTGAGGGAATGCTGAGTTCCTTTGTTTAGGGAACAATGACTCATTGAAGTTCGCTCTGACTGGGAAGACCGCTGTGAAACGTGTACACAGTCAATTGCTTTCACTTGACTGCTGTCTTTAAAAAATTCATATAAAAAAAACCCCATCACTTGTGAATGTTGAAAATTTGCTAAATGAAAGATCGATAATGAAACTAACTCCACACGAAAAACAAATATTCACAAGCAATGGGGGGTTTTTTATATGATTTTTTTCTAAATTTATTTTGTGATTTGGCGAACCGCTGAAAATGTCCCAGGCGTTCTATACTTTCTGCGGCCGGATTGTGTAATCAAGATGAAGAACTGGCCACACACGCCCTATACATTATGTATGGCGACAGATGCGGAGAGTGAGAGAGAGAAAGAGAGAGACCGCGAGAGAAATTTTGTAATTCTCACTCGTTGAAGGGGGTCATTAGGTCATCTCCGCTGGCCATTCGATATAAAAGTAAACAATTCAATCTTCCCTCGAAACAGGGAGTCTCCCTGACTGTTACTACAACTGGGTTAAGTCTTGCAAATGCAGATTAATGTCATACCAAAGGACATTACTGCTGTGGCATGGATTTGAACCATGTACCTTGTAGGCCACAGTCTGGAGACTTGTCCTCTAGACCACAACACCTCTCGACCCATTGCCAACAAGGACTAGATGGTTCCCTGCGTTTAATAGGCCTTGAGAAATAGGGAACTTTAGTTATAAAACTTGTTATCAATAACAAGTTGCAATAACTGTTATAAGCTACTGAGATCCTTGCATGCTGATTGGCTGAGAGCAAATTTGTCACAGAAATGTGGCAGTTATTACTAATTACAAGTTCAGGGCTTAAATTAATCCAAGGCCACCAAGGCCACCAAGGCCATGGCCATGGATGCCCTTTTGACTGGCCTCAATGCCCCTCTCATTGGCCTTGGAGATTGTTTGTGCCCTTTCTAATTCTTCCTATTTATGCTGTAATATAGGGATGTGCCCTTACAGAAAAGTGGCCTTGCCCTAAAATGATTGAAATTTAAGGCCTGCAAGTTTTACGAAATGGGGTCATTATGAAACTTACCTTGCCAGGACGTCAGTCACTTCATCATCCTCATCATCATCACTGTCAGCATACCTCTTCTTCTTCTGTTTTTTCTTTTGCTTTGTTTTTGTCTTTCCTCTTCCTTTACTTGGTCCTGAAAGTTTGGCCTTGAATTCTTCCACATCTTCCTCTTCATCTGCATTACAAGAAGCCATTCAAAATGAGAAATAATTCTTATCATGCATGAGCTGATGAAAATCATTTGAACGAAATTTTGAAATCCATTTAAAAAAAACAAAAACAAATGAATGTGGGGGGGGGGGGGGGAGAGGCCAGTACATGTAGACAGAGAAAATAATGAAAGAGGAAAAAAAAAATAAAAGAGCAGGAGGGAAAGAGACAAAGTTATACAACAGACAGACAAAAAAACCCACACAAACAAAAAAGAAGGTGATCTTTATGAGTACAGGGAGAAACACAGACATACAGGGAGAAAAAGTAAAAGAGACAGAGGGAAAGAGACAAATGGAGACAGTCAAAAAGACGGAAGGTGACTATCATAGTCATTGGAGGGAGAAAACAGACATTCATGTGGAATAAATAAAAGAGGCAAAGGGACAGAAACAAAAAGAGACAGTCAAAAAGACAGGTGATTTTATATTACATCAGAAATACAGAAAGAGAGAAATAGAAAAAGAGAGAAATAAAAGAGACAGTGGAACAGAGACAGAAAGAGAGAGACAGAAAAAAAACAACAATAGAAGGTGGTATTATATTTATTAGAGAGATAAACACAAACACACATACAGAAAGAGAGAATACCAGTATATAAAAGAGACAGAGGGGCAGAGACAAAAAATGGAGACAGACAAAAGACAGAAGGTGATTATACAGAAATACAGACATAGTGAAAGAAAGGAAAAAAAAAAGAAACAGAGGGATACAGGCAGAAAGACAGAAACAGACAAAGACAGAAATAGACAAGTACATGTGGCTCTGGTTTTTTTTAACATATGTCAAATGTGTCACCCCTAGGGTGAAAAATGAAATTATGATTTACATGCATCAAACATGGATTTTAAGCAACAGCAGTATTCATATATTTGTAGAACGCAAATTTCGGAGCTTAGTCTTTCTCTATATTTGACAGTTAAAAATGTATGAGAATTTTACAATTTTTCTGCAAGTAATAGCATATGTCATATGTGCGTTTTGAAACTCATTGGTCACAAACAACATCAACAATATACATTAATCTTTAAGGATATATGTTTCAGAGATTGTTTATGCTAAATTTTGAGTTCCTCTCTTGGAAAATAGAAATTTCATGTCACTTGGAAGTAGAAAATTACCCTTAACTTGAGGTTCTGACACTGAAAAGTTTATTTTTCATACAGAAGGATAGATTCTGGTTAGCTCAAACATATTTCATTTTGAAAGCTGGTGATGTAGAACAGAAACAAGTGCATCGTCTGATAATTTGCTAATGCAACTCTGCAACTGTTTCGGACGTTACAGTCCGTTAACATTTGTCAACATTGTAATGTAGTGTTTCTCACTTTTATTGTTGATTTCTTTTCATTTTATTGGCCTGATAACCAACAATTAGATATCATGCCAAACATGAATGCACATTTAGTTAGCACGTGTACACATGTGCAAATGAGGTTGCCTCTATCACCTCAATTTCTCTAAAATGGGTACCAAAATTCCACTTAAAATGAGTAAGTAATGTAAGTTTGCAGTGTATGCACCTGATGGCAATTGTAGGCACTAAGTACTTTCAGAAAATTCAATTAAACACATGCCCCTTTAGTATATTTTGAAAGAAAATGTACACACATATATCATGGTTTGTTTCGGATGTTACATGATGTTAACATACGTGTATCAATCAAATCAATTTTTTCTTGATCATTTATGAGTGATTTTGATCTTTAACTGTAATTTTGTAATTCACTGCACATGTATTTCATTGTTTTATGTCATTCTATTTATAATGTACATATACATGTAAAATCACTTGGACTGGAAAAGAAGACCTTCAGGTTATAGTCAGAGAAACTTTTTCCTTTTGTGGCATTCTGCATTGTGTTGTACTGTTTTCTTGGGTGCCTTCACCCCAGTAAGATACATGTATGCTTGTAGAATCTGCTTAGATTTACATGTAATCAGCTTGTTACATTATAGACATAATTATATATCATTATACTGTATAAGGCCTTCTAAACTGCTTCTATATGAAGCATACATGTATGTTCATTCAACCACAATAAATCCCAGTAATGATTTTACAGTCTATTTAATTATTTCACTTTCACTTTCCATATTCTGTGAGCCTTTTCAGTGTGATTACATGTACATTGAAATTGTATGACAGTACTTTATTCATAAAACATGGCATGTAATTTACATCACAAGTAAATGACAGTTTACATGTTGATTGCTGATCAAAGTAATAGTATATATATGAATGACTTACAATTATTCCCTCAATTACTTATACAATTATTCCCCAAATATCTAGGGTGAAAATTGCCTTTTCCCCACTTCCCCTCAAATTTGGGGGAGACAGTTTGATTTACTAATGCTTTACAAATATTTGAATCACATACTCTCTGATGTGTGGACTGGGAGTATTTCAGCTTTGTGATTTGTTGCCGACAAAACAGTTCTAATTGACCCAGTGCACACTAGACTTATGACATCATACACATAATAGCCTCCAGTAAGTATATAACTGATAAAATGTAAGCACAAAACAAATTCAATAGCAAGAGAAGAGGTTGAAAAATCTTAAATGTACCATTCTGACATTAACCCATAGAGGTACAGTGTGTCTCCTTTAGGAGACGCTTTTTGCAGTATCTGCTGATCCAGAATGATGGGCATTACATACTATACATGAGCAGAAAGAGAAAAATTCACTGAAAGTTTTGAGTCCATTCCCAATGCAGTATGTCGTTCCGTTTTCGAATTAGAGCAGTTTAAATGTAACTAATCATTAAACTCTTTAAATTGGCAATGCAGTGAATATTATATAATCACTATTTCCGTATTCAAATTGGCAGTTTCAGCCTAAATTTTGCAATCATGATTCATTTTGGTTCATGTTATATCTATATTTATTTTTTTCAAATTGTGTAAGAGCGGGAAAAAAATATATTTGTTGCCAATTTGAGGATTGAAGATGATTAATTTAGACCTCTAAAAAGCTCTGTACTTCTATGGGTTAATCTTTGTCCCTCCTTGGAACTGGCTGGAATATTAACATGTATGTTAATAGTACAATGTAACGTCCGAAACACGCTTATAGCATACCATAATGCACTGTTTATGGTCAAACAAAAATTTATTAGGCATTTTTGTTCTGAATTTTTATGGCTGGATAATAATCAAAGGTACATGTATAATAAACCATCCAGCAATGCTTTCTGTCACATACAATGGCTTCATACATGTACATTGTAACTATTTTCTTTAACAATTCAGTTAGCAAAAAGCACAGATATTTAGTAGGAAAATTAGTGTTTTTCAGTCTATTCAATTTTTTTTTTTTCATATGTCAGCCTTGATAAAATGATAGAAATTGTTTTATCACCATTTCTTAACATTTGGTAATTATAATTTAATGAAAATTTAAATGAGATTTGCAAATTATGTGTTAACAGTGATACTGTGTAACATCCGAAACACACTTTATGCGAATAAAGAAATATATTACCTGCAAAAGACCTAATTTGTGTCCCATTTTATGCTAAGACTTTCCAATATCATATTTCATAAAAAATGATTCACTTCAGATGTCACAAATTTTAAATTATCAGCTCAAAATTGGTATTTTTGTTTTGGACCTTACAACTGTTAATGGAAAACTTATTTTGCTTCTAAATTGGTGCTGTAATAAGATTCTTCATTCCTTCCTGCTTTTATGGGTAGCTACTCAAAGGCCCTTCTATTTAAAGCAAAATGATAGAACGGTAGAACTGCAATCTTTATGTCAATCACTGTTTCAAAATCAAAATAGTTTCAGACATTACAAAAGTGTTTATGGAAAATGAGACAACTTTTTCATTTTCTGAGAAAAAATTCAAGAACATCCTCTCCATCAAACTGATGCTTGATACATTTTGCAGAACAATCACAAAGACATGTACCTCTCTTTTAGGGTGACAAAATTCTGTAAACAATTTGCTGTTCTGGGATACCTCATGCAAATAAGACAATGTCGGAAATTTTTTCATTAAGCTACATGGGAGATCAATCTAGGTCCGTGCTATATGTTAAAATGAAAACTGATCTCAAGCTATGTACTTTTACAAATTCATTAAGTCTCAAAGTGCATTTAAGCTTTTTGTACATAGTTTAAAAAAAGCCATGTAGCTAGGCAGAATAACAGACTACAAAACAGAGGCTGAAATGCAAGAGACATAGATGAAGGCCCAAATTCACAAAGGTTTAAACCCTGGGTAAGGTTTAAACCTCCGTAAGCGTACTAAAATAAATCTAAATACATGCACACTGCCCATTCACGCACTTAAAGAAAACATATGATAGGACAGGACTTGGTGTGCACGCACGATTAAAAAGCAAAGAAGGGGGTTTGAACCATCCCATAGTTTCAACTTCTAGCGTACATTGTAATTCCGCCAAAGGACGGAGGCAGGAGAACTCACCTGACTCCAAGTCCTGTAGATTTGGTCTAGGGGCCTTCAGCTTCCCGTCCTCACCAAAGGCAGTAAAGAGATTGAAGCTCTTCAACTGATCCACTTGGACATTCCTTGTTCTCTTGTGAGCCATCTTTCTAAACAAGCTGCAGAGGAAAGAAAGAGGATGAGAGAAAATGACTTTGTAGCACTGGAAGTGTTCATCAATGTATTACTAATGAAGGAACAGTCATGTGAAATCAATATGAAATCAAGATAGTTGAGAAAAGGAAGTTGGCATGGGATGAAAGTCAGTAAAGAAATACAAATAGGCCGAGGATTTTAATAACTCATAAATAATGTTTCTTTAAACTTTAAAGCAGCGAATGAATAATTTCATTTTCATCCTTGATAAACTTTCACAAATATTGACAAAATAATTCTTATTCAGTTTTGTAAAGTCACCCACAATACTTACCCATTTATGTACTAATCTAGCATTTGAATCTCTTGACATCAGGGAGCAATTTGTGGTCAGCTTTACAATAACAGCTAATTAGCATAAATTTGTAGAGAGAGCTCTGGTGATGATGTTTTTGTGACTGCCACACCACAACTGTGAAATGATCAACCACGATTTGTTCGCATGTCCCCCTCCCTAGACGTTTTTTAAGAAGAATCTCAAAACTGTTCTTTTCAATGCCAATCTGTAACTGAATGTAAATACTGTTTGTACAATAACTGAAATCGAGAGATAAAACTAGGGCTTAACCAATATTCGCATCGGAGATCGGTGACTGCCGATTCTTGGCCCCATCGGCTAAACATCAGAATCAGTAAATGTTTCGATGGTGAGCCGATGCGGAACCGATGCAAGCAACAGAGGTTTGGCGGTTACAATCACACTTAGACCCCTTTTACACCAAGCCTTGGGCCGCGGCCTGTGGCCCGGCCTTGGTGTAAAAGGTCAAAAATCAAATGCGGTGCCAAATGCGGGGCCAATTTCGGCCCAGCTCTGGAGGTAGTCTCGGCCACGGCCAGTTTTGGTGTAAACGCGGAGCGGGGCCAAATGCGGGGCCATCTTCCGTTTTCAATGACGTCATAAAGCCAATATTGTAGAATCACAAACCGGGCGCACAGGGATAAAAAAGGCTTTGTCATATTGTAGAGCGCTCCTACGACGAAACTTTGAAAGGATCTAGATACAGGAAGCGGCTGCGGTCCCGGTGTGAACGCACAAAATTGCGGGGCCCGGCCCCGGCCACTTGGTGTAAAAGGGTCTAAGACACTATGTTATTTTGCATTGCGGGCGTAGCAGATGGGATTAAATGTTTGTTATTGTATTACTCATCTCTGCTTTAGCCGCGCTCTGCGCTGCATCGGTATCGGAATCGGATGTAAAAACATTGGGGATCGGATCAGCAGCAAAAATCCATATCGGTTAAGCCCTAGATAAAACCTTTGTGACGATCAAAGTTTTGCAAGTTGCAACACAGACTGTGGCATGAATACACATTGCTTGTGCAGTGCACACACTAGCGATAGATGTTGCAGCACAGAGTACAAGTGGGAATTCAGACGAGTGTGGCTGTATCCTCATGTCATTGCTGTGGATACAACAACTCATCCTGTGTATACTACACGGTCAATGAATTGACCTTGTCCCACAAAAGTGACAATTCTGTACTGAAACTACATAGCATGCTTTTCTGTTGGTTACTCGACTTAATGTTGTCGACCTACGAGTCTGATTTTCTTCTTAAAATTCACCATTTTTAGTTCATTCATCAGATATGAAGCAGAAAGAGGAAAATTGAGAGTCTCAGGAACATTGCTGGTAAGTAAAATCAGAACTTTTTTTCTCCATTATAGAAGATCTAACTCAATATATTTTGCGTTTGCGTCGGCAATTAGTTTTGCTATTCAAAACGCCGTTTTGAACTACGAGTGGATACAACCACACGCGTGTGGCTGTATACACTGCCTTTCACTCATCCTGTGTACTCTGTCAATGAATTGACCTCGTCCTCCAAATGTGCCAAGTTTGTATCGAAACTAAATATCATGTTTTTTAATTTGTTTTACCTTTATTTCCATATTTTACCTTTCAGTATCATCTATGACATCTATCAAAAAATGTACATGGACAGTTAGACCTTCTCAGTATGATAGCAAATTTTTAACAATAGATAAAAACTCAACTCTTTTCTGGTCTGCTGCTCAGCATTGCTCAGTGTACTATTAACCTATTCTACAGTGTTCATAAAGAGACAATCACAAAACAAAATAATCACATTATGCGATTAGTGTATGTGCCTATGGGGAGCCAACTTACACACAAGACGGCAGCAGATCAGTTGACATTACTCGACGGCATGTTGTCGACCTACGAGTCTGATAAGCGTCAGTTTTTTTCTAATAAAATTCACCATTTTCAGCTCATTCATCAGATATGAAGCAGAAAGGGGAAAATTGAGAGCCTTAGGAACATTGCAGGTAAGTAAAATCAAAACTTTTCTCCTCTATTATAGAAGATCCAAGTCAATGTATTTTGCGTTTGCGTCAACAATTAGTTTCACTATTCAAAACACTGTTTTGGCCTACAGGTGACTGCCTTCTTAAAATGTTGACGCCGCTGTCGCTGTCAGAAAGGTGGCACCTATATCTCGCTCTTACTACGCAGGCGAGACAAAAATGTGGTAAAACAAAAGGAAAGGAACCTTTACTATTAAAGCCCAAAATGAATTAGTCGGGCTTATCAAGTCTAAGGAAAATGTATGTAATAGTATAATGGGGGGGCCCTAAAGCCCCACACTAGTTTTACTAAAAGTCACAGAAATCATTGGGTTGTGCAAATTTCCTTTATATATCTTGATTCTACATAGTCCAAAATTGATTTGTGGAGAAAATTACAATGGATGAATGTCAGCAACGCACATTTCCAGGTCGATATCAATGCCAGTGTCAAATTTTGTTCTTCTTCTTCTTCTTTCTGAAAAACTAAGGGGTCCTAAAGCTACGCACATGCAATAAATTAATGCAAATCTTGATATTGAAATTGACTGTGTGTATCGCGTGTGTATTTTAGCCTGATTTGAACGCGTTGCATTGCATGGCGTGTCTATGTGATTTGTATGGTGCGTAGCTTTAGGACCCCCAACCATAAATCAAATCATATCACACAGGTTTAGATTACATGTAAACTTCTAAGGTCCATGGCTGCAGTACAACGCCATGCGGGAGGTGCCGCCCATGCCGCTAGGTCTGGCGCAGCGGCGTGTACATGTCATGGTGCATGTAAAGACAGTGCAGCATGAAGGCAAGCCGTAGATCTATAGGCTATAGCCTGGCTTAGCCTTAGGTAATTCAATTCAATCAAGGAATAACTAACACTAACAGTTAGAAATTCATTTGTTAGATCTAACGTTAAATCTACTCTAAGGCGGTAGAAAACGATCACTAATCAGCTGATATTCAATTCCTCCAAGAAATTTGTGGTCCACGTCTTACCTTTTCTTGATTCGGCAATATTATGGTTGTTAAGTTAGAGTCCGAAGATCAAGAGCATTAATTCGAAAAACTGGGATTTCCCCGCGCCGCGCCGCGCGCGCCTAGCCAACGTTACGTTACTGCATGCAGTGGCTTTATGGCAGTACAGTTTCTCCAAGTATCGCATGCAAGCATGCAGGTCACAAAATCACTTCCGGTATTGTGCATGACTGATCCAGATCCAGCGATCATGGCGGAGGGTATGGGCGTGTTTCTTATGCTTTTCTCTTACTCAGTCTTATTTTCGAGCATGCTTTTTATTATCTTCTCCACCTTTGACTGAACTGCATGATATATATCGCGCAATCGTATCAGTCGTTCTTGCATTACAAAAGGGGGGTCTAATTTTTACTTTGACTTGATATTTTGAGTAGTGTTGCCTGTTGGTCATGTTGGTCAATGTGTGATTTTGAATGAATGGTGCTGTTAATGTTATTAATCTTGTCTTTGACTTTTTTCCTCCCAGAGTCCTAACCTTTGCTTTGGTAAATTCATGAAAGTTATCATTCATGTAATCTTAGTTCAATTTATAAATCTAAAACCAAAACTTACTGTTGGTGATTTCCCGCTACACCTGACGATGGGTGTATCCCACCAAAATGTTACGGGAAATTAAATTACCAACAGTAAGTTATGTTTTTTAGATTTATAATTTTGACTTTCTTTGCATTGGTAAGGTATGTGTAATCCAGCAGCCAGGGATGCAGGGTCCTGGGGACCAGATTCTTAAAACCGTCATAAACATATTGAAGTCTTGACTTTGACTACTGAAGACGAACATTAAATCAGCACTAGCTGGCTAGTTGTCCGCTAAGTAAGCCATCTTTACCAAGATCATAGACCATTTGTGAGACAAGGACTTTGACGCTTCCAAACCAGTCATATCTTTTTTAGTCGACATGCAGGCTTGCAGCGTCATTAGTCATTACATGTCATTGGGTAGCTTATGAATGGCCAAAATAAAAGGGACCCTACACAAATTTGAAAATAATTCAGGTCTCTCTTTTCTACAGGCTCCTGAAATTGGTCATTTATTTGTAATATTGTGTTGATATTGTATTTCATATGCTTTAAATCAAAAGATCTGAAAAAGAAAAATGTTCCCTAGGGGACTTCTTCTGTGATTGTAACATCTCATGAAAGAATGTGATTCTTCCATGTCGGGCAAGGCTTAGTCAAGGGCATAGATCAGATTCATATTTTGTAACTATTATTGCATTTTTTTTATCAGCATGAATATAAGGGTTTATTTGAATAAACTAGCAAGTGTTTCAGGGGGTACAAGACAGAAAAAGAAAAGAAATTTATAACCAATAAATATTTTTATTTTAGCTGCTGGAAACAAAGTGCATAATTTTTGCCCCCCCCCCCACCCCCATCATACATGTATTTCAACCACAAGAACAAGGAAAAGATTTTCTTGTCTTGTGTGCGAACTCCAAAGTTCTCTCGAAACATGCACACAAAAAATGCGCATGTGAAAAAAAAAAGAAAATAGGGAAAAAAGACTGAAAGAAATAAAGAAGCAAAGGGAGAGGAATGTGCATGATGTATTTGTAGAGATAGGAGTGAATTTTCTGATGAAGTGAAGTATAATCATGATGTAACATTTACTGTAGGTAGCTTGAACATCATAAGTTGTGTTTTTGCACATTTAGAGTTTTAGGTTTTTCTGGATTTCTGGAGAACTTCATTGTCTGTTGGGGTACAGATCTCTTGGTGCGATATGCAGTCATCACTGTAGAGATAAAATTTGGTTTGTCAAACTTTTTATTCTAGAGTAAAAGCAGGAGGGGACCAAAAACCTTCCCTTGTAGGATGCCCGAATTACCTGTGTAGGTGTAGACTGGATTCCCTGTGTGACCTCCGACTGCTAAGTTTGTAGATTTGTATGAACTTTGAGTATTTAATTCCAAATTTCCAATGACAAGGGGTTTTGCTTCTTCCAAGATTCTACCAAATCATGAACAATGCTTACTTAGTTACTTTTCAAATGCCTGCAAATCTAACAGTAACTCCTATACAAAACTGTATACAAAAGTTAGAGAAAATTTATTACCCTTTCAAATGAAACCAAGTATTCCTATTAATTCAATGTCATGCATGAAAATCATTGTGAAACAGCACTGAGCTTCCCTCTTGGCCTTTATGTTTTCGTTTCTCATTTGTTTGCTATTGTTTTATGCTAAAGTGACAATGGATCCTTTCCAAAATTTGCAGTTTTCTTTGAAAAGCCCTATGGAAGCATATAATGGCTGATAGTTTTTTAAATACATATGGTCATGCGTCATGAGGTCGCCTACTTTTGCGTTACATGGTGATTTTGCATCATAGTGATTATGCTATCACTATATTCTTTCTACCGTTAATATAGTGCTTTTAAAAAAGTGCACTTGTGTGCTTATATACATAACCCCCTTCGATAAAAACATTTTTGATAGTACTTACTCAGCAGCTAATAATAGAAATGAGTTCAGTAGGTCACTGTCACAGAACATGTAGAAATCAGTGGAATTAACATTGATCATTTCCTGGTGTGATATGATCACAAATTAAACAGGATCTTGACTGTATTAATGTGACTCATGTTCACAAGAAGAAATTCTGTTATTAGTCTGACATCATTGGCTTAACCCATTCGTGACAGAGGTCCACATTTTGTGGTTTGGCCTGATATCTTTTGATGCAAAGCCTTAGAAATTACACCAAATACATGAGCAGAAAGAGAAAAAAATTCTACACAAACTATGCCCATTTTGGTTGCGTCAATATTCGTTGTTTGATGCTGAAAATTTTTAAAGGAAAATAAGCATTAAAATCCTTAAATTGGCAATGTGATAGAAAGTTTAAAATCACTGTTTTCCCCTGCAAATTGGCAACTTTTTGACTTCTCATCATGATTTCTGTCGATTTATAATCATTTCAGATACATGACGTTTTTTAAGAAAAATGTAGCAATAAAATAAAAATGTTGGTGTTGCCAATTTGAAGAATAAAAGCTGATCAAATTAGGCTTTGAATAATTCCTGTCACGAATGGGTTAAATGCCCTGTCCTGCATATTCTAATAAATTGATATCATGTGGAGGCATTTAGTATATTTCAACCCCCCCCCCCCCCCCCCCCATTTTTCATCTGTACACTCTGCCATCCATTGACAGAAAGGAAGCAACTCTGTAGAATGAGTTTCCTATTAAATGAAGAAAATACATGTATGTCACTGTTTTATAAATGTGGAAATCTGTGTAGTTGCTTCATTTTGATATGTCTAATGGGGTGTTGCAAGAAAGTTGCAATCGATTGCAAATAATTGCTAAGTTTGAAACAACTATTCTGATTGGCTCAGGGTCTGGCTCAGGGTCTGCCCTGTGGAAATCTGTGTAGTTGCTTCATTTTGATATGTCTAATGGGGTGTTGCAAGAAAGTTGCAATCGATTGCAAATAATCGCTAATTTTGAAACAACTATTGTGATTGGCTCAGGGTCTGCCCTTTTTAAGAAGACATGCATGCAACAGTGATTTTGATTGGCCAGTGACAATCAGTTGCAACTTGCAATCGATTGCAACTTTCTTGCGACACCCCACATATTTTGTAAATTAGGGGTAATGTGAACTACATTTTTCATCGGAATGTACAGCACACAAAAACTACTCCAAATCAAGAAAAAGTCTATTTTGAAAAAAAGGAGAGTTGCGTCCTTTTGTAATTGGATAGCAGTGTTGCCTTCCTGTTATTCACCATTCTCCCTCCCCCCTCCCCCCTCTCTCTCTCTGTTTTAGTACTATGTTATTTCTATTAGGACTCATCTTACCAATGTCTCCTCTATTGTGCCCCAGACCCCCTTCCCCCTTTGTCACCAGAGAGGATAATCCCCATTGTGACGCGATAATCCCACCTGTCAACCAGTTAGTGCATTCATAATCACAATCTCCATGTGGGATAAAGCCCATTATAAAAACAGCACAAAATCAACTTAATCTAAGAGTTCCTCTCTAGTATCTAGCTGTGCGAAGCCCAACAAGTATACTTTGATTGTTGTTTAAAAGTTGTTCATAGAACATCTATTACATTTTAGCGCTTTGCAAGGCATGTTGTCTCGAACTTTTTGCGTACATGTTTATTTATGACATAGTGATGCTTTGATGATGTGATTGATTGATCTGAAGTGATTGCTGAGCACTGAAATGGGCATTTGCAGATGGTGTATCTTTATATATTTCTTCCTTTCTATTTGCAGTGCATTGAATAATCACTAAAAGTGTTGAGATTCACTGAAACAGGCACTGTTGCTTTCTTCCATGGAGGACTAACCTGTACCCTGCAGGAAATTGTTTTTCTTTGCTTTGCTTTGTGGAAGTATTTTGTGTTTGTTGTTCAATACAGACACTCTTATTGGCTTTCTGGTAATCTGGAACTTATTATTCAGCCATTTGAAGCCCTGATCAAGGTTATGCCATCTAGTTCTGCTCCAACAACGAGCTATAACTGTAGAGTATCTCTGCAAGTAACTATTTCCGCACTCTGTAGCTTTTGATGCTTCTGTGAAATCTGTTTGTGCAATTCTTATCTGCTGGATTGTTTGACATTCAATATTATGTGTTACTGGAATACACTGTGTGTGTGTCTAGTTTCTCTTCTTTTTCAGAGGAAACTACAGGTCATATGTCAAGTTCTGCAATTTAGTTTAACACATTGCCTATAACTTGCAGGAATGAGAGCAGTATTTATTTAAAGGGTTAACCTTTTTTGGAAACAATGCTCTTGCATCACAGTACATGGTGGATGAAAAAATAACAAATGATATTTGTGAACTATTGCAACAATTATGATTTCATGAAGCTGCAACTTTAACTTGTACTTGTTTGACTCTTGAGCGTTTATATGTTTGTTGGAATAAGCGTACAGTTGGAAAAGACTGGATTACAATGAAAGTTTATCGCACTCTGTAATTTCAGTAGAACCACTGTAGTTTGGAGCACTCTTATTTCAATATGTTACTTAATATTCTTGCAGAAGCTGAAAAGCTACAGCGCCATCTTGACCTGTTGCGACAGGAATACGTGAAACTTCAGAATCGCCTCGCTGAGCTCGAACAGAAATATAATGTTGCCACAGCAGCCAATAATAGTGGTGGAGGCAGAGAAGAGGGCAATTTTGTGTCGAGGCTCCTGGCAACTGTTGCGGACTTATTTGACAAAGAGCTGTACAGGTAACATTGATTTTGTTAAATAAATGCAAGCAAGTAGTGTAGTGTGAAACCTGAAATTTTCATGCATGAAGCTGTAGCATGTTTTACAAGTAATCCATTTTTTCAGATTTTCATTCAAAGAAATGGATGGGATGAGAACATTTCAAAATTTGCACGATCTGTGTAGGTGTTGTGCTTTAAAAACAGCTGTTAACGCTTAGCAAATTTCTTCTGGTTTGCAGTACCTAGTTATTCCAGCCAACATCTCAATCTGCATTCCAATTATCTTTGTAATCCCTGTGCCCACTGACAAAATGAAAAAAAAACAGGAAAATAAGTTACCATAAAAGAAATTCCTGTGATCTAAGAAATGCCTCAGTACAAGCTACTATGCCATCCATTGATCTGTCTGAAATGACTACAACCTAAAGAATTAAGAATGATAGATTTTGGAGAGCTAAAGGGATGCAATCTTCGACAAGCTTTAGATGAAAAATAATTTCAGTCGGCAGCCAGTTTACATGTATGCAACACCTGTATATATGCCTGTGCTAAAGAATCCTACTTGTGTGTTCATTTTTGTATGCAAACTATTTGATATGGTTAATTAGTGTTTGTTGCAGGTATGTTGAACCATAAATGCAGAACTGTCTACAGTCTAACTACATAACATCCCTTCTTTTTTTTTTTCAAACAGTGACCTGGTGGTGAGGTTGGCAGGTCAAGAGGTCAAAGCTCACAAGTTTGTCCTTGCCGCCAGGAGTGACCAATGGGGAGTACCCAACCTGGCTGATGTACAGAGTATTGATTTTACAGGTAGGAAATATGCAACAAACTATTCATTCTTATTCTTTTGTAGGTCAAGTTGTTTGATAGGGAGAAATTAGCTGTTGTTTGAGAATTGCCTACTATTTTTTATGAGGGCTATCAGTTTGATGAGAAAATTGTGATTTCATGAAGAAATCTAATCATTTGAGGAATAAGTAGTTATTTTGCAATGTCGCTTGATCTTAAAATGCATGTAGCTTTTCTTTTCAGTGAGGCATGCCCTAAACAGCCTACATTGTCCTTTAGATTAAACTTTGTTTGAGAATTTCATTTGAAACAATGAAATGAAATCCAATCCAAAACAGGTTTATAGATACTGATATGTTCTCATAAATCAATTTTCATTCATTGAAAAATTATAAAAAGTAAACTTATTTCATTCTAGTTTCCAGTCTGATTGTTTCTCTAAATTTAATTTGGAGCAAATTTTGACCGTTATCGTATACTTTATTTCCATTGTGAAGAATGTTTGTCCCAGACAACCAAAATCAAGGATGAGAAAATGTCAGACATTGAAAGAGCACTAGTGACCCCGACTGAAACACAATATCATAATTTGATTCTGATACAATTACAGATATTGGCCATGAGGTAGGCATGGACTTGCTGAAGTGGGTCTATACAGATGTCATCTCACTGAGACAAGATGATACGTTTGTTCTGGATCTCCTCAGGGCAGCTAGCAGGTTCAAGCTGGAACCGTTGCAAGATAGGTAGGTCCTTTGTAAGGATTACAACGAGAAGGTTCAAGCAAGAACCATTGCAAAATGGGTAGGTACTATGTAAGGATTACAGCAAGAAGGTTCAAGCTAGAACCATTGCAAGATAGGTACATGTTTAGGTACTGTGTGAGGACTACAACAAGAAGGTTCAAGCTAGAACCATTGCAAGATAGATAGGTACCGTGTGAGGATTACAACAAGAAGCTAGAACCATTGCAAGTTAGGTACATGTGTAGGTACTGTGTGAGGATTACAACAAGAAGGTTCAAGCTAGAACCATTGCAAGATAGGTAGGTACTATGTAAGGATTACAACAAGAAGGTTCAAGCTAGAACCATTGCAAGATAGGTACATGTTTAGGTACTGTGTGAGGACTACAACAAGAAGGTTCAAGCTAGAACCATTGCAAGATGGGTAGGTACTATGTAAGGATTACAACAAGAAGGTTCAAGCTAGAACCATTGCAAGATAGGTACATGTTTAGGTACTGTGTGAGGACTACAACAAGAAGGTTCAAGCTAGAACCATTGCAGGTACATGAAGGTACCGTGTGAGGATTACAACAAGAAGGTTCAAGCTAGAACCATTGCAAGATAGATAGGTACCGTGTGAGGATTACAACAAGAAGCTAGAACCATTGCAAGTTAGGTACATGTGTAGGTACTGTGTGAGGATTACAACAAGAAGGTTCAAGCTAGAACCATTGCGAGATAGGTAGGTATTGTTTGTGGATTACAACAAGAAGGTTCAAGCTAGAACCATTGCAAGCTAGGTAGGTATTGTTTGAGGATTACAACAAGAATGTTCAAGCTAGAACCATTGCAAGATAGGTAGGTATTGTTTGAGGATTACAACAAGAAGGTTCAAGCTAGAACCATTGCAAGCTAGGTAGGTATTGTTTGAGGATTACAAGAAGAAGTTTCAAGCTAGAACCATTGCAAGATAGGTAGTTACCATGTGGGGATTACAACAAGAAGGTTCAAGCTAGAACCATTGCAAGATAGGTAGGTACCGTGTGAGGATTACAACAAGAAGGTTCAAGCTAGAACCATTGCAAGATAGGTACATGTTTAGGTACTGTGTGAGGATTACAACAAGAAGGTTCAAGCTAGAACCATTGCAAGCTAGGTAGGTATTGTTTGAGGATTACAACAAGAATGTTCAAGCTCGAACCATTGCAAGATAGGTAGGTATTGTTTGAGGATTACAACAAGAAGGTTCAAGCTAGAACCATTGCAAGCTAGGTAGGTATTGTTTGAGGATTACAACAAGAAGTTTCAAGCTACAACCATTGCAAGATAGGTAGGTACTGTGTGAGGATTACAACAAGAAGGTTCAAGCTACAACCATTGCAAGATAGGTACATGTGTCGGTACTGTGTGAGGATTACAACAAGAAGGTTCAAGCTACAACCATTGCAAGATAGGTAGGTACCGTGTGGGGATTACAACAAGAAGGTTCAAGCTAGAACCATTGCAAGCTAGGTAGGTACCGTGTGGGGATTACAACAAGAAGGTTCAAGCTAGAACCATTGCAAGCTAGGTAGGTTCTTTGTAAGGATTACAATGAGAAGGTGATTCAGGTAGGTCCTACAATTCAAGAAATCGAATAAATCCCCCTCCCCCTCCCCCCCCCCCCCCCCCCCCCCCCCCCCCCCCCCCCCCCCCCCCCCCGAAAATTGTCTACAATTATGCTTTCTTTGTTCTCTGTTTCCCTCATCAGCCTCTGATCTGTCTTTGATTGTAGAAAAATTACACATGGACTACAATCATTTGGAAGCTATGCCAGTTACCCTTCTGACACACTTGCCCAAGAGGAATTATTTCAGCAGGATAGTTGTTCTGCCAATGTGCCAATGCATGTTGACAGATAGATAGATAGATAGATATATATATATATATATATATATATATATATATATATATATATATATATATATATATATATATATATATATATATATATATATATATATATATATATATATATATATATATATTCTTTATAGAGTGCACGTATAAAAGATTGTACACTTGACACTGTTTTTAAATGTTATAGTGTCAGGTATCATTCTTTGTGTTGTACTTTGTTTTTTAAAAGAAAACATGAACAGGATGTCATTGCTCTTGTCATTAAGGAAGTTCAAAAGTGTATTCATTTGTTGTATTTTAAGAAGTGACAAGTTCCCAGCAGACAGATATGGTCTGTTGCAGAAATATACCACATGGGAGGGAAGATGTCTCATCTTTAGTGTTATTCTGTTTTGTTTCAACATCCTGTATTAAAAAGAAGCTTGAGTTCTGGGAAATGTGAAAAATAATATGTTAGATATCTCATTCTTTCCATGTCAGTTCG
Source organism: Echinometra lucunter (assembly GCA_029962745.1). Lineage (NCBI taxonomy): Eukaryota > Metazoa > Echinodermata > Echinoidea > Camarodonta > Echinometridae > Echinometra > Echinometra lucunter. The sequence continues at coordinate 17,868,864 of CM057154.1, read as the reverse complement.
GAAGAATATCATTTAGTACAAATGTCCCCTAGAAAGGATTGCTCTCCAAATGCCCTAATATTAGAGATATGGCAAGAAAAAGCTGAAAGTTTGGAGTAACATTTATGCCAGATTTGTGTGTGGTCCCATATACTCATTTCTTTGTGCAGTGCAAGTACCTTTTGGGGAACGTAAGTGAATGTCTTATCAATTTGATAATATCCCAATCTCACACTAGACACTCTTTAGATAAGCTTTTGAGTAAAATGCTCTCCTCTCCATGCACAAAAAACAACAACCAAACAAAAAAAAACCAAGATATTATGAGGCATGTCCCTTTTTAACAATTTTTATGTGATAGAAGTGAATCATTGTGTGAAAAAGCATCTGAAACTACCAGGCAGCAAAGGACTTGGGTGCCACCCCCCCCCCCCTCCCTCATCCAGCAAAAAGGAAAAAGAGAATGACCAAAGTCCAATGCCATCTTTCTTTGTTGTAGATGTGAGAAGACCTTGATGTCATCTGTCAATGTCCGGAACTGCATCCGATACTACCAGGTTGCTGAGGATATCGGTGCCACCCAGCTGAAAGGCTATTGCTCAGAGCTTATCTCAAGTCATTGGGTAAGTGTTAGGATCTGTTTGTGTTGCAAGGCTCAGCCTTTAAGTTTTACTTCCATAAGGATAACTCAATTATTTTACAATGGGCCTGTATAATGGTTAAATCAATCGTTGCAGACTTCATGGTTCAGTTACAGTGACAAGACTTGACACAAGGCCGACATCAGAGCACGAAAAGAATGAACAACAAAAATCACATTACCATGAATAGCACTGGCTTGAAAACCGTTGTGATTTGGTTTAACAGTGACTGAGGTATCAGAATTTAAAAAACCTCTGTGTATTCCTGTAATTTGGATGACTGAAAGTATGATGTCCATTGTTCGCAACTATTTATTTTTTTCTTCAAATAAACATTTAAGAAGGGCACAAGAACAAGAAAGGATTATGTAGAATTGGTCTATTGTGCTACAACTTCTGCTACAGCACCTCATTTTTACTTTGGTTTTAGACGACCCTTTACAGCTAAAAAATGGAATAGATAAAAGGAATAGCACAACATGTGATTGTATTTCATGGTGACTTCAGTTACATTGAGTCAGTCAGATGAGGAGTGTGTACCTTATGTACACCTGACCAGGCTTGCCAAACCTAAAAGAGGATATTGGATGGGGGGGGGGGCAGAGCATTGTAAGTGTACAGTAGTCTGTCCTTCCCCACCCCTGCCCCCAGTCATTTACAATGTTCTGTCCCCCTCCCCTCCCCTTCCACTTCCTCTCTCACTGTTCTGGCACGCCTGCACATGTCATCATAACTGCTCTGACTGAATCCTTCACTTTGCATCATTTCTGTTACCAGAATGATTTCACGAGCGAGGACTTTGGCAGCATGGCCGCTCCCCTTCTCTACAAGATGTTCAAGACCAAGGCACCTTTCCCTCTCCATACTGCCATCAGGAATAGGAGAGAAGATATTGTCTTTCTCTTTCTCATGGAGTATGATGCTCAGGTAAGTCTTTTTCTGGGTTTACATGTATCATCAAAAAGAGAGTTGAAGTTACCCGGACTTGGTGTAGATGGCGCTTCATGCAATGCTTGCAAAAAATCGGCTGGGCAGCGCCATGCCAGTTCTGTGCGAGATACACGTTTGCCTTCGTGTTATTGAGAATGAGCATCACGCACGAACCAGTCTAGTTGCGAATACGCGAACGTATGCCGACAACACAAAAAATCGCCGCATGCACTGGCTGAACTGACCTCACTGTATTCAATCAGACACTGCACTGTGACAGTGTCTTTCCATTGGTATGTGTGTGTGTGTGTGTGTGTGTATGTGTTATGCATTGCTGCACATCACACACGAGAGTGAGTGCGGGTGTGCCTATGTGCTATGTGTACCAAAAAACTCCTTTATCACACCAAAAACCTTCGCAGAGGCTCAGAAACTGACATGTCACTGAACAGTGGGATTTTCACAGGCATTGCGTGAAACGCCATCTATACACCAAGTGTGGGTAACTTTAAACCTTTAATGAGGGGTAAATTTCATATGAATTCGCTACACTCAAATTATTTTTCAGGTGATTGGTACACTTTAACCTGTTAACTACTGATACATTGCCTTAACATAGGCTTAATATAGAGACCTCATGGTTCCAGTCTGTAGGGTTCATTGTGATCTTATTCTGTCCGTTATTCAAAAATACAGCTGCCAGGGAAACTGAACGAAGTGGACGAGAGGGGAGACCTCCCGCTGGACTTGGCTCTGTCTTCAAAGCAAGAGAGTATCGCCAGTGAACTGGTCAAGCACAGGGTGGACGTAGATAGGGCCGACCGACAGGGTCATTGCCTGCTGCACAAAGCCATTAAAAGAGGTCAGTTTAGGACAGTTTCGTAACATAAGATAACGTGAGCCTGACATAATTTGGGCTAGGATCTATGGAAAATACGCGTCATACTAAAATCAAATCTTGCTCAGTGGGTTGAGTTTTCATTTGTGGAATAGAGATGGTGAAAAAGAGTGTTCCCACTTTTATGTTTTTGTGATCTATAGTATCAATTCATTGCATTTTTATGTCATTTTGCATTTGATGTGTTTCGTTTTTAATAGTATTGATTTGCTGTTATAGAACAGACTTCATTTTCAAATGGAATCTCTGGGATAACAGACTAATGTATTCTCAAAACTATCATATATATCTCTTTCATACAGTAGGCATAGGTTCATAAAGAAATTGTAAATTAAGCATGATGAGGTATATTGGTGTTAAAACTAATCAGGGAGACAGAGTATAGTAAGTGGTAACAGATCTGGGCCCTGTAACATGAAAATACAATCAATTTTACGATTGATTTGAATCGTAAGTCTATGGCAGACTATGTACTAAAGAGTTACAATTGATCGTAAGATTGATTGTATCTCCTTATGTTACAGGCCCCTGAAGGCACTTGTACATCCCAGTCCTCTGGAATAAATCTTATATATTCTTTCTTACTGCTCAATTATAAATTTAGTGTCAATTGATGTCCAGTAGAAGCTAATTTAAGGAACATTGTTATGATAAACTCTTGTTACAGTAAGGTGATATTGTTGGTCCCTTTTCTTCATATTCTACTGATTTTTAGCCCTGATGTAACACAATTTCAGTAAAGGATGATTATTTCCTTTGTTCCAACAAAGTTTGTTTGTTTTTACTTTGCTTCCTGTGAATAGTGGATGAGTTCTCAGCTAAATTCCTGATCAAATCCAATGCCAACGTCAACGCTGCTACCCAGGGGGACAGAGAGACGCCCCTGCACATGGTTGCCGGTTTCAACCCCATTGTGATTGACCCCGCCCAGCTGGAGGGCATGGTTAGGGTAGCAGACCAGATCTTACAGGGTGGGGCAAACCCCAATGCTCAGGATAGCAAGGGAAAGTAAGTTGATCAGATGGGAGGGAGAGAGTGGGTAGGGGGGGGGTGTAATGATGTCAGACATGAAGAGAAAGGATGCTGGTGGTGAAAATGGAAATGAAAATGCACTGGTGATGCTGATGATGCTGATGATTGTGATGGGGATGCTCTTTGTTGTGGTAGCGCAGTAAGATGATGATGAGGAGGAGGAAGAGGAGGATGCTGGTGGGGGTTGCATTCATGTTCGTGATGGTAATGATGATGCTGCTGCTTCTCATGTTGCCTGTTGATGATAATGGTTATAGTAATGACGGTGATGATGATGATGGTAATGATGATGTTGGTGACGATGATGGTGACAATGACGACAACAGTGATGATGCTAATGATGACAATGACGATGATGATGATGATCTTGACGCAATAATGATGATGATGATGGCGGTAATGATGATGATGATGATGATGGTGATGATGATGATGCACACATATACTGCGATGGTAAGGTAAAAGTAATGTGTAAGGAGACAACGGTTGAGTGATGTACTGAGTTACAGACCTGAATGAGAACGTTTGGTCATGAAAATACTGGAAATGTTTGGTCATGATGTTGATTGTGATAGGTAAAATTAAGTTATGATCAAAGTAGTAATATATTAAATGACAACAGCAATGGACAGTGTTGAAGAAAGCATATATGTGATAAAGATTATAATCATATTAATGACACTGAGTATTTTTTTCTTTTGTCTTTATAGCACACCCCTTCACATTGCAATTGGTAGTGGAAATACTGCTGTGTTTGATAAACTACTCGCCCATAAATCGTAAGTACTTCTGAGTCCCTTTGAATCAATGTTTGCTGTCATTTGAAATCAGTCAAATATCAAAATTCAAAATTGTTTTATTTATGATTGAATAGTTATGATTCAAATGATTTTTCCAAGTTGAACCATGTATGTTTTTCAATATATTTTTCATGAAATATTATCAGTAGCATTGTTCAGTGCCATCTATTGTACAGGCCTCATGCTTTTTCTTAAGGTTTTTCCTCATCTAAATTTATTATGATTTATTTCATGCATGTAAAAGATTAATATGTGTATTTTACTCTTGATGTAAGAATACTTACATGCTATGAATCTGTTCTCGTTTTGATCTCCTTCAGTCCTTACATTATGTGACAAAATTGAGTTTATCCAGTCTTCCAGTTTTCAGAAAATGTTTGTGTTTGGTATACAAGATGATAAATTCTCAACTTACGTTTTTCATATGTTAAAGTATATTTCCTTTATGTTAGTAAATTCCAAGGTAAATCTCCAAATATTGAAAGTTTTTTGGCTCTTTTGAAATCTGGCAAGGATTTAGAATACTTTATAGCTAAGAAAAATTACAAACTCTCTTTACATTTCAGAAGTGGAGAATCGATTTCAACAATTATTAGATTTGCTTTTCTTTACATTTTCTTCATGCTGCTTTGTGCAGTTATGTACTTAATGTTGCCTTGATTCTGTCCTGATTCTGCTTTTCTTGAATTCGACTAATAAAAACTAACAGAAAAGAAAATGTTGCAAAGTTGTTTAATATATCTTTTTTTTTCTCCAGGATAAATTTTGATTTGTTGAATAATGATGGAGATTCGGCTCTCTGGTGGGCCCTTGATAATACTGCCTCAAACACCAGCTACAACGAAGACAGTCTAGCTGCCAAGCTGATTAGGAGAGGGTGCAGCCCGGACGCAATCAATCCACAGACAGGTATGAACCAACCCTTGACCTTTGTCCTTTGACTCGGCAGTTGTAAGGTCAGCTAGTTATCTGTTGGGGACAGAAGCTTTTATTGGCATTGTATTGTCACCAATGTGGGGTATTGGTATGTTTCAAGGAAAGTGTTGGATTTCCAGCGAACAAATATACATGTGTATTATTTTCTCTGGTCTGAAGAGCTTTGAATATTACATTTTCATTTCAATTCAATTCAATTCAATTCAATTCGTATTTATTTCATTTCCAACAGAAATAAAAAAACAATGGCATTACAGGTATTATTACAGAAAATATGATAAAATATATGTACATATTCATTTTTTTTTCTTGAAAAGTATTCAAGTACACTTCACGCATATATTGCATTATCTATTTCATTATTTTTCATTTTATAAGTGTGTGTGTGTGTGTGTGTGTGTGTGTGTGTGTGTGCATTAGGGGGACCTACAGCAAGCTGTGCCTACAACCCACACAATCTGTTTCCTGTTTACTCTTTGCGAGTGCAAAAGGAACAGATTTATTAAAGCTTATATTACTAGAAATAGATGGACATTTTGCTCACTGATTCCTTGCCAACTATTAAGGCTATAATTTGTTGACTAGGTATTGTAAATCCTCAGAAATATAGATAAAAATAGAAATGTACTTCATCATTGGACTGATTTGAATGCAGCGATTTTTTTTTTTTTTTTTTAACTTTTCCTTGTCAAAGATCATTTCTCCCTCCAAAAATCTCCAAATTTTATTGTCGGAGAAAGGAAATTCGTTTTGCCCAATTGACCGTGGGCCCGGCAGCCACTGAGCAGTGCCAGATCGACGTTGCTCTATCCTTTTCAATTCTTGAACGCCAAAGAAGGTAGCAGCAACTCCCATCTTTTAACGTCTTTTGGTATGATGAGCAGGGTTCGAACCCGCGACCTCCTGATTGTGAGGCGGACGCTCTACCTACTGAGCCAACACATCGGTTCAATTTTCAAATTGAAGGCCTCGAGAGAATTTGCCTTCAAAATATGTATTGAATTATGAAACAATATTGTTTATTTTATTTTCAGGTGATGCTCTAATGCACCGGGCAGCAAGAGCAGGAAATGAGGATGGAGCCCTCTTCTTAGCTACTCATGGTGCTTCGCCAAATCTTGCCAATTTTAAGGTAAATGTGATAGGAACATAACAATAATGAACCATTCTTGTAAAGCACATATCACAAAAATCAATTTAAGTCCCTATGCACTCAGAAGAAAGAAAAGAAATATAGAATGACAGAGGGACAAAAGGGAAGGGAAGAATAACTTGCTTTGACATAAAGCACGAGATTGTACTATTTTAACATAGTTTGACAAATGAAAGAAATGTGTCTTCAAGAGGCTCTTGAAATTGTCTACCGTATCAACCTGTTTACCATTACTAGGTAATATACTTTACAACTATGCAGCTGCCAGTTGAAAGGATCTTGCACCATAGAAATTTGTGGATACTGTGGGAGAAACTAATGGAGGTTTTTACAGAGAAAGAAGGTTTCTTGCAGGACAATATTTTGTTATTTGTTGCATGACCTGAAGTGGCCTTTCCTTTTCCTTCTTTTCTTGAAAGCATTTAAAAAAAAAATTTTCTCAGTTGAAGCAAACATTTGGCTCAGTCAAGTTCTTTGACTCTATACTTTGGTACCTTGCTTGGCGATGATTAGAATAGATGGTTCAAGTTTAACTTTAAAAAAAATTCAGTGGAGCTGGGATCTGTCTGAGAAGTCCTGAGAAATACACAAAGATAAAATGATGATCATTTATAACTACTTAAAATCCATAGCAAGTATGTAGTGTGTACACTGGAACATTGACCCCAATTTTTTTTTTTTTTTTTTTTTTTTTTTGGGGGGGGGGGGGGGGGAGGGGGGATGAGAGCTAAACGAACCTAATACATTACAATGCTGCTGATCTAAGTCATAATCTATGTTTAAGTATCCTGTGGCAGGTGGAGATGCTCCTCCACTCTGTTGCCAGCTTTGGTCTGGGCCATCCCTGCTCCTGTATCTTGCTAAACTTGAAAGTTTTCTCCCTAAGAGTGATTGCTTTCCCAATTGATTTGAAGTGTTCCACCCTCCATCTGATTATTCGTCCTTCTCTACAGGGAGAAACACCCCTCCACTCGGCCGCCAGCTGCGGTCTGGCCCGACTGTCTGGTCTCCTCCTCCAGAAGGGTGCCAACCCCAACACCCAGACCGGAGATACTGGTGGAGACCTCTCCTCTCAGTTCACCTCTATGGGCTTTGGATCTAACCCGTCAGAAACGACCTCCTCCCCCTCGTCAGGCTCCAACCCTTTCATGGATGAAGGATCGTTTGGTGGTAGTGGTGATCGTTTTGGAGGAGGAGGAGCAGGAGCAGGAGCTGGAGGAGGGAAGGAGGGAGATAGTACTCTCTTGGTGGCCTGTAAACAGACCCCTCTTCACATGGCGGTAGCCAACAGGCATGCTGAAGTTGTTGGTGTCTTCATGGAGCATAGAAGTAAGTTCTGTAGAATAAAATTTCTGATTGCTCAATCTAATTCATTGACCATTATAGACCTTTGCCTACAATCCATGGCAGGCTTTGTCAGGCCACTGTTGATGAGGAACCAGGGCTCCGTTTCATAAAACTTGTTATCAGTAACAAGTTGCAGTAATTGTTATAAGCTACTGAAATCATTGCATCTGATTGGCTGAGAGCAAATTTGACATAGAAATGTGGCTGTTGGTACTGATCACAAGTTTTATGAAATGGGGCCAAGATGTCTGGGGAGAATGGCAATCCAATGGTTGGAGATGATTTGAATGAACAAAAATGATAATCATTTCTAGTAGTAAAAAATGATAGAGCTTATGAATGCATAATAAACCGACGAGTCTCATTCTACTTATTGCAGATGATAAAAACACAGCACAAATACTTATTGAAATATTTGACTTTTTCCATACTTTATGTCAATCTCCTTTTCTATTGCACCTTATAATCTGTGTCTCTCTGTCTCTCTTTCTCTTTTCTCATTCACTTTTCCCTCTCTGTCTCTCTTACTTAACATTTTTGCATATGTTCATTCTTTTCCTTTATTGGGACAAAATGTGCCTGACTAGTCCAAGGACTTTTGACAGTAATCATGCAATACTCAAGCAGTTGAATATTGAACCATTGAGCACGATTTGATTTAGGTATAACACACATTTTCCATAGACCCCGGCCTGAGTTATCTTGGGCTTGGAATTAAACAGGTTAAATGGCATATACTACCTGTTTACCACTTTCCTGTAGCTCAAGCCCTGCAGTCTAGAGATGGCATCCAGATCATCCCAGACTTCAACCTGCGGGACTCCAACGACCAGACGGTCCTGGGCCTGGCCCTCTGGACAGGGTTACATAGCTTCGCAGCCCAGCTCCTGCATGCAGGGGCTAACATCAACTACACTACTGGGGATGGGATGACTCTGCTTCATCTTGCCATTCAGAAGCAGGACACATCCAGTGCTCTCTTTCTCCTCGAGCACCAGGCTGATATCAATATTAAGTAAGGGTTTGTTTGTTTGTTTGTTTGTTTTTAAATAAATTCTTTCTCTGGCTCATTAATTTTTTTAATTTAAGTCATATGCCATCATGTACTAGAACACCCTAGAGCTTGAGCTTACTTCATCAGAAATCTAAAAAAAGCAGTGTGCAACAACAACATTCAGTGAATATGGCACATTAAAAATATGGAACATATAGTAAATTATATATTTTCAGTAGGCCTACATAGAAGATGGATATATAAGTTTTCTTATATCAGGTGAGTGTTGCAGGACAGTCTTCCTGTTGATGAATGGATTTCTGAAATCTGGAAAAGAATGTTGTTGACCCCTTCGCATATTTGATCTTAATTTAAGACTCGTGAAACACATATTTTTGCAATGTTTGCAGCAGTTAACAAGGTTGACGAATGATGCACTTGTGGACCTTATACATGTAATACATATTATTATCATCACAATTATCGGATTATCAACTGTGAAAAGAGACATTATGTGAGACCTGAAGGGGCTTAAAGCAATAATGTATATCCTTTGCCCCTTTGAACTGCTGTGGGAAGGGAAGAGAAGGGCAGTTGATAAAGAAAGGTCTGTGAAAAGAATTAGTATTTGCAGTCCAGATAGATATATGTCTTTTGTTTGAATTGAATATGAAGAGAACCCCCCTTCATTGGGTACTTCATCTCCCAGTGATGTTGGACGCATTTTGCATGAGGGGGCTAAGAGCAACACCTCCAGTTGATAACCCAACTTTTTTTTAAAATCAGGAGGGCTCGCTGTTAACCTTTAACCCTTGACCTCTACCTGTACAGAAGTAAAGATGGAGAGAACCTCCTTCGGTTGGTGCTTCATATGGAATCTCTATTAATCTTTAACTGTTGACCTCTACCTTTACAGGACTAAAGATGGAGAGAACCCCCTTCAGTTGGCGATCAAGAGACATCTACCAGTGGTGGTGGATGCTCTGTGTGTGAGAGGGGCGAACATGAACACCCCTGATGAGAACGGGAATCCGCCCCTATGGGTTGCCCTAGAGAGTGGGCAGGAAGACATTGCCTCGACACTGGTAAGTGCTTCCGCTATACCATATAGCTTCTTTCAAGTTTTGCACTATTGATCAGAAAGATGATTTCTTGATTGTCCCATTCAATGAGTCTTTAAGAATTGGGTCAGTGAGCTGTATGCATGCTGCTTCGAGCATGCGCAGATGCGTGAAGTCTCTCACTTGGCTGACAACTTTGAACCAAGATGAATGGTATTGATGCGTGCTCCCTTGGTTGCTCAGCAAGTGGTGAGTGATATCTGAATTGGTG
>CM057154.1:17757312-17858322 GCA_029962745.1 Echinometra lucunter | reverse complement strand
GTTTGATTTTAGTTTGAAAATGAATTACACAATTATGAAAGTATGGATGTTTTTGTATGAGTTCTGAATGTAATTGACTTTCACTAGTGAGAAAACAAAACTTGGTGACATAGATAGTCTTGTTTGCAGACCGTTTGTGAAAGAAAGCATAATTTACATATTTGAATGATTGCTTCATTTCATTTCATCTATTTTTTCCATTTTCAACTCAGATATAACATACATAATTTCAACTCAAATAACAACATGGTTGTATAAACATACATAATTGTAATACAAAAAATTAGATAATCATAACATAAGAAAAATTGTCAAGTGAAAATTTTACAAATTAGTATAAATATAAAGTTGAAAATGGAGCTCTGGGAAGACTAAAAAGCCAGGCTTCTGCTTAGAAGAGGCAGTGTATCATTTCAAGGTTGTCAATTGCAGACTTGAATGTAGCAATTGGATAATTGCAATTTATGAGTGAGAGTTATTTGATGGTTCATTATTGCCCATGAAATTAGGCTTTGGATAATTTAATGGTCTGAATTAAGACTAGTTATTATGTAGGAGGGTTTAGACGAATAAGCTTGTGGACTGTTCATGAAGGAGCCAAGGGATGTAAATGAATGACATTTATTATATTATGATAAAGCAAAAACAAGTATCTCTTTCAAGGCAGAACATGACAATTTAATGAAGTCTTGAGATAGTGATAGGTTAATTTTAAGTCATGGTTTCAGTTTCAAATACTGTTGACCAAAAAGGGCGCGTCGCATTTGTTTTGATGGTCAAAAGAAATGTGACATGTGTTTTCATTGAAGAGGTACAACTTAAATATCTCAATGAGAATATTAGCAGAAAGGATATGATGTAAATTTGGTTAATGAATATTTGCATTCATGTATTTGACACATGTTTGAAAAGTGCTTAATCATGATGTCGTGAATATTCAGATAGGATTGCAATTACAATTCCTTTATCGATGTAATGTATTTGAGGACAAGATAGTATGAGATTGCACTGCTTTGTGCAGTTAATATTTCAGAAGTCATGAAGTAAAGGACCAAACATGAGACAAGTAGATTTCTATGCAGAATTTATTGCTTCTTGCACTGAGATGAAATGCATATTTATGCTAGTAGTGATACCGATGTGAATAAGTCGAGTGACTTATATTTATGACCGGTTCAATTTGTTCATTTCTGATTGAATAAGAATAAAAGGCTTTGGTCTTTTATCCAGTTCCAGGTGGGATATACTGTTGCTTTGTCCATCTGTTTCTCTGAGCTGCAGTATTTCTCGCTGACTTCAAAGGGGGAATGAGTTGACAGTCAATGAATACATGTACAATGTCTTCTTCAATTTACATTTTTAAAACAGTGCTATCACACGGCGAACCCTATCTGAATAATGATAATAATTATAATACTAAGCTAACATGAAGCGCATAATAAACATACACTTCTCTAGGCGCTGTACATACTGAGTAAAAACAAAATACATCAATACCATACAAACATGTTAACAAACGAATGACTAGCAAGTTTTACAATTTACAAATTATATATACATAATTAACAAAATAGACAAATGAAAATTAATAATCATTAAGGAAGGCGGAAAAAGTGGGTTTTAAGAAAAGATTTAAAATTTGCAAAACTGGGTTCTTGTCGAATGTTTTATGGGAGATTATTCCATAGATTCGGTCCAGCAACTGCAAAAGATCTATGGATTCTTGGTGTATGGAGAAGTGCCTGGTTGCTTCAGAGCGGAGGTTGCGAGGAGGGTGATAGGCCTACTGTGTGAGTAAATCTGCCAGATATATAGATTCTATATAACACTCGTACAAGTCTTCAGAGGTTAGGCATATCCCTGGTGTTCAGAGCAGTGGGATCACGAAAAGGAATTCAAAGTAATTTGAAAATTGCAATGACGTATTGGCCGAGCCCTATAAAAGGCCGGCGTCTCGAGTGGTATTTATCTTTCCTTGTGTGCAGGCAGTGACGGGCAGACCAGACCAGATGTATCTTCTACAATTCACGAGCTGGAGCCAGTGGACAGTTCTCCAGGTAGTTATAGCACAGTGGTGGCTAGAGAATAGCGGCTCAACTTGCCTTGTCTTTGTTATCGGCTTATGGGAATGGGCGCGGCCCTGTTCCAATACATCCAGACATGCTCGGCATGCTGGTACGTCGTATAGAGACTTGCAACCCTCGCACCTCCATGGGCAGGCCTGATGCTGACGTACAAAAATTTGCTGGTATAATATTGCCTTGCATGTCTTGGCGACCATGGATCAGCATGAACGTGGGTGAAGCCCCGTTCCATTTCTCCAGACTTATATGTAAAAGGCTTGATTTACATGCAAGCAAAGTGACATTCCCTCCACGGAACTCCTTCCACAACATTAATTTCTATGTGGACCTTATGTCAACCTGGCGACTGAGTTTTGGGATCGGTATCCGATCTTCTCTTACTGATTTTTTTTTTTTTTTCAGAAGCCCTTCTTTTCATCATAGATGAAATGGACCACTACCGTATAGATGACTGCACACTGTAAAATGTTTTTTTTTTTAATAATAAATGAAAAGAAAAAAAAAAAGCCAGTTCGTCAAACTTATTGGTTTGAATTGACCGAAAGTGCGGTTAAGTCGAATTGATGCTTTCTACTCAAAGGAAAGTGTGAACTGGCCTGGATATCCACGCATTATCCAACAATACATGCTCGTATGCATGACCCAACAATTAAAAACCAAACAAACAACATACACCCTAACTGAAAGGTTCGGTGTAAAAATGTCAGAGGTAAAAAATGTCAGAGGTAAAAATGTCAGAAGTAAAAATGTCAGAGGTAAAAAATGTCAGAGGTAAAAATATCAGAGGTAAAAAATGTCAGAGGCAAAAAAGCCAGTGGAAAAAAGTTCAGCTCTGGAAATGCCGAAGTGAACATGTTACAGTACAGGTAGGCTCCCTCTACGAACATTGAATTAGAAAAGCTTTGGCCGCTTCACATGCACTGTGAAACTACTTGTGACAATTGAATAAGTAGTAGCATAGTAGTAGTAGTAGTAGTAGTAGTAGTATAGTAGTAGTAGTAGTAGTATAGTATTTATTTCCTATAAAAAACATAAAAAACAAAATATACGGTGGATTGCCCGCATTCAGCTAAACCAACATGGGAAAGCTGGTCTTCTGTGGGGTCCGGAACAGATACATAATAAAGACATAACATAAACTGTGTAAAACAACATTAGTAAAACAAAGTAAATTGCGCCTTCTGCGTAAGAATGTCACGTGGGATGATGTCCATTGTTTTCTTTGTGAGATTAATGGGAAATAAGTTCTTAATGAAATGACAGAATGGAAAGAAAATATTTACGTTTGATGTTTTGCATATGCTAACACAAGTAACTAATTAAGTACAGGTAATTCTTTTGAAAAGATGTAAATTCCGCAGCGTATCCGATGAGTGACTATACAAAGATCGAATTAGTTCCATTCGCTTGCTTCCTATTCCACGTATTAGGAAAATAATATTCAGGCATTGTTCACGTACACCACGCTTTATATACGAAGAGGAATGTGCACATTTATAATCGTGACTCATGTGAAATGAATGTTGTCCAGCTACTAATGTTACAAGTCAAAGTTTTTCCCACCATCGTTTTTACAAGTTCATTATAGTACAATTTTTAACGGTACATATATGCTTAATTCCCCCCCCCCCCTCACTCATACATGTACTTTTTTCCCTACATAATCAGTAATGTAGAAACGATGAAAGATTGAACAAAATAGGCAGATATCTCGCGTGCCCCTTCCTTTCTATAATTCAATATCTGTACCTGTAACATGTTTACTTCAACATTTTCCAATCTGACATACCTCTGACATTTCTACCTCTGACTTTTTACCTCTGTCATATTCAAATCTGAGATTTTTACCTCTTGCATTTTCACCTCTGGATTTTTTACCTCTGGCAGTTCACCTGGCATTTTACCTCTGACATTTTTACCTCTGACATTTTTACCTCTGACATTATTACCTCGAGATTTTTACCTCAGACATTATTACCTCTGACATTATTACCTCTGACATTTTTACTTCTGACATTTTTACCTCTGACATTTTTACCTCTGACATTTTTACCTCTGACATTTTTACCTCTGACATTATTACCTCTGACATTTTTACCTCTGACATTTTTTACCTCTGACATTTTTACCTGGCACCAACTGATGAAAAGGGGTAATGAATATGAGCAACAACTCATTAAAATGTTCTGGTTTTCCACTCCTTTCCTTTCAGGGAAAACTATTTAACTATAACGAGAGTTAATGAAGGCCACGTACTCTTCGTGAATTTCTCGGTGCTTACATTTATGTTTTGCACATCGAGCAATTCTGCAGTTACAAAGTATCGGGGAATCATACCAGAGAAATGATGTTATGGGACCTTTCCAAAGTCCAATTTGAATCCTCAATACGGGATTTGCAGCCATGTCAAAGACGGTGAAAATCCTAACCAGTGAAATAAGATAATCACGGATGTACATATACGTGACTCGTACAATTAATGTGCATGTGACAAAGATTCATGATAAAGAACGGACATCGTCAAATAGTGGACCGAAATAGTCAATGTACCGTGCGTCCCCCCCCCCCCCAAAAAAAAAAAAAAAAAAAAAACTTTACACTTTTGAAATGGCTGCCAAATGAAAAAATACATGATTCTGGAAGAAAAGGTTTATATGTACGGATAGCTCATGGACTCAACTTTCATATGAGACCAAAAAGGCCGAAAATAATTCGTGCTTGGGTGAGCACTGCTCACTTTTGTAAGGGGTATGAAAATTAGGTTGCGCAGGAATTGCACCTTTCAATTTGTGAGAGATGAGTCCTTTGGAGGTTACAGAATTGAGGGTGATGCACATGATGAATTCATGATCAGTTGCAATCAGTTTGGGTTTGCTGAGTGAATTTTATGGTTTATTAAATCAAAATTTTATGCATGAGTGAGTAGCATTGTACCTTTCCCTGGTAGACTCAGTGGTGTGTTTATGGGAGTCAGGATTGGGTGGTGGTACATGTTGTAGGGGAGGAAGACTTTGTTGGCTAGATGGGATAAGGGTTAAGTGGAGAGTATCTCCCCCCCCCCTCTCTCTCTCTCTCTCACTCTCTCTCTCTCTCTCTCTCTCTCCTCTCTCTCTTGCTTCCTGTGTGTTGGTGCATATCTTGACAATTCACATTCTTTGGTCTCCACTCCAAAATATCCAAACCACCTTCTCTTATCCCTTATGAAGAGAGCAAGATTGTGCATCGAAGGAGGAGGTGGACATTGTGGACCATTGAACTAGCAGACTTTGATTTTTAGTTTCCATCATCATTTATTTTCCCCCTCCTTTCTCTTGCAAGATGGATGAAACAGTTGTAAAATTGAAATGAATGAAAATCAACTGAAAACAAAGAGTGACATGTTCATTTTACCAATTTGTGTTACACTGTACCGTTTTTCTTGTCCGAAACTCAACTGCTAAAATGACTGATTGGTTGGATGAACTTTGATTGAGTGATTGACTGAGTTATTGATTAATTATGATTTATTTATTGAATAATTCATTGATTGAAACAGCTGAATGGTGATTGAATGCTTGATTGATTGATTGACTGATACATTGATTAGTTGATTGATACCTAAATGTTGATTGTCTAACTTACGGTATTGATTGATTGACCGATAGAATGCAATTGACTTCAGGTGCATGGGTAATACCAGTCCCAGTCCAATTTTGGAAATGCAGGTAGAATTCGGGATAAGGGAGTGTGGTCGGGATATTTTGGAGAGGAGATCAACGGATGGGAATTGTCAAGATATGCACGAGCACACCCAGGAAGAGAGAGAGAGAGAGAGGGGGGCGGGGCATGCATGTCCTCTTAACCCTTATCCCATCTACCCAACAAAGTCCTACCTTACATCTCACCTCCCCTGCACCATGTACCATCACCCAATCCTGACTCCCATGAACACACCACTGAGTCTACCAGGGAAAGATACAATGCTACATTAATGAATGCAATTCCCATTCACTATAGAAAGAAAATATCAAAAGAACAATTGTAATTATTTCTCCTAAATTAATTGAACATGTATAGAGTTAATGAAAGGAATGAGCTTGAAACTTGTCATTGTGATTAAAATGAATCAGATGAACTTCATCATGTTCATAAGTTCAAAAGGGCAATCAAGTTTCCCATGTATGGAGATGCGTCATCTTCTGTGAATGGCTGCTTTGAAGATGCTAACCTCAGAAGACTTGTACGAGTGTTATGTAATAGAATTCCTAAATTATACAAATAATAATGAAGTATAATTAGAATTCTATTCAATAATAAGAAGTACAAGTCGAAGAGGTCCGGCCCTTTATTATCTTCTCACATTGTTTCGGTTTTCCCTCCCTGATTCACAGAAGCTGACAAACGGTTGTTTTTGTGTCTTCTCATATTTCCTATACAGGCGAAATATGTAGTACTCTTTAATATTGTTTGCAAACAACTGTTTTCAAAGCATCCAATCGAATAAAATGTCCGCAATGGACTTTGCACATTTCGTTTCCCTTAGGTTTTGAACAACACATTAACGGTTTACCATGAAAGAATCAAGTGTGAAATACAATGAATGATAATTTTTTCAAACAACACAAAATGATTCCTTTTGACAAGAATGTATTTTAATTTCTCCTTTTCTATACATGTATATATTTTCACTTTGAAAGATGAATAACACTCGAGATCGACGCCGGCCTTTTATAGGGGTTCGGCCAATACCTCATTTGAATTTTAAATTACTATGAATTCCTTTGTGTGATTCCACTGCCTGAACACCTGGGGTATGCTAACCTCTTCGACTCTTCATCCAAGTAACGACTAAGATAAAAAATACATGTATCCACTTAAAATACATGGATGGCTGACTGTGCTGCAAATACAGTTCAAACATCAAATCACAATATGCATTGCTTCTCATTACGAAAACAATAACCTTGCAGGGCAAATATAACAATGCAATATCTGAACAAACAGCTTCAGGCAATCACTATCTTGGCATCAGAATAAATTGTAAAGATTACTTTCCCATCTTAAAAAACTATAAAAAAAAATATAAAAAAAACCATTGATATCACATTATCTAAGACAAGAAGGTATATCGGAAAATAGTTGCGTCCTAATCGAACAAGAAGCAAGATTTTAGAAACCCAACAAACCAAATATAACAGTTAGACTGTTAGAAACACACCATTCCCTGACCTTACAGGTAAGTATGGCACTCTACTGCAAATTACAGCAAATAATACACTGCTTATCAAAGACTATGCAAAACATTATATCCCTTTAAATCATGCATTAAATGTTAACAGAATCTCTGGAAACAAAATCATTGTATAATGCAAACGTTGTATCAAGGTCACAGAAAATTAACAAATTGTCTACTGTCTTCCCTTTTCTTTGACTATAAACAGTGAACACCATAGCTGTAAAGAAACAGTAACTGGAAACACATTAGAAAATAATATGGATGCTATATCATGATATGATTTCATATTATAGATATACAGCAACCTCCAAAAAGATACAATCTGCCCCTACATAGGATAATAATAATGTATATAATAGGGTAACTGAGCAGTCTAAATCAAATGTGGTGGGACAATCAAGTGATAGCATGGTTGGAGTTATGAGGAATGGGGTAGACATATGGATGGGTGTTGTCCATGAATATCACAGTGGGTTAAAGAAGCAGTTCCTGGCAGAACATCAAATCCATATAAAGATAACTCCAACAGGATCAGAGTGGTCCCTACTCATAATATCACGTCGAATGATAAGTCTTTGTAGTATCAGTATCCCCACATGATGTGTCTAGGTGAATGACCACTGGGATTGCAACAGGAAGATGTCAGCACTGTTCTTGAGGCGAGAACACTCCGTCAATATGGGGTGGCAGAGGATCTGGTCACCATTCTGCGAAGCTTTTCCATCGGGGCAGACAGAACAGCAGGACCATGCTCTGAAACAGCATGGGGCTGGTCTGGTGGACGAGTACAACAGAGCTCTTCCTGTGGGATGGGCAGGTCAGCAGGACGTGCTCTAAAGCAGCATGGGGCTGGTCTGGCTCATGAGTATGGTAGGTGATATCAATCAAGATTGAACTGTCATGTAGATTAGTAGCGAATTGTGTATATACTGGCTAAATGTGGGCATTAAGTATGGACTGGTTGTTGTGTGGACAAAATCCCAGTCAGTTGCAAAGGCTTTGAACTCACGACTTGCGTATTGAGGACCATTGTCCGATACAAGTTCACAAGGTGTACCGTGTCTAGAGAATATCTCCTTCATCTGTGTGATCACGGCTTGGCTGCTGGTTGTTGTCATAGTACGTAGCTCGATGAACTGGGAGTAGTAGTCTACGACAACTAAGTAGTCTTTACCATAATAAGTCGGACTTTTTGCCATGGTCTCTCTGGAGTCTGGTGATGTTGCAGACTTTCTTGCTGTTGCTGGGGTTTGTACATTATACATGCTGTACAATTTTTAACCATTTCAGTGATATCATGGTTCATCTGCGGCCAAAAGAGGACTTCACGTGGCACGTGCCCTTCTCTTGCACTTCTCTATTCCCAAATGTCCTTCATGTATCTTGTTGAGCATTTGCTCTCTCATTGATACTGGGAGTACAATTCTGCTACCTTTTAGGATGAAGCCACTGGCTTCTGAAAGCTTATTTTTGACATTCCAGTACGGTCTAAGAGTCATTATATTTGATTTGATTTGATTTTGATTTATTTATTCACCACTCATATTGGACACTGGTATTTTGCAGCTGGCCATCCTGTGTTGATGACTTGACTGAGCTGCTGCAGTGTTTCATCTTTCTTTGTCTCTTCAACAAATTGTGTCTTTCTGTCTGTAGTCACAGGTAGTGTTTCGACGAAAGCATCTACATAGACTTTGATGTCTTCTTCTCGTTCTTGATTTTGTTCAGCTTCAGTGCAGTAACACCTGGTGCTGTTTAGATCTAAGTTAGTTGCTTTGTCATGAATGTTGCCTTCTTCCCATGTTGGAACTCACTTCAGATAAGTACAATACTACTACCTCATACGAAAGAAGAAGAAGAAATTAAATTCTCTGAGTCTATTTTCTTTAATGTATACCAGATTATTTGTAACATACATTTTCCCAGTCAATCTGAAAATCAACGCAATTTTTCACAGTATAAACAACATTAATTGGTGTAGGCTACATCACTTCAGTTTGCTTATATACGGTAGATAATCATACAGTGCTAATGAATGTGGCCGAACGTCTAATGAAAGTTTGGGAGGGTTAGGGTTACGATATCTCTCTGTGCCAGTGGTACAGAGTACATGGCGTGGAAAGTTATTTCCACGCATATTTCCTCAATTTTGTCAGTCCGCCCCATGGACTGTTCGACCAATTCACAATCTGCTGCCATGTTCTCATCATCCATGGATTCATCAACTTCCATGGGCTCGTCACCCATCAATGTATCACAGGACGTCTCCCATTCCATGGGTTTTTCTATGGATTCATCAACATGATCAACTTCCATGGACTCGTCACCCAGTGATGATTGCTCCAATTGCATTGGTTCTTCTATGGATTCATCTATTATCATGGACTCTTCAAACATTTCTTGTTGTTCCATCTCTAAGAGATTTGGACGATGTAAATGTATCCAAAAAATTGTAAGATTTGGACGATACACTTTGGGGAGAGGTATTTATTTTGGTATTGATTAAAAATAATGCTTAGGTCCAAACTTTTTTTTTTTTTTTAATTTTAATAAAAAAAAAATTTCCCCTCCAAAGGGATTTTATTTACAATATAAGTAAACTTACAAAGCTCCAAACTTACTAGACTTTTAGAGATATAGTACTTGCATAAAACACATTAAATTACACTCTCTTTTTTTTTTTGGAAAAAAATTCAGTTTTTGCTAAGCTCCAAAGGTACATGTAGACCTTTAATAGTGCTATACAATTTACCTTCTCCTTAAAACTGATGCATCAAGAACCTGTTTATGACTTTGCTGAGAACTCTTCAGGATGTGACTGTATTTGGATCATGCACTTTTCTTTAGTACTATGCAATTTATTTCTCGATGAAAATTATATGCTCCGGTATATGCTAAGCTCCAAACGTAAATGTAGACCTTTAATAGTGCTATACCATTTACCTTCTCTTTAAAACTGATGCATCAAGAACCTGTTTATGACTTTGCTGGACAGATTTGCAGAGAACTCTTCAGGATGTGGCTGTAATATTCGGATGATGCACTTTTCTTTAGTACTATGCAATTTATTTCTCGATGAAAATTATATGCTAAGCTCCAAACGTAAATGCAGACCTTTAATAGTGCTATACTATTCATCCTCTCTGTAAAACTGATGCATCAAAAACCTGTTTATGACTTTGCTGGACAGATTTTCAGAGAACTCTTTAGGATGTGGCTGTAATATTTGGACGATCCCAAGGCTGTGAGATGATGAAAATGAAGAGGAAGGCCTATAGGGAAGAGCTGCTTTGGGGAAGGAAGTTGGGCCAGGTCTTTCCATAGTGATAAGGTAGTTTTAGCAGCTACTGCGTTGACTGCGACCTGATGGGCTTCCCTCTTGACCGAATTCCTGACTAAAACCTTCCAGGTGGGGTATGGGATAGGGTGCTCCAATAAGCTTGAGAGGTCTCGCAGGTGGTATTTGAGCCATTTTGAGGAGGATCTTATTCCAATGTTTGGTTAGTGGGACTGAGGTAACTGTGGCTTGTAGAAGCGTCCTCTTTACGAAGCGTTCTTCCGGTAGGTTGACTAGCTGCCCAATGAGGAGTAGGCAGTTCTGCTCTATTTGGGAGAAGAGGGGAATCAGACCTGTGAGTAGGAACACTGCCTCATTGGCAGCACTTTTTCTTTTGAAGAGATTACTCTGGGCTGTATTTATCCGGGTTGCTTCATGGGTAGTGAGGTTGAGAACTCTGGTGTCCCATACAGCATTCTGGGAATGCAGAAGACCATCCAGAGCTTGGCACAAAGGAAGGAGGAGAGGCCAGATGTGTATGCCCCTACTCCATGGAGGGCGAAGAAAGTTTTCAGTCCCTTGTCAATGATTTCCGGTGTAGGATCCATGTGGGTTGAGCATTTTGTAATGCCTAGGTGAGGATGATGTTCAGTTCTTGCAATCTGGGGAGCATTCCATGAAGACATTTGTCGGTGAAAATCACCGACAAATGTTACAAACTACTGAAAATCCTCGCATCCGGTTGGCTGACAGCAAATTTGTCGGTGAAAATCACCCACAAAACTCTTCATGAAATGCTCCCCTGTTGGTCGTAAGTGGCCAGCTCTGCATGCTCTGTACTGAAGGGCAACGAATCTCGTTCAAAGACGACTCTGCACTCTTGGAGGGGTTGATAGAGTACCTTCATGTCTTCGTGTAGCGCTAGCTGCTGGTGACCTTCAGCATTTCGGCTAACTCTTCTGCCGAGTTTGCGAGCAGAGCAATGTCATCTGCCCCAGAGTACCTGCCTTGGATAACTTCAACAAAATATGTAATGAGTAATGATACATCCGTCTCTCTTTTTATGCATGTTAGAATTAATATATTTTTCTTCTAATTTTTTGATGCCGTATGTTTTCTTGTTTTCTTGTTTTGATTTTTTTTGTGTGTAAATATATCGAAAAGACTGTTTTATGCCTTGAATTTGCTAGACTGATTTTCACAAAGCTTGTTGTCACATTTTCTCGACATCCGAATATAAAGAAATAGAAATAGCATGCCCCAAGCCCGCCCCCATATATGCGAATACGAACAAAAACCCCCCTCAAATAACTGCTACTATTATACGTATACATATATGACTTTATATGCAGAATGACTACGTCTTTTTTTTTCGTATGACGATGCAGACAGAGTAGAATTATGAAAAGGCTCACATATTAAAAGGGACATCTACAAATTTTGTGCTTTATAAACTTTATGCTGATTTCAAAGCAGAATGTAAATTTTTGATATTTCAGAACGCACAGGATTATCACGTAAGAGAAATTTATTTCTCATTGTGGTAATTTTTATTCAGAACTTCGTATATTGAGTAATTATAAAATTCCTTTCATCTCGAAGAAGGCTAAACGACGTCGGGTCCGATCCCGTTATCCCTTTCTCATCCTATGATTAAAATCTCTTATATCTCTGATAAAAGTCTCCGAATAGGAACCCTGTACTTAAACCCGTGACCAGGAAGTCCATAAGTCGCAAGCCAGCAGCTGGCGGGTACTATACATTCAGGATCCGCTTGTTGAGTTGACATCGGGTTGACGCTGCTTAGAGTTATATTTTGGAATGATCCATTGAATTCCATAACACTGCTGTGCTTAATCCGTTGATAATTAGGATACTGCAATTAGGTAAAGAAATGTAAGTATAAATTTGACATTAAAAGACTATTTAGACTAGATCTAGAGACTAGTCTAGAGTCTAGACTCCAATTCAAACTTGAATAAGGTGCCTAACGTTACATACCGGCATTGACCATGTTGACCGTGGGCATGGAAATCAAGGTGATTTTTCAAACTGCAACTGAGTGCGCATAGTAATACCGCGGTATAATATTTCTCATGATTTATGCCCTATTAACAGCTATTCATTTTTAAAAAGGATGTTAACTTTATTTTCAATGATCATGATGATAGAATACTAGATCTAGACCTATCTTCTTGTCATCTTGAACATTATAAGTGAGGTGTAACTTAGGATGGGGGGTCGGGTGTCCGGACACATAACAAAAATAAAGCCTTCTTTTTTGTCTCTGAATTAAACAAAAACTATGCATTGATCATCATCAATTTTTGTTCTCTATAATCAATATTGTCTAACACTTGAGTTCAAGAATTTAAGAAATATTGCTTGTATTGTTGTAAACTGTTTCAAATGGCTATTTAAAATCGACTGTCCGGATACCCCGGGGGGGTCACTTCCATTGAAGAATGGACAGCATCCGCGAGAAAAAAAACGCGGAAAAAGGGTATTTTTTCAGGGGTAGGCGCGGAACGCGTATGGAGTGTCAAAAACGCCCAAAAATGAAAAAAAGCCCCCTAAATCACGATAATCTAAAACGCGAAAAGGGTATGTAATTTGCACCGACTGCGAGACCGATTGTAACAAGACCCGTGAACGGAAAATCCTATAACGCCTGTGTAAAGAGACAGTGCATTATCTCGAGATAAAAACGGCTCCAAACTTCAGTGGACCCCACTAACACTCTCAAGATATGAAAATGGGAATATCCTCGTTTAGGGTGTGCATATCTGGGACATCTGCGCAAAATCCGTGTTAAGGGTGTCCTAGCGGCCTGCCCTCGAATCCTCGTTTAGGGTCCTTTTTTTAGGACGATTCTCGCGGATGCTGTCCACTCTTCAATGGAAGTGACCCCCCCCAGGCCGGATACACAACCTGTCCGGACACCCAACAACTGGGTATACTTTTCTCTCACTCTCCATTTCCTCACGGAAGGAGTTCATGTGAGTGTCAAAGGAAATAAATACAAGTAATGTATGTTGATGACTTCTATGGTTATAACTTTAGATAGTCTCTTCTTTACCAAAACCTATCATTGATAGTGAACTGTGACTACGGTCGGTATACCTTAACAACAAATGAAAATCATCCATTTCTTTGAGCACTGCGGCCTGCTATTTAAAGACCTATTGGAATGATGAATTTTCAAAGTCATGCTACGGGTTTAAACCAAACGAAGCAGTCATTAGCCATGTCTGCTGTTTCTACTCTCGCAATAAAAGAAACTTTTACAAACCAAACAGAAAACCCCAAATAAAGATAATGATTGTGGCTGCCGCCCTTTACCCTTGGTAAACGGACAGAGTTTCAAACTCAATTACACTCCAACAGAAATATATTCGTGAAACTGGTGCTGGCTTATGTGAAAGACTTTATTCATCTACCCAACTTCCCAAGTTCCAAGATAAAATACTGCAATAAAACAAAGAGAAAATACATTTTGAGTTATACAATTACACAAATGATTGAACTACAGTAATTACAATTAATGAGATCTATGGACAATCTTTATAGAAACTATTCAGGTAAATACTCTAGAAATAACATGAATATACTAGCTTGATATGTATCAGATATTGAAAATATAACAAGTAAATTGCTGGCTTGTATGCTTACTAAAAATGAATTAGGTAAGAAATTATATAAGACTCTTTTTATGTTGCTCTAAAACCATCAAACTTCACTATACTGCCAAGGAACATAAAGATCATTATACGAACTTCGTGGATAATTCTCCTAAATTATCCAAAATAAATCATAGAATAAATAACTACATCAGCATTCGGATTAACTAACTTTTGGAATAATGAACCTCATTTCATTTTCGGATTAACGAACCTTCAGACTAAAGAACCTTCGGAATAATGAACCTTCGGAATAACACCTCAAATGTTCAAATTAACGAACCCCTTTTCATTTTTGGACAAATGAACATCTAGGTATACGCAATTTACTTGTTTCAGAATAACGAACCTTCGGAATAACGAACATCACCCATACCTGTAAGGTGCCATCACATTTTCAAGCATGTTTTATGTTTATTCTGTAAGCCTTAGGGCAGAGATTTTTCTGTTTATAAATGAAATATGACCTATTGCCACCGGCACCCTGATAGTCCTTTGATCTAAATGATTAAGTGGGCTTGAATTTTTTTTTTTTTTTGGATTTATTGATAAAGGGCTATTAGGCATTAGATAGTGTACAAATAGCGAATTGACATGAGAGCGATGGTAAGAGATTTCGCACGAGGTGAAAGAGAACCTATTCAATGAGGTGAAGCCGAGTTGAATAGACGTTACATCATGATCTTTCACCGAATGCAAAATCTCATACCATTGCACGAATGAGAATATTCTTTGTTTGTATTGTAAAATGCCTCGAAGGCTGAGAAATTGATGAAAATCAAGAAAAACAATCAAAAATTGGTTTAGAAATAAAGGTTTGAATTGCAGGAAAAGAAGATCCGACTGCAAAATGCTTAGCACGTATTTTGTGTAGTGCGCAACTTGCTCCGCCGGTCGCAACAAGTGAATACACGTATACTGCGCAAAGTAATTGTGACATCACAATAGAAACAAAACAAGTGTTGTAGGAATCTGACTGTTATGTCACGCGAGCAGTGCAGTGGTACATTTTTGGATTGTACGTGTGCAATGATACAAATGTTGCATGCTCAGCTTCCATAGACTTGTGTATAACAAACTTATTAGGCATTTACATGTATATTATTTTGGATGGCTCTGAATAGGATACCATAGAATATTGGCCCTAACTAGTGGAATATTCCTGGTCTTCCATGTCATAAAGCCATCCAATGTAATTAATAGGGAGCTTTAGATACACGACACAGCTCAGATGACGCGGTATCTTGCTGGGTTGACTTACATTCTCCTCTTTCCTCGTGTCGTGTTGCAGAGAGGCTTTAGATTTGGGGAAGACGTAGTACACACACTCAGATGTGAAGCTGATGTGAACCATTGTTACGTCATAAAACAGGGTTTTGCGTCGTGTATTGGGTAGGATGGTAAATTGGCCCCAGAACCGTCAGGTAAAACAGATGACACAGGATGGACTGGAAAAGGGCTGTCTCGCGCATGTGCACAACATCATTTTTGGCAAGATACGGCGTAGACTGAGCTGTGTGGCTTATCTAAACCTCCCTATTATTATCTATACCCTACAGGAAAGGAATTTAAAATTCCATAAATCTCATTTCAGCAACTAAAAAGGGCCCCATCATAAAGTTTGATCACACAAGTTTGACTTACCTCTTTATGACGTCATCAAAGCATTGTTTATGCATTGTGTGTATTGCGTATCTGTGCATTGTAATCCTTATTGCGTATGTTTGCGTGCACACGAAAGAGACCATGCAATATCGCATAATATTGCATGGCAAATTTTGTACATGAGCCTATGGGGAATTCGGCGTTTTATACGATATGCTCTGATATTGCACAGACAAATCATGCAGACAAAAAATACATGTTTTTAATGCACTGCTAAAATGCCCTATATAGATGATAATGTACAATGTATGTCAGAGGTAAAAATGTCCGAGGTAAAAATGTCAGAGGTAAAAATGTCAGAGGAAAAAATGTCAGAGGTAAAAATGTCAGAGGTAAAAATGTCAGAGGTAAAAATGTCAGAGGTACCAATGTGGGGTCCAACCACTTGACCGAATGCCCGCGAGGCCGACTTTTCTCGTATTGTATTTTCCTTCATTACAAATAATGCACTATCGGTATATAAAATAATTATGTCTCCTTTAGCATGTTTAGTCCTCGTTTCCGGATGTTCTACACCTTCAATGAAAAACATTCGCTGCCCTTTAATTCTTATTAGACGTCCTTCTGGCACAGGAATTGGTCAGAGCGGTGTGATATTATAGATTACAATTCGCTATTTTCGGCTTCGCGGGCCTTCGGTGAAGTGGGATGTCACCAAAAATGTCAGAGGTAAAAATGTCAGAGGTAAAAATGTCAGAGCCTCAGAGGTAAAAATGCCAGAGGTAAAAATGCCAGAGGTAAAAATGTCAGAGGTAAAAAAAATGTCAGAAGTAAAATGTCAGAGGTAAAAATGTCAGAGGTAAAAAATTAATGTCAGAGGTATGCCAGATTTGGAAATGTTTAAGTGACATGTTTCAGGTACGAATACTGAATTACAGAAATTATGGGGAGTGGGATATATTCAAATATTTTCTGTAAACATACTGTGTCTATACTTGAATGCTCTGTCTTGGCCATTTGGAAATAACGGTTATGGTGTTGGCGGGGTGAACGTTCTGGGGCCCGTTGCATAAAACTTTTGCTGGAGTTTTTTATGGCAAAATTTGAAGAAGCTACGGCAAAAAAATAAAAATGCCATAGTTTTCCATTACATAAAAAGTCTGGCAAAAGTTTTATGCAATGGGCCCCTGGTATGCGCGCATTGCCCTCATTTTCACCGCGGGGACGGGCATTGTAAAAACGATGGTGGGAAAAAACTGGGTTGGTAACACGAGTAGCTGACCACACACATTCCACACGACTGCGCGATTTTAATATGTACATTCCTCTTCATAAGCTCCCTCCCCCCCCCCCTACTCCAATCAAGTGTGGTATACGTGAATGAATGCTTCAATATTATTGTCCTTATACATAAGGAAGAATAGGAAGTAAGTGAAATTGAATCGTTAGTTTGATCTATTTCTCGACCTTTTGTATTATTTCACCCGATACGCTGCGGAATTTACAACTTTTAAAAATAATTATTCAATTAAGCGTGGTATATACGTGAACGAATGCTTCGATGTTATTGTTCTTATACGTAAGGAAGAATAGGAAGTAAGCGAAATTGAATCGTTAATTCGATCTATTTCTCGACCTTTTGTATTATTTCACCCGATAAGCTGCGGAATTTACAACTTTTAAAGAGAATTATTCAATTAGATAATTGTGTTAGCATATGCAAAACATCAAACGTGGATATCCCTTCTTAAGTTCATCTACCATTCTGTCATTCCACTTAAGATCTTAAAACATTTAGATATAATCCTGTAACTTGATTAATCTCACAAAGAAAATAATGAACATCATCCCATGCTACATTTCTTACCCAAAACGTGCGATTTACTTATCGCTTGCTGAAATTTTCATAAATATGTTTCACAGTGCAATCGTGTCAAGCGGCCAAATCTTAAACACAGAGAGGGAACTGGGCATTCGTTTGCTACTATATTTGGAGTCAGCATAAACAAGTGCTCGGAAGATCAAAACACTGTTGGGTAATGCGCACATACTAGGATGTTCCCCCAGCCAAAACAAGATTGGTCTCATTAGGTGGTTGAATGGGGCAGCATTATCACTTTCACATCAAATGAGTAAGGCAGGAAGGCCAGTCGAATGACTGAACGTACACACTTTTACAGAGAGCAGTATTATTGTGATCACTCCATTTATACAGTATGAAATTGAATTCTTTTTTTAATATCTCGTGCTCTTCCTAATTTCAAATTCAATATTCTTACATGTAACACGTTCACTTCGGCATTTTCAGAGCTGACATTTTTATCTCTGACATTTTTACGTCTGACATATTTACCTCTGACATTTTTTTCCTCTGACATTTTTACCTCTGACATTTTTTCCTCTGACATTTTTACCTCTGACATTTTTACCTCTGACATTTTTACCTTTGAAATTTTTACCTCTGACATTTTTACCTCTGACATTTTTACCTCTGACATTTTTACCTCTGACATTTTTACCTCTGACATTTTTACCTCTGACATTTTTACCTCTCACATTTTTACTTCTGACATTTTTACCTCTGACATTTTTTCCTCTGACATTTTTACCTCTCACATTTTTACTTCTGACATTTTTATCTCTGACATTTTTTCCTCTGGCATTTTTACCTCTGACATTTTTACACCGAACCCCTCCAGCTAAGTGCTTCAGTTATACCATAGAGCTCCTTTCAACTTGCACAATATTGGTCAGAAATATTGGTCAGAAACATGATTTCTTGATTAACCCATTCAACAAATGTTGAAAAATTGGGTCACTGAGCTGAAGGTATGCTGCTTTGAGCATGTGCAGATGTTAGAAGTTTCTCGCTTGGCTGAGAACTTTGAACCAAGACAAATGGTATTGTTCCATACACTCTTTGTTGCTCAGCAAGTGGTGAGCAATATCGGAATTAGTGCTGTCTGCCTAGGTACTCAAATTTGTTTGTTTACCTAGGTTACATAGCCAATTTGGCTATTCCTGGCCACTTGCTGAACAACAAGAGTGCACAGAAAAGTGCTCAGCTGAGCGAGAAACTTGCCACATCTACGCATGCTCGAAGCAGTGTACATTCAGCTCACTGCCCCAGTTCTGTGCTATCAGAAAGAGTTTGTGAGAACACTCATATTATTTCAGTAACATCTCCATGATTACAAACCAGCTAGCAGCAAGTCTAATTTCCTGTCATCCCTGACAGCCAATCCGAGCCTGTTACTGTGTTTTCTTCCCTTGATTTCCACTAATAATATTGTTCAATTTTTGGTTTTCTGTTCATTCATGCTGTATACACTGATGAGTGCATGTCAAAAGTTGTATTGTGTGTGTTCATTGCTATTCTCTGATTCTGGAGTTAGAAACATCTTGTTGTTTTTTCCGCAACAGTTTTTTTTTAGCCCTCCATAGGCTATTTTATTACTCATCAGGTTTACATATTCAAAACATAATCATAGGTATTCTTTTTTGACAACATAGTATAAAAACATTACCTTTTTTTCCTCATGTCTTCAGACAAATAATGATTGATAAACCATTTTCTATTAAACTTATGAAGTTTCCTGGAAACAATAAGGTATATTTCTTGTCTTCATAATATTGAACTATCTTTTGTTTATCACCTCAAAACTTGGTAGTTTACTATTTAAACTTATTCCATTATAACTGTGGTTTGATTACAATAAGAATACAGTTCAATGCATAATTTCTTTCTCCTTCAAGCCCGGATGAAATATTCACTTTGGAAAAAACAATATGTATCCAGGTGGTAGTTTTCAACCAAATTTCTTGATTTGTGTTACATTTGTAAAAAAAAATGTTTAACATCCTCCGTTTCTTTTCCACATAAGGTGCATTTTTCACAATTTACTTTTTTCACTTTAAACAACTACGTATTTAAACACAAAATTCTATTCATGATTTTTTATTGAAAATATCTCAGTCGGACATCAGTCGTAAAACAAAATATAACACTGTTCAGTCTTTTTTATTTTTATCAAATCTAGTACTGTATGTAATCCAACAGTCTTTTCCATTTGAGACATCAATTTTAATTATTTTATGATATTCAGGTGCGAAATGGTTGTGATACAACAGCCTGGGGCACAGGCGAAGGAGGCAAGCAGCAAACATTACTCCATAGAGCCATTGATGAGAACAACCAGACTGTGGCATGCTTTCTCATTAGAAGGTAAATCAAGTCACCCAGTCATGCAGTCACCTATGTACCAAGACCACTCGAGAGAAACAAGAACAGTGGTCTTTATATGCAGGTTGTCTTTAGGTATAATGGGGGACCTGAAGATATGCACTTGTTTTCAACAGCTGAATAGTCATAAAAATCATTGGTTAATGCAAATTTTGTTTATATACCTTGATTATACATATTCTAAAGGTGATTTGTTGTGAAAATTATGATAGGCGAATGTCAGGTCGATATCAAGGCCAGTGTCAAATTTTATTCAGAAAAGTGAAAGGGTCCTAAAGCTATGCACATGTAAATGAATGCAAATTTTGATTTTGCAACTGACTTGTGTGTATTTTACCCCCATTTCTAACTAATCATTATCATAATATCACAAGGAATAAAAGAAAATTACTGATTCTTTGGGCATACCTTGATGAAATACTCGTTGCTCGGTCACATCGGAAGTTTGGTGCATTGAATGCACCGCATTGCACGTACACTGTATTTGCAGGGTGCATAGCTTAAGGACCCCTGACCATACAGGTTTCTGTGGTAGAAGTTTCAATGAGAAACAAAATTCTTTCAAGGCAAAGGGAGATGGTAACTTTGTGGAGGCTTGATTTAACAAATTGTTGAATTTTGATGTCTTTGTTGTATAAAGATGTTCAGAAGGATAAATAAACAGCCAGGAATATAAAGGTTTTGAAGTATAAGATGTTTTTATTGAAATAACTCTCTCTGAATACCGCTATTTGCAAAACCATCCTGGATATGCTATTGCTTAACACTGCAGTCTGTAGGGCAAAAAGGGTCTGATATTTCCAGTCACTTGTATATTTCACTTTTTGTGAAGCACATGATGATGTTTTTGAATTGTATTTTTATAGGGCTTCACATTTACATGATATTACATACACTGATAGCATTCACCGCCGTGCAGCTCAGATTTTTGAAAGTTACTCATTGGCACTGAGGCATGTGTATGTTTTTGTGTCGTCCAAAGTTTTGAATCCGGTTTATGTTCCCGTGAACGGGGGTGGCTGGATTTACCTCACGCTCTCTGCAATCGCCCTTACCCCCTCCTTCCACTTTGCATGCTTCAGTGCATCCTCCATCCTCAACCCAACCCTCCTGCTCTCCTCCTCCACTTGCATCTTCCACGTCTTCTTTGGCCTTCCCCTCCTCGGACTGCTCACCTCGAATTCAAAGGCCCTTCTTAACACATGCCCATCATCCTCCTCAGCACATGCCCATACCAACATACCCCATTCGCCTTCGCCAACCAGTCCACTGCTTCTTCCAAACCTAACATCCGCATCAAGTCCTCAGTCTTCTTCCTATCCATCAACTTCAGACCACACATCGCTCTCACATCGCTCATGTGACCATCCAAAATAGATGAATGTTAAAGTGGGTTTGGTTATACCTGAAACTTCAGTTTGGCTGGTTCTCAGCTTTTCTGTCTTGTATTTCGTTCATAGTAAAAAAAAAAAATACTGATCAATTTTAAATTTATAATCTGTGAATATGTATTGGCTAAAGTATCCTTTTTTCTTTAAAAAAGTGAATATCAACAGTCTTTATGTCTTTCCTTTTGAAATAGTATGTGTGATGTGAACAGTCCCAGAAGGCCAAGACCTAATGCTGAGGGTCCAGATGAGGCCTTTGATGGTCAGGGTCCCCTCCATGTTGCCTCTGAGTGGGGACAGGAACAAGTGGTCCAGTGCCTTATAGAACATCAGGCTGATATCAATGCTATTAAAGGTAAGTGCAATGTGTGTAATGTGAGTGGTCCTACAGACTTAAGGCCAGGACCTAATGTGGGAGGTTCCAGATGAAGCCTTTGATGGTCAGGGTCCCTTCTGTTATCCCTGTGATAGGCTGAACTCAAGGATAAGTATGGATATAATCTAAATGGTACTAAGGTGATAACAACATCTTACACTGATGATTTTTTCTTACCTCATTCTTACTTCCAGTTTCTACCAAAACGTTCAGAAAAAGATAATCCTGTTAGTATTATTTCTATCCTGTTGCCAAACTATGCATGATAAGTTGCAACTTCCCATGATTATGATGTGATTTGTAACTGTATTGCATCATTATTTGTACTTGTTTATATATTGTGCGACCTGCCATGATTTCGGTATGGGAACATGGACCTGGTCATGAATGTTTACATGTATTCCTTTGATGAAATAAAGACATGATGATTTAACAACAGGAACGTAGTCCACCAGTGCTGTATTGAACATCAGGATGAAAGCAATGCAAAATTGAATGCTGATTTTTTCTTCTTGTTGCTTTGATAATACATGACAGACTTCTCTGTATTTCTAGATGGTGCTAGTCTTTTTCTTTTCATCAAAATTCATAACCATACTGATAATTGTTATCACTGCATTATCATTATTGCAATTAATATCAGTGTGTTCCTAAGCAGTCATTGATATGTATTCTGTGTACAAAAATGATCTGAACTCTGAAGATGGCAAGAGAGCAGATAGATGTAATCATAAGTTTTGGTAATTCCATCTCTTTCTCTTAACTTAACCACGTTTCGTTCTTATTTGCCATTGTGAGCATAGTCGCAATCAGTAAGGATACTTGTTTATGTAGCCAAAATTTCTTAAACATGTACATTATCTGGCCTCTGTTGTGAAGGTCATTTTCAGCGTAAAACCAAAGTTCAACCTTGTCTGAATTGTTCTCAACCCTACACAGGATGCTGAGGGTAGAACACCTCTTCACATTGCCATCAGCAACCAGCATCCAACCCTGATTAGTCTCATCATGTCCCATCCTCTCCTCGACTTGACGTTGAGAGACAAGGGTGGCCTGACGCCCTTTGCTGCTGCCCTTACCTTCAAGAACAACAAGGCTGCCCAGGCAATACTTGATCGAGAACCAAGAGCAGCTGAACAGGTACGTTTATCAACAGCTATGTAACATCTCTGAGGAAAAACTAAATTTTTTTTTTTTCTTCAAAGACAAAGTAAAGAATGATTTTGAATTAAGCTTCTTTTTTTTGGGGGGGGGTATATCAATGCAATTGTGAACTGACTTACAAGAGAATTCTAGGGGCAAATCTATGGTTCACTTCATCTCGAGAAAAGAAATAAGTGCATTTTATTTATGGATGTTGTATTTTTATTTTCTACAGATTTTAAATGTTTCAAGTTTGAGTGGTTATTGAGCTTTTGTTACCTTCTAATATTGCAGTAGCTTAGATCTAGAAGTCCCAATCTATTGATCTTTGGATGATTTTTTAAGACTGATTAAAATAGTACCCTAGAAAGTGAATGGGAAAGGAGAATAAGATAGTCTAGCGGAAAAAGAGAGAGAAAATACAATATTCTTTATGCAGAAAGAGAGAAAGGGAGAGAGAAAGATAGGAAGATAAATGAATGAGGCAGGAGTGAAAGATAAGAAGGTGGATGAATGAAGAGGGAGAGAAAGATAGGAAGGTGGATGAATGAAGAGGGAGAGAAAGATACAGAGACAGGGAAGAGAGAGAGTAGGCTTTGAAAAGTTTGTGGATTTTCAATGTCCTAACAAAAAGTACAAGTACATGGACTTCCATACTTGACAGCTGGATAACAAAGGCAGGAACTTTCTTCATGTCGCCGTGAAGGCATTGAGAGTGTGCTGGTCCTGATCAGTATGCGTGCCAACGTGACTTTGAGAGTGTGCTGTTCCTGATCAGTGTGCGTGCCAACGTGACTTTGAGAGTGTGCTGGTCCTGATCAGTGTGCGTGCCAACGTGACTTTGAGAGTGTGCTGTTCCTGATCAGTGTGCGTGCCAACGTGACTTTGAGAGTGTGCTGTTCCTGATCAGTGTGCGTGCCAACGTGACATTGAGAATGTGCTGTTCCTGATCAGTGTGCGTGCCAACGTGACATTGAGAGTGTGCTGTTCCTGATCAGTGTGCGTGCCAACGTGACATTGAGAGTGTGCTGTTCCTGATCAGTGTGCGTGCCAACGTGACATTGAGAGTGTGCTGTTTATAATGATTTGATATCTTGAATAAACAAATTATCCAGTCTCTTGACGTATTTTACCCATCGTTTTCCAACTGTTGCCGGCTCATCATGCACAGAAAATCATTCAAATTGTGGGAGATTCATCCTCACTCCGCTCGGCGCCAATATAATGATTTGATATCTTGAATAAACAACAATTCAAACAACAGTTGTGGCTCGAACACTGCTTTCCTGTTTTCTGTGTTTCACTTTTTCATTCCTGACTGACTAGTATCCTTTAAAACATCAGAACAAATGAACACTTACGATACTACACTGTTCCTGATCAGTGTGCGTGCCAACGTGACTTCTTGCTTTCGAGACTCTTCTCAAAGAGGGAAAGAGAAAAAGAAATATTCATAAGAGGGTTGGCTATGATTGTTTTCTAAGAAATACTATGATCTTGTTTATACCTGGACAGTTGGATAACAAAGGCAGGAACTTTCTTCATGTGGCCGTTGAGAAGTCGGACATTGAGAGTGTGCTGTTCCTGATCAGTGTGCGGGCCAACGTGACATCTCGCATTCAGGACTCTTCTCAACTCACCCCACTGCACCTGGCGGTCCAGGCTGGTTCTGAGATCATTGTCAGGAATCTGGTAAGTCAACAATGATCAATGATCTCTTTCATAAAACTTGTTATCAATAACAAGTTGCAATAACTGTTACAAGCTACTGAAATCCTTGCATTTGATTGGTTGAGAGCAATTTGTCATAGAAATTTTGAAGTTGTTACTTATAACAAGGTTTATGAAACGGGGCCTAGGACTATTTGAGAGCAAAGCAATCGTGATAGCTAATTGCTCTGTCTGAAAGCACAAAAAGTGGAAATAATTATAAAGGCCTTACATTTTGTAATTGATTAGAGACATAGATAAAAATGTAAACAATAGCATTGTTAATCTACATTTGCATATTTCACCTTTAGCTGATGCGATTTATAATGATCGAGAATCCCATTTGACTTGCTGTATTCAAGCCGTTCTTAAAGTCATTTGTAACTTTACGAACAGCTGTATGAAACACAACCCCCCCCCCCCCCCCCCCCCGTACTTGAACTGAGTGATCCATTATTAGCCGAGACCATGTCATATATCCCCCCCCCCCCCTCCTTTTCCAAAATTTAAGGATATCTTTATTTCATGTTTAATTCTCTTTCTTCAATTTTATTTTTTTGCTGATGTTCCTGTCACAGTTATTAGCAGGTGCTAGTGTGATGGACCTGAACAATCACAAACAGAATGCTCTTCACATGGCCGCAGCCAAGGACCATGCAACCATCTGCAGTATCCTCATCGAGAACGGTATCAATGTTGATGCCAAGGACGATAATGGCAATAGTGGTGAGTACGAGACAGTAAAGAATGAATTACGTGGAGCAAAAGATAACCGCTTATCGTCCGTCTAAGGGGTGACAAAACATTTGAAACTTAATTTTTGGTGAAATTTAGTTCTTTTCATAATCTTATAGCTAGGAACACTTAAAATGTATTTTCGAACCCCTCACATGCCCATCTGCAAAGATTAGGCCACTATCAATAAATGAAACTTAACCGCCTCCCATGGTAAAAAATACTTTTTTTTCCCACGGCAGCTATGCTGTGAAAAAAAAAGATTCTGTGGACAACTTTACAGGAGCTATTTCTAGGCTCAAGGGAGCTATGTTGAAATTTAATTGCAGATATCTTAGTTTTCTCCTGGAGTGTTTGCGTAATTGTGTATCGGTATGTTGTCTTAATGGGTGATTTCAAGTTCGGTGTCGGTGTTGGTGTTGAGAGTGTGGAAAGGCTGCTGAACCGAGTTCCAACACCGACGGTCAGTTTAGAGGGATGATACCGATCGTCTTATCGATATCTCAACACCGAGTGACGTCATACGCTATAGCGAAAAATCTTGACGATGAAATCATTTTCCCTCAGAATTTCTAATAAATCTACATCTTGTTGGATTCGAATTGCATAACCATTTGACGAATCCAAGAGGGAAAATATTACTCATCCATGGAAATTGGTTTAACCACCAACATGTGATGAGTGGCCGTAGCAGTTAAAGAGTGCCGCTGATGCGCGAAGGACAAGCAGCAATAACATGTATGATTACAACACCAGCACCAACACCGTACTTGAAATCATGACTTTCCCGATCCCTAGGGGCTGGTGTTGGTGAATGGGGAAATTGCATGTAAATTGTCAACACGAACCGTGATACTCGGTTCAGCAGACAACATTCAACACCAGCGAACAACACAGACTACCGGAAATACGTCATACTTTACGAGGTCAACCCCAACACCAGCCTGATTTAAAGTATGGTGTTAGAAGCTGGTGTTGGTGTTCTCACAACACCAACACCAGCCTCCAACACCGTACTCGAAATCACCCAATGTGTTTGTTTCAAGAAATTCTGCTGCTCCCAGATCACAATTTGTTGCTTATTTTCGGAGCTGAGGCGAGAGCAACTCTGAAGAAAAGGGTCGCCCTAAAGAATTGGGTTTAAAGGATTTTAGAGAGCTATTGGAGCTCCACCTAAGGCTAAATCGCCTGTCGCCCCCAGGTATTTTTTACCCTGCTGCCTCCATTGGCTGTAATGCCATTAAGAAAGCCATGTTTTTTGGCTCTCCATTTTTAAGATACGAGGATTTGTCGCCCAGTGACGTTATATAGATGGTTAGATTGTGGTTCATTGCTTTGGTCAGAACATTCATCGTACCCGTAGATGATCTTTTCCTCAAAATTAGGCAAAATATCCTGTTTTTTAGCTATTGTAAGTTGACTAAGTTAAATGTAGATCAAAGGTAACACGGTACTTGTGCTGGCCTATCAAAAGGGCTTTCCCTTTTGCAGACTCGAGATTTAACGGTAGTTTATTGTACATTGTGATAGTTATTGGAAGTTGGCTGTACAGGTTGTAGGTAACATTTCACTCCAATATTTACCAAATGTGACTGTTTTTGCCATCATAAGAAAAGGTTTTATGAATATTGACCAAAGTTGTTACAGAAAATCAGACATTTGTATAGATTAGAATTTGTGAATCATTGTAAAAAAAAATATTGTTTCTCCATGTTGCAAAATTTGGTGAATGTAATCTGAAGTGCTTTTACTTTACAAATAATTCTCCATCATAATTTACTGTTCAGATGTTTAAAAGAAGTGGTAAGGAAATGTATGGAAGTGTACTTTTTTACTTCATGTTCCATTCTTTTCATACACAGCTCTTCACATAGCAGTGCAATATGGAAACCTGAACAGTGCTAGGGTACTCCTCACAGAATCAAGCATTGATGCAGAGGCATTTAATGCCAGGTAAATATCTTACCTTGGAAGTGATTTGGAAAATGAAAAATTTCATGATATTATTTTTTTTTTATTGTGATTATGTCTAGTGTTCCAGTTTTGAGCAGAATGCAGGTTCCATATTCCATTGTGCATGCTAAAATTATCATTTATGACCATTGAACAGTGTAACACTCTTTTGGATGTAGATAACTGTGATTAAATTCAGTGCTTGATACCCACTGTGTAAATCAGAGAAGCGTAACAGATACAGAGGAAAACAGAACACATATTGACAAACCTATTAGCATCATGAAATGTTATTCATTGAATATTACTCCTTTTTAAGAGTAACTCAGAAGAATGAGAATATTCATAGGTAGCTTAATAAAATGGAGTGGAGTAAAAGGACACGTCAAGAATGCAAACTGCATATTGTTGTCTGTGTTGTTTGCATTCCGAGCACATCTTTTCGTACCAGTCTGTTTCACTAAGCTATCTTTGGTGCCATACAGAATAGTTTACTTGTTCATCAGTGAAATTGTGCTGAAATTTGCTTCCCTCCTCCATTTGATCTTTGCTGAATTGATTAATGAAGGGGATGGGGTCTGGAAGTGTTACCCTGTTGACTAATTCTGAATTCTGTCATTCCATTAGACTTTGTTCAGGACCTACCTGGTTCCAGTAGGCAGTAGATTAAATGGATTTGAGATTGTAATCTCGAATCTCTCTAGAAGTAGCACGTATTGCATCTTGGTTCTGGTTCATAAAACTTTTTATCAGTAACTGACACATTTCTATGACAAATTTGCTCTCAGCCAATCAGGATTTTCAGTAGCTTAAAACAGTTACTACAAACTTGTAATTGTGAACAATTTTTTGAAACAGAGCCCTTATCTCTTGACATCTCTTCCTAGGGGTCAGACACCCATGCATCTTCTTGGTCAGTACGGTCGGGACAATGCAGCAGCCATCTTTGATCTCTTCCGTGAATGCATGCCCCAGTATCCTCTGGACAAGCAGGATGCTGAGGGAAACACGGTGCTTCTGTTGGCCTACCAGAAGGGCAACGGGGCAATCTGCAGGTCTATCGTCCGGGCTGGGGCAAGTCTGGGGATCATGAACAAACAGGGTGTGTCCATCTTTAACGCCCAGGTGGCCACCAAGCAACTGCTCTTTAGGCTTTTAGGTATGGTCAATGTCCGATATTTTAGTTATGATCAACATTGACATGTAATAGCAATGAAAGAAGAATAAATTTTTGTATGCCTCCGTCCACCGTAGGTGGTTGCCGGAGGCATTATGTTTTCGGGTCATCTGTCTGTACGTCTGTCTGTCCGTCCGTCCGTCTGTCCCGTTTTCGTTCTTGCGATAACTTAAGAACCGTTTGACGGATCAACTTCAAACTTGGCTCATGTATGCATATGGGAGGGACAATGATCTGATTAGATTTTGGAGTCTCAAGGTCAAAGATCAAGGTCATAGAGGTAATAATACACATAAAAATGGCTCATTCTCACGATAACTTAAGAACCATTTGACAGATTGGCTTCATACTTGGCTCATGTATGCACATGGAAGGGACAATGATCTGATTAGATTGTGGGGTCACAGGGTCAAAGGTCAAAGGTCATAGAGGTCATTATGTACATAGAAATGGATCGTTTTCACCATAAATCAACAACCATTTGACCGATCAACCTAAAACTTGGCACATGTATACATATGGGAGGGAAAATGATCTGATTAGATTTTGGGGTCTCAAGGTCAAAGTTCAAGGGTCATAGAGGTCATTATGTACATAGAAATGGTGCGTTCTCACGATAACTTAACAACCATTTGATGGATCAACTTCAAACTTGATTCATGTATGCATATAGGAGGGACAATGTTCTAATTAGAGTTTGGGGTCCAAAGGTCAAAGGTCATAGAGGTCATTATGTACATAGAAATGGTCCGTTCTCATGATAACTCAACAACCATTTGACGGACCAGCTTCATACTTGGCATATCTATGCATATGGGAGGGGCAATGATGTGATTAGATTTTTGGGTCTCAAGATTAAATGTCAAAGGTCATAGAGGTCATTAAATATTTGAAAATTGCTTGTTCTTGTGATAACTTGAAAACTCTGTGACGGTTCATCTCCAAACTTGGCTCATGTATGCATATGGAAGTCTCATAGTAGTCTTGTTAGATTTGGGGGTCACAAGGTCAAAGATGTCATTTTATACATGAAAATAAAAAAATCAACATGAATGTGCCATACATTTTCGATCTGGCAATGGCGGAGGCATAAATTTTGACCGCGCGTGGTCGAGGATTCATCTAGTTTGTTAATGCAATAGCACTAACCCATAGCAGTACAGAGTTTTCTTAAAATGTACTGTCTTAGAAACAGATTAGATATTGTCTATGATTTTAGCTCTTTCTATTCATGTATAATGTGTTTCTTCTAGCATTCTGGATCTAAAGGCAATGATAAAGTGTCACCTAAAGGAGACACAATATTGGTATGGGGTAGAATGTGATTGCCTCATGCACATTAAAAGTGATTCAGATACAAATACTCTAGCTCCGATTCAGGTGGCTTTGTTAATTGCATAGTGCAATTCAAGTAGTATATCTTACTGGGTATACATTTTAACCTGTTGACAACTGAATTACCCTATTACACTATGCTTGATGCAGGGGCCATCTGGTCCCATAGGTAATGGGGTAACATCCGGATGAAGAGATAGGCAACTGAATATAGAATGCCCTGTCTGAGGACATATGCACAAAATGGAGATTCAAGCCAGTAACCAATTACCTGCAAGTAAAGTTATTAAGAGTAGGGAAGTGCCTTATATATATGGAGACAAGATATAAGCCCCCCATTATTTATTGCAAGTATGGGAGATTATTATTGAGAAGGAACACTCTCAACACTACCTTGGAAATTATATAAATACTTTAATGTATGCTTCGGCTAGGTTCTCTCAGGCACTCCCCTGATCAGAGAGTAGGCTTTGTAGCCTTTTCACATCTTTGGTTTTTTTTTGTGTATGCCTGTAGATATGTTATCAAAGGAACCAGCATGGTCAGAGAGTGAGCTTTGTCAGGAATGCCAAGTCAAATTCAGCATTAAGACAAGGAAGCACCACTGGTAAGTGTAAAGCCCATTGCACACTATACGATCCGTCTGCGATCTGATTTTGGAAAAATTTGTTACAGCATTGGATATGAACATTCAAACATATAAAATCTCAATGGTCAACATTACGGATAGTCATATGATTAATAAAATCGAAATTCTGGGCCATTGCGAGCCTCCCTGTAGGAATAAAAGTGAACTCGATTCCGAATCGTAGTGATGTCATTATAGTAATCTTGCAATCGGCTACGATTTGAAGCCAATTTGGCCTTTACTCCGACCAAAAGGCTTGCAGTTAACCAAAATTTCGATTTTTGCATTCCTTTCATTATTTCGAACTTCAAATAAGATAATTTAACTTTTTTAAATTTTCATATTTAATGAAAAATGCCATTCATTCGAAAATCGGGTCGCAGTCGGATCTTATAGTGTGCAGTGGGCTTAAGAGTCAAGGTCCAAACTTTAAAGCTCCTGTAACATGTTGTTTTCGCAAGAACAACACAATATGATTAATGGATGTCATAGTGAATTTAAACAAACCAATGGATACCTGCTGAAAACTGATTCCCTGAAAAAGACAACTCACATTTGCAGACAGGATAACATGTTTATGTGTGTCAGAATGACTCTGTTTTTTTTTCTCTTCTCTTTAATGAGCTGCTATAAATTTACTGCCAAATTTGTATTTAGTTGGAAAATTTAATGTAACTTTTGTTTGATTCCTTGATAATTTCGTCGGTTGCCCGGCAGAAGGGAACGAGCGCCCTTGACGGGCAAAAGGGAATGAAGAGACATGCAGTCAAATATTGAAATATCTAAGAAATCTGTAAATAATTACTTCAAGAAATTTATACCATGTATTCTCGAATTTTCTTGAACTAATCATTCATAGATTTCTTAAAATATCTCCATATTTGACCCATGTCTCATTGTTCCGTATTGCCTGTCAAGGGCGCTTGTTCCTTTCTGCTGGGCAACCAATGATTTATTTTCTTTTTCAGTAGCAGGAATCAGTATAAACTTTAATTTGTCGATACTAAAAGCCAAAGTCTCTTTCATTGTTGTTTGTTGTATCTTGCAGTCGTCACTGCGGTAGGATCCTTTGCAGTAAGTGTTCTTCCAAGATGGTGCCCATTGTCAAGTACGATCTCCCTCGTCCAGTCAGGGTCTGTGACATATGTTTCGATGTGCTCTCCCTGGGTGCCATGTGAACTGTCCATCGGGGTATTCTGCTGGAGTAAACCTTTCCTTGATGAAGCAACAGAGGAGTGCTCAAAGGCCACACCTCTGTGTGCTCATCTGTCATTCAGGAGTTTGGAGAGATTTCAAGGAGTCATAAAAGACTATGAACTGATGAGTGAAGTGCTATGAAGGGCATGAATTAGACTCATGTACTGTCACAATTTATATTTTGTAAAGAAGTTTTATTGAGATATCTGAATCCACTTTATTTTGAGGGCTGCTTTTCATAACTCTGTCAAATCCTGCCAGTTTTTAGGTTCTCTTTGAAATCACTTTTCAGATGTATCATAATTCAATACGAATGGCTATGAATTTAAGGTATTTCTGAAATGGCATTGTTGTCATTTTTTTGGTATTGATATACACCCTTATGGGTGTTCATTGAAGATTTCACACTATATTCAAGTTTTTCTTACACTGCCAGAGTCCACTTATGGACTGCATATTGGCCAAATTCTATTTGGAGGGGAGGGGGAGGGCAGGGCAGGGGCTCACCTACCCCAGAATCATATATTAGCATTATTTTTTTGCTCTCTTCCTTTATAACCTTGATTCTTTTTCATTCCATATTATCTTAAGAAAGTATTACCATCTTTGTGATGAGTGTTACCTAAATTAGATTGCATTAAGCAATTGTTTGATTTCAGCATTTTTTGTCTCCCTCTGTTAATAGCCCGATACATGGGCCTTTCTCCTTTTTCTGTTTCTTCGTCTTTTATTGCTTGTTCTTTTTCTTTTTTTTCTTTTTCGTTGAGTGCTGGTATGGCCCTCAAAGACCAACTGTATCTACACACTTTCTTGTTGCATCTCCAATCCCTGTATGGTATGAACATGGGTCTTTCAGGCAATGAATTCTAGCTAATGCTGTTTGTAAAAATGGTCATGTGGATCTTTAATATTTGAAATCAACATAAGTGCTATAACTCTTCATGTTATAACTACGTCAACTCTAACATTGATTTCATTCTGGTATGAATCAGTTTTGTATATTTTCTTCCATTTACATATATGGCATTTAGAACTAAAATATCTGTTACTTCAAAAAAAATCTGTTATGACAGTACCTTTCCTTTTTTATTTATATTTTCCAAGTTGCTCAGTATTCTTTAAATTTTGATATGTTTGATTCATTTTCAACTTACATTTACAAAGAGTAGTTCTGTGTTTTGTATTTTGTTAATCTTAATCATTGTGATCATCTGTCAAGGGCTGGTAACCTTTAAATCATGGACCTGATATTGAATACTTTGAAGCAGCTTTCAAATATTATGTTATTTTCATCTCTTTAAATATTGCCATTTTACTTGTGAAAAGTTAACTGTATGTAGTTCCAAAGAACAGATATAAGTTCTTGATTGTTATTTGTTATATATGTTTCCATTTCAATTGGAGAAATTCATCTTTTGTCAGGGTGTGTTTTGTATGAAAATTAATTTGGTTTTATTGGGTTCATGATAGAATACATATTTTGATTGGAAATTTGATTGAAGTGGTAATATTTTTTGCCAAAAAGTACCTTCTCAATAGATTTCCTTCATCAGTCCTTTTTTGGTTCAGAAAAACAATTAGAATGTAATTACATATCTCCTCAGACTTATGATTCACAACATATGCTGTCCTCTTTTTTTCTTCTTCTTCTTCTTCTGTTACATGGAAAGGTGTTAAATGTTTCTCAATTTTTTTCAGGATGGGGTTTTTTGACTTTGAATAATCAAAAACCTCTTTTCCATATGAAAAAAATGCAGAGTTGCAAATTGAAATAACTTATGTGAAGTTTGCCTATGTTGCTTTATGTTATTGTGAAGCACATATGAGTGAATCTGCTAAGGTCCTCGAGATACATTTCTTCATTCCAACTTGCCTCCAATTTCCCAAAGTCAAATTTATCTCGATGGAGCAACAACTTTGTATCTTTTATGAATTGCAAGCCTCATTTTCATATGCTAAAAGACAGAATAGAAACACCCATCCGCAGTGTCCACTGTCCAGTTTGGCATGCACCAACTTTCTCTATCTGTGCATGAGAATGCATGATAAAAGAAATATTTATTTTATTTATAACTATTTGATCGGGAAGTTTGACCAAAAAATAAATAATCGAAAATAGTTTGAAATTAATCTTTGAATTGAAATCTTTGTATCTCAACACTTGAAATCTCATATAATGGAAGTGTTGTTCCAAACAATTTGAAATCATATGATGTAAAAAGTCAAAGAGAAATATATGTACATTATATAGAATTTGTTTCA
The DNA here is from genome assembly GCA_029962745.1 of Echinometra lucunter. Taxonomy (NCBI): domain Eukaryota; kingdom Metazoa; phylum Echinodermata; class Echinoidea; order Camarodonta; family Echinometridae; genus Echinometra; species Echinometra lucunter. Next base: position 17,824,314 of record CM057154.1, on the reverse strand, counting down.
TGTCTTTTGTATTATGTATAATTATGTTTTGTTTAACTTTTGCATGTATTTGTTTACTCTAGCATATTAACAGTATGATTAATGGAAAGTGAAGTTTTATTTATTTTTTAGATAGAAATGATTTATGTATCTTTAGTTATGTCTGTAATCCAAAGTTGTCAGCATGAATTCAAGTTTCGATGTATTGTGCATAATTATTGAAATATCCCAATCTAACTGCATATTAAAAATGATTTGATTCATCAAAAGATATACACTCAGTTACACTGTCTAAATTATTCTTTAATTTTCATCTAGAAATACAATGTACTTCCTTTATTTCTTTCCTTCAGGAGTGTGTGGATGGTGACTTGATGGATGCAAACATGTGCAAAGTGCACCTAGTTTGACAGAGAAGTTTCCTAGATGTCTCATTTGCCGAATTGACTGTTCACATAATAATAATGATAATGTTCAGTTCTTTTATAACGCATAACACATAGCTTAGCATGCAGTGGTGTAGACAGGTTCTTACACCTGGGGGGATGATTTGCCGTTCATGAGAAATCGAGGATCAATTTCGTATACAGATACACACATACAGATACACACATACACGGGCACACGCACGCGCGCTGTAATGCAAACACCCATAGGGCAAACACCCAACACACACACATACAGCCGCGATTCATGAATATGCATGTTTTTCAGCTCTACCCGAGGATAATGAATATTAATAAGACGTGGTAAGATATGGATCTACATTTGCCACGTCTTTCGGATGGTGACGTTAAAGGGCGGTCCCAGACGTAAATAATCATATTTGATTGATACACGTCTGTAAAAACTCAACTGAACAGCAACAGTGTCGATGTGTAAGATTATGCACATTAATGTAAAATCGAGTCAGAGCACACTTTCTGTTTTGGAAGTGGACATCTTGCGATGTTTGACTCTTATTTTTTTATTTAATTTTTTTTTTTTTTTTTTTTTTTGTGTGCTAGAATGTCTGTTTCTGGCGGCATTCATGTTCTGTTTCTTCAGTATATCCTGCCAAGAAGTAAGTGCACCTTGTAGTTTGATTTTAGTTTGAAAATGAATTACACAATTATGAAAGTATGGGATGTTTTTGTATGAGTTCTGAATGGAATTGACTTTCACCTAGTGAGAAAACAAAACTTGGTAACATAGATAGTCTTGTTTGCAGACCATTTGTGAAAGAAAGCATAATTTACATATTTGAATGATTGCTTCATTTCATTTCATTTATTTTTTCCATTTTCAACTCAGATATAACATACATAATTTTCAACTCAAAATAACATACATGGTTGTATAACATACATAATTGTATATACAAAATAATTAGATAATCATAACATAAGAAAAAATTGTCAAAGTGAAATTTTACAAATTAAGTATATAAATAAAGTTGAAAATGGAGCTCTGGGAAGAATAAAAAGCCAGGCTTCTGCTTAGAAGAGGCAGTGTATCAATTTCAAGGTTGTCAATTGCAGACTTGAATGTAGCTATATCGGTTTATTGGTAAGCCGATGCAAATATAATACTCATGACACAGGTCTTTTATAACTATGGAGGCTTAACTTGGCCATTTATTAGGAGGATGAATTGACGCGATGACGATGAGGACATGTCTTGACTAGGCACACGATGAAGTCATAGTCTTGTCTTCAGACCTTTATAATAGTAATATCACTACACCTCCCTTTCTTTAAAAAGAAGTTGTTTTTACTTTTTGTTTTAGACAAGTACAACAAGTATTTTTCATCTTGTGCCTTTACATTTAAAGACATGATAACATTTTCTTTGAAGCCTGTTTAACCTTGGTTTCTGTAAACAGCCTTCAATATGATAAACATACAATGTGCATAATCATGTGGTGCTGAAATAATTATGTTGCCCGAAAACTTCTGAGAGAGAGTCCTTGTAATTAGAGTCGTTTCAAAATAATCATTCTTCAGTCCTTGGCAGTTTCGTTGATAATAAATGTTTCCAAATCCTGTGAAATTATAAGTTCAGTTCAGTTTTGATTTTGATTTCTTGAAGGTTTACAGTTTCTTTCAAGTTAGCGTTCCTTCAATTCACTGTTCAATTAAGCGAGCTGGTGGCTTCACGTTGCGTCCACTCCTGGTTGTATATGTAGCAGTTGATGGCGCAGATGTTGATGGTGCATCTACTGCTGGGGGGCTAGCATCATCATCTCTTGGATGTGCATCATCGTCGTCGATATCATGCGACGGATACTGGTCTGTATGTGGGGCTGGCCTGATGTGACGGCGGTTCCTTCGACGTGTCACACCATATTCAGTTTCTATCAGATAAGACCGATTTGGTAGTTCGGCCTTGACAACGCCTTGCTGTGACCATTTGTTGGTTTGCATATCAAGGAGTCTGACATGCTGACCGATGTGAAGCTTTGGAAGATCACGAGCATGTTGGTCATATCGTTGTTTCTGTTTCGCCTTCTGCCTTTCCTTCCTTTCCTTCACCTGATGAGGATCAATGTTCTGTGGATCAAGAAGGTTGTCCATCATAGGCAGGTTAGATCTCAAGCGGCGATTGTAGAGGAGTTCTGCAGGGGATTTGCCACAGTCGATTGGTGAGCTTCTGTAGATTTGAAGAGCTCGGTAGATGTCTTGACCACTCTGCTGGCACTTGCGCAGTAGATTTTTGGCTATCTTGACTGCTCCCTCTGCGCGACCATTGGACTGGGGATAGTATGGACTGGTTGTTGTGTGGACAAAATCCCAGTCAGTTGCAAAGGCTTTGAACTCACGACTTGCGTATTGAGGACCATTGTCTGATACTAGTTCACAAGGTGTACCGTGTCTAGAGAATATCTCCTTCAACTGTGTGATCACGGCTTGGCTGCTTGTTGTTGTCATAGTACGTAGCTCGATGAACTGGGAGTAGTAGTCTACGACAACTAAGTAGTCTTTACCATTGAATGTGAACAAGTCGGATGCGACTTTTTGCCATGGTCTCTCTGGAGTCTGATGATGTTGCAGACTTTCTTTCTGTTGCTGGGGTTTGTACATCATACACGCTGTACAATTTTGAACCATTTCAGTGATGTCATGGTTCATCTGCGGCCAAAAGAGAACTTCACGTGCCCTTCTCTTGCACTTCTCTATTCCCAAATGTCCTTCATGTATCTTGTTGAGCATTTGCTTTCTCATTGATATTGGAACTACAATTCTGCTACCTTTTAGGATTAAGCCATTGGCTTCTGAAAGCTCATTTTTGACATTCCAGTACGGTCTAAGAGTCATTGGACATTGGTGTCTTGTAGCTGGCCATCCTGTGTTGATGACTTGACTGAGCTGCTGCAGTGTTTCATCTTTCTTTGTCTCTTCAACAAATTGTGTCTTTCTGTTGGTAGTCACAGGTAGTGTTTCGATGATAGCATCCACATAGACTTTGATGTCTTCTTCTCGTTCTTGATTCTGTTCAGCTTCAGGATCTACTGCTCTTGACAATGCATCTGCAGTATACATGAATTTGCCAGGCGTGTAGGAGACTTTCAAGTCGTATCTCTGCACCCTGATCAGAAGACGTTGGATCCTTAGTGGACAGTCACTCAGTGGCTTGGTAAACAATGGAATGAGTGGCTTATGATCTGTCTCTACTTCTATCACTTGACCGTAGATATACTGGTGGAATCTTTCACAACCATATGTGATAGCTAGCAATTCTTTTTCTATCTGAGCATAATGTGTCTCTGCATCAGTCATAGCTCTAGATGCATACGCTATCGGATGCCAATTCTGTTCATGTTGCTGTAGGAGAACTGCTCCTAGGCCATTCTTGGAAGCGTCAGCTGATATCTTCGTGGGCTTTGTGGAATCATAGAAGTGTAGCACTGGCTGCTTCATCAGAGTTTCTTTCAACTCGTGCCATGCCTTTTCTTGTTCATCTTCCCACATCCACTCTGTATTCTTGTCCAGTAGGACTCTGAGGGGAGCTGACCTTGTAGATAGGTTTGGAATGAACTTGCTCTGGTAATTTATCATTCCCAAGAAACGTTGTACGTCTTGTTTGCAGGCTGGTCTAGCCATGTTTCTGATGGCTGTAACCTTTTTTGGATCTGGACTGATTCCATTTTGACTGATCATGTCACCAATGAAGGTTAACTGGTTCACACTGAACTCACACTTGTCTCGATTGAGTTTTAGGTTTGATTTGCGTGCAATTTCTAAGACTTGCCTCAGACGATCATCATGTTCGTCCTGAGTGCTTCCATATACCACAATGTCATCCATCATAGTATTGACACCTGGTACATGTACAAACATGTTGTGTATTATCTTGTGAAATACTTCTGGTGCACTACAAATACCAAATGGTAACCTGAGAAATTTGTATCTACCAAAGGGTGTTATGAACGTACATAGTTTTGAACTTTGTTCATCCAACTCAATTTGCCAAAATCCACTGGAAGCATCTAGTTTGCTGAAGTACTTTGCATTGGCAAATTCTGCTGTGATTTCATCACGTGATGGTAACTGATAGTGTTCTCGTTTGATCACTTTGTTTAGGTCTCGCGGGTCTAAGCATACCCTAAGCTTTCCATTCTTTTTAGTCACGACAACTAATGATGAGACCCAATCTGTTGGCTCATCCACTGATTGAATGACATTCATGCGCTCCATTTTGTCTAATTCTTGCTTTAGTTTGTCACGTATTGGAAATGGAACTTTGCGACATGCGTGTTTCACTGGCTGTGCGTTTTCTACCAACACAATATGTTTTCCTGGCAAACATCCTAGGCCTTCAAACACATCTGAGTATTCATCAACAATTTCATTGTCTGAGTTCTTTTCAACGACATGGACGCGCTTCACAAGTTTCAGTCTTTCGCAATCTTGTAAGCCAAGTAATGGTTGACTATTGCCAGGCACTACGAAAAATGCCATATTGTGGGAAATATCCTTGTATTGGACTTGCGTATAGCAACGACCTTTTGCAGGAATACGCGTTCCGCCATATCCTGACAACTGTGTTGTCACGGAATGCAACTTTGGTTTCGGTTTCAATTTCTGATAGACTGATTCAGAAATTGTACTTGTTTGCGCTCCTGTATCAAGCTTGAAGTATACTAGAGTCTCATTGACCTCAATCTCAGCTTTCCACTCGTCCTTTGACCCATCTCTATCGATAGCATCAACAAGGAATTTAGTTGGGGTTTTGGTAACAAATCCCGTATCTTCTCGCAATTCATTGACTGCTTTGTGTATTGGTGTCTTACAACACTTGGCAAAGTGATTACGTAGTCCGCACTTTCGACAAATCTGACCTTGAGCCGGACAATTACTCTTACCATGGAAATTACCACACCTGGTACAGGCATTCCTGGATTTCTGAGTGGATTTCTGACCTTGACCCTGTTTCGGTCTCACATTTTGACTAGTACCTTGAGTTTGTCTGGAATTTTGTTTGTGTTTTGTACCTGGAAAGGATTTCCTCTTACCACCGAGAGCATCAACTGATAGATTCTCATCCTGGGAACACAGCTCTTTGGCCTGAGCTCGTGTAGTTTCAGCAGCACGACACAACTGCAAAGTCTTTTGAAGATTCAAGTCTTCTTGTCTCAACAATCTCTCTCTCACGCTATTATCAGTCATTCCACAGATAATGCGATCTTGTATCAAACTCTCAGTTAGCTCTCCAAATTCACACGACTGTGCCTTGTTTCTCAAATCTGTTGCATACTGATCAATTGTTTCATGTGTGTTTGGTGAGCGTGTGAAGAACTTGTGTCTTTCATATGTGACATTTCTTTTAGGCATGCAATATTCTTCAAATTTCTTCATGACAACTTTCAACTTCATCTTGTCATCATCATTTGCAAAGACAAATGTGTTATACACTTGCAAGGCTGCATCACCTATGCAATGCAAGAATAATGAGCATTGGGACTTATCCTCTTTCTCAGCCATTCCACTGGCTACATTGTACAACTCAAATCGCTGTCGGAACTTTTTCCAATTTTCTGCGATATTTCCGGTCAACAACTCTAGCGGTGCTGGTTGACTAAGACTAGTAGCCATGACGGATATGTGTACAGATATTATGTATGGTGAGGGGTTATTAGTGTATCAATGTTAGAGCCGATCCCTACAATTAAACTAATCACTAGTTTAGTTGCTGCCCTAGTGGCTTATAGCACTTATTTACACTATTTAGTTCAGTTTATTTAGGCAACTATGCGATGCTCCAGTTACCTATATCCTTTAGATCATAGCGTAACCAGCATTCACAGTTCCTTCACCGAGGCAATCACAACTGCATTGCATTGATCACAACAATCAGCTGTTATAGTCACTTCACGTTCACGTTAGTACACACACACATGCATGCAATTCACGCTCAATTCACTATTGCGCAATCTATCACGTACGCTGAATTGATACGACGTCATCGACTTCTCCCGGTCCGTACCTTAAAATTATCCTCCTATTCTTCCTTACCACTGGATTCGATGATCCTGACACCATATATCGGTTTATTGGTAAGCCGATGCAAATATAATACTCATGACACAGGTCTTTTATAACTATGGAGGCTTAACTTGGCCATTTATTAGGAGGATGAATTGACGCGATGACGATGAGGACATGTCTTGACTAGGCACACGATGAAGTCATAGTCTTGTCTTCAGACCTTTATAATAGTAATATCACTACAGTAGCAATTAGGATAATTGCAATTTATGAGTGAGAGTTATTTTGATGGTTCATTATTGCCCATGAAATTAGGCTTTGGATAATTTAATGGTCTGAATTAAGACTAGTTATTACGTAGGAGGGTTGTAGACGGAATAAGCTTGTGGACTGTTCATGAAGTGAGCCAATAAGGGATGTAAATGAATGACATTTATTATATTATGATAAAGCAAAATACAAGTTATCTCTTTTCAAGGCAGAACATGACAATTTAATGAAGTCTTGAGATAGTGATAGGTTAATTTTAAGTCATGGTTTCAGTTTAAATACTGTTGACCAAAAAGGGCGCGTCGCATTTGTTTTGATGGTCAAAAGAAATGTGACATGGTGTTTTCATTGAAGAGGTACAACTTAAATATCTCAAATGAGAATATTAGCAGAAAGGATATGATGTAAATTTGGTTAATGAATATTTGCATTCATGTATTTGACACACGTTTGAAAAGTGCTTAATCATGATGTCGTGAATATTCAGATAGGATTGCAATTTACAATTTCCTTTACTGATGTAATTATTTGAGGACAAGATAGTATGAGATTGCACTGCTTTGTGCAGTTTAATATTTCAGAAGTCATGAAGTAAAGGAACAAACATGAGACAAGTAGATTTCTATGCAGAATTTATTGCTTCTTGCACTGAGATGAAAATGCATATTTATGCTAGTGATACCGATGTGAATAAGTCGAGTTGACTTATATTTATGACCGGTTCAATTTGTTCATTTCTGATTGAATAAGAATAAAGACTTTGGTCTTTTATCCAGTTCCAGGTGGGATATACTGTTGCTTTGTCCATCTGTTTCTCTGAGCTGCAGTATTTCTCGCTGACTTCAAAGGGGGAATGAGTTGACAGTCAATGAATACATGTACAATGTCTTCTTCAATTTACATTTTAAACAAGTGCTATCACACGGCGAACCCTATCTGAATAATGATAATAATTATAATACTAAGCTAACATGAAGCGCATAATAAACATACACTTCTCTAGGCGCTGTACATACTGAGTAAAAACAAAATACATCAATACCATACAAACATGTTAACAAACGAATGACTATAGCAAGTTTTACAATTTACAAATTATATATACATAATTAAGAAAATAGACAAATGAAAATTAATAATCATTAAGGAAGGCGGAAAAAGTGGGTTTTAAGAAAAGATTTAAAATTTGCAAAACTGGGTTCTTGTCGAATGTTTTATGGGAGATTATTCCATAGATTCGGTCCAGCAACTGCAAAACGGATTTATGGATTCTTGGTGTATGGAGAAGTGCCTGGTTGCTTTCAGAGCGGAGGTTGCGAGGAGGGTGATAGGCCTACTGTGTGAGTAAATCTGCCAGATATATAGATTCTATATAACACTCGTACAAGTCTTCAGAGGTTAGCATATCCCAGGTGTTCAGGCAGTGGAATCACAAAAAGGAATTCAAAGTAATTTAAAATTCAAATGACGTATTGGCCGAGACTGCCGAGCCCTATAAAAGGCCGGCGTCTCGAGTGGTATTCATCTTTTCCTTGTGTGCAGGCAGTGACGGGCAGACCAGACCAGATGTATCTTCTACAATTCAACGAGCTGGAGCCAGTGGGCAGTTCTCCAGGTAGTTATAGTCACAGTGGTGGCTAGAGAATAGCGGCTCAACTTGCCTCGTCTTTGTGACTCGGCTTATATGGACTGGGCGCGGCCCTGTTCCAATACATCCAGACATGCTCGGCATGCTGGTGGTATAGAGACTTGCAACACTCGCACCTCCATGGGCAGGCCTGATGCTGGACGTACAAAAATTTGCTGGTATAATAATTGCCTTGCATGTCTTGGCGACCATGGATCAGCATGAACGTGGGTGAAGCCCCGTTCCATTTCTTCCAGACTTATATGTAAAAGGCTTGATTTACATGCAAGCAAAGTGACATTCCCTCCACGGAACTCCTTCCACAACATTAATTTTCTATGTGGACCTTATGTCAACCTGGCGACTGAGTTTTGGGATCGGTATCCGATTCTTCTCTTCTGATTTTTTTTTTCAGAAGCCCTTCTTTTTCATCATAGATGAAATGGACCACTACAGTATAGATGACTGCACACTGTAAAATGTTTTTTTTTTTAAATAATAAAATGAAAAATAAAAAAAAAAGCCAGTTCGTCAAACTTATTGGTTTGAATTGACCGAAAGTGCGGTTAATAAGTCGAATTGATGCTTTCTACTCAAAGGAAAGTGTGAACTGGCCTGGATATCCACGCATTATCCAACAATACATGCTCGTATGCATGGCCCAACAATTAAAAACCAAACAAACAAACATACACCCTAACTGAAAGGTTCGGTGTAAAAATGTCAGAGGTAAAAATGTTAGAGGTAAAAATGTCAGAAGTAAAAATGTCAGAGCATATCAAGTCCTTTTACGCCTTTTGGACCCCTTGCGCGCGCCAATGCTCAGCGGCGCGCGCACAGTCGCACAAGCGCAGCCCGGCTGCGAGCCCGGCTAGCGCTAGGGCTATGTACGCCGCGCCATGCAAGTGATGCATAGGGTGATATGTATATTAGGTACAGTACGCGCCCGGCCCGAATATGACAACTCTTGCCATTGGCTTGTGGTCTGACACATGTTTATTTAAAGCTAAAACGCGAACGCAAAGTTTGACCAATGAACATCATTCTTACATCATCGTAAAGCTTAGAAAAAACTGCACAATGACTCATGGGAACTAAGCTGTACGATACCATCAAGCGAAATTGGAAGAGTGGGAAATCGTTTGTGGTGACATAAAGTAGGATTTTACGTTGAATTTCATCCTATTTTTGATATGAAAGGGATGTTTTTGACCCCAAAACGCGAATGCAGTTAACATCTTTGCAAAAATTTCAATTATTTAATGGAAATAATATGATATCATCAGCATTATATCATGGGAACTAAGGATAAAATTGGGAACTTTTTTCAGGAATGACAAAATTGTTTAAAAAACATGACATTTCCAATGGTATTTCCATAGAGTGGTAGACACGCGCGGAAAGCACGCGCAGTTAGTGTCCCATAGGATTCGATATGGTAAAAATGTCAGAGGTAAAAATATCAGAGGTAAGAATGTCAGAGGCAAAAAAGCCAGTGGAAAAAATGTCAGCTCTGGAAATGCCGAAGTGAACATGTTACAGTACAGGTAGGCCCCCTCTACGAACATTGAATTAGAAAAGCTTTGGCCGCTTCACATGCACTGTGAAACATAATTGTGACGATTGAATAAGTAGTAGTAGTAGTACTAGTATTTATTTCCGTATAAAAACATAAAAAACAAAATATACGGTGGATTGCCCGCATTCAGCTAAACCAACATGGGAAAGCTGGTCTTCTGTGGGGTCCGGAACAGATACATAAATAAAGACATAACATAAACTGTGTAAAACAAACATTAGTAAAACAAAGTAAATTGCGCCTTCTGCGTAAGAAATGTCACGTGGGATGATGTCCATTGTTTTCTTTGTGAGATTATAATGGGAAATAAGTTCTTAATGAAATGACAGAATGGAAAGAAAATATTTACGTTTGATGTTTTGCATATGCTAACACAATTAACTAATTAAGTACAGGTAATTCTTTTGAAAAGATGTAAATTCCGCAGCGTATCCGATGAGTGACTATACAAATATCGAATTAGTTCCATTCGCTTGCTTCCTATTCCACGTATTAGGAAAATAATATTCAGGCATTTGTTCACGTACACCACGCTTTATACACGAAGAGGAATGTGCACATTTATAATCGTGACTCATGTGAAATGAATGTTGTCAGCTACTAATGTTACAAGTCAAAGTTTTTCCCACCATCGTTTTTACAATGTTCATTAACGTACAATTTTTAACGGTACATATATGCTTAATTCCCCCCTCACTCATACATGTACTTTTTTCCCTACATAATCAGTAATGTAGAAACGATGAAAGATTGAACAAAATAGGCAGATATCTCGCGTGCCCCTTCCTTTCTATAATTCAATATCTGTACCTGTAACATGTTTACTTCAACATTTTCCAATCTGACATACCTCTGACATTTCTACCTCTGACTTTTTACCTCTGTCATATTCAAATCTGAGATTTTTACCTCTTGCATTTTCACCTCTGGATTTTTTACCTCTGGCAGTTCACCTGGCATTTTACCTCTGACATTTTTACCTCTGACATTATTACCTCGAGATTTTTACCTCAGACATTATTACCTCTGACATTATTACCTCTGACATTTTTACCTCTGACATTTTTACCTCTGACATTTTTACCTCTGACATTTTTACCTCTGACATTATTACCTCTGACATTTTTACCTCTGACATTTTTACCTCTGACATTTTTACCTGGCACCAACTGATGAAAAGGGGTAATGAATATGAGCAACAACTCATTAAAATGTTCTGGTTTTCCACTCCTTTCCTTTCAGGGAAAACTATTTAACTATAACGAGAGTTAATGAAGGCCACGTACTCTTCGTGAATTTCTCGGTGCTTACATTTATGTTTTGCACATCGAGCAATTCTGCAGTTACAAAGTATCGGGGAATCATACCAGAGAAATGATGTTATGGGACCTTTCCAAAGTCCAATTTGAATCCTCAATACGGGATTTGCAGCCATGTCAAAGACAAAGATTCATGATAAAGAACGGACATCGTCAAATAGTGGACCGAAATAGTCAATGTACCGTGCGTCCCCCCCCCCCCCCCAAAAAAAAAAAAAAAAACTTTACACTTTTGAAATGGCTGCCAAATGAAAAAATACATGATTCTGGAAGAAAAGGTTTATATGTACGGATAGCTCATGGACTCAACTTTCATATGAGACCAAAAAGGCCGAAAATAATTCGTGCTTGGGTGAGCACTGCTCACTTTTGTAAGGGGTATGAAAATTAGGTTGCGCAGGAATTGCACCTTTCAATTTGTGAGAGATGAGTCCTTTGGAGGTTATAGAATTGAGGGTGATGCACATGATGAATATTTCATGATCAGTTGCAATCAGTTTGGGTTTGCTGAGTGAATTTTATGGTTTATTAAATCAAAATTTTATGCATGAGTGAACGGGAATTGCATTCATTATTGTAGCATTGTACCTTTCCCTGGTAGACTCAGTGGTTCATGGGAGTCAGGATTGGGTGGTGGTACATGTTGTAGGGGAGGTGAGATAGGGTAAGACTTTGTTGGCTAGATGGGATAAGGGTTAAGAGGACAGTATCTCCCCCCCCCCCCCCCCCCCTCTCTCTCTCTCTCTCTCTCTCTCTCTCTCACTCTCTCTCTCTCTCTCTCTCTCTCTCTCTCTCTCTTGCTTCCTGTGTGTTGGTGCATATCTTGACAATTCACATTCTTTGGTCTCCACTCCAAAATACCCAAACCACCTTCTCTTATCCCTTATGAAGAGAGCAAGATTGTGCATCGAAGGAGGAGGTGGACATTGTGGACCATTGAACTAGCAGACTTTGATTTTTAGTTTCCATCATCATTTATTTTCCCCCTCCTTTCTCTTGCAAGATGGATGAAACAGTTGTAAAATTGAAATGAATGAAAATCAACTGAAAACAAAGAGTGACATGTTCATTTTACCAATTTGTGTTACACTGTACCGTTTTTCTTGTCCGAAACTCAACTGCTAAAATGACTGATTGGTTGGATGAACTTTGATTGAGTGATTGACTGAGTTATTGATTAATTATGATTTATTTAATGAATAATTCATTGATTGAAACAGCTGAATGGTGATTGAATGCTTGATTGATTGAATGACTGATACATTGATTAGTTGATTGATACCTAAATGTTGATTGTCTAACTTACGGTATTGATTGATTGACCGATAGAATGCAATTGACTTCAGGTGCATGGGTAATACCAGTCCCAGTCCAATTTTGGAAATGCAGGTAGAATTCGGGATAAGGGAGTGTGGTCGGGATATTTTGGAGAGGAGATCAACGGATGGGAATTGTCAAGATATGCACGAGCACACCCAGGAAGAGAGAGAGAGAGAGGGGGGGGGGGGGCAATGCATGTCCTCTTAACCCTTATCCCATCTCACCTCCCCTGCACCATGTACCATCACCCAATCCTGACTCCCATGAACACACCACTGAGTCTACCAGGGAAAGATACAATGCTACATTAATGAATGCAATTCCCATTCACTATAGAAAGAAAATATCAAAAGAACAATTGTAATTATTTCTCCTAAATTAATTGAACATGTATAGAGTTAATGAAAGGAATGAGCTTGAAACTTGTCATTGTGATTAAAATGAATCAGATGAACTTCATCATGTTCATAAGTTCAAAAGGGCAATCAAGTTTCCCATGTATGGAGATGCGTCATCTTCTGTGAATGGCTTCTTTGAAGATGCTAACCTCAGAAGACTTGTACGAGTGTTATGTAATAGAATTCCTAAATTATACAAATAATAATGAAGTATAATTAGAATTCTATTCAATAATAAGAAGTACAAGTCGAAGAGGTCCGGCCCTTTATTATCTTCTCACATTGTTTCGGTTTTCCCTCCCTGATTCACAGAAGCTGACAAACGGTTGTTTTTGTGTCTTCTCATATTTCCTATACAGGCGAAATATGTAGTATTCTTTAATATTGTTTGCAAACAACTGTTTTCAAAGCATTCAATCGAATAAAATGTCCGCAATGGACTTTGCACATTTCGTTTCCCTTAGGTTTTGAACAACACATTAACGGTTTACCATGAAAGAATCAAGTGTGAAATACAATGAATGATAATTTTTTCAAACAACACAAAATGATTCCTTTTGACAAAAATGTATTTTCATTTCTCCTTTTCTATACATGTATATATTTTCACTTTGAAAGATGAATAACACTCGAGACGCCGGCCTTTTGTAGGGGTTCGGCCAATACCTCATTTGAATTTTAAATTACTTTGAATTCCTTTGTGTGATTCCACTGCCTGAACACCTGGGGTATGCTAACCTCTTCGACTCTTCATCCAAGTAACGACTAAGATAAAAAATACATGTATCCACTTAAAATACATGGATGGCTGACTGTGCTGCAAATACAGTTCAAACATCAAATCACAATATGCATTGCTTCTCATTACGAAAACAATAACCTTGCAGGGCAAATATAACAATGCAATATCTGAACAAACAGCTTCAGACAATCACTATCTTGGCATCAGAATAAATTGTAAAGATTACTTTCCCATCTTAAAAAACTATAAAAAAAAAAAAAAAAAAAAAAAAACACATTGATATCACATTATCTAAGACAAGAAGGTATATCGGAAAATAGTTGCGTCCTAATCAAACAAGAAGCGAGATTTTAGAAACCCAACAAACCAAATATAACAGTTAGACTGTTAGAAACACACCATTCCCTGACCTTACAGGTAAGTATGGCACTCTACTGCAAATTACAGCAAATAATACACTGCTTATCAAAGACTATGCAAAACATTATATCCCTTTAAATCATGTATTAAATGTTAACAGAATCTCTGGAAACAAAATCATTGTATAATGCAAACGTTGTATCAAAGGTCACAGAAAATTAACAAATTGTCTACTGTCTTCCCTTTTCTTTGACTATAAACAGTGAACACCATAGCTGTAAAAGAAACAGTAACTGGAAACACATTAGAAAATAATATGGATGCTATATCATGATATGATTTCATATTATAGATATACAGCAACCTCCAAAAAGATACAATCTGCCCCTACATAGGATAATAATAATGTATATAATAGGGTAACTGAGCAGTCTAAATCAAATGTGGTGGGACAATCAAGTGATAGCATGGTTGGAGTTATGAGGAATGGGGTAGACATATGGATGGGTGTTGTCCATGAATATCACAGTGGGTTTAAAGAAGCAGTTCCTGGCAGAACATCAAATCCATATAAAGATAACTTCAACAGGATCAGAGTGGTCCCTACTCATAATATCACGTCGAATGATAAGTCTTTGTAGTGTCAGTATCCCCACATGATGTGTCTAGGTGAATGACCACTGGGATTGCAACAGGAAGATGTCAGCACTGTTCTTGAGGCGAGAACACTCCGTCAATATGGGGTGGCAGAGGATCTGGTCACCATTCTGCGAAGCTTTTCCATCGGGGCAGACAGAACAGCAGGACCATGCTCTGAAACAGCATGGGGCTGGTCTGGTGGACGAGTACAACAGAGCTCTTCCTGTGGGATGGGCAGGTCAGCAGGACGTGCTCTAAAGCAGCATGGGGCTGGTCTGGCTCATGAGTATGGTAGGTGATATCAATCAAGATTGGACTGTCATGTAGATTAGTAGCGAATTGTGTATATACTGGCTAAATGTGGGCATTAAGTATGGACTGGTTGTTGTGTGGACAAAATCCCAGTCAGTTGCAAAGGCTTTGAACTCACGACTTGCGTATTGAGGACCATTGTCTGATACAAGTTCACAAGGTGTACCGTGTCTAGAGAATATCTCCTTCATCTGTGTGATCACGGCTTGGCTGCTGGTTGTTGTCATAGTACGTAGCTCGATGAACTGGGAGTAGTAGTCTACGACAACTAAGTAGTCTTTACCATTGAATGTGAATAAGTCGGATGCGACTTTTTGCCATGGTCTCTCTCTGGAGTCTGGTGATGTTGCAGACTTTCTTGCTGTTGCTGGGGTTTGTACATCATACATGCTGTACAATTTTTAACCATTTCAGTGATATCATGGTTCATCTGCGGCCAAAAGAGGACTTCACGTGGCACGTGCCCTTCTCTTGCACTTCTCTATTCCCAAATGTCCTTCATGTATCTTGTTGAGCATTTGCTCTCTCATTGATACTGGAAGTACAATTCTGCTACCTTTTAGGATGAAGCCACTGGCTTCTGAAAGCTTATTTTTGACATTCCAGTACGGTCTAAGAGTCATTATATTTGATTTGATTTGATTTTGATTTATTTATTCACCACTCATATTGGACACTGGTATTTTGCAGCTGGCCATCCTGTGTTGATGACTTGACTGAGCTGCTGCAGTGTTTCATCTTTCTTTGTCTCTTCAACAAATTGTGTCTTTCTGTCTGTAGTCACAGGTAGTGTTTCGACGAAAGCATCTACATAGACTTTGATGTCTTCTTCTCGTTCTTGATTTTGTTCAGCTTCAGTGCAGTAACACCTGGTGCTGTTTAGATCTAAGTTAGTTGCTTTGTCATGAATGTTGCCTTCTTCCCATGTTGGAACTCACTTCAGATATGTATAATACTACTACCTCATACGAAAGAAGAAGAAGAAATTAAATTCTCTGAGTCTATTTTCTTTAATGTATACCAGATTATTTGTAACATACATTTTCCCAGTCAATCTGAAAATCAACGCAATTTTTCACAGTATAAACAACATTAATTGGTGTAGGCTACATCACTTCAGTTTGCTTATATACGGTAGATAATCATACAGTGCTAATGAATGTGGCCGAACGTCTAATGAAAGTTTGGGAGGGTTAGGGTTACGATATCTCTCTGTGCCAGTGGTACAGAGTACATGGCGTGGAAAGTTATTTCCACGCATATTTCTTCAATTTTGTCAGTCCGCCCCATGGACTGTTCGACCAATTCACAATCTGCTGCCATATTCTCATCATCCATGGATTCATCAACTTCCATGGGCTCGTCACCCATCAATGTATCACAGGACTGCTCCCATTCCATGGGTTTTTCTATGGATTCATCAACATGATCAACTTCCATGGACTCGTCACCCAGTGATGATTGCTCCCATTGCATTGGTTCTTCTATGGATTCATCTATTATCATGGACTCTTCAAACATTTCTTGTTGTTCCATCTCTAAGAGATTTGGACGATGTAAATGTATCCAAAAAATTGTAAGATTTGGACGATACACTTTGGGGAGAGGTATTTATTTTGGTATTGATTAAAAATAATGCTTAGGTCCAAACTTTTTTTTTTTTTAATTTTTTTTTTAATTTTTTTTCCCCTCCAAAGGGATTTTATTTACAATATAAGTAAACTTACAAATTCCAAACTTACTAGACTTTTAGAGATATAGTACTTGCATAAAACACATTAAATTACACTCTCTTTTTTTTTTTGGAAAAAAATTCAGTTTTTGCTAAGCTCCAAAGGTACATGTAGACCTTTAATAGTGCTATACAATTTACCTTCTCCTTAAAACTGATGCATCAAGAACCTGTTTATGACTTTGCTGAGAACTCTTCAGGATGTGACTGTATTTGGATCATGCACTTTTCTTTAGTACTATGCAATTTATTTCTCGATGAAAATTATATGCTCCGGTATATGCTAAGCTCCAAACGTAAATGTAGACCTTTAATAGTGCTATACCATTTACCTTCTCTTTAAAACTGATGCATCAAGAACCTGTTTATGACTTTGATGGACAGATTTGCAGAGAACTCTTCAGGATGTGGCTGTAATATTCGGATGATGCACTTTTCTTTAGTACTATGCAATTTATTTCTCGATGAAAATTATATGCTAAGCTCCAAACGTAAATGCAGACCTTTAATAGTGCTATACCATTCATCCTCTCTGTAAAACTGATGCATCAAAAACCTGTTTATGACTTTGCTGGACAGATTTTCAGAGAACTCTTTAGGATGTGGCTGTAATATTTGGACGATCCCAAGGCTGTGAGATGATGAAAATGAAGAGGAAGGCCTATAGGGAAGAGCTGCTTTGGGGAAGGGAGTTGGGCCAGGTCTTTCCATAGTGATAAGGTAGTTTTAGCAGCTACTGCGTTGACTGCGACCTGATGGGCTTCCCTCTTGACCGAATTCCTGACTAAAACCTTCCAGGTGGGGTATGGGATAGGGTGCTCCAATAAGCTTGAGAGGTACGTCTCGCAGGTGGTATTTGAGGAGGATCTTATTCCAATGTTTGGTTAGTGGGACTGAGGTAACTGTGGCTTGTAGAAGCGTCCTCTTTACGAAGCGTTCTTCCGGTAGGTTGACTATAGCTGCCCAATGAGGAGTAGGCAGTTCTGCTCTATTTGGGAGAAGAGGGGAATCAGCCCTGTGAGTAGGAACACTGCCTCATTGGCAGCACTTTTTCTTTTGAAGAGATTACTCTGGGCTGTATTTATCCGGGTTGCTTCATGGGTAGTGAGGTTGAGAACTCTGGTGTCCCATACAGCATTCTGGGAATGCAGAAGACCATCCAGAGCTTGGCACAAAGGAAGGGGGAGAGGCCAGATGTGTATGCCCCTACTCCATGGAGGGCGAAGAAAGTTTTCAGTCCCTTGTCAATGAGTTCCGGTGTAGGATCCATGTGGGTTGAGCATTTTGTGCCTAGGTGAGGATGATGTTCAGTTCTTGCAATCTGGGGAGCATTCCATGAAGACATTTGTCGGTGAAAATCACCGACAAATGTTACAAACTACTGAAAATCCTCGCATCCGATTGGCTGACAGCAAATTTGTCGGTGAAAATCACCCACAAAACTCTTCATGAAATGCTCCCCTGTTGGTCGTAAGTGGCCAGCTCTGCATGCTCTGTACTGAAGGGCAACGAATCTCGTTCAAGACGACTCTGCACTCTTGGAGGGGTTGATAGAGTACCTTCATGTCTTCGTGTAGCTGCTGGTGACCTTCAGCATTTCGGCTAACTCTTCTGCCGAGTTTGCGAGCAGAGCAATGTCATCTGCCCCAGAGTACCTGCCTTGGATAACTTCAACAAAATATGTAATGAGTAATGATACATCCGTCTCTCTTTTTATGCATGTTAGAATTAATATATTTTTCTTCTAATTTTTTGATGCCGTATGTTTTCTTGTTTTCTTGTTTTGATTTTTTTGTGTGTAAATATATCGAAAAGACTGTTTTATGCCTTGAATTTGCTAGACTGATTTTCACAAAGCTTGTTGTCACATTTTCTCGACATCCGAATATAAAGAAAACTCTGCCGAGTTTGCGAGCAGAGCAATGTCATCTGCCCCAGAGTACCTGCCTTGGATAACTTCAACAAAATATGTAATGAGTAATGATACATCCGTCTCTCTTTTTATGCATGTTAGAATTAATATATTTTTCTTCTAATTTTTGATGCCGTATGTTTTCTTGTTTTCTTGTTTTGATTTTTTTGTGTGTAAATATATCGAAAAGACTGTTTTATGCCTTGAATTTGCTAGACTGATTTTCACAAAGCTTGTTGTCACATTTTCTCGACATCCGAATATAAAGAAATACATGTAGAAATAGCATGCCCCAAGCCCGCCCCCATATATGCGAATACGAACAAAAACCCCCCTCAAATAACTGCTACTATTATACGTATACATATATGACTTTATATGCAGAATGACTACGTCTTTTTTTTTCGTATGACGATGCAGACAGAGTAGAATTATGAAAAGGCTCACATATTAAAAGGGACATCTACAAATATTGTGCTTTATAAACTTTATGCTGATTTCAAAGCAGAATGTAAATTTTTGATATTTCAGAACGCACAGGATTATCACGAAAGAGAAATTTATTTCTCATTGTGGTAATTTTTATTCAGAACTTCGTATATTGAGTAATTATAAAATTCCTTTCATCTCGAAGAAGGCTAAACGACGTCGGGTCCGATCCCGTTATCCCTTTCTCATCCTATGATTAAAATCTCTTATATCTCTGATAAAAGTCTCCGAATAGGAACCCTGTACTTAAACCCGTGACCAGGAAGTCCATTAAGTCGCAAGCCAGCAGCTGGCGGGTACTATACATTCAGGATCCGCTTGTTGAGTTGACATCGGGTTGACGCTTCTTAGAGTTATATTTTGGAATGATCCATTGAATTCCATAACACTGCTGTGCTTAATCCGTTGATAATTAGGATACTGCAATTAGGTAAAGAAATGTAAGTATAAATTTGACATTAAAAGACTATTTAGACTAGATCTAGAGACTAGAGTCTAGACTCTAATTCAAACTTGAATAAGGTGCCTAACGTTACATACCGGCATTGACCATGTTGACCGCGGGCATGGAAATCAAGGTGATTTTTCAAACTGCAACTGAGTGCGCATAGTAATACCGCGGTATAATATTTCTCATGATTTATGCCCTATTAACAGCTATTCATTTTTAAAAAGGATGTTAATTTTATTTTCAATGATCATGATGATAGAATACTAGATCTAGGCCTAGACCTATCTTCTTGTCATCTTGAACATTATAAGTGAGGTGTAACTTAGGATGGGGGGTCGGGTGTCCGGACACATAACAAAAATAAAGCCTTCTTTTTTGTCTCTGAATTAAACAAAAACTATGCATTGATCATCATCAATTTTTGTTCTCTATAATCAATATTGTCTAACACTTGCGTTCAAGAATTTAAGAAATATTGCTTGTATTGTTGTAAACTGTTTCAAATGGCTATTTAAAATCGACTGTCCGGATACCCCGGGGGGGGGGGGGGGGGTCACTTCCATTGAAGAGTGGACAGCATCCGCGAGAAAAAAAACGCGGAAAAAGGGTATTTTTTCAGGGGTAGGCGCGGAACGCGTATAGAGTGTCAAAAACGCCCAAAAATGAAAAAAAGCCCCCTAAATCACGATAATCTAAAACGCGAAAAGGGTGTGTAATTTGCACCGACTGCGAGACCGATTGTAACAAGACCCGTGAACGGAAAATCCTATAACGCCTGTGTAAAGAGACAGTGCATTATCTCGAGATAAAAACGGCTCCAAACTTCAGTGGACCCCACTAACACTCTCAAGATATGAAAATGGGAATATCCTCGTTTAGGGTGTGCATATCTGGGACATCTGCGCAAAATCCGTGTTTAGGGTGTCCTAGCGGCCTGCCCTTGAATCCTCGTTTAGGGTCCTTTTTTTAGGACGATTCTCGCGGATGCTGTCCACTCTTCAATGGAAGTGACCCCCCCGGGCCGGATACACAACCTGTCCGGACACCCAACAACTGGGTATACTTTTCTCTCACTCTCCATTTCCTCACGGAAGGAGTTCATGTGAGTGTCAAAGGAAATAAATAGGCTACAAGTAATGTATGTTGATGACTTCTATGGTTATAACTTTAGATATTCTCTTCTTTACCAAAACCTATCATTGATAGTGAACTGTGACTACGGTCGGTATACCTTAACAACAAATGAAAATCATCCATTTCTTTGAGCACTGCGGCCTGCTATTTAAAGACCTATTGGAATGATGAATTTTCAAAGTCATGCTACGGGTTTAAACCAAACGAAGCAGTCATTAGCCATCAACATGTCTGCTGTTTCTACTCTCGCAATAAAAGAAACTTTTACAAACCAAACAGAAAACCCCAAATAAAGATAATGATTGTGGCTGCCGCCCTTTACCCTTGGTAAACGGACAGAGTTTCAAACTCAATTACACTCCAACAGAAATATATTCGTGAAACTGGTGCTGGCTTATGTGAAAGACTTTATTCATCTACCCAACTTCCCAAGTTCCAAG
The DNA here is from genome assembly GCA_029962745.1 of Echinometra lucunter. NCBI lineage: Eukaryota > Metazoa > Echinodermata > Echinoidea > Camarodonta > Echinometridae > Echinometra > Echinometra lucunter. Next base: position 17,803,144 of record CM057154.1, on the reverse strand, counting down.
ATAAAATACTGCAATAAAACAAAGAGAAAATACATTTTGAGTTATACAATTACACAAATGATTGAACTACAGTAATTACAATTAATGAGATCTATGGACAATCTTTATAGAAACTATTCAGGTAAATACTCTAGAAATAACATGAATATACTAGCTTGATATGTATCAGATATTGAAAATATAACAAGTAAATTGCTGGCTTGTATGCTTACTAAAAATGAATTAGGTAAGAAATTATATAAGACTCTTTTTATGTTGCTCTAAAACCATCAAACTTCACTATACTGCCAAGGAACATAAAAAGATCATTATACGAACTTCGTGGAGAATTCTCCTAAATTATCCAAAATAAATCATAGAATAAATAACTACATCAGCATTCGGATTAACTAACTTTTGGAATAATGAACCTCATTTCATTTTCGGATTAACGAACCTTCAGACTAATTCGGAATAACACCTCAAATGTTCAAATTAACGAACCCCTTTTCATTTTTGGACAAATGAACATCTAGTTATACGCAATTTACTTGTTTCAGAATAACGAACCTTCGGAATAACGAACATCACCCATACCTGTAAGGTGCCATCACATTTTCAAGCATGTTTTATGTTTATTCTGTAAGCCTTAGGGCAGAAATTCTGTTTATAAATGAAATATGACCTATTGCCACCCGCACCCTGATAGTCCTTTGATCTAAATGATTAGGTGGGCTTGAATTTTTTTTATTTTTATTTATTGATAAAGGGCTATTAGGCATTAGATAGTGTACAAATAGCGAATTGACATGAGAGCGATGGTAAGAGATTTCGCACGAGGTGAAAGAGAACCTATTCAATGAGGCGAAGCCGAGTTGAATAGACGTTACATCATGATCTTTCACCGAATGCAAAATCTCATACCATTGCACGAATGAGAATATTCTTTGTTTGTATTGTAAAATGCCTCGAAGGCTGAGAAATTGATGAAAATCAAGAAAAGCAATCAAAAACTGGTTTAGAAATAAAGGTTTGAATTGCAGGAAAAGAAGATCCGACTGCAAAATGCTTAGCACGTATTTTGTGTAGTGCGCAACTTGCTCTGCCGGTCGCAACAAGTGAATACACGTATACTGCGCAAAGTAATTGTGACATCACAATAGAAACAAAACAAGTGTCGTAGGAATCTGACTGTTTTGTCACGCGAGCAGTGCAGTGGTACATTTTTGGATTGTACGTGTGCAATGATACAAATGTTGCATGCTCAGCTTCCATAGACTTGTGTATAACAAGCTTATTAGGCATTTACATGTATATTATTTTGGATGGCTCTGAATGGGATACCAGAGAATATTGGCCCTAACTAGTGGAATATTCCTGGTCTTCCATGTCATAAAGCCATCCAATGTAATTAATAGGGAGCTTTAGATACGCGACACAGCTCAGATGACGCGGTATCTTGCTGGGTTGACTTACATTCTCCTCTTTCCTCATGTCGTGTTGCAGAGAGGCTTTAGATTTGGGGAAGACGTAGTACAATCAAATGAAGCGCGCACACTCACATGTGAAGCTGATGTGAACCATTGTTACGTCATAAAACAGGGTTTTGCGTCGTGTATTGGGTAGGACGGTAAATTGGCCCCAGAACCGTCATGTAAAACAGATGACACAGGATGGACTGGAAAAGGGCTGTCTCGCGCATGTGCACAACATCATTTTTGGCAAGATACCGCGTAGACTGAGCTGTGTCGCTTATCTAAACCTCCCTATTATTATCTATACCCTACAGGAAAGGAATTTAAAATTCCATAAATCTCATTTCAGCAACTAAAAAGGGCCCCATCATAAAGTTTGATCACACAAGTTTGACTTACCTCTTTATGACGTCATCAAAGCGTTGTTTATGCATTGTGTGTATTGCGTATCTGTGCATTGTAATCCTTATTGCGTATGTTTGCGTGCACACGAAAGAGACCATGCAATATCGCATAATATTGCATGGCAAATTTTGTACATGAGCCTATGGGGAATTCGGCGTTTTATACAATATGCTCTGATATTGCACAGACAAATCATGCAGACAAAAAATACATGTTTATAATGCACTGCTAAAATGCCCTATATAGATGATAATGTACAATGTTTAACCCATTCGTGACAGGAATTATTTAAAGCCTAATTTGATCAGCTTTTATTCTTCAAATTGGCAACACCAACATCTTTATTTTATTGCTACATTTTTCTTATAAAACATGTATCTGAAATGAATATAAATTGACAGAAATTATGATAAGAAGTCAAAAAGTTGCCAATTTGCAGGGGAAAACGGTGATTTTAAATTTTCTATCACATTGCGAATTTAGGGATTTTAATGCTTATTTTCCTTTTAAAAGTTTTCAGTATCAAACAACAAATATTGACGCAACCAAAATGGGCACAGTTTGTGTAGAATTTTTTGCTCTTTCTGCTCATGTATTTGGTATGATTTTTAGAGCTTTGCATCAAAAGATATTAGGCCAAACCACGAAATGTGGACCTCTGTCACAAATGGGTTAATGCCTAATAGCCCTTTAGCTTCAATCCTTTCATGTAGCTTCATAATGTACAAGAAATGTGAGCCAGAGCTGTTCATACAGTGTATATATGTACAGCTTGGAAAATATGTCAACAAATAGTCCGCTGATAAGGATCCCTTGATAATGTAGCATATTTGAACATGTCAGAGGTAAAAATGTCAGAGGAAAAAATGTCAGAGGTAAAAATGTCAGAGGTAAAAAAAATCAGAGGTAAAAATGTCGGAGGTAAAAATGTCAGAGGTACCAATGTGGGGTCCAACCACTTGACCGAATGCCCGCGAGGCCGACTTTTCTCGTATTGTATTTTCCTTCATTACAAATAATGCGCTATCGGTATATAAAATAATTATGTCTCCTTTAGCATGTTTAGTCCTCGTTTCCGGATGTTCTACACCTTCAATGAAAAACATTCGCTGCCCTTTAATACTTATTAAACGTCTTTCTGGCACAGGAATTGGTCAGAGCGGTGTGATATTATAGATTACAATTCGCTATTTTCGGCTTCGCGGGCCTTCGGTGAAGTGGGTTGTCACCAAAAATGTCAGAGGTAAAAATGTCAGAGGTAAAAATGTCAGAGCCTCAAGAGGTAAAAATGCCAGAGGTAAAAATGCCAGAGGTAAAAAAAATGTCAGAAGTAAAATGTCAGAGGTAAAAATGTCAGAGGTAAAAAATTAATGTCAGAAGTATGCCAGATTTGGAAATGTTTAAGTGACATGTTTCAGGTACGAATACTGAATTACAGAAATTATGGGGAGTGGGATATATTCAAATATTTTCTGTAAACATACTGTGTCTATACTTGAATGCTCTGTCTTGGCCATTTGGAAATAACGGTTATGGTGTTGGTGGGGTGACCGTTCTGGGGCCCGTTGCATAAAACTTGCTGGAGTTTTTTATGGCAAAATTTGAAGAAGCTACGGCAAAAAAATAAAAATGCCATAGTTTTCCATTACATAAAAATTTGCCAGACTTTTTTTTTGCCAGAAAAAAAAGTCTGGCAAAAGTTTTATGCAATGGGCCCCTGGTATGCGCGCATTGCCCTCATTTTCACCGCGGGGACGGGCATTGTAAAAACGATGGTGGGAAAAAACTGGGTTGGTAACACGAGTAGCTGACCACACACATTCCACACGACTGCGCGATTTTAATATGTACATTCCTCTTCATAAGCTCCCTCCCCCCCCCCCCCACTCCAATCAAGTGTGGTATACGTGAATGAATGCTTCAATATTATTGTCCTTATACATAAGGAAGAATAGGAAGTAAGCGAAATTGCATCGTTAGTTTGATCTATTTCTCGACCTTTTGTATTATTTCACCCGATACGCTGCGGAATTTACAACTTTTAAAAAGAATTATTCAATTAAGCGTGGTATATACGTGAACGAATGCTTCAATGTCATTGTTCTTATACGTAAGGAAGAATAGGAAGTAAGCGAAATTGAATCGTTAATTCGATCTATTTCTCGACCTTTTGTATTATTTCACCCGATACGCTGCGGAATTTACAACTTTTAAAGAGAATTATTCAAATAGATAATTGTGTTAGCATATGCAAAGCATCAAACGTGGATATCCCTTCTTAAGTTCATCTACCATTCTGTCATTCCACTTAAGATCTTAAAACATTTAGATATAATCCTGTAACTTAATTAATCTCACAAAGAAAATAATGAACATCATCCCATGCTACATTTCTTACCCAAAACGCGCGATTTACTTATCGCTTGCTGAAATTGTCATAAATATGTTTCACAGTGCAATCGTGTCAAGCGGCCAAATCTTAAACACAGAGAGGGAACTGGGCATTCGTTTGCTGCTATATTTGGAGTCAGCATAAACAAGTGATCGGAAGATCAAAACACTGTTGGGTAATGCGCACATACTAGGATGTTCTCCCAGCCAAAACAAGATTGGTCTCATTAGGTGGTTGAATGGGGCAGCATTATCACTTTCACATCAAATGAGTAAGGCAGGAAGGCCAGGCGAATGACTGAACATACACACTTTTACAGAGAGCAGTATTACTGTGATCACTCCATTTATACAGTATGAAATTGAATTCTTTTTTTAATATCTCGTGCTCTTCCTAATTTCAAATTCAATATTCTTACATGTAACACGTTCACTTCGGCATTTTCAGAGCTGACATTTTTATCTCTGACATTTTTACGTCTGACATATTTACCTCTGACATTTTTTTCCTCTGACATTTTTACCTCTGACATTTTTTCCTCTGACATTTTTACCTCTGACATTTTTACCTCTGACATTTTTACCTTTGAAATTTTTACCTCTGACATTTTTTCCTCTGACATTTTTACCTCTGACATTTTTACCTCTGACATTTTTACCTCTGACATTTTTTCCTCTGACATTTTTACCTCTCACATTTTTACTTCTGACATTTTTACCTCTGACATTTTTACCTCTCACATTTTTTCCTCTGACATTTTTACCTCTCACATTTTTACTTCTGACATTTTTACCTCTGACATTTTTTCCTCTGGCATTTTTACCTCTGACATTTTTACACCGAACCCCTCCAGCTACAATGTAAGTGCTTCAGTTATACCATAGAGCTCCTTTCAACTTGCACAATATTGGTCAGAAACATGATTTCTTGATTAACCCATTCAACAAATGTTGAAAAATTGGGTCACTGAGCTGAATGTATGCTGCTTTGAGCATGTGCAGATGTTAGAAGTTTCTCGCTTGGCTGAGAACTTTGAACCAAGACAAATGGTATTGTTCCATACACTCTTTGTTGCTCAGCAAGTGGTGAGCAATATTGGAATTAGTGCTGTCTGCCTAGGTACTCAAATTTGTTTGTTTACCTAGGTTACATAGCCAATTTGGCTATTCCTGGCCACTTGCTGAACAACAAGAGTGCACAGAAAAGTGCTCAGCTGAGCGAGAAACTTGCCACATCTACGCATGCTCGAAGCAGTGTACATTCAGCTCACTGCCCCAGTTCTGTGCTATCAGAAAGAGTTTGTGAGAACACTCATATTATTTCAGTAACATCTCCATGATTACAAACCAGCTAGCAGCAAGTCTAATTTCCTGTCATCCCTGACAGCCAATCCGAGCCTGTTATTGTGTTTTCTTCCCTTGATTTCCGCTAATAATATTGTTCAATTTTTGGTTTTCTGTTCATTCATGCTGTATACACTGATGAGTGCATGTCAAAAGTTGTATTGTGTGTGTTCATTGCTATTCTCTGATTCTGGAGTTAGAAACATCTTGTTGTTTTTTCCGCAACAGTTTTTTTTAGCCCTCCACAGGCTATTTTATTACTCATCAGGTTTACATATTCAAAACATAATCATAGGTATTCTTTTTTGACAACATAGTATAAAAACATTACCTTTTTTTTCCTCATGTCTTCAGACAAATAATGATTGATAAACCATTTTCTATTAAACTTATGAAGTTTCCTGGAAACAGTAAGGTATATTTCTTGTCTTCATAATATTGAACTATCTTTTGTTTATCACCTCAAAACTTGGTAGTTTACTATTTAAACTTATTCCATTATAACTGTGGTTTGATTACAATAAGAATACAGTTCAATGCATAATTTCTATTTTCTTTCTCCTTCAAGCCCGGATGAAATATTCACTTTGGAAAAAACAATATGTATCCAGGTGGTAGTTTTCAACCAAATTTCTTGATTTGTGTTACATTTGTAAAAAAAAATGTTTAACATCCTCCGTTTCTTTTCCACAGAAGGTGCATTTTTCACAATTTACTTTTTTCACTTTAAACAACTACGTATTTAAACACAAAATTCTATTCATGATTTTTTATTGAAAATATCTCAGTCGGACATCAGTCGTAAAACAAAATATAACACTGTTCAGTCTTTTTTATTTTTATCAAATCTAGTACTGTATGTAATCTAACAGTCTTTCCCATTTGAGACATCAATTTTAATTATTTTATGATATTCAGGTGCGAAATGGTTGTGATACAACAGCCTGGGGCACAGGCGAAGGAGGCAAGCAGCAAACATTACTCCATAGAGCCATTGATGAGAACAACCAGACTGTGGCATGCTTTCTCATTAGAAGGTAAATCAAGTCACCTAGTCATGCAGTCAAACCTATGTACCAAGACCACTCGAGAGAAACAAGAACAGTGGTCTTTATATGCAGGTTGTCTTTAGGTATAATGGGGGACCTGAAGATATGCATTTGTTTTCAACAGCTGAATAGTCATAAAAATCATTGGTTAATGCAAATTTTGTTTATATACCTTGATTCTGCATATTCTAAAGGTGATTTGTTGTGAAAATTATGATAGGCGAATGTCAGGTCGATATCAAGGCCAGTGTCAAATTTTATTCAGAAAAGTGAAAGGGTCCTAAAGCTATGCACATGTAAATGAATGCAAATTTTGATTTTGCAACTGACTTGTGTGTATTTTACCCCCATTTCTAACTAATCATTATCATAATATCACAAGGAATAAAAGAAAATTACTGATTCTTTGGGCATACTTTGATGAAATACTCGTTGCTCGGTCGCATCGGAAGTTTGGTGCATTGAATGCACCGCATTGCACGTACACTGTATTTGCAGGGTGCGTAGCTTAAGGACCCCTGACCATACAGGTTTCTGTGGTAGAAGTTTCAATGAGAAACAAAATTCTTTCAAGGCAAAGGGAGATGGTAACTTTGTGGAGGCTTGATTTAACAAATTGTTGAATTTTGATGTCTTTGTTGTATAAAGATGTTCAGAAGGATAAATAAACAGCCAGGAATATAAAGGTTTTGAAGTATAAGATGTTTTTATTGAAATAACTCTCTCTGAATACCGCTATTTGCAAAACCATCCTGGATATGCTATTGCTTAACACTGCAGTCTGTAGGGCAAAAAGGGTCTGATATTTCCAGTCACTTGTATATTTCACTTTTTGTGAAGCACATGATGATGTTTTTGAATTGTATTTTTATAGGGCTTCACATTTACATGATATTACATACACTGATAGCATTCACGACCGTGCAGCTCAGATTTTTGAAAGTTACTCATTGGCACTGAGGCATGTGTATGTGTTTGTGTCGTCCAAAGTTTTGAATCCGGTTTATGTTCCCGTGAACGGGGGTGGCCGGATTTACCTCACGCTCTCTGCAATCGCCCTTACCCCCTCCTTCCACTTTGCATGCTTCAGTGCATCCTCCATCCTCAACCCAACCCTCCTACTCTCCTCCTCCACTTGCATCTTCCACGTCTTCTTTGGCCTTCCCCTCCTCGGACTGCTCACCTCGAATTCAAAGGCCCTTCTTAACACATGCCCATCATCCTCCTCAGCACATGCCCATACCAACATACCCCATTCGCCTTCACCAACCAGTCCACTGCTTCTTCCAAACCTAACATCCGCATCAAGTCCTCAGTCTTCTTCCTATCCATCAACTTCAGACCACACATCGCTCTCACATCGCTCATGTGACCATCCAAAATAGATGAATGTTAAAGTGGGTTTGGTTATACCTGAAACTTCAGTTTGGCTGGTTCTCAGCTTTTCTGTCTTGTATTTCGTTCATAGTAAAAAAAAAAAAAATGCTGATCAATTTTAAATTTATAATCTGTGAATATGTATTGGCTAAAGTATCCTTTTTTCTTTAAAAAAGTGAATATCAACAGTCTTTATGTCTTTCCTTTTGAAATAGTATGTGTGATGTGAACAGTCCCAGAAGGCCAAGACCTAATGCTGAGGGTCCAGATGAGGCCTTTGATGGTCAGGGTCCCCTCCATGTTGCCTCTGAGTGGGGACAGGAACAAGTGGTCCAGTGCCTTATAGAACATCAGGCTGATATCAATGCTATTAAAGGTAAGTGCAATGTGTGTAATGTGAGTGGTCCTACAGACTTAAGGCCAGGACCTAATGTGGGAGGTTCCAGATGAAGCCTTTGATGGTCAGGGTCCCTTCTGTTATCCCTGTGATAGGCTGAACTCAAGGATAAGTATGGATATAATCTAAATGGTACTAAGGTGATAACAACATCTTACACTGATGATTTTTTCTTACCTCATTCTTACTTCCAGTTTCTACCAAAACGTTCAGAAAAAGATAATCCTGTTAGTATTATTTCTATCCTGTTGCCAAACTATGCATGATAAAGTTGCAACTTCCCATGATTATGATGTGATTTGTAACTGTATTGCATCATTATTTGTACTTGTTTATATATTGTGCAACCTGCCATGATTTCGGTATGGGAACATGGACCTGGTCATGAATGTTTACATGTATTCCTTTGATGAAATAAAGACATGATGATTTAACAACAGGAACGTAGTCCACCAGTGCTGTATTGAACATCAGGATGAAAGCAATGCAAAATTGAGTGCTGATTTTTTCTTCTTGTTGCTTTGATAATACATGACAGACTTCTCTGTATTTCTAGATGGTGCTAGTCTTTTTCTTTTCATCAGAATTCATAACCATACTGATCATTGTTATCACTGCATTATCACTATTGCAATTAATATCAATGTGTTCCGAAGCAGTCATTGATATGTATTCTGTGTACAAAAATGATCTGAACTCTGAAGATGGCAAGAGAGCAGTTAGATGTAATCATAAGTTTTGGTAATTCCATCTCTTTCTCTTAACTTAACCACGTTTCTTTCTTATTTGCCATTGTGAGCATAGTCGCAATCAGTAAGGATACTTGTTTATGTAGCCAAAATTTCTTAAACATGTACATTATCTGGCATCTGTTGTGAAGGTCATTGTCAGCGTAAAACCAAAGTTAAACCTTGTCTGAATTGTTCTCAACCCTACACAGGATGCTGAGGGTAGAACACCTCTTCACATTGCCATCAGCAACCAGCATCCAACCCTGATTAGTCTCATCATGTCCCATCCTCTCCTCGACTTGACGTTGAGAGACAAGGGTGGCCTGACGCCCTTTGCTGCTGCCCTTACCTTCAAGAACAACAAGGCTGCCCAGGCAGTACTTGATCGAGAACCAAGAGCAGCTGAACAGGTACGTTTATCAACAGCTATATAACATCTCTGAGGAAAAAACTAATTTTTTTTTTTTCTTCAAAGACAAAGCAAAGAATGATTTTGAATTTATTAAGAGAATAGGAGAATAGGATAGTCTTGCAGAAAAAAAGAAGATAGAAGATACAAAAATTCTTTATACAGAAAGAGAAAAGGGAAGAGAGTGAAAGATAAGAAGGTGGATGAATGAGGCAGGAGTGAAAGATAAGGTAGATGAATGAAGAGGGAGAGAAAGATAGGAAGGTAGATGAATGAAGAGGGAGAGAAAGATAGGAAGGTGGATGAATGAAGAGGGAGAGAAAGATAGGAAGGTAGATGAATGAAGAGGGAAAGAAAGATACAGAGACAGGGAAGAGAGAGAGTAGGTTTTGAAAGTTTGTGGATTTTCAGTGTCCTACCAAGAAGTACAAGTGCATGGACTTTCATACTTGACAGCTGGATAACAAAGGCAGGAACTTTCTTCATGTCGCCGTGGAGAAGTCGGACATTGGGAGTGTGCTGTTCCTGATCAGTGTGCACGCCAACGTGATATCTTGCATTCAGGACTCTTCTCAAAGAGGGACAGAATAAAAGAAATATTCATAAGAGGGTTGGCTTTGATTATGTTCTGAGAAATACTACATGCGCATGATCTTGTTTATACCTTGACAGTTGGATAACAAAGGCAGGAACTTTCTTCATGTGGCCGTTGAGAAGTCAGACATTGAGAGTGTGCTGTTCCTGATCAGTGTGCGGGCCAACGTGACATCTCACATACAGGACTCTTCTCAACTCACCCCACTGCACCTGGCGGTCCAGGCTGGTTCTGAGATCATTGTCAGGAATGTGGTAAGTCAACAGTGATCAGGGATCTCTTTCATAAAACTTGTTATCAATAACAAGTTGCAATAACTGTTACAAGCTGCTGAAATCCTTACATTTGATTTTTTTCCCCTCTTTTCTTTAATGAGCTGTTATAAATTTACTACCAAATTTGTATTCAGTTTGGAAAATTTAATGTAACTTTTGTTTCATTCCGTGATAATTTATTTTAATTTTCAGTAGCAGGAATCAGTATAAACTTTGATTTGTTGATTCATTGTTACAATAGTTGTTTGTTTTATCTTGCAGTCGTCACTGCGGTAGGATCCTTTGCAGTAAGTGTTCTTCCAAGATGGTGCCCATTGTCAAGTACGATCTCCCTCGTCCAGTCAGGGTCTGTGACATACCAGTATGTTTCGATGTGCTCTCCCTGGGTGCCGTGTGAACTGTCCATCGGGGTATTCTGCTGGAGTAAACCTTTCCTTGATGAAGCAACAGAGGAGTGCTCAAAGGCCACACCTCTGTGCTCATCTGTCACACATTCAGGAGTTTGGAGAGATTTCAAGGAGTCAAAAGAGACTATGAACTGATGAGTGAAGTGCTATGAAGGGCATGAATTAGACTCATGTACGTCACAATTTATATTTTGTAAAGAAGTTTTATGGAGATATCTGAATCCAATTTATTTTGAGGGCTGCTTTTCATAACTCTGTCAAATCCTGCCAATTTTTAGGTTCTCTTTGAAATCACTTTTCAGATGTATCATAATTCAATACGAATGGCTATGAATTCAAGGTATTTCTGAATTGGCATTGTTGTCATTTTTTTATATTGATATACACCCTTGTGGGTGTTCATTGAAGACTTCACACTATATTCAAGTTTTTCTTACACTGCCGGAGTCCACTTATGGACTGCATATTGGCCAAATTCTATTTGGAGGGGAGGGGGAGGGCAGGGCAGGGGCTCACCTACCCCAGAATCATATATTAGCATTATTTTTTTGCTCTCTTCCTTTATAACCTTGATTCTTTTTCATTCCATATTATCTTAAGAAAGTATTACCATCTTTGTGATGAGTGTTACCTAAATTAGATTGCATTAAGCAATTGTTTGATTTCAGCATTTTTTGTCTCCCTCTGTTAATAGCCCGATACATGGGCCTTTCTCCTTTTTCTGTTTCTTTGTCTTTTATTGCTTGTTCTTTTTTTTTTTTCTTTTTCGTGGAGTGCTGGTATGGCCCTCAAAGACCAACTGTATCTACACTTTTTCTTGTTGCATCTCCAATCCCTGTATGGTATGAACATGGGTCTTTCAGGCAATGAATTCTAGCTAATGCTGTTTGTAAAAATGGTCATGTGGATGTTTAATATTTGAAATCAACATAAGTGCTATAACTCTTCATGTTATAACTACGTCAACTCTAACATTGATTTCATTCTGGTGTGAATCAGTTTTGTATATTTTCTTTCATTTACATATATGGCATTTAGAACTAAAATCTCTGTTACTTAAAAAAAAAATCTGTTATGACAATACCTTTCCTTTTTTATTATATTTTCCAAGTTGCTCAGTATTCTTTAAATTTTGATATGTTTGATTCATTTTCAGCTCACATTTACAAAGAGTAGTTTTGTGTTTTTGTATTTTGTTAATCTTAATCATTATTATCATCTGTCAAGGGCTGGTAACCTTTAAATCATGGACCTGATATTGAATACTTTGAAGCAGCTTTCAAAGGTTATGTTATTTTCATCTCTTTAAATATTGCCATTTTACTTGTAAAAAGTTAACTGTATGTAATTCCAAAGAACAGATATAAGTTCTTGATTGTTATTTGTTATATATGTTTCCATTTCAACTGGAGAAATTCACCTTATGTCAGGGTGTGTTTTGTATGAAAATTAATTTGGTTTGATTGGGTTCATGATAGAATACATAGTGTGATTGGAAATTCGATTGAAGTGGTAATATTTTTTGCCAAAAAGTACCTTCTCAATAGATTTCCTTCATCAGTCCTTTTTTGGTTCAGAAAAAACAATTAGAATGTAATTACATATCTCCTCAGACTTATGATTCACGACATATGCTGTTCTCTTCTTCTTCTTTTATATGGAAAGGTGTTAAATGTTTCTCAAATTTTTTTCAGGATGGGGTGTTTTTGACTTTGAATAATCAAAAACCTGTTTTCCATATGGAAAAAAATGCAGAGTTGCAAATTGAAATAACTTTATGTTATTGTGAAGCACATATGAGTGAATCTGCTAAGGTCCTTGAGATACATTTCTTCATTCCAACTTGCCATCCATGTATACATACACATACAGCAGTTTTATTTTGTTAAGGTGGTTTTCCATCAATTTCCCAAAGTCAAATTTATCTCGATATTATCTCGATATCACTTATGATTCACGACATATGCTGTTCTCTTCTTCTTCTTTTATATGGAAAGGTGTTAAATGTTTCTCAAATTTTTTTCAGGATGGGGTGTTTTTGACTTTGAATAATCAAAAACCTGTTTTCCATATGGAAAAAAATGCAGAGTTGCAAATTGAAATAACTTTATGTTATTGTGAAGCACATATGAGTGAATCTGCTAAGGTCCTTGAGATACATTTCTTCATTCCAACTTGCCATCCATGTATACATACACATACAGCAGTTTTATTTTGTTAAGGTGGTTTTCCATCAATTTCCCAAAGTCAAATTTATCTCGATGGAGCAACAACTTTGTATCTTTTATGAATTGCAAGCCTCATTTTCATATGCTAAAAGACAAAATAGAAACACCCATCCGCAGTGTCCATTGTCCAGTTTGGCATGCACCAACTTTCTCTATCTGTGCATGAGAATGCATGATAAAAGAAATACATGTATTTATTTTATTTATAACTATTTGATCGGGAAGTTTGACCAAAAAATAAATAATCGAAAATAGTTTGAAATTAATCTTTGAATTGAAATCTTTGTATCTCAACACTTGAAATCTCATATAATGGAAGTGTTGTTCCAAACAATTTGAAATCATATGATGTAAAAAATCAAAGAGAAATATATGTACATTATATAGAATTTGTTTCATGTCTTTTGTATTATGTATAATTATGTTTTGTTTAACTTTTGCATGTATTTGTTTACTCTAGCATATTAACAGTATGATTAATGGAAGGTGAAGTTTTATTTATTGTCTCGCCCACCGGAGGTGAAGGCGAGACTAAGGGATCCAAATGTCGTCCGTCCGTCGTCCGTCCGTCGTCCGTCCGTCGTCCGTCCGTCGTCCGTCCGTCGTCCGTCCGTCGTCCGTCCGTCGTCCGTCCGTCCGTCCGTCCGTCACAAACGTTATGAAAGATAACTTGGCAACCGTGACTCACTTTTCAACCAAACTTGGGTTGTAGATGCACTAAGGGGACCTGCATGTTATGGTCCAGTCAGAGGTCACATGGTAAGGTCAAAGGTCATTTCAGGTCAAACGTTAAAGTTTACGTGCAAGACTCTCTTATGACACAAAACTCTGCAACCGTGACTCACTTTTCAACCAAACTTGGGTTGTAGATGCCCTAAGCGGACCTGCATGTTATGCTCTAGTCAGAGGTCACATCGTAAGGTCAAAGGTCATTTTAGGTCAAACGTTAAAATTTACGTGCAAGACTCTCTTATGACACAAAACTCTGCAACTGTGTGACACTGTTCAATCAAACTTGGGTTGTAGATGCACTAAGGGGACCTGCATCTTATTGTCCAGTCAGAGGTCACATGGTAAGGTCAAAGGTCATTTCAGGTCAAATGTTAAAGTTGACGTGCAAGACTCTCTTATCACACATAACTTTGCAACCGTGACTCACTTTTCAACCAAACTTGGGTTGTAGATGCACTGAGGGGACCTGCATGTTATGGTCCAGTCAGAGGTCACATGGTAAGGTCAAAGGTCATTTCAGGTCAAACGTTGAAGTTTACGTGCAAGACTCTCTTATGACTCAAAACTCTGCAACCGTGTGACACTTATCTATCAAACTTGGGTTGTCGATGCACTAAGGGGACCTGCATGTTATGGTCCAGTCATAGGTCACATGGTAAGGTCAAAGGTCATTTCAGGTCAAACATTAAAGTTTACGTGCAAGACTCTCTTATGACACAAAACTCTGCAACCATGTGACACTTATCTATCAAACTTGGGTTGTAGATGCACTAAGGGGACCTGCATGTTATGGTCCAGTCAGAGGTCACATGGTCAGGTCAAAGGTCATTACAGGTCAAACGTTGAACGGTTAAAGTTTACGTGCAAGACTCTCTTATGACAAAACTTTGCAACCGTGTCACACTTTCAGTCAAACTTGGGTTGCAGATCACTAAGGGGAAGTGCATGTTATCATTCTGTTGGACTTCACATGATAAGGTGAAAGGTCATTGGAGGTCATATGTTACAGATGTTTTCAAATTCTTGAATTTGCTTTTCCTCTGTCATTTCTTGTATTTCAAACGTTAAAGTTTACCTGCAAGACTCTCTTATGACGCATAACTTGGCACATGTTGCTGCAATAGCAACCAAATTTGGGTGATAGATGCACTAGGGGTACATTCATGCTATTGTGCTGTCAGGTCACATGGTAAGGTGAAAGGTCATTTTAGGTCAAACTTTACGACCTGCAAGACTTTCTTGTGACATCAAACTTGGTTAGGGCAAGGGATGTACTTGGGGAAACTTTCGTGTTATTTAGCCACGGGTGGGCGAGACACAATCTTCCTATTGGCTTGTTTTTTAGATAGAAATGATTTATGTATCTTTAGTCATGTCTGTAATCCAAAGTTGTCAGCATGAATTCAAGTTTCGATGTTTTGTGCATAATTACTGAAATATCCCAATCTAATTGCATATTAAAAATGATTTGATTCATCAAAAGATATACACTCAGTTTCACTGTCTAAATTATTCTTTAATTTTCATCTAGAAATACAATGTACTTCCTTTATTTCTTTCCTTCAGGAGTGTGTGGATGGTGACTTGATGGATGCAAACATGTGCAAAGTGCACCTATTTGACAGAGAAGTTTCCTAGATGTCTCACTTGCCGAATTAACTGTTCACATAATAATAATAATAATAATAATGTTCAGTTCTTTTATAGCGCATAACACATAGCTTAGCATGTCCCTATGCACTTACATGAAACAACAGAAATACAAATTAAGAAATGAAATTAGAGAGTATAGTGTTGGGCGCTGAGTTCATGTGGAAAAAAAAAATACATGTTGAACTAATGCTTTTTTAGAGAAGTCTTAAACTTATCTAAATCATGAAGATTTCTCATAAAATTTGGAAGTACATTCCATAGGACGGAAGAAGCGTGTGCAAAAGAGCGCTCACCATATGTTTTGGTTACAATGGGAGGAACTGCAAACAAACTCCTTGTGCTTGATCTTGGAGTGCGAGTGGGCTGATGTAAAGTTAACAATTCAGTAAAATAAGACGGGGCTATCTCATGGAAGCATTCATATGCAAAAACTAATAGTTTAAACAAAATACGGGAATGGACAGGAAGCCAATGTAAGTTTCGTAGGACACGGTTAATTGATTCATATTTTCGGGTTTGAGACTTTGAGTACTAGTAACTAATCTTGCCGCTGAGTTTTGGATAGTCTGCAGTTTTCAAATTTGTCGTTGTGGTAAACAAAAAAAATAGGCTGTTGCAGAAATCAAAATGGCAAAGAACAAATGCATGGACTTTTCAGTATTAGGTTTATCCAAGTATAGTTGCGAATTTTTCCAATTCGGTATGAAGCGTACGAGACAGTGCGACATTTATGAGATACATGTATAAAATTTTATACACATGCTAGTTTATAAGCTTGAACCAAGCAAGTGCATATTGCACCAATCACTTGAAAAGATGATTTGTGCCCGGGGGGGGGGGGCACTCGACCCCCAAAGTGGGGGCTTTGGAACGGGCTTATTGTGAAAACGAGGGTCTTCGGAACGGGCTTCGGAACTACAAATGTTTGTGAAAACGGGGGTCTTTGGAACGGTTCGCCTGCGTGTGAGTGCGTATGTATCCCTATGGAACGGGCATACGGGTATGCAGCTAGCCCGGCGGCACCAAAAATGCAGCTCGTTGTAGCGGATCAATGCGGCCGGAACGGCGTAACGAAAAACATGCGAAGCTTTGGAACGGATTTCTTTCTTCTTTTTTCTCAATAAGAAGAAAATGCTATGCTGTGGAACGGCTTTCTTTGTTCTTTTTCTCAATAAGATAAAAATGTTATGCTTTGGAACGCAAATTTGAGTGTAAAAATGGGGTATCTTCTCCGCGGCACATACCCACCACGCATTATATACTGAGTGCCCCCCCCCCCCCGAGTTTACTCACTACTAGTAGTCCCTTTTATGACGGTATATTTGAACTCTCAATAACTTTTATAGTAATAGTATTTAAAATTCATATTTTGAATAGAATATAGTGACAATGAACCCTTAACATACAGTCTGAGAGCAAAATGTCTTTTGGCGATAGGTACACTTTATTGTCAAACAGATAAAGATAATCAATAGGTATTGTTGATGGTTGCAGAACTATGCTAATCTAAAATTGCTGCTTTTGAGGAATGATTAATCTATCTATATTCAGGGGCGTCGCTTGACTATTTTGAATGGGGGGGGGGGGGGGTGTAGAGGCCAGATTGCCGACAAATAATGCCACCGATTGCCGACGACCAACGTCGATAAATTCAACCGTATAGAGCCCATTGAGGCATGTTCAATTGTGCACCTCTATCATATTTTCCTTTTGAACTATATTTTGTTCACCTCACTTGCCGAATGTGTTTGTTTTCCGAAAACATCCTGTATCTAAATATAATACAAGCGAGCGCAACGAGCGAGGAAAAATATACACTCTCTTACGTACTTAAGTGATAGTTCTTCATCAAACTACATGGTGGGCTTAAAGATAATCTAAATTAATTATATTTGATCACCTCTCTGGCCTGATTCATTCGGTTTCAAAGACCATCCTAAATCTTAATATTATACGAGCTAGCGCAGCGAGCGAGGAAAAAAAAATCTATTTTTCATGGTAGAAGTGACAATTCTTTATGAAAATACACGATGGTATTAACTATGAGATATCTAACTTATACAGGTACATTTGGTCACCTCATTTGTCGAATTCGTTTACTTTCCCAAATCCATCTTGTATCTGAATATTGTACGAGCGAGCGTAGCGAGCGAGGAAAAATACATATTTACTCCTTTGCATGATAGAAGTGAAAGTTCTTCATAAAAATTGCATGATGGGCCTTTTGGATATCTTGATTTTGGTCACCTCTCTTATCTAATTCATTTGCTTTCAAAGACTATCCTGTATCTAAATATTATACGAGCGAGCGCAGCGAGCGAGGAGAAATATATATACTCTATTTTATGGTAGGTGATAATTCTTCATCAATATACACGATGGGCCTATAGCTTGCAAAATTTGTTTGCTTTCCCCAATCCATCTTGTATCTGAATATTATACGAGCGAGCGTAGCGAGCGAGGAAAAATTCATAATCCTTTTCATGGTAGAAGTGAAAGTTCTTCATCAAAATACACGATTGGCCTTTAAGGTACCTATTTTGATATATTTGGTCACATCTCCTACCTAATTTATTTGCTTTTAAGACCATCCTATATCTAAATATTACACGAGCGAGGAAAATATACATACTCTTTTTATGGTAGAAGTGATAATTCTTCATCAAAATACATGATGGGCCTAAAGATAATTTATCTAAATTATATATTTGTGTTCATCTCATTTGCCGAATATGTTTGCTTTCCGAAAACATCCTGTATCTGAATATAATACGAGCGAGCGCAGCGAGCAAGGAAAAATATACACTCTCTTCCGTGGTACCAGTATTATTTCGTCGTCAAAATGCACAAGTAAATAAGCCGAATATGACTCTATTTGGGCACCTTACTCCTCTTTTCTCCTTTTTTTCCCCTCCTTCCTCTTCCATCTCCTCTCTCTCTCTCTCTCTCTCTCTCTCTCTCTATCTCCTTTTATTTTTTTTGCCGACAGCGATCGTGAATTTGTCGACAAGAATTTTGAGTGGGGGGGGGGTGTCACACCCCCACACCCCCCCCCTTTAGCGACGCCCGTGTCTATATTTTATAGGGCCTACATCACAAAACATAATTTCTATAGGATTATAGAGTTATGTTTTCATCAGAGGCTTTATAGCCGTATCTAAAAGTCATCAATATTCACAGAAATATATTGGCCACCAACTCGGTCATGATGGATGGGCAAACGCACAACAAATGAATGCTTGTTGAGGCGTATCAAACCGAACAGTTAGTCAACTTGTTGGTTGTGTCCGTCCTTAAATGCATATTAGCCGAAAACGAGAAAATATCACAAAATGCTTTCCATCACTCAGATTTCTTAGAACTTTTTTTTTGGTTATAATGTGATTGTCCACTAGACTAAAACCATTGAAATACTTTCCGTTGCAATTAGTGTGAAGTCATAGTCGTAGAATTACTGGCATTTACATGCCATGTATGACGGCTTCTCATACAGTCAGCTTTGTTGACACAAGCATGACTGCTCTCGCAGATCGCAGTCAGAAAGATGAAAATGTACGTGAGTGATAAATGATAAAAATAGAGACAGTACAACAAGACTGTCCTTTAAAACCAATTTAAACGGCTACTGTCTTGTTAGCAAGCCCCGTGCTTGCCGAGTACCAGAAAGCTGCTGAAAGCTGAATTCATCAGGTTGAAGTATGCGTGATCACCATCAGCACTCCTCACATAACAAGGTTTACCATAGGAATTTATCATCCATCGACTGCAGTCAGCCACTCCGGCACTCATCAGAAATATATATACTCTATATTATGGTAGGTGATAATTCTTCATCAGTATACACGATGGGCCTATAGCTTGCAAAATTTGTTTGCTTTCCCCAATCCATCTTGTATCTGAATATTATACGAGCGAGCGTAGCGAGGGAGGAAAAATTCGTAATCCTTTTCATGGTAGAAGTTAAGGTTCTTCATCAAAATACACGATTGGCCTTCAAGGTACCTATTTTGATATATTTGGTCACATCTCCTACCTAATTTATTTGCTTTTAAGACCATCCTATATCTAAATATTACACGAGCGAGGAAAATATACATACTCTTTTTATGGTAGAAGTGATAATTCTTCATCAAAATACATGATGGGCCTAAAGATATCTAGATTATATAGTGTTCATATCACTAGCCGAATGTGTTTGCTTTCCGAAAACATCCTGTATCTGAACACGAGCGAGCGCAGCGAGCTAGGAAAAATATACATACTCTTTTTATGGTAGAAGTAATACTTCTTCATCAAAATACATGATGGGCCGAAAGATATCTAGATTATATAGTGTTCATCTCACTAGCCGAATGTGTTTGCTTTCCGAAAACATCCTGTATCTAAATATAATACAAGCTAGCGCAGCGAGCAAGGAAAAATATACACTCTCTTTCGTGGTACAGTATTATTTCGTCGTCAAAATGCACAAGTAAATAAGCCGAATATGACTCTATTTGGGCACCTTACTCCTCTTTTTTCCTTTTTTTTCCCTCCTTCCTCTTCCCTCTCCTTTCTCTCTCTCTCTCTCTCTCTATCTCCTTTTTTTTTTCCGACAGCGATAGTGAATTTGCCGACAAGAATTTTGAGTGGGGGGGGGGGGGGTGTCACACCCCCCCACACCCCCCCCCCCCCACACACCCCCCCCCCCCCCCCTTTAGCGACGCCCGTGATCCTTCCAGCAGCAAATTCGAAGTATAATCCCGCTCCATTATCATTCACAAGTTCTCATCGACCCTGGCATTCATTACATAACTCAAATAATTACTCTAGAAACAAATGGGTTCCTTAAGTTTGGTTGCATGACGATTTCAATAATTCTTTTAATTCGTACACTCTCCTTTATATGACTTTTATATATGAAAAAAAGTGGTCATCATCCAGCCATCACACTTCACATGTTGATACATCAAGACAATTTTCCTACATTAAAACATCTTGAATTTCAACCATATAGACCAAACACTATAATTGATATGCATGCCTTCACCCCAAGACATACATATTATGGTGGCCCTGAAGTACGCTTGACAACAGGTCATATGTGCGAGTTGAATTTCTCGGCCATCTTTTCGTCCCAGTCGCGAAATTCGCGACCGTGGTGCGAAATTCATGACCCAGGACGCGAAATTCACGACGGGATGCGAAATTCACGACCCTGGATGCCAAACTCATGATCTGGGGGGTGTAACATAAAGAGATACAATTAACCTTACAATCGATTGTATCTCTTTAGTACATGGTTTTCCATAGACTTACGATTGATATCTATTGTAAGATTGATTGTATTTTTTATGTTACACCCCCCTGGGATGCGAAATTCATGACCCGTGACATGAAATTCATGACCTGGGATTCAAAATTCATGACCCGTGACGTGAAATTCATGACCTGGGATGCGAAATTCATGACCCGTGATGCGAATTTCGCAACTGGGACACAAAGCTGGCACATGACCTGTTGTCGAGCGTACTCCAGGGTCACCATATCGAGCCACTCGATCATTTACAATTATACAACCCTTCAAAAGGCACTTCTGGTTTTCATGTATATGCCGTCTTGCAAAGGCACCTTAAAATTACAATAAAAACAGTGGAGTGGACACATAATTGCATTGCAACCACCACAAAAATTAATCTTTCAGTGCAGATGTTCTGCTGTTATTTCTAATTATAGCTCTCGCGGCACTGTCATGAGCGG
This sequence comes from Echinometra lucunter, assembly GCA_029962745.1. Classification (NCBI taxonomy): domain Eukaryota; kingdom Metazoa; phylum Echinodermata; class Echinoidea; order Camarodonta; family Echinometridae; genus Echinometra; species Echinometra lucunter. Next base: position 17,781,958 of record CM057154.1, on the reverse strand, counting down.
TCGAGCTGCGGCCATACTTGGCGAATCATACATAACTTCCTTCATACGGCCCCAGTGTTTCTAATTCTCATGGAATTCAGGAATTTCCAGGAGTTTTTGAGGTTTTCAAGGATAATTTCAGGAAATGAAAAAAATTCCAGGAATTTTCCAGGATATTTGATGATTCCGTGAATATAGGCCTAGAGTGTATTTTGATGGCACAATGAGGCTTCTTTTCATTATTCTTTGAGGTTATTTTGTTAGCTCGCTTGCTTCGCTCGCTTGCATAATAATGACCATCCCCCTTGGCCTTCCACTTCTCGAAACAGATTTGGGGAGGAGATCTTCGGTGTTTCTGGCTCCCCCCCCCCCCCCCCACCCGTTACATGAAATCGCCGTCACTGCATGTAGGGCCTACGGATCAATGGTTTGGAGATGATCGTAGCCTTTTTCAAAATTTCAGGATATTTCTTGAAATTCCAGGAATTTTCATTGTTCATTCCGTGTTCATTCCAGGAAATTTTTTTTGAAAAGTGGAAACATTGTACGGCCCTCGGATCTCGACGCGACTGAATTTCTCTGGCACGAGCTTAATAAAGGCATGCTATACTACAACTTTTCCAAGCTCTGCCTGCCCTAGCTATGGGCCCATAAACAACTCTGACATAGAGATTCCATGGCAAATGTTACACATATTGAACTTGTAATACACATCAATGAGCTACCATATCCAATCTGTGAGTGTCAGTCCACAAGAGCTGGATCGGACAAAGAGTCTGATAAAGACTCAGCGAGTCCACTAGGCACTACCCTTATAGGACTACCCTATATAGGACTACCCACTAGGCTACCCTTATAGGACCTTATAGGACTACCCACTAGACTACCCTTATAGGACCTATCTGGTGAATTCCGCTCTACGTTTACGTACGTCACTAGCATGCATGCGTGCTCCCATCACTTAATACATGTTTTTGGTTGTTTTCATTAACGGTTTTGACTACTCAGCTTGTCGTGTTCCACCTCCAAAAGTCCAGTTCAAAAGGTTTCTAATATGCTATACCGATATCGTAACGAAGAAATACGAATTCAGCTCGTCGCTACTATTGTGTTCCAATCAACCTTAAGCTTAATTCTGGACGTGACTGAAGTCTGAAGTTTGCCTGCTTAGCTGTATAGTAATTCAGAGTTCAACCTTTCACATCTACCCTGGTGGTATAGTTTCTTCCCATCAACAGCTCTCACATCCAAATACATTTATTTATCCCCCCCCCCCCTCCCTCTTCCTCCCAGTCCATGTCTTCATCCAAAGACATATCGTGGATAACATCCAAACTTTCATCCACATCCATGGCCTCCTCCAGTACACTTTCCTGCCTTTCCATTTGGAACGTTTTTATATATATATTTTTACGACAATGAGGCAATCAGGGTTGGATGATAGTACACAATTCCCAGATTCATTCTGTAGCTCTTACGCAGTGTACGTCCATTATACTAAGTTATTCACTCATGTGGGACATGTATTATACGTGGATCAATGATATGTGGACCATGTGCCATTTCAGCAGCTTTCCGATAGTACCCAAGAAAAAACTGCTTTGGAAGTATTCATGTTCATGTACATATTCCACAAAGGGGTAATGTCAATATCCACCAATTTAAATGTCCATCAGTCCTGTATCCCCGGTGTTCACTTTGTGCATTCATGAGTATATCTATACAACTTCACCTTGTATGGATAAGGACCAAGACATCGATCGCTGCGTACAATGATAAAGGACAAAACTAGTGAATCGCGGGTATAGGTTCAACATCTTTCAAGCAAACGTTTCAAACTCTACTTTTTTTATTCCAAGTTGCTGTGAAAACAGATCAACAGAACACTTGTTAAAATGTTTAATGTTCCTCATCTGCTCTGTAGGTGTCCAGCTAACAATAAACTTTAAGGCGTATGAAGATTTCATGACAAACATTACAAGTACTCGATGTCAACTCCGCTGTAATTTGCTCCTGAGCGGAGACCTCATTCTGTTGTACGCAGAAAGTTCTACAGGACATGCAATGAGCAAGTCTCGTTGGCAATAGTTGCCAAAGGGTGTCTGAAGGATAGTCGTATGAAGGTGATGCGAATGGTCAAGCAACTTGCTGCTTCAAATCCTATACAAATATTTGGGAAGGCATGTCATGTAACTAGACCAACATGACAAAGTGCATGTCCCTAAGCTCTGCAATGGTCTGGAAAGTCACAAATATACTTTCATCTATCGCATAGCAAATCTCTGAGCTATGGTCAGATGTTTCCCATTCCATTTCCTGATCAAGTACATCCCCCCCCCCCCCCCTCTTCCTCGCAGTCCATGTCTTCATCCAAGGACATGTTCTCTTCATCTTCTTCCAGATCCATATCCTGAATGACATCCAAACTTTCATCCCCATGCATATCCTCCAATACATTTTCCTGTCTTTCCATCTTGTACGCCTCTATATATATTTTTACAATTAGACAATGCTGGATGGTAGTATACAATTCCCAGATTCATTCTGTAGCTGTAATGTAGTGTGCGTCTTATAAATTATGATCTCTCCTGGGACCTGTGATCCTCAGAAAGCTAAAGGGACCATGTGCCATCTTGGCAGTTTACAACACAACTCAAGAATAGACAGCTTTGGAAGTATACATGTACATGTATATAGTCCAAAAGGACAATATAGTCCGTCAATCAAATGTCAACCAATCCTGTAGATTCCCGGTCTTCACCTTGTACATTCACCAGTACATCCACATATCTTGCACGTGCGCAGAAGGGCCAAGAGATCACTGCCTAACACTATAGTGGAACATGGATGGTATGTTCAACATCTATCTAAAGCAAACGTACCAACTCTCTTTCTATTCCATGTTGCTGCCGAAGTACATGTATAACGACAGGGCCTTGTGAAAAACAAGTTCTTGCAAAATATATGTGGAAGGGCTTGTAAATATCTATCACTCAAATTGTACATCAGTTCATACACCCGCTTTTGCTTGGCATTTAGGTGAAGGTATCTTTTTTCCTTGTTTTTTTCTTGCCTCTGTAATATCCAATTCAGAATTCTCATCACTTCTTCTAATATTCCTCTTGCTTACGTCTATCTTTTGCGATGGAAATTGTTTCTTTTGTGAGCCACTCTGCCTTTCTCACCGTTTGCTTTGATACATTTATACATGTATCAACAAATTCTGTGACGTACAGTAAGGCCTCCATCACAATACCTGCGGACCAAAGTCACAGACGAGCCACCCCAGTACCACCTGAGCGAAGGCCCTGAATGTTTCTATGAACCAGAGACCCCTGTTATCCGTCAAAGACGAAATGTCTACTCAGGACTAGGTACAGTGGTACTCTACAGGCAAGTAAGGGTGTACAAAAATGTACAGACACTGAATGTCACATTTTGGATTTTGAAAAGGCCCTTTTTCTAATTAAACTCCATGGCATTTCCTGATCACAAGTAATTTCGGCATTTATTGACTCCTGAACTTCTCTATCCAGTACATTAAATTTTGGTTCTTTCTCATTCTTTCTCCATGGAAATTGTTTCTTTTGTAAGCAACTTTGTCTTTCTCACCCCTTTTGCCTTGCTATATACATGTATCAAAAAATCCTGTGACGTACCAGCCAGTCTGCAGGTCCCCCCAAAGTGGTTTCTTTCACGTAACTGGTATGCATGAACGGAACAGGGTCTGCATATTTAATGAGTTTGAACCTGTCAGAACACTACTTTCAAATTTGCCCTTGCTGCTCTAATACTTTATCAAATTTGATGTTTTTGGTATCTATGTAAAGATGATTAATCAATCTCTTATGTCATGTATTTGAATTTAATGAAAATTTTGAAAAAGAGTGAAAATTCTTGATCAAAAAAGATACAAAAATGTTTTTTTTTTTCGCCTGCCAAAAGTTGCCATTTTGTAAGGCTTTTGTAAATGAGCCCAAATAATTTTCACATGACCACAAAGCTGAATGTCTATGCTTTATGAAAATACCAATTTTAACACATGATGTAATTTAATCGGGTCAAGAGCACACTTTACACAGACCAAGTGCAATTTTTCAGCCCAAAACCATAAATACTGCTCTGTGATTGGTCCATTCAGACCCCACACTCATCCTGGAATCCTAACGGTCACTTGCTGAGTCACTGAAGGTCACAACTCCGTGTGTGGTAATCTTTTCAAAACAACCGCGCTGGCATTTTGGCTGGCCTTATTCAGCCAATCAGAACATTGGATTTCATGCCGATCAAAAATCAAGAAATCTCGTCCTGAACTTCCTTGGGAAAAGTGTGCTCTTGACACGATTAAAAGGTGCCCCACATTAAGAATGGTATTTTGAAATAGTACAGACTTTCAGCTTTATTTTGATGTAAATATTATTTGGGCTCAAAATAAAGAGTTTTGCACAATCTGCAAGAGAAGTGAGAGGAAGAGATTTATGTTTTGAAGCATCTTTTTCACCTTGATTTACACATAATTCCCCAAATATATTATAAAAATTAATAAAAAAATGTGAAAGTGTGATATTTACTCTTTTCAGTGGTGTATCGACCAATGATTTTACTTGATGATAAAGTAGTTAAATTCTTCCAGAAAGAAAGTCTCATAATTCATGAGATTTGACAGGGTGGAAGATTTGGCCACGAGAGCATTTACGTGAATCCTGCTTATTTGTTCATTAGCATATATGACCTGCAGACTGGCTGGTACATTAAGGACTCCCATCACTACACCTGCGTACCAAAGTCACAAGTCTACAAGCACACCAGTACCACCTGAGCGGAGGCCCTGAATATTTCTATGAACCAGACACCCCTGTTATCCGTCAAAGACGAAATGTCTACTCAGGACTAGGTACACTCTACAGGCAAGTAAGGGCCGGTGCACAAAAATGTACAGACACTGAATGCCACATTTGGATTTTGAAAAGGCCCTTTTTCTAATTAAACTCCATGGCATTTCCTGATCGTTTGATCACAAGTAATTTCGGCATTCATTGACTCCCAAATTTCTCTATCCAGTACATTTGGTTCGTATTCATTAACCCGTGGTACAAACTCTTGTGTTATTTCCTCTTTATACAGACTACTCTCGCTATTTACTTGATGTCTTCTTTTACATCTGTGATGTCTGAGTCTTGGTAATTTCTCTTTATTACACCCACTCTTGATACATGTTTTAGTTTTATTTCTCTTATCTTCTTAAACAAATCTCTAGTCTTGCTTTTTCTGTTGTTTTTTTCTTCGACTTGTTTGCATACTTCTTGCTGAATATATCTTATTCCCTTACCTCTAGCTCTCAGCAATGTCCAAGTGGGGTCCAATTCAGCATTTAACACTTCTTCAAATATTCCTTTTGCCCTATACGTCTGTCTTTTGCCATGGAAATTGTTTCTTTTGTGAGTCACTCTCAGGGGCGTCGCTAGACTATTTTGAATGGGGGGGGGGGTGTAGAGGCCAGATTGCCGACAAATAATGCCACCGATTGCCGACGACCAACGTCGATAAATTCAACCGTATAAAGCCCATTGAGGCATGTTCAATTGTGCACCTCTATCATATTTTCCTTTTGAACTATATTTTGTTCACCTCACTTGCCGAATGTGTTTGTTTTCCGAAAACATCCTGTATCTAAATATAATACAAGCGAGCGCAGCGAGCGAGGAAAAATATACACTCTCTTACGTACTTAAGTGATAGTTCTTCATCAAACTACATGGTGGGCTTAAAGATATCTAAATTAATTATATTTGGTCACCTCTCTGGCCTGATTCATTCAGTTTCAAAGACCATCCTAAATCTTAATATTATACGAGCTAGCGCAGCGAGCGAGGAAAAAAAATCTATTTTTCATGGTAGAAGTGACAATTCTTTATGAAAATACACGATGGTATTAACTATGAGATATCTAACTTATACAGGTACATTTAGTCACCTCACTTGTCGAATTCGTTTGCTTTCCCAAATCCATCTTGTATCTGAATATTGTACGAGCGAGCGTAGCGAGCGAGGAAAAATACATATTTACTCCTTTGCATGATAGAAGTGAAAGTTCTTCATAAAAAAAATGCATGATGGGCCTTTTGGATATCTTGATTTTAGTCACCTCTCTTATCTAATTCATTTGCTTTCAAAGACTATCCTGTATCTAAATATTATACGAGCGAGCGCAGCGAGCGAGGAGAAATATATATACTCTATTTTATGGTAGGTGATAATTCTTCATCAATATACACGATGGGCCTATAGCTTGCAAAATTTGTTTGCTTTCCCCAATCCATCTTGTATCTGAATATTATACGAGCGAGCGTAGCGAGCGAGGAAAAATTCATAATCCTTTTCATGGTAGAAGTGAAAGTTCTTCATCAAAATACACGATTGGCCTTTAAGGTACCTATTTTGATATATTTGGTCACATCTCCTACCTAATTTATTTGCTTTTAAGACCATCCTATATGTAAATATTACACGAGCGAGGAAAATATACATACTCTTTTTATGGTAGAAGTGATAATTCTTCATCAAAATACATGATGGGCCTAAAGATAATTTATCTAAATTATATATTTGTGTTCATCTCATTTGCCGAATATGTTTGCTTTCCGAAAACATCCTGTATCTGAATATAATAAGAGCGAGCGCAGCGAGCAAGGAAAAATATACGCTCTCTTTCGTGGTACCAGTATTATTTCGTCGTCAACAGCGATTGCCGACAGCGATCGTGAATTTGCCGACAAGAATTTTGAGTGGGGGGGGGGGTGTCACACACCCCCACCCCCCCTTTAGCGACGCCCGTGCTACTACTGCTACTACTACTACTGCTGCTGCTACTACTACTACTACTAGGCTACTACTGTACTACTGCTAGTACCACTACCACTACTACAACTAGTACTACCACCACCACTATTATTACTACTACTACTGCTACTACTGCTACTACTGTTACTACCACTACTACTACTACTACTACTACCACTACTACTACCACTGCTACTACTACTACCACCACCACCACCACCACCACTACTACTACTACCACCACCACCATCACTACTACTACTAGGCCCTACTACCACCACCACCACCACCACTACTACTACTGCTACTCATAGTACTACTGCTGCTACCACTACTACTACTACTACTACTACTACTGCTACTAGGCTACTACTGTACTACTGCTAGTACCACTACTACCACTAGTACAACTAGTACTACCACCACCACCACTATTACTACTACTACTACTACTGCTACCACTGCTACCACTGCTACTACTGCTACTGCTACTGCTGCTACTACTCTACTACTGCTACTACTGCTACCACTACTACTGCTACTGCTACTGCTGCTACTACTCTACTACTGCTACTAATGCTACCACTACTACTACTACTACTACTACTACTACTACTACAACTAGTACTACCACCACCACCACTACTACTACTACTGCTACTGCTGCTACTACTGCTACTACTGCTACTACTGCTGCTACTACTACTGCTACTACTGCTATTACTACTACTGCTACTACTACTGCTGCTACTGCTGCTACTACTACTGCTGCTACTACTGCTACTACTACTACTGCTACTACTACTTCTGCTACTGCTACTACTGCTATTACTACTATTACTACTGTTACTACTACTGCTACTACTGCTACTGCTGTTACTACTACTGCTACTACTACTGCTACTACTGCTACTACTACTGCTGCTGCTACTACTACTACTCTTCTACTACTGCTACTACTACTACTACTACTACTACTACTATTAAGGCTACAACACTAGGCTACTTCTGCCACTAGTACTAGTACTACTACTACTACTATACTACTACTACTACTACTGCTGCTGCTGCTGCTGCTACTACTACTACTACTACTACTACTAGCACACACCAACAAAAGTTATTGGCATAGCCTATCTTAGAGTTGTAATTTGTATCAAAAGAATGTTTTCGACTTACTAATTCTTTTCAATCACCTACAGTACTAAAAAAATAGTATCCTCCAAACTGCTATAAAGTATCCTCTGGATTGTGTGGCATTGAAAACTAAAGTTTGGAAGAATAATTACTACATAGCAACAACAACAAAAAAAACTACAAAAAAAAAGAAGAAGAAAAAACAATTTCAGCATGGGTAGAGTGGCCCTATACTGTTAAATTTGTCTACAATGGATGGCAGCAGAGTTATACTTTATTACAGATCTAAGCCTATGTAACCTACTTTTTTAAGGGGGGGGGGGGCTTCAAGCACTAAGCACAATTCTTTGTTTAATTTTAATGTCTGTGTAGGTCTATCTACAATACTTTGTTTACTCTTAAATTAACGCTGTCATGATTTGTTACCGCACAGATTCATAATTTCAGGTGTCGGATATTTACCTTTAAGTGTTTGCATGCATGAATTTATTTCTGCAGGTTATAGGCCTTTTGGGGTCTGCCCTTCTACGCTGCTTTGACAAAAGGAAGCAAGTGACGTGACATCCAAATTTCCCTAAATTCTAGTTTATATTTGATATTTCATCTAATATGAAAAATGAAAAAATAAATAATTCATTCTTATCATTTATGTTCATTCACAAAGTAAAACATATACAATGATATAGTGTATATATGTTAAACTAATATTGTTTGCATTATTATATTTATGCAAATGTCATTGTAGGCCTACTTCTGTTGGAAATGAATAAATATGATTTTGACAATTTAAATATGCTTTTCCTCCAGGCCAAATTTTATACATAAACACCTGCTTGTGAGATATGTTAGATCTGTATGCTATGGTGTATAGTAGTAGTAATAGTAGTAGTAGTAGTAGTAGTAGTAGTAGTAGTAGTAGTAGTAGTACTAGCAGCAGCAGCAGCAGCAGCAGCAGCAGCAGCAGCAGTAGTAGTAGAAGTAGTAATAGTCACAGTAGTAGTAGCCTGTTGTAGCCTTATTAGCAGTAATATAGTCATATTACCCTGTAGTAGTAGTAGTAGTAGTAGTAGTGGTAGTATTAGCAGTAGTAGTGGTAGTAGTTGTGGTGGTAGTAGTAGTAGTGGTAGTAGTGGTAGTAGTAGTAGTGGTAATAGTAGTAGTAGTAGCAACAGTAGTGGTAGTAGTAGTATAGTAGTAGTAGTAGTAGTAGTGGTGGTAGTGGTAGTAGTAGTAGTAGTAGTAATAGTAGTGGTGGTGGTGGTGTTGGTGGTAGTAGTAGTAGGTTGGTAATTAGTTATCATTTTGTATACATTTTTTAAAAATAATATCATCAGTATGATTTTTCTGTTACAGTTGAATTTAAAAGATATTTAAAAAAAACAGACCCTTTAACGATTATAACTGCACTGTACATTTCATATTCTTCATTGCCAAAAACAGTCGGTGTAAAATGCAACCCTAAGATTCTCTTTCTAATATACCTTTTTGTTATGTAGGCCTATATTACTGGCCTACATTTAATGTGTAGTCAGTGTGGTGTGTGTGGTTGCACTTTTGTAAACGAAAATAAGAAAAACATCATTTTTGATTAAATAAATATGAAAATGATGTGGAGATATGCAACCGATTGCAATCTTAAGCTGCCTGATAAATCTTATATTCTGCTTTGGCAGAGAAGAGGTACTTTCTGAGCTGCCATCCTCTTTCTTTGTTGTTTAAGCTGTTGCTGTTGTTTGTTTTTGTTAAAGGCCTGTATGTTTCTGGTGGTGTGATGGATACCTGTTCCTTACACTTGGAAATACAATTACCGTATATTTTCAACTATACATTTAGTATTTTGAGTCGATACTTTTCCAGCGTTAGACTCCCCCACTATGTACGACTCGTACAAGCAACATCTCATAGTTCGCTGAGAGCCATAATTAAGAGCATTTGTTGTGCTTTTAGTTAATGGCTTTCTGGCCCTCAGCAGAACATTTGAAATAAGTACTAGTAGTACTAATACAGAGTGACAGAGAGAGTGCGAGCACATTGGAGAGAGAGAAAGAGAGAGAGAGAGAGAGAGAAAGAATGAGCATTATTGGAGAAGGAGAGAAAAATCAGTGCCTGCGCGAACGCAATAAGTATCAGCGATAGGGTCTGCGCGCGAAGACTAACAACAATCGTCAGTGAGTCGTACGTGACAGTCTATGGGATTGCGTGGATTGCCTATGGACAGGTCCAGCAAGAAATCAAGTCCACGCACATGCGCCCAAGGAGGATTTGCGTTTCCATGCACGGAAAAAAAATTCGCGGCCTGGCCTGAGCTAAGGCTGGGAGCTGCAGCTGGCAGGTGCGGACGCACGTATACGGTGGTGTTGTACGGTGCATGCTAGCTTACCCCGACTGTGATGCCCTAATCCAATCATACTGACAAGGTTGTCTGCAAAAAAAAAAAAGGACTAGTAATGGAATAGGACCGTAAACGAGTGCTCTGTGTACTTCAATTTTTACATTTCATTCTCACAATTTAAACACCAATGCTGGAACAAAATTGCATGAGAATTCCATAAGAACAATATCATTCACGAAATATCTATATGAAACCGCAGGATGTTGGATTGTTTACATTTGCCATTTCACCACATTTTAAGACTGTTGCTTCCAGTCACGCTTGATGGTTGAAATAATTTTTCACACGCCTACGACATTTTCCAGACAAATACCTCCTCTTGAATTCATTCAGCGACAATTAAACGTTTACATCGTTTCGTTGGGCTATAGGATTTTTGCTTGAGTGCGTAATTTAAAACAAACAAAACAAACATAGAGAGTGGGGGAACAGGCAGAGTGTGGGAAAAGGATGATGATGATGATGTGGACTGAAATGAGATGATGAAATGATTATGATTAGGAGACAAAAGGGGGCATGACCCCTCCCCCTCCCCTTAGCTACGCCAATGCGGCGTACTCTTTGAACTTCGCTCTCGGAAGACATTATTATCAAAAATAAATCAAGTATTCTGTCCACTCTTAAAACTGAATGCTATACAATTCCAGTAAAAGTACACAAATACAAGGCAAAGATATAATAAATTGATATGGCACGCATACTTTTTATGGTATTCAGCTGAGGAAACAGCTGCCTACAGAATTTTGTGGCAAAGTAACACTTTTGATCAAGACATAATCATTTTCTTGCCCACACTAATCATTAGGCAAAGAATAGGAAGACTGATAATTACTTCTCAGTTTTCTTCCACTTCTATAACATATTTACAAGATATAAAACTTTTCTGATTTCATTTGTATCAAGGTGAATTTCAGGCAAAACAGTTACCTATTCATCAATTACCTATTTGTCAACTGCATGTATATACAAATGTAAGAAGGTATATTATAACAACAATGCAACTATTATTACTGCAATTACGAACATCCATCATGCCTACTCTGGAGGTAGGATCCTTATCTCTGTTGAGTGTATCGAATTGGTGAATGAATCGAAGAAAGTGAAGAAGCGAAATGCAGGATATGGGGAAAATCGGAGAAACGGAGAATTAGAGAAATTGGCAAGAAGAGGAGAGGAAGGGAGAGAGACAGAGAGTTGTGGGTGTATGCATAATGTGTGAGCAGTGGCGGCACAAGGGGGGGGGGGTCATGGGGGCATTTGCCTCCCCCCCCCCACTCAGAAACTTTGCCCCCCAGTTGCCCCCCCCCCCCGAAATTTTGAGGACTGAAAAAAAAAAGATATTTGTAAAGAAGTAGATGTTGTCATAAGCATCATATTCAAGCTGTTAAGTGCTCTGAAATACCATTTTCCGCTCTTCAAACCTTGAAAATTTTCTCAGTCGCTGTTGGCTTCCTAGCACCCTATTAGGTTTGCAGCATAAATGTTTAGTTCATGATCTAGTTTTGATCAATAACTTTGCTCCTTTAGGCATTACCTGATTTTATAAAAAATTTCTCTCTATATCAAGTGTAACAGAAAAATGTTTATTGGGGCCACAAAAAGCATTGGCGTAAATCCGGGGGGGGGGGATGGGGGATATATCCCCCACTTTTTAGAGAGGGGGTATGGCGTGTACAAATATCCCCCCACACTTTTTGAGGAAGAAAATATATTTTGATTTATCAGTTAGTAAAAATTTTGAATATCTGTTATAAACAACCATCACATTTTAGAATTTCTATGTAAAAATGCGATTGAAAACCAAAAGAAGTGGTAATTTTGCCCCCCTCCCCAAGTGGATTTACGCCGGTGACTAAAAGTCGCACTTTACGTTCGATTTTCCATACACGAAAAAATAAAATTGACTGCCCTTGCCCCCCTCCCCCATTTTCTTTTGCCCTCCATTTGTCCCCCCCCCCCCCCCCACTTTAAAGGTGACATTCAAAGAAAATCACAGAATAGGGTTAATTACATATGAATGGAAACGGGGAAGTATGTAGAAGACAGTGGTGTTCATTATTGCTCCTGTAAATTCCAAGAAATTATCTAAAAACGCATTTTCCAAAAACGCCCCTTTGATTCTCAGAACCCGGAAGTGGCTGCGAGCGAAACGGGTCCCCAATGATGACTTAGGCCTATGGGCGATCTGCGGCGAGCTAGGCGCTTGCACGTAATGAAACATTGTGCACTGAGATGATCGCATGCAATTTTGATGGATTTTAGCTGTTATAAGAGAGCAGGAAAAACTGCAGTGGCTTATTATTTAAGTTTCCTCATTGATGACTCGATTTTCTTTTCTTTTTTTGGTCAAAGCAGAATATAAAGTAGGAAATTGACATGAAAATGACAAAGAAAACCAAGCCAGGCCGGGATGCAAATGTCAAACTACGTCCCAAAACGACGTTGCATCAAATTCTCAGAGACAGAACTGATTAAGAGACCCGCTCGTCAAATCATGATTGTATGTAAATGTTACCTAGATAATATTGTTGTCTAAGGAAACTTGATGCTTCTTGTAGAAACTATCTTGGTCTACAACATTCCTCTTCACTAAAATCTCGTATTTATTATGATATATGGCTAGCTAGCGTACAGAGACTGGACGTCACCACTGATCTCAGATAGTGTAGAGCTAGGGTGTAGAGATGAACATCATACATGTATTGCAATATAGCATAGCTTCAAGTCTTTATCAAGGGATTTTTTCCCTGTAATACTTTAAACCTGATTTCGATAACGAATTTCATTCGAAAATTTTTTTCAAGGAATTTATTTTTTATTGCAGGTTCTGATGATTATCAAGCAAATAAACAGTGAAAATAACCCAGATACCAAATTATAACTGATCAACGACTATCACCAAAGGCCTAATTGAATTACAAGCCAAATTACTCTCACCTTCGCCTCAGATCACCTACTTTACCTCACCTACCTACTACATACAATTGACTACTGAAATGCCGAGTATGGAAAGTTAACTTGAGCTTATAAGCACATGTAAATATAAGTTGCTACTTAATAGAAAAGAAAAAAACAAACAAATTAGCAGTAAGGTGATTACCATTTCTATATTTTCTTTACACAAGTTCAAACTATTCGACAAGAAAACAATTTTGAATTCAAGAAAAAAAAGTATTCCGTCTATCCCTCCGTCTTTCGTGAATTATAACACCCCTAAAATTAAAATGGTATGCCCCACAACAGTTACATAGCATGTACAAGGGAGACTGTTCTATTATATTATGGGATTTTTTCCCCTTTCTAATTTCAAAAAAGTCATAATTAAATTGTAGAATTTCTCCGACATTATTATATGAATAATGTTAAATAGAATGGTTGAAACATACTTTGAAAACATTCACAGAATAATGAATTCATACAAACAATGCAGAAACGTCGTTTTAATCACTCCCTCGGACACGACACATCACATTCACCACATTCACAACACCATATCACTGGCTATTGCCCATACGATGACGTCACGGATCTCGCATCGAGTTGGGCAACGTATGCACAGGCAACATTGTGGGGTCCGTTTTATGGATTTGTGACAGGCAATATTTGTTTCCCACTTTCTTTTCAAAAGTTTCAATCGGTTTCATAGTGATTTGTGCACCATAAACTTTATTTTGATATGAAATTCGAGCATATTCAAAACCTATGAATAGCAGCTTTAACAATCCTGGTGCCGCCACTGTGTGTGAGACAGAGAGGGAGAAAGGGTAGAGAAACAATGGATTCTTCGACGAACTCATGGCTTTAATGAATAGAAGAATTATACTCCATTATTTTTTCATTTCTCAACATGTTGTTCATGAACAATTCTGCTACTTCCAAACTCCGAATAAATGGAATTTTTTTTTTAAATGGTATGACGTGCTTTTTTTGTACATCGAATAAACCATCTCAACAAAACATTACTAATATGCACTCACCCAAACATCCTAGGCATGCCCAACGAAACGATGTAAACATTTAATTGTCGCTGAATGAATTCAAGAGGAGGTATTTGTCTGGAAAATTCGTAGGCGTGTGAAAAATTATTTCAACCATCAAGCGTGACTGGAAGAAACAGTCTTAAAATGTGGTGAAATGGCAAATGTAAACAATCCAACATCCTGCAATTTCATCCAGATATTTCGTGAATGATATTGTTCTTATGGAATTCTCATGCATTTTGTTCTAGCATTGGTGTTTAAATTGTGAGAATGAAATGTAAGAATTGAAGTACACAGAGCATTTGTTTACGGTCCTATTCCATTACGAGTACTTTTTTTGCAGACAACCTTGTCAGTATTTCATTTCATTTTCATTTCATTTATTTCATTTTCAACAAAATATAAATCAAATAAATACAATCATAACAAGTCAATATCATAAAAAATATATCAATGTCATAAAATCAACTTGAGAAAGACATGTTATAAAGCAGTTACATATAAAATAATCATGTGTAAAGAAATTGTGATTTATAATTTGTGAAAATGGAGGATCCCACTAAAAAGCTAGGCTTGTATATTGTGGGCTCCTCAAAATATGATTGGATTATGGCATCACAGTCGGGGTAAGCTAGCATGCACCGTACACCACCACCGTATACGTACCGCACCGGCCAACTGCAGCTCCCAGCCCTAGCTCAGGCCAGGCCATGTTTTTTTTGTTTTGTTTGTTTTTTTAAACACGTGCACACGTTGGTATCAATAATGCCTACAGCATTTTCATTTATGTGATGTACGATAAAAGGGCAATGTAGATAAAATACCTTGCTCAACCTTCAACCTTGTCCGACTTTCGCGTCTCCATTCAAGCGCCTTAGACCACTCGACCACGGCACCTCCACCTCCATGTGCACTGAGCAAAACCAGCTATTACGCCCTCTCTTGCCCTCTCACTGCCAGTCTTTATATTTCTGGGCTACTCTATATTTCTGGGTTCGTCTGTATTTCTGGGTTGCTTCTGTATTTTTGGCGTGCTGTATTCGCGATAGACTAATTCAGTCGTTTCGTTTAATTTTGTGGTTGTCTATATTTCTGAAGTTGTCTTTATATTTCCAACACTTTCTATGATTCTGTGTGAACCTGCATTTCTGAAGTTGTCTTTATTTCTGTGGTTGTCTATACATTTCCAGCACTTTCTCTATTTCCGTGTGAACCTGCATTTCTGAAGTTGTCATTATTTCTGTGGTTGTCTATACATTTCCAGCACTTTCTCTATTTCCGTGTGAACCTGCATTTCTGAAGTTGTCTTTATTTCTGTGGTTGTCTATACATTTCCAGCACTTTCTCTATTTCCGTGTGAACCTGCATTTCTGAAGTTGTCTTTATTTCTGTGGTTGTCTATACATTTCCAGCACTTTCTCTATTTCCGTGTGAACCTGCATTTCTGAAGTTGTCTTTATTTCTGTGGTTGTCTATACATTTCCAGCACTTTCTCTATTTCCGTGTGAACCTGCATTTCTGAAGTTGTCTTTATTTCTGTGGTTGTCTATATTTTCCCAGCACTTTCTCTATTTCCGTGTGAACCTGTATTTCTGCGATTGTCTTCATTTTATGTGTTTGTCCGTATTTCTGCAGCTAGATCTATTTTTGAAATGTTCCAATATGTGTGTGTTTATTATTTCTGGAATTATCTTTGATTCTGAGATTTTTCTACATTTTTGTGTTATCTTTATTTCTAAGGTTTCTTTATTTTTGTTATAATCTTTGTTTTCGTGATTGACTTTATTTTTACCTTCTCTTTGTATTTATTTCTGTATGTTTCTTTATTTTTAACATATTTATATATTTCTCAAACTTTTGATTTTGACCTTTTTGACGGCCCATATATATGTTTCTATGAACCAGACACCCCTGTTATCCGTCAAAGACGAAATATCTACTCAGGACTTGGTACAGTGGTACTCTCCAGGGAAGTAAGGTGTACGAAATAATGTACATACACGTCACAATTTTGAATTTGGACAAGGCTTTTTTCTCTCTAAACTCCCTGGCATTTCCTGATCGTTTGATCACAAATAATTTCGGGATTAAGTGACTCCCAAACTTCTCTATCCAGTACATTCCACTCAAATTTCCGTTCCATTAATTTTGTTCCAGTAATTTTGATTCGTTCTCACTATAACCCGTGGTACAAACTTTTGGGTTGTGCTTGAAATCGGATCCTCCTTGCACAGTTGTACAGACTATACTCTCGCCATTTTTCTTGATAGTTTGAGCCTTGGTTATTTAAAAAAAAAAAAAATCATCCACTCTCGATACATGTTTTGGCGTTATTTCTCCAATCTTCTCAACAAATCTCCAGTGTTGCCTTTTCTGTTTTTATCTTCAATTTTTTGGCATTCTTGATAATAGTACCCCCCCCCCTTTTTTTTTTTTTACCTTGTCTCGTCTTTCCTCTAGCTGCTCTGTGATATAATGTCCAATTCAGCATTCTCATCACTTCTTCCAAGTCTCCTGAAGGGCTTTTACTAAACACTCGGGTCGGGTCGCGCTGGAAAACACTCGGGTCGCGGCTCGCTGGGTATGGTGCGCCAAGTGTTAACTAGGTTATTCGGTCAAAAACTACAGTCAGTGTATAGTAAAACCAAAACCCTCATAGCCATGCCCACAAGCATATTCTGGCAAACTGGTCCCTCTGCTATGCACAAATTAGCGAAACAAAGGCAATGGCCCGGGCGAAGTGAATATACATGTAGCAGGCTTAATGAGAGATCATAATGATAAATCCTTTCTGTTTATTCATATTGGTAGGGGGGTTTGTTGCAAAATCGTCTGTTGCATTTCATTTTATAACGAAATGGTTCACTGTTCGTAATTTCTATAAAGAAATAGAGTTTTGAGTGAACTTTTGACACTAAATTTGGTAGTTTTGAACCAAATAACTTAGTTAACAATTGGCGCCCCATACCCTGCATGCCACGACGACCGGACCCGAGTGTTTCCAGCGCGCCGCCCCGCGACGCGAGTGTTTAGTAAAAGCCTCCTGAAGCCGGTGTCATAAACGATTTGTTCCGGGCAATCGATTGGATCCTCCGGAACCAATCGCCTGAATATTTACCCGCCGATTAGATCCGCTTTTGTCGACTAAATGCGATCGTCATAGGCGATTAGTTCCGACCAGGCGATTCGTTCCTTTCGACCATTTGACGAAGGACTTAGCTGCGAAGGCGATCCGAATCTCTATTGTGCTAACGTATCACGTCATGGTAACACCCCTAAAGAAAAGTGTACTATTCTGGTCACCTTTTGGAGCCAATCAAACTCCTCCAAATCAGCCACACGTTGCCTATTTCAGAATTTGGTATACACGTAGAAATAGATATGGTAGAAATACACTGATTCCTGTTCATAAGGGGGGGGGGGGCGGCGGGAATAAGGTCAGTTGTGTGAAGTTATAGATGCCAAGGCGTATGCCTGTGGAGGGGGGGGGGGGGCGCTCGGCGAGGAATGGGATTTGTATTCCGATAACTCTATTCTGTCTATAAAGTTATTCTCTTATTCATTCGTTCCCATTTTTTTTTTGGGGGGGGGGGGTACGAGGCGGGGTCAAAATTTGAAATGTTTTAACACACATCTATAAATTTTACTTTCATTCATTAAATGAACACGCTGTATCAAATTAGCTTCCGCGTCAGCTGTTATATTGGTAATTCTAGAATCCTTCTTCATACTCTTATTTCAGTTTGCTTTATGTGTCTATATATTAACTAATGCATTCATGTATCGGAGGCTGGTCATCCGATTCGGTTCCAAATTCTCTCACCATTTTACCCCTTTTTGATCACTTGTTCATTCCAAATTCACCAACTTGAATTTCCCTACTTTTAAGTCAGCTGAAGGGTTGATTATAAACGAAGCCTCCATGCTTTTCGGGCTGACCTGGAAGGAGTTTTTATGGTTAAATGTATAATATATATTCTTTGCTTTTGAAATATCAAACCCTGATTTTTTTCGCCTTCCTCTTTGTTTTGTTTTGTTTTGTTTTGTTTTTTACTAAAAAGGAAGGGGAAAGGGTTCCTTTCTGTTCAGGGGTCCATTTACACTTAAACGAGTTTTCAATCTTTTTCACACCCTAATATTTGTGTGTTTGCTAAAATAGCAGCCTACATTTTTTCATGGATACTAGTAGTATCCATAATTTTTTTTAAAAACTGGTGGCTTTTTCTGTTAAGGGGCCCAATGACTCCCTAAATGTTCTAAGTGCAAAAGTACAATTCTAACGATTCTTTCCCTCATCAAAAAAGAGTGAACGCATTCACTCTGTTACGGGTGAATTTGAGAAGGGGTGCATTTAGAGTGAATAAGAATAAAACTCTTTTAGGCGTGACTTCAGAGATCAATCAAGGTTTTGTGTTCTGTTGTGACAAAGAACTAGACTCATGACCAGGCGCGTAGCCAGGGGGCGATGGGGGCGGTCCCCCCCCCCCCCCCCCCCCGCCAAAACGCCAGAAAGAAAGGAAAAAAGAAAAAAAGAAGAAAGAAAAAGCGTGAGCGAGAAAAGAAAAAGGTAAGAGAATGTAAGAAAAGCGGGAGCAGACAAGGAACAACGACAAAGTAACGTCGGAGCTTCCTTATTAAGTCCCCCTCCCTGCACCCTTCCCCTAGGTGATTTGCACGCTTCGCGTGCTTGCTCCCGTCCCTAATGAAATTCTAGCTACGCCACTGCTCATGACTGCATCGATGTAGAATCAAACTGCTAGTATGTTTATTCCATCACAACAACTCACATGTACAGGTACATCTACATTCCAGACTAGTTACATAACTTGTCTGGTGCTCGCTGCCATTTGAATGACGCAGCAGGGGAGGAGATTAGTATATCAGACTGAAAACAAACAGAGAGTGTGGGAACATACAGGCAGAGTGTGGGAAAAGGATGATGATGATGATGTGGACTGAAATGAGATGAGATGATGAAATTATTAGGACACAATACAAGGATTTTGTTTTTTAATACTTTTTAAAAAATATCTTTATGTACAGATCAGTGCGTTACTTAGATCGAAGGGCCGAAAGATCGTCATTTATAAAAAAAAAAAAAAAAAAGAAGACAAAACTAAATTGTGAATTACGGTAAAAAGTGTCATACAAAGGACATTTCCAGAGGTGTTTTTTTCATGACTTTCTGCGCAGAGACTATGGGCAATTTCGAAAGTATTGTGCAATTGCATGAAATAAGTAAGCCCAAAACTTCTTTGAAAATTAAATTTTCTAATATTCATAGGGGGGGGGGGGAAAGGGGGTTAAATCGGGTAAATAGAGATAATAATATGTCAAGGAATTGTAATGTCCTGCGGGTATATTGCAGGGGTTATATTCGAAACCATGTCCATTGGTTTAATTTCTGATTTATATTTATTACTGCATTATGCAGACAACGATAAGTGGCATAATTTCTTATATCTATGTGGCAATAGTTGAAAGGTGCATGTATCATGTGACATTTTCAAGATAAAATGGAAAATTAGTTTCCACTTTACTGCAATCGTACTTTTTTCCCGATAAGTTGATAAGATGTAACTAATCCCTTTAGGTAATTCCGTTATTTTCTTTTGAGGTTCATCTGAGTACGCTAAGTATATTTTGCAGATTAATGCCCGGGATTAATGTTGCTTAGTTTGCATTAATGATTTGAACTTGTGTTTTCCGCACTTCCGCTAGTAGGCAAAAACTTTTCAATGCAATTTCTAAAAACTGAACAAATCAAAACAAAAAAATAAACTCTAACAACAATAACAACAACAACAAACACACGATTATCATTTGGGCTCTGATAGGAAGGGATCATGACAAACAGCATGAGCCTTATGTTGTTAAGGTTGTTGTTGTTGTATTTTCAAAGATTTTTTCAAATGATATTTTGTCCTAATTTAAAAAAAAAAACATTTAAGTGTCACTTGGAGTATGCCACTGTAAAAGTGTGCTGTCAAATATAATTGTTTGCTCCTCTTAAAAGTTACATGTAATTCATTAGAAATCACCACATCTGTTCATCGAGAATTCAACATTAATATAGCATAGACATCAATTATTATACACAAGAAAAAAAGTATGTTAGGTGCTA
Organism: Echinometra lucunter; assembly: GCA_029962745.1. Lineage (NCBI taxonomy): Eukaryota > Metazoa > Echinodermata > Echinoidea > Camarodonta > Echinometridae > Echinometra > Echinometra lucunter. The sequence continues at coordinate 17,761,506 of CM057154.1, read as the reverse complement.
TTATTTTTTCAGCACCGGCATACCGTTATGGGGCTTGGGGGCAATAGCCCCCCCCCCCCGAAAAAAAATAAATAAATGGATAAAAAAAAAAAAAGGAAAGGGGAACAAATTAAATTACCTCCCGGATATTATGTCCTGATCTTTGCATGACGAAATAACATTTTCATTAAACAAGTCGATTTTTGGATTGCTCTCTTCGCTAGCTGGCAACGTTTCAGAAATGTGCTTCATATGTCATGTTCTGCCCCTCAAATTATTTTGAATGATTACGCCACTGTCTTTCAGGGAGAATTTTATTAGGAGGTACTAGTATTTTCTTTGATGCTGGATATTATTTTGCAACCACAATGCGACCAAAAAATGGGGTAAGTTGATGTTGGTAAAAAAAAAATGTTGGGTAAAAACATTTGAACAACAACTGAGCAATATAGAAAGCATTTTAAGCTACTCAAAGGCAAAAGCCAATATGTTGGGAAATGCATAACCTTGGGCAAAACATTGCCGAAAAATTCGTTGGGTTTGACTATAAGCCCAACGCTGGGCAAAGCATTTGCCCATTTTTTTCACAGTGCATATGCTTTAGGATAACTTATTGAGAATAAGACTTCCCGGCTGCTATCGACTCAAGCATTTTGGCTTATGATAGCTGGCCACTGCATTTATATTTATTTCTTCATTAAAACCAACTCTATTATTTTAATATTATCTAAGTATACATATTCTTCCTTTGTATATTTGTCACACTTAACTTGTATCAATTTGATTGGTATCGTTATATTTTCCAATGTTTGTATCTTTAATAAATGCAGAAACCTCTGCTATCAGACACTATCAGAATATCCGGAACATATAGATTTATCAGAACTTTTAATGACTGTTATTTAAACCTATTCAATATGAACTGCATTTACAAAGACTCGAGAGACCGTCTGACAATGACAATGTGTAATAATACTCTTGATAATATTAATAATCAAAATTCAGGGGCAGCGAAAGCGGAAGGGGGGGGGCCTGGCTGGGCTCCCCCACACTTTCGGCCAATAAAAAATATAACTTTATTAGTTTTTAAAAAATTACAAAAATTGTAAATATAGAAATAGACTTTCAAAATCAGAAAAACCAAGGGTTGGGGGTGCCGCCCCTGAACCCCCGTTAGGGCCCTATCTGCAGGATCTGGATTTCGCCTGTTTGGGTGTCAATTCCCCTGTCCCTCTAATAACGTTCGGTGGCCTCTGAAATGTACCCCGAAAATCTTGGCTTAATGTCGGAACCAAACGGCGGCTATCGTAACGTATCAGCCAAAAGTAGCATCAGACGTCTGGTTCCGTTGGAACGAATCAATTAGTCGTTTGGTTCCGGGGAACGAATCGACTAGCCATTTCGTTCCTGCGGAACCCGGAACACATCGGCTATCCTCTAGAACCAATCGCCTGAATATTACCCGCCGATTAGATCCGCTTTGGTCGACTAAATGCGATTTTGTTAAGGTTGTTGTTGTTGTTGAATTTTCAAAGATTCTTTCCAAATGATATTTTGTCCTAATTTGAAAACAGAAAACATTTAAGTGTCACTTGGAGTATGCCACTGTAAAAGTGTGCTGTCAAATATAATTGCTCCTCTTAAAAGTTACATGTAATTCATTAGAAATCACCACATCTGTTCATCGAGAATTCAACATTAATATAGCATAGACATTAATTATTATACACAAGAAAAAAAGTATGTTAGGTGCTATTATTTTTTCAGCACGGGCATACTGTTATGGGGCTTGGGGGCAATAGCCTCCCCCCTCAAAAATAAATAAATAGATTAATTAATTTTAAAAAAAGGTAAAGGGGAACAAATTAAATTACCTCCCGGATATTATGTCCTGATATTTGCATGACGAAATAACATTTTCATTAAACAAGTTGATTTTGGATTGCTCTCTTCGCTAGCTGGCAAATTTTCAGAAATGTGCTTCACGTGTCATGTTCTGCCTCCTCAAATTATTTTGAATGATTACGCCACTGTTTTTCAGGGAGAATTTTATTAGAGGGTACTAGTATTTTCTTTGATGCTGGATATTATTTTGCAACCACAATGCGACCAAAAAATGGGTAAGTTGATGTTGGTAGAAAAAAATATGTTGGGTAAAAACATTTGAACAACAACCGAGCAATATAGAAAGCATTTTAAGCAAAGGCAAAAGCCAATATGTTGGGAAATGCATAACCTTGGGCAAAACATTGCCTAACAATTCGTTGGGTTGACTATAAGCCCAACGCTGGGCAAAGCATTTGCCCATTTTTTCACAGTGCATATGCTTTAGGATAACTTATTGAGAATAAGACTTCCCGGCTGCTATCGACTCAAGCATTTTGGCTTATGATAGCTGGCCACTGCATTTATATTTATTTCTTCATTAAAACCAACTCTATTATTTTAATATTATCTAAGTATACATATTCTTCCTTTGTATATTTGTCACACTTAACTTGTATCAATTTGATTGGTATCGTTATATTTTCCAATGTTTGTATCTTTAATAAATGCAGAAACCTCTGCTATCAGACACTATCAGAATATCCGGAACATATAGATTTATCAGAACTTTTAATGACTGTTATTTAAACCTATTCAATATGAACTGCATTTACAAAGACTCGAGAGACCGTCTGACAATGACAATGTGTAATAATACTCTTGATAATATTAATAATCAAAATTCAGGGGCAGCGAAAGCGGAAGGGGGGGGGGGCCTGGCTGGGCTCCCCCACACTTTCGGCCAATAAAAAATATAACTTTATTAGTTTTTAAAAAATTACAAAAATTGTAAATATAGAGATATAGACTTTCAAAATCAGAAAAACCAAGGGTTGGGGGTGCCGCCCCTGAACCCCCGTTAGGGCCCTATCTGCAGGATCTGGATTTCGCCTGTTTGGGTGTCAATTCCCCTGTCCCTCTAATAACGTTCGGTGGCCTCTGAAATGTACCCCGAAAATCTTGGCTTAATGTCGGAACCAAACGGCGGCTATCGTAACGTATCAGCCAAAAGTAGCATCAGACGTCTGGTTCCGTTGGAACGAATCAATTAGTCGTTTGGTTCCGGGGAACGAATCGACTAGCCATTTCGTTCCTGCGGAACCCGGAACACATCGGCTATCCTCTAGAACCAATCGCCTGAATATTTACCCGCCGATTAGATCCGCTTTGGTCGACTAAATGCGATTTTGTTAAGGTTGTTGTTGTTGTTGAATTTTCAAAGATTCTTTCCAAATGATATTTTGTCCTAATTTGAAAACAGAAAACATTTAAGTGTCACTTGGAGTATGCCACTGTAAAAGTGTGCTGTCAAATATAATTGCTCCTCTTAAAAGTTACATGTAATTCATTAGAAATCACCACATCTGTTCATCGAGAATTCAACATTAATATAGCATAGACATTAATTATTATACACAAGAAAAAAAGTATGTTAGGTGCTATTATTTTTTCAGCACGGGCATACTGTTATGGGGCTTGGGGGCAATAGCCTCCCCCCTCAAAAATAAATAAATAGATTAATTAATTTTAAAAAAAGGTAAAGGGGAACAAATTAAATTACCTCCCGGATATTATGTCCTGATATTTGCATGACGAAATAACATTTTCATTAAACAAGTTGATTTTTGGATTGCTCTCTTCGCTAGCTGGCAAATTTTCAGAAATGTGCTTCACGTGTCATGTTCTGCCTCCTCAAATTATTTTGAATGATTACGCCACTGTTTTTCAGGGAGAATTTTATTAGAGGGTACTAGTATTTTCTTTGATGCTGGATATTATTTTGCAACCACAATGCGACCAAAAAATGGGTAAGTTGATGTTGGTAGAAAAAAATATGTTGGGTAAAAACATTTGAACAACAACCGAGCAATATAGAAAGCATTTTAAGCAAAGGCAAAAGCCAATATGTTGGGAAATGCATAACCTTGGGCAAAACATTGCCTAACAATTCGTTGGGTTGACTATAAGCCCAACGCTGGGCAAAGCATTTGCCCATTTTTTCACAGTGCATATGCTTTAGGATAACTTATTGAGAATAAGACTTCTCAAAATAGAAATACATGTATAAACATTTTGTTAACTCCTTCGCAGACACTATCAGAATATCCGGAACATATAGATTTATCAGAACCTTTAATGACTATTATTTAAACCTATTCAATATAAACT
>CM057154.1:17580366-17756812 GCA_029962745.1 Echinometra lucunter | reverse complement strand
TTCCAAATCACTTTTACGTTCTATTAACAGAAAAAATAACTTGTACTACAAATTTAAAATGAAAGGCACTGAACAAACTAAAGCTAGATACTCTAGATAAAGAAATACTTTGATTAAAACAATACGATTGGCAAAGAAAAAATACTTTACAAACCAGTTAAATCTTTATAAAAACGATATGCAAAACACATGGAAGATTTTAAAACAAGCAATGAACTTATCCAATAACAAAACAAACAAAACTAAAATTAGAGAAAATTATGATATATAGTTGAAGATCCTGAAAATGTAGCCAATACTTACAATAATTATTTTTCCTCTATAGGAGTAAACCTAGCTCAAGATGTTCCTCCTTCAACCAAACATTTTTCTGAATATCTAGGCATACCTAATCCTAATTCTGTATTCTTCACCCCTGTTGTTAAACAAGATATTATTGATATTGCATCCAGTTTGAATAACAAAAAATAGTCCCGGCTATGACGATATTAATAATTTCATTTTAAAAGGTATAATATCTTCAATTGTTAATCCTTTAGTACACATTCTAAATCTATCGTTACTTAATGGACAAGTCCCAGATAACATGAAAATTGCAACGGTCATACCCCTTTACAACAAAGGTGATAAGCTAAATGTCAGTAATTATCGACCTATTATCCTCCTTGTCAAAAATTCTAGAAAATGTTGCGTACAGTAGAACTGTTAACTTTTTAAAAACTCACAATATTTTCTCAAATTTTCAGTTTGGATTTAGAGAAAAACATAATACAGAACATGCCTTACTGAATTTTGTTGACAAAGAAGCACATGCTCTAGACAATTGTTCTCATATGGTTGGTATTTTCCTGGACTTCTCCAAGGCCTTCGACACCATCAATCACGACATTTTATTATACAAACTTTCTCATTATGGGATGCGTGGGAAGGCCTTGGAGTGGTTCAGGAGCTACTTATCCAATAGACGACAATACGTATTTTTGAATGATCGTACATCCAATATGAAATATAAATTGTGCAGTCCCACAGGGCATTTTATTGGGCCCTTTATCGTTTATATAAATGACTTTTGTAAATCATCCGATACTCTTTCGTTCATACTTTTCGCCGACGATTCTAATCTATTCCCATAAAAATCCAAACACTCTGTCAGTACTGTAAATTCTGAGCTTGGAAAGGTCACTCAATGGATAAGAGCTAATAAACTATCCCTTAACCTCCAAAAAACCAAATATATTATGTTATTTAGTAACTCTACAGACGCACTGTCCACGAATATTATGTTTGATGATACCCCTTTAGAAGTTGTCTCGTTCATTAAATTAGGCATAACCGTTGACAACAAACTTTCGTGGAAATGAAAATACTTGTAAGATTATTTCACGTAACATTGGCATAATAAATAAAGTGAAATTTCATTTTCCACCACCAACCTTACTGATGCTTTAATCTTCTTTAATTTTACCTTATTTGAATTATGGCATTCTTGTTTGGGGTAATACCCACCAAACTCTATTAGATAGACTACTTTTATTGCAAAAGAAGTCTCTCCGTATTACTAACCATTCTTCTATACTCTCACACACAGACCCGTTATTTGCTTACAGCTGACTGTTAAAAATAAATGACCTATATCTATTTCACTTAGGGCAATTTATGTATAAATACAATAGCAACATGCTTCCACACATATTTGATGCAATGTCCCCCAAAAATCGTTTATTTCATCATGACCCAACTAGACAGTCCAACGAGTTTTACTTACCACTCTTCAGAACCTTATTAGCTAAGAAAACATTTATGCATGATGGTCCTATAGATTCTGGAATTCTTTAAGTGAAGAGATTATAAAAAGTCCATCCCTTAATTCTTTCAAGAAAAAACTTAAAACGTGTTTTCTCAAATCCTACACTAAGGTACAATAATAATGCCTGTCAATCTTAAATTTTCATTTGGGTCTTCATCATCTCCTCAAATTGATTATTATACCATCTTACCTTGTTGAAATCACCACTATATTTACTTCCTTTTTCGGTTTTGATGTCCTGCTCTTATCATTATTTTCTTTCCCCTTTTTCTTTTCTTGCTTTCCCTTTCCTTGTCGCCTCGTGTTTGTTTGTTTGTTTTTCCTTTTGTGCTGTTCTGTTCTGTTCTGTTCTGTTCTGATATTGTTTCGTGTTTTGCTAGTCTTCGTAGGCTAAATGTGCAACAATTTTATTTTTTGAGGGTTCCACAAACTACAAGCAGTTGCTTTTTAGTGGAACCCTCCATTTCCACAGAAATCAATAATTTAATTTATGATAATTTATTCTAATTATTTACTGATATGTTTACTCATGAAGGGAAAAAAAATATTATGTATATATCTTAATTCCATGATGATTATATCTATGCAAATGTCATATTTCTTTTTTCTGTTGGAAGTGAATAAACATGATTTTGAAAAAATTTGAAATTTAATTAAACTGAAAAGCGGCCGCGTGTAGATCTACAGTGTGCATCTGCACTTACATCAATGGTTAAAGAGCTAGAAATTTTTATTTGATTTTGATTTGATTTGATTTGATTTATTTTTCCGTTTCACAGTATATACAAGACAAATACACTGTATATGAATTCAGTAATCTCTTTAAGACAAAAGTAATATGAGGAAATAACAAAAGAAAGAACAGAACCAGTGAGATACTGAACAAAATCAAGTTGACCAGACTGAGAAAAAGATATAGTAAAACGGAGGGGCAAGCTAAAAAAATAATTTTTTTAAAGCAAAGCTTGTAAGGTGCAAGCCCCTGAAACTTATGCGGTCATAAGCGAACACAGTCATTATAGATATATTAACAAAAGCAAAACAAAGCAGAAGTTACAAATCAATAGCATAATCAAAACAGCTTATCTGTCGGCGACAGGAACAAAGTTTCTTAATTGATTTGATTTCGATTTATTTATTTCCACGTTCGATTTGCATCAAAAAGTATCCATACCATAATATAAAAACACGTGTATCATAATAATTTGAGAAAAAATGATATCAAATTAAATAATACAAATATAACATTAAAATATTTTGAATGCAGAAGCTGATTTCCAGTAAACACATTCAGTATAAATGAATGCAGGGGAACCTAGTAAAAGCTGAGCTTGTAGAGTAAGGTCCCCGTATACTTACATCATGGAACTGGAGAAATATAACTGAAGGGAAAAAAATGACAAAGAAAACAAGGAAAAACTACAAATGAAGGCAAAAGACTTGATTCCCCTCAGTGGGATAATTTGTTTTCCGGAGGGGGGGGGGCACTGTCATTACAAGGTGGACACCATGCTCGTACATGGACTTTCAAAATGGACCCTAAACAAATTCAAATTCAAATTCAAAATTTATTGATTTCAATCCAAACATTAAGGATCATTCTCAATTTTAAACGTAAGAAAACATAATAGCAAAATGAAACATTAAATAAACACAAAAACAAAACAGATGATGAGCATGCATGTCAAACAAGTAATTATCCTTCGATCTCAGAATACCCTAAACAAGTATTTTGTCATGTTTTCCCCACCCTAAACAAGTATTTTCAAATCCAGCTGTTGTAAAAGTATACCCCTTTTTCCTGATTTTTGCAATATACCCTTTTCATTGTACGCGCGTACATCGCCCGTCCATGAGAAAGAGAAAAAAAAACCTTTTTACGCGTTGTTGTGTACAAGCAGTGGTGTCCACCTTGTAATGGCAGTGACCCCCGGGGTCGTTTTTTGGACGCTGTGGGAACAGTATTCAGGAGCGGAGTGCAAGGGTCATATAAGTTCATTTGAATGTACACGGAATTTACAAATAGATAATTTTCAAGTAGGCCTAGGCTAGACTATCTTGTTTTTTATTTAACCTGTATTCTGATATCAAATGACAATGGTCATGTTCTTCCATTGAGCAACATTCATTAAAAAATATCTAATAGAAAGCGAACACACACACACGCACTACCGATGTAAATCCACTTTGAGGAGGGGGGGGGGGATGATCGCGACATTTTTTGGCGATATTTTTTCTGTCGAACTCACACTTAAGTATAGACACACGACCTCACCCACTCGCACCGGCGTAAATCCCCTTTGAGGAGTGGGGGGATGATCGACTTTTTAGCCGATTTTTTTTCAGTCGAACTCACACTAATAAGTATAAACACACGCCGTCACTCACCTGCACAGACCCCCCCCCCCCCTTACACACATTTTAATTTTTATCTTGCAAGCATTTTCAAATAGAAATTCTAAAATATGATGAGCGAGCGAAGCCAGCGAGCCCAAAATAACCACTTTTCTGGTTTTCAATTGCATTTTCCAATGAAAATTCGAAAAAAGACGAGTGAGCGAAGCGAGCGAGCCAAAAATAACCGCTTTTCTGGTTTTCAATCGCATTTTCAAATAGAAATTCTTAAATATCATGGTTGTTTACGACAGATTGTTAAAAATCATATTTAGAGATCGATTTAAATATCATTTCTTTCTTAAAAAGTGGGGGGATATATTCCCCACCCACCCCCCGGGATTTACGCCAATGCCCACTCGCGCAGACCCCCTTACACACATTTTGATTTTTATTTTGCAAGTTAGCGGAGCGAGCGAGCCAAAAATAACCACTTTTCTGGTTTTCAGTCGCATTTTCAAATAACCTTTTTATTCTAAAATAATTGTGATGGTCGTTTATGACAGAGTGTCAAAAAATTTACTATCTGATTAATGAAAATGTCATTCCTTCCTTAAAAAGTGGGGGATATTTTGTAACGCCATACCCAGTGGCGTAACAGCCGGGGGGCAGGGGGGCAGAGTGCCCCCCCCCCGAAAGATTTCAGCGGGAAAATCCACCAAAACACCGGGAAAAAATGAAAGGGATGGGAAAGGAAGAAAAAAGGAAGGGAGAAAGAGAAAGGAAGAAGAAGAAAGGAAAAGAAAGAAGAAGGAAGGGGAAGGAAGAAGGAGAACGGGAAAGAAGAAAAGGAAAAAGGGGAGAAAGAAGAAGAGAGAGAGGGAAAAGAGGGAAAGAGGGGGGAAGCAAAGGGAAACAAAAGAAATGAGAGAAAATTTAGTACCAAAACCCCGGAGTTTCCGGGTGCTCCACTCCCTGGACCCCCGCAGTGGCTTTCCCTGTAGACCCCCATCAGGGGCCCTAAGCCAGAACCCTGGGCCCCACCCGCTAAGGGCTTCGCAACAAGCAACTCGCGGTGCGGGCTCACCTCCGCATATTCTATTTCTAGACTTAGATAGTCCAGGAAATTTTCGGTGCTGCCCCCCCCCCCCCCTCCCGATAAAGGCAGAGAATGTAAGAGACCGGGAACAGTCAACGAACAATAATTCAAAGAAACGTCAGAGCTTCCGCGCTTCGCGCGAGAGGGGAAAATCATCATCCCTGCACCCTTCCCCTAGCATGCCGGTTACAGCTCGTTATTCCGAAGGTTCGTTATTCTGAAGGTTTCTTATTCCGAAGGTTGGTTATTCCGAAACACGCAAATTGTGTATACCTAGATGTTCGTTAGTCCGAAAATGAAAAAGGGTTCGTTAATCCGAACATTTGTGGAGTTATTCCGAAGGTTCGTTACTCCGAAGGTTCGTTAGTCCGAAAATGAAATAAAGTTCGTTAATCCGAAATTGAAATAAGGATCGTTATTCCGAAGGTTCGTTAATAAGGTTCGTTATTCCGAAGGTTCGTTTATCCGAAAATGAAATAAGGTTCGTTATTCCGAAGGTTCGATAGTCCGAAAATGAAATAACGTTTGTTAATCCGAAAATGAAATAAGGTTCGCTATTCCGAAAATGAAATAATGTTCGTTAGTCCGAAAATACAGTAATCTATGGCGAAGTCTGGAAAGCCGGGTGGGACGGCCGGGCGTTGGGAAAATCACCCTTTCTGTTCATTTGTTATGGGGGCGGGGCTGATCTATCGTGACCAGGGGCGTACACATACGCAGGATTCTTTCAAGGGGGTGATCACAGGCTTATGGGACTAGCTCATTTTCAATCCTGAATCCATGCAAGAATCGATGTTATGTTTACCGCTCTTCGCCAGTCCGGTTGATGTCGGGGGGGGGGGGGGGGGTTCATGCATTTTTTCATTGTTTTGTCCATGTTCGAAGATCCATTCTCGATTAGATGTTTACCACTTTTAAACCTTAAAAATGTCGCTCTGCGGGGGCCGGAGGGGGCTTGTTTGGACCAGAATAGAATGAGTGTTTAACACCCCAAACAGGGGCGTCGATCCCCCCTTTTTCTTTTCTTTTTTTCTTTTTTTTTTTTGGAGGGGGGGCAAAACAGCCATCCGTAGCTAGCGTAGCCAACTTTTTGGAATGGGGGAGGGGGGGGGAATACACACTTATTTTGCATTAAATGTCTTATAAGAGGGCAAGACAAGAGCAGTGGCGTAGACAAGTCCTCAGACATGGGGGATGCCATGGGGCAGGGGCGTACGTACGTGAGATTGGCATGCATCGAAACAATGATTTCAGGGGTTATGTACAAACCTAACCCCATCGCCTCAGCACACACATTTGTTTTTTTGTAATAAAACATGCACACGTTGGTATCAATATGCATATAGCACATCACTTTATTTGAAATACGGTAAAACAGCAATGTAGATAAAATGCCTTGTTCAAGGGCTTAAGTGCCGTGCCGGGGTTCGAACCCCGGACCTTCGCGTCTACAGTCAAGCGCTGTACGACACCTCTACATACACACACACACACACACACACACACACACACACACACCCCCCGGCAAACACAACACACACACCCGCACACATGCTGTTCCGGGGAAATGAACTGGAAAGCAATACCTCTTCAAATCCCACTTGGTAATGATAATGAAATAAAAAACAATAACTATAATTGCTGTTATCATTTTTACCATGATTCATATTATCACCATTACTACCATCATTATCATTCTTATTAATATTTATATTTTTGTTTTATCATCGTTATCATTACTAATATCATCAACGTTATCGTTATTATCATTATTATTAGCAGCAGAAGCTGTTAAAATAAATAATGACCCCCCCCCCCTTCGAAAAAAACCCAGAATAAAACACCCCCCCCCCCAAAAAAAAAAAAAAAAAAACCCTCTTGCTTGGAGGTAAGCTACGGATGACCCACAAACAGCCCCCAACACTCTAAATCTATTCGCTCAGGCGGCAATAGCTCAGATAAAATCAAAATCAACATTCTTAATCCATGCCACTTTTTGATGCAACATAATGCTCTGCCGAAAAATTGCCATGTATCATCCTCCGCTGAGACTATACCAACATTTTTTTGCGTAATATCCTATTATCTTTTCATTAAAACACGGTATTTGTTACTTAAGAAGTTTATTTCATTTTCGGAATAACGAACCTTATTTCATTTTCGGAATAACGAACCTTATTTTATTTTCGGACTAACGAACCTTATTTCAGTTTCGGACTAACGAACCTTATTTCATTTTCGGACTAACGAACCTTATTTCATTTTCGGATTAACGAACCTTGATTCATTTTCAGACTAACGAACCTTCGGAATAACGAACCTTATTTCATTTTCGGACTAACAAACCTTCGGAATAACGAACCTTATTTCATTTTCGAAATAACGAACCTTCGGAATAACGAACCTTCGGAGTATTCGAACCTTCGGAAAAACGACCCTTCGGAATAATGAACATCACCCAGCATGCCTAGGGAGCGCGCTTTGCACTATCGTCCTCCTAAAATGAAATCCTAGCTTTAGTAGACTTAATTACGGGAAATTTTTGGCTATGCGTATGCCCCCTCCCCCCCCCCCCCCCCCCGATAACAGGCAGAAAGCGTAAGAAGAGCGGGAACAGCGAAAAAACGTCGGAGCTTCCTGCACCCTCCCCCTAGGGAGCACTAGTACCATCTCCATAAAATGAAATCCTAGTTACGCCGCAGAAGATAGACTTAATTACCGACAACTAACAATTCAAAGAAACGTCGGAGCTTCCCTGCACCCTCCCCTCTAGGGAGCACTACATTGGCGAAAATTCCGGGGGGGGGGGGAACTATCACCCCTACTTGGCGGAGAGGGGGGATGGTGTGTACAAATTTCCCCCCATGCAGACACACTTTTTAAGGAAGAAAATATATTTGAATTAATCAGTTAGTAAAAATTCTGAATATCTGTCATAAACAACCATCACATTTTAGAATTTCTATTTGAAAATGCTACTGAAAACCAAAAAGTGGTTATTTTTGGCTCGCTCTCTTCGCTCGCTCGTCAAAATTTTAGGATTTCCATCCGAAAATGCAATTGAAATTGAGAAAAGTGGTTATTTTTGGCTCGCTTGCTTCACTCTTTCGTCATAGTTTAGAATAATTCCTATTCGAAAATGCGATTCAAAACCGGAAAAGTGGTTATTTTCTGCTCGCTCGCAAAATAGATATCAAAATGTGTGTGAGAGGGAAAAAAAACATTTAAAAAGTTTTTCATCCCCCACTCCTCAAATTTGATTTACGCCGGTGGAGCACTACCGTCCTCCTAAAATGCAGTCGTAGCTACGCCACAGATTCTAGACATAGACTAGTTACCGGGAAATTTTGGGCTCTGCCCCCCCCCCCCCCGATAACAGGTACCTGTTACGCCCCTGGCCATCCCCCTCTCGAAAAAGTCCCCGTGGTTGGGGGGATGGGGGATATATCCCCCTGGTATTTACGCCAAATTAATGACACACACCGTGACCAAAAAAAAAATCAAAGCAACGGAAGGCATCATAATACGGCACTCGATATTATACAGTATTGTGAAGCTGCAGCCATCAACTTGATCATATCAAACAGCTCCCTTTTTCGAAAGTGAATTTTATCTTCTTTTTCTTTTTCATTATCAAAAGCTTGAAAGTATAGGGCCATATAATTTGCATATGGTAAGAAATGAATAAATTTTAAGAATTTTCCTTGCCCGTAAACATCTTTTTTTAAACTTTGGAATTCCAACAGTTGTTATAATGAAAACCGTAATAATGAAATCCGAGATAGGGAAGAGGTAAAATTTGTGACTCTGGCCGGGAAACATCAGAGGCTTCAGGTTTTCCTACTACGAAATAGGCTATGCTTGATTTGGTGATTAACTATATCATGTTGTTTTGTTGTTTTATCTGTCCGTTTCCGTATTATTGCAAAACCTGAGTTTTTGTGCTGAGAGACGAATTCAACTTTTCTAAGAAAATAAAGGCCTATAGATTCATTTTTCCTTATATAGTTTCAGTATGACAGAAGTGATTTCTCAGACTATGATGAAAACAATAGGCCCTAAACAATTCTTTTCTTATCTTGTTTTTCCATATTTATTATACTTTACTTCCAGTTATATGTCATGATTAAAGGAAACCATGGCAATTAAGACTTGTTAAAAAATCTTTTGGTTTTGTCAGATTGGCGCTGGTTTGGAATTAGTGAACAGAAAGACGCCCCCGACGCAAGATCTGACGTGTCATCATCCCCTGGCCTGCTGTGAACTCACCTGAAAAAAAAAAATACGCGTGCGGCGCGGCGCTCAATCGACCCACCCGGCCGTCCGCGCCGCCCGCACCGGGGGCCAGGCCAGGCATGCATGCAGCTCAGGCAGCTCAGCTAGCTCAGGGCTAGGGCTGAAGTCGCTCTAGATATAGCTGCATATTTATCGCATCGACGTCATATGTACACCGTGTGTTGTGCATTGGTGAACATCATGGGCCTAGAACGAGAGCGGCTTTTGGCCGCAATCCTGGGAATTTGTTTCCTTGCAGGCATTTTCGCAACTGCAGAGGGGAATGGACAAGTTATGAGTGCCCGAGTTGAGGTAATTTTCGATCCAATTTTGCCTTTTGGTTTTGATTAATAGTCGAAAAGTAGATTAGAACAGCCCATAGTGGCCGTACGCATTCCATGGCATTAGGTTAAATGCACTCTGCATACTGCTGTCCAGTGTCTGAATTTGGAAGCCCCAATTATACCCAGTTGTTGGATGTCCGGACAGGTTGTATATCCGGACAGTCGATTTTAAACTGCCAATTGAAAAAGTTAACAAGCAAATCTCTCAAATGTTTTAGCACAAACTGTTAGGCAATATTATAGCGAACAAATATTGATGACGATTAGCACAAATCAATGCATAGTTTTTGTTTAATCCAAAGACAAAAAAGAAGGCTTCATTTTTGTTACGTGTCCGGACACCCAACCCGGTAATCCTGGGTTTTAGGGGTATAAATTATCTGCACTTCCATTCGATCGCTAACTTCAGCACACCTCTTCCTGACAACCCAACTGACCCCAGCCCTAACCCTAACCTCTTCCTGACAACCCAACTGACCCCAACCCTAACCCTAACCTTAACCCTAATCTTAATCCTAATCCTAACCATAGTCCATGCACGACAGTCTGTGTTGTATGTGGTGTGCTGAAGTTAGCGATTGAATGCAAGTGCAAATAATTTATACCCCTAAAACCCAGGATTACCCCCAACCCCCCATGCTACATTCAAGGGTAGTAGGCGAAGAAGTCCACAGCAACTGAGCAAGGCCACACCAGCAAAACTAGATCTAGACCGAAGTTTTCTGTCTTAACAGTCATCATTGGCCTCTTATTATAATGGTAGGGTCGGCACTCCTCCTTTTTAGAGACAGAAGCGCCCCGTAGCGTTGTGCGTGCAATCTCATTGTGTTGGGCAGCACAACAAGAAAAAATGAAAAATGGACACTTACTGACCACGTAATTGGTCAATAATTTTAAGTTTGCCCTCTATTCAATTAGCAGGTATTTGGACTATGCATTGATGGTACTGAACGATGTGTGAGTCTTTGATTAATAAATATAATCAGCAAATTCCCTTTAAGCAGCTGCACACCTGAGCCGGTACTCTATATACACTGGAACAGATTGGTCAATAATTTTAAGTTTGCCCTCTATTCAATTAGCAGGTATTTGGACTATGCATTGATGGTACTGAACTATGTGTGAGTCTTTGATTAATAAATATAATCAGCAAATTCCCTTTAAGTGGCTGCACACCTGAGCCGGTACTCTATATACACTGGAACAGAAATTTTAGTGTAAAAATGGGGATCTTTGTGACACATACCCACCACACATGTATTTTGTAAAAATTTTGTTGCATTCTCTGAAAAATTGAGAATAATCCAATATGTATGGTTTTAAATCAATAAAATTTGAAACTTGTATATTGAGTAATCCCCTCCCTCCTCCCCCCCCCCCTCCCACCCCCCTAGGTCACAGGGCAAATCTTGATAATCATGTGTGATCTGATGTCAGTACAGTGCAGAGAAGATTTAGCTTTTATTTTATTGCAATAGCCTGAAATTCTAATGCATGTACTGCTCGTTTCTTTTTCAAGATCTCTGATTTTGATTGCATGTAGTGTCTGGTTGGGTTTTGTGATTTTGTGGTTGGTTTTTCCAGTTTGGTATAGTAATCGTTTTCTGTCATGAAGGTGGTGGGAATTCTTGATAGGTTATGGAAGTAAATTCTTATTAATCATTGTATTGAATAAATTTGAGTACCTTCCAGAAAATAATTGCTGGGGAGAGTTGAGTTAAATACTTGCATGAACTTTGTACTTTATATGCAGGAACCCTAGTATGACAGTGTTAATTACTGACAGGGTTACCCTGGCTAATCAAAAAAAAAGTAAATTGATAGGTAAATAAATAAATATAGATGTACATACAAATTCTTCATTTGAGAAATGTCATCTAAAGGGAATCTGTAAGACCGTATAAATGGTTAAAACAAAAGCTGATGGGTCCTTGAGACTTAAGAGTTGGTAGTCTTTTGAAAGTTACTGGTACCTAAAGCAATCACAAAATCAGCTGAATGTCTGAATGCATTTGTATCGTGCTTTATTTTTGTTTGTTTGTTTTGTTTTGTTTTCAGAGCTGCACTGGATGACGTTTGAATAAGCTTCCTGAAGTGAAGCGATTCATCAATGAGGACATCCCTTATTAGTATCCTTTTAGCACAGTCTTACATGTACATGCATGATGTACTGTGGAGCCCGGGGGGGGGGGGGGGGGGGGGGGATGTCTCAGTGAGTCCTGTACATCATCTTTAGGGGTGCTGTGGTCGAGTGTTTTAAGGCGCTTGACTGGAGACGCGAAAGTCGAGGGTTCGATTCCTGGCGCGGCACTTATGCCCCTGAGCAAGGCATTTTATATACATTGCTCTTTTATCGTATTTAAAATGAAAATGCTGTAGGCATTTGAATACCACCGTGTGCACGTGAAAGTGGGGGGGGGGGGAAGGGTTGTTCTTCAGCCCAAGGTGGGGACTCCATGTATCCCATTAAGGGTATCAAAAACAGGAAAAATCAAGAAATACATCAAAAACGTATCAAATTCAGATTTGATGATGCAATCCTTGAATAAAATCTCTGTTAAGGGTATAAAAGTTGGAGATATTAGACAGGTTTCTGTGTTCAGGGTATCAAAACCACTCCTTCTTTAAAGTGATTACACAATGGATGAAAAAATTTTGATAAAGAATAGAATTCTGAAAACAGTAACATTAAAATTTTGATGATTTTCAATCGAAATCAATGCATTTTGGCAAATTATTTGTGGCTTGGTCATGGTTGACCTCAGAATTTGAGTAAATACGATAAACCTGCAGTGACATAAATGTGGGTACGGTACCAGATAACACGCACTGGAGTTGATGCGCGCGCTAGACTGTACAAGATGTAATATACCTAGCGCGCATTTTGCTAGAATTGCGCGACAAGGTACCCACAATGACGTCATTGGGTCAACAGCAGTTGGAACTGGGACACCACGGAGGTGCCAAAAATAGGCTGAAATCTTACCATATTTTTCCTTATTGCTTGGCAACACGACTATTTTGGAACTTTAGGCAAATGATTTTCACTAATGAAAATATGCTCCTTTAAATGAAGGAACATTGTTTCAGCATTGGGTACACCCTTTAATCCCTTTTTAGGGTGCTTTTCAGAAAGTGATGTACACAGATGATGTACAGGCTTCAATGAGACATACCCCCGGATGTGGAGCCGTGAAGTGTACATGTCATTATCATTGTCAAACCCCAAACAGAAAGAACATAAATCCAGTTCATCTAAACAAGTCCATTGTCATTAAATTTTGAGGTCCAATACATTTCCAAGTATTATGGAGTTATTGTTGCGATATCACATGTATCATTTTATTTCAGATTTCATGGACATCCCATCCTGTCCCTTATCCTATTTTCTTATTGCAGTCATCAGTGGTTTGTAACATCATCATACAAGTCCAGTCTTGGGATGAAATTGACTGGACTTGTGTATTTCTCATGACCACAGATCATGTACCAGCCTGCTGGCAATTAAGCTGGCAATGCAGAAAATATCAAACGATGCATGCAGAGACATTAGACAATTGCATCTTGATACAATAACATGCTGGTATGTAGTAAGCAGGTGGACACAGTGGAGTGCATTATAGTGTATTGAAGCATGTTGATCTGCATCTTTTTATATGAAAAGTTGGGATCTACATAGTATACGGTATGTTATCATTCCCATGCAGAGTTGTACAGGGTGATGTTTAAAGAGATGGCCTGAGGCCAAAGCTTTCATCTATGAAGATCTCCATTTCTTGTATCCTTCATTGACCTCCTTATACACGTAGTTCTGCATGTTTTCAATATGTTGCAGAATCAGTAGCGTGCATGCAATGTAGTAGCAAACATACTTAAACTTCAAATAAATCATCACACAGAATTTGTGCATTTCATTAGTTTTTTTTATTTTTTGTCAAAAAATGGCCATCACTTAAAATTTGTAAATATTTTGTGCTGCAAAATCGTCAGGATTCCTAGTGTGTGTCCATGCAAGGTTCACTGCTTTTGCTGATAACAAACAGTACCAGAGACATCTGCTTATTATCCATTTTACTGCATTTGCATTTTATTCATGTGATGAAGCAATAGAAATGTGATTCACAACTTCACATACATGTAACATCGATTTGTCTTCCACTTCCTTCTTCATGAATTTATCCTTTTTATGCCTCCGCCCACCGTAGGTGGTTGCCGGAGGCAAATTATATTTTCGGGTCGTCCGTCCGTCCGTCCCGTTTTCGTTCTTGCGATAACTTAAGAACCGTTTGACGGATCAACTTCAAACTTGGCTCGTGTATGCATATGGGTGGGACAATGATCTGATTAGAATTTGGGGTCTCAAGGTCAAAGGTCAAAGGTCATAGAGGTCATTATGTATATAGAAATAGGTCGTTCTCGCAATAACTCAATAACCGTTTGACGGATCAACTTCAAACTTGGCTCTTGTATGCGTATGGGAAGGACAGTGATCTGATTAGATTTTGGGGTCTCAAGGTCAAAGGTCAAAGGTCATATACTGGTAGGTATTATATACATGAACCACCTTCTTGCAATAAATCAACAACTCTGTTCAACTTCAACTTGGATCATGTATGCATATGGAAAACTCAATGGTCTAATTAGATTTGGGGGTCACATGGTCAGATGTCAAGGTCAAAGATGTCATTGTATAAATGAAAATAAATCAACATGAAGTGCCATATATTTCTGATCTGGTAATGGCGGAGGCATAAAGTTCGACCACGCGTGGTCGAGGATTCCTATAGTTATATATGTTATGGTATTGTTTTGAGCCTTAACCCAGTTTAATCCAGCCATAATGTCATATTCAAGCCAGTCCCTGGGGCCAATCCTGATCTGTTGCTTCTTGATACAGAGGGGAACACAGTGCAGGTAAGTGTGCCCCTACCTTTTGTAACTATGTGTTTACTGGTATACCTGTAAGGTGCCTTCACATTTTCAAGCATGTTTTGTGTTTGTTCTGTTGTAAGGGCACAGATTTTTGTCTCGCCCACCGGAGGTGAAGGCGAGACTAAGGGATCCAAATGTCGTCCGTCCGTCGTCCGTCCGTCGTCCGTCCGTCGTCCGTCCGTCGTCCGTCCGTCCGTCACAAACGTTATGAAAGATAACTTGGCAACCGTGACTCACTTTTCAACCAAACTTGGGTTGTAGATGCACTAAGGGGACCTGCATGTTATGGTCCAGTCAGAGGTCACATGGTAAGGTCAAAGGTCATTTCAGGTCAAACGTTAAAGTTTACGTGCAAGACTCTCTTATGACACAAAACTCTGCAACCGTGACTCACTTTTCAACCAAACTTGGGTTGTAGATGCCCTAAGCGGACCTGCATGTTATGCTCTAGTCAGAGGTCACATGGTAAGGTCAAAGGTCATTTTAGGTCAAACGTTAAAATTTACGTGCAAGACTCTCTTATGACACAAAACTCTGCAACTGTGTGACACTGTTCAATCAAACTTGGGTTGTAGATGCACTAAGGGGACCTGCATCTTATTGTCCAGTCAGAGGTCACATGGTAAGGTCAAAGGTCATTTCAGGTCAAATGTTAAAGTTGACGTGCAAGACTCTCTTATCACACATAACTTTGCAACCGTGACTCACTTTTCAACCAAACTTGGGTTGTAGATGCACTGAGGGGACCTGCATGTTATGGTCCAGTCAGAGGTCACATGGTAAGGTCAAAGGTCATTTCAGGTCAAACGTTGAAGTTTACGTGCAAGACTCTCTTATGACTCAAAACTCTGCAACCGTGTGACACTTATCTATCAAACTTGGGTTGTCGATGCACTAAGGGGACCTGCATGTTATGGTCCAGTCATAGGTCACATGGTAAGGTCAAAGGTCATTTCAGGTCAAACATTAAAGTTTACGTGCAAGACTCTCTTATGACACAAAACTCTGCAACCGTGTGACACTTATCTATCAAACTTGGGTTGTCGATGCACTAAGGGGACCTGCATGTTATGGTCCAGTCAGAGGTCACATGGTCAGGTCAAAGGTCATTACAGGTCAAACGTTGAACGGTTAAAGTTTACGTGCAAGACTCTCTTATGACACAAAACTTTGCAACCGTGTCACACTTTTGAGTCAAACTTGGGTTGCAGATCACTAAGGGGAAGTGCATGTTATCATTCTGTTGGACTTCACATGATAAGGTGAAAGGGTTCTTGGGGGACCTTCATGTTATAGTGGTATCAGAGGTCACATGGTAAGGTCAAAGGTCATTTTATATCAGACGTGAAAGTTTACTTGCAAGACTCTCTTATGATAAGTAACTTTGCAACGTCTGCTCCCTTTTTAACTAAACTTGGGTCATGGATGCACTTGGGAGACCTTCATGTTATAGTGGCATCGGATGTCACGTGGTAAGGTCAAAGGTTATTTTATTTCAAACATTACAGTTTACATGCACGACTCTCTTATGACACATAACTTGACAACTGATGGTCAAATGGCAACCAAACTTGGGTCATAGATGCACTAGGGGTAACATCATGTTGTGGTGCTGTCGGAGTTCACATGGTGAGGTCAAAGGTCATTTGAGGTCAAACATTAAAGTTTACCTGCAAGACTTTGCGATATCAAACTTGGTTAGGGATGTACTTGGGGAAACCTTCGTGTTATTTAGTCACGGGTGGGCGAGACACAATCTTGCTATTGGCTTGTTCTGTTTATACACTGTAAATGAAATATGACCTATTGCCACCCTGATAGTCCTTTGATCTGAATGATTAAGTTGACTTGATTTTTTTATTTTATTTTTGTTCAATTTATTGATATAGGGCTATTAGGCCTTGAATAGTAGCCTATACAAAGAGCAAATTTACATGAGAGCAATGGTAAGAGATTTCACAAGAGGTGAAAGAGCAGCCTATTGACTGAGGCAAAGCCAAGTTGAATGTACGTTACATCACGATCTTTCACCAAATACAAAATCTCATACCACTGCACAAATTAGAATATTCTTTATTTGTATTGTAAAATGCCTCGAAGGCTGAGAAATTGATGAAATTTCTAGAAAAACAGTCAAAATTTGGTGTAGAAATAAAGGCTTAAATTACAGGAAAAGAAAATCTGACTGTGAAATGCCTAGCACATATTTGTGTAGTGCGCGACTTGCTCTGCCTTCTCGCAACAAATGAATACACGTATGCTGCTCATGGTAATTGTGACGTCATGAAAGAAACAAAACAAGTAATTTGTGGGAATCTTACTGTGACGTCACGCTCGCTGTGCAGTGGTACATTTTTGGATGGTATGCATACAGTGCTACAAATATTGCACGCTCAGCTTCCATTGACTTGTGTACAACAAGCTTAGTAGGCATTGTACAATATTTAATGTTTAATAGCCCTTTGGCTTCAATCCTTTCATGTAGTTTCATATTATACACAAGATGTGAGCCACAGCAGGTTATACATGTATATGAACAGCTTGGAAATATGTCAACAAAATAGTCCACTGATAAACCTTCCTTGATAATGTGGCATATTTGAACAGATGTCAAATCACATGTTTATCTCTCTTTCCCTCTTTTATTTGCTTATTATCCGTCATATCCTCAATCCCCCCCCCTTTAATTTCTGTTTAACTATCCTCTTTCCTTTTCATATTTCTCCTTTTTTCACTTTCTTTTTTTCCTTCTCCCCCCCCCATCTTATC
This sequence comes from Echinometra lucunter, assembly GCA_029962745.1. Lineage (NCBI taxonomy): Eukaryota > Metazoa > Echinodermata > Echinoidea > Camarodonta > Echinometridae > Echinometra > Echinometra lucunter. The sequence continues at coordinate 17,739,252 of CM057154.1, read as the reverse complement.
CTTCTTTTTTTAAAATTCTGTGCATACCTCTCCTCTCTGTCTCTTCCTCCTTTCCTCCCTCCCTCTTTCATTCTTTCTCTTGCACTCTCTCCATCTTTTACTATCTTTCTTCCTCTTTCACTCTCTTCCTCTTTCACTCTCTTCTCCCTCTATCTTTCTTCCTCTTTCACTCTCTCCCTCTTTCACTCTCTTCTCCCTCTTACTATCTTTCTTCCTCTTTCACTCTCTCCCTCTTTCACTCTCTTTTCCCTCTTACTATCTTCCTCTTTCACTCTCTTCTCCCTCTTACTATCTTTCTTCCTCTTTCACTCTCCCTCTTTCACTCTCTTCTCCCTCTTGCTATCCTTCCTCTTTCACTCTCTTCTCCCTCTTACTATCTTTCTTCCTCTTTCACTCTCTCCCTCTTTCACTCTCTTCTCCCTCTTACTATCTTTCTTCCTCTTTCACTCTCTTCTCCCTCTTACTATCTTTCTTCCTCTTTCACTCTCTCCCTCTTTCACTCTCTCCCTCTTTCACTCTCTCCCTCTTTCACTCTCTTCTCCCTCTTACTATCTTTCTTCCTCTTTCACTCTCTCCCTCTTTCATTCTCTTTCTCCTTCTTTTATTCTCTTTCTCCCTCCTTCCCTCTCCTTCTCCCTTGCTCCCTCTGTTTCTATCTCTTTCCCATACCATCTTGTAGAGGATTGACCTGTCCAAAATGAAGCAAGTGGAGCTGAATAGAATGATGACCGAGGAATTGGGATTCTACAAAAAATCCAACCTTGCAGAAGACGTGCCAGAACAGCATGCCAAAGGCCCCTATTCAACTAAGAGGGAATTGTAATACTTTTTCTCTGTCATTCATTCATTTTCTTTTCATATTACAATTTCTGCCTTATACAGATAAGTAAGGAGGGAGAGAGAGAGATTATTGTTATTGTAATATATTGTAATAACATTATTATGATATATTATAATGATTTTAAAAATATTGCTTTATTGTTATTATATTATCATATAGTCATGAATAGATCATGGTGCAAGAATTGATGTGACTACATGTATATGTCTGTCAGTGTCTCTGTCCAAATGTCATAAGGTCATGTCATAAGAAAACAAAATTTCTAATGTCAATATTTTGCTTAAATCTTCTTGTGAAGTAAGCATGAATGCTGCTTTTGTCAATCTCAAGTAATCTAAAGAGGATTGTGCAACTGTGCAAAATTGTACCAAATTTGAGGGAATTGAAAAATATAACAGTAATAAATTTGGAATAAATACATTAAGAAATGTCTATGCGTATATATTTGGATTACATGTATACAGTGCTCATTATCAATGTTACATTACAGTTAAACAAAAAAAGGTCTGGTTTTTCTATCACTGAAAACAGTTCTATGACATATCTTAAAAGTGTGACAGTTATGTCTGTGGTTCACACCCTTTGTCAAACATGCCTGGCAAGGTGGAGTATGTTGTAGCAATCAAAAGCTGGCTACTAAGTGCTAACCTCATTTTCCAATTACATGTATAGTTATTGAGCCCTTTGTGTTCATTTTTTCAATTTTTGTTCCTTGATTACTTTCTTATCAATTCGCATGTACTCATTACTTTTATGTAACCTTATTTGTAAACTTTGCACGTATCAGTCTTCCGACTGTGTTTACAAGATCTTCTTTATCCAATAAACCAAAATGAAATGAAATGAAATGAAATGAAATGAAACAGGGAGGTGTCTAAACAGCAGATGTCAGCATTGTCTCATTTAATTGTCTCTGGGATGTTTCATAGATCTATTTTTCGATGTTACATTATCATTCCTGTGGATGAAGTACATTTCAACATTTATTACTACTTGGTACTTAATCCACTTGACATAATATGAGTTCACACTTTCAAAATGACATATAAGCTCTGTTAACACATGTCAAAATATTCAACATAATACAGTAAAACCTGTCTACACTGACCAAGGGAGACAAGAAAAGAGGTGAGGATATTAAAGTAGGTGTTCTTCGTGTACAGGTTTCTTTAATATATATTGATGATGATGATGATGAACAGCATTTGTAAAGCGCCATTTATCTGTAAGAAACATTCAAAGGCGCGGCTCCCACAGTATGTCACAAATTATTCACAAAGTTGCTGGAAAAGATAGGCCTTTAGTTCAGATTTGAAGGTCTCAAGGTTGTTACAATTACAAAGTTGGATTGATAGAGAGTTCCATAGACGTGGAGGAATCGAAGAGAAGGCTCCATCCCCATATGTTTTTAGGTGGGTACTGGGCACTTGAAGAATCAGTCCAGCACAAGTAGTCCTTGCCGCAGCTGACGTACACTGATTAGTGCAGTTACGTAGCTGGGGGACAAGTTATATTTCATGGGGAAAAATCATCTAGGAGAAACAAAAAATTGTGGTCTTCATAGACAGATGGTCACTAAAGCAGGTTTGGCTGTACTTAACATGTAGCATGATATTCCATACCAAATCAAATTCTATCATCTTATTCTGTTGAAAAGATACAATGAACAATAAAGTAATAAATGGACTTAAAGTGCTTGCATACCTTAATTGAAGGGGGAAACCCCTTTGATAAGAAATTCTGTTATTTACATTCCATGTGAATTTCGAATCGTATGTTGTTGTTTTTTGAAGGGGCTGGGTGCAGAATTTTTGTGACAGTAATTGTGCGGATAAATGGACAAAAATTATGGAGTACATGATAATAGGATTATTTCAAGAACATGTTTTATTGTATGAATCGTGTCTAAAGTGATTTCAAAGAGCAATATGTAGATATTATTTTTACAACCATTTCATGCTTGACTGTATGAAGTTGTCATGTGCCAAGTAGGAAGGCTCTAGCAGGAATATTTCTAGCATTTTTGTACAGCAGAAATTCTCCTGCCAGTGTCATTCTGCCAGAAAAAAATTGTTGCATTGTTTTAGTGTTTGTTTTTGTTAGTGACATTGTAGCATGTGCCAGTTATTAGTAGGAGATATTGTCAGCAAATTTGTACCTGAAATGTTGTGCTATTATTTGTTTTATTTGCATTAATAATTATTATCTCTCTCCTCCACTTTGTCTGTCTGTCTGTCTCTCTCTCTCTCTCTCTCTGTCTGATATTCCATTTCAAGAGCTGTAGCTATAAGTTGGACATTTCAAACTTTGCACAAGATGCCAATGATATCTTTGTAGCCTGAAATAATGATGCAAGTTGCACAAACTTTTCTCAAAAGTCGTGACTTGTTGATATGGACTTTTTCCGTCAGGCTGCTTTGATATTTTTGGATTGTCTTTATTGTTTGTAATGTATTTATTTTGTTTTAATGAATATTCTAACAATTATGTTCTCTCCAATGTTCATGTATATAATTCCATGTGAAATAAATGATTTTAACATCTCAGAACTTGATTTATATTCTTATTATGGAAGGGTGGCAGTGACATAATTTAATGATTTTGAAAGTACACTAGTAGTTTAAGCTTCTACCAACCTTAAATTTTGTAGGTGAGCTTTCGTCCACTCCTGTGGACAAAATTAAAGGTTGGTAGAAGCTTAAAACTACTAGTATAATGATCACCCCCAACCTATGAAAGTTTTCTGTATCGATTGTGAAAGTGTCCTTCATCCTCCCATTTCTATTCAGGATGACATCATATGTATGAAATGACACATCTAGTGTATTAAAGGAGAAAAATCAGAAGTGTTTGTGAAGGTTGAGGAAAATATGATAGGTATTTTTTAAATGAGATATTTTGTGTGCTTTTGAAGGAGACTTCAGTAGTGAGCCACTTTGTGATGTTCTTTGTTTACTCCACTGTTAACTTTTTAACCCTGAAATGGCCAGGGGCGTGATTTTTTTCGCGCTAATTTTTAAACCGCAAAAGGTTTCGTCACGGCCTTTCATGACTTTTGAGCCCCGAGTCTTACGCATCTTGTGATACAAAATTTACAAAATTTGGACCTACGGTTCTCGCGCAACGCGGTATTTTACAATCGTGCGCGCGCCAAAAAGTGAATTTTCCTATATTATAACACATGAAATGGCATAGTATGGGATGATTTGTGTATGAATTATATATGTATGCCAGATTATTTACCAAACAAATACACATAATAATATTTTTTTATGTTTGAATAAATATTTATGATATCCAAGGTCATGGCCAAGGTCAAGGTCCCGATTTTTTTTATTTATAAAAAATAAATAAAAAGGAAAACTTCAATTTTTTTTTACAGTTTGGCAGATTACACCTCAGGTAACGTGTATGCCAATTTTTACAGCGTTTGTGCGATCGACGGCCGAGATCTCGGGGGAGGGGGGGATTGAATCCCCCCCCCCCCCCCCCCCCCCCCCCCCCCCCCGGCCACAGAACAGCCAGAAAAGCCCGGCCTGGTTAGGGTTTAAATTGTTACAAAGAGCCATTTTTATCTTTTTTTTTTTCAATATTATGTGGTCCCAGTTTTGTAAAGAGTCATGTGATAGATTCAGTTCAATCCCATATATATATATATATAAAATAGTGAAAGAATATAAATAAAATGAAGCTGACGTAGCTCTCGAGTCAGCTTCATTCTATTTATTTTCTTTCACTGTGTACTAAAATGAAGCACTGCACACGTTTTGCGAGGGGACATCTTCCTTTATATATATATATATATATATATATATATATATATATATATATATATATATATATATAAATCTGCAGTATTAAAATAGGAGTTAAGACTAATATCTGGTTGTGGTCAACTTGAATCTTCCGCAATTCTTTGCAAGACGGGGACCCTGATCTTAATCTGCCTGTAGACAGTTATTACACATAATTACGGTCTGAAACTCTGTGAGGTTCAAGATCTTAGTGAAAGATGTCCAAAAATGTAAAAAAAACACAAAATCGAGAACAAAAAAAAAATACGATTTTCCTCACATCCGTCACTTCGTGAAGAAAGGGACGGGTTGATGATTTCATGAACAAAACTCAACTTCTGTGAAGACAAACACGAACAAACGGAGCTGCAAAATCAAATGATTTTTATCACACAGAATGGATGGAGGGATATGATGAGCAGATAGATAGGAGAAGGGGAAGGGGAAGAATCAGAAGAGACACCACGTAGTGTTATCTGGGGAACGTTTCATGAAGTGTCTTATCAAGGATTTTTACTGATAACTGTTATAAGCTACCGAAATCCATGCATCTGATTGGCTGAGAGGAAATTTGTCAGTAAAACTCACTGACAAGACACTTCATGAAACGCTCCCCTGAAGGCCAGAAATAGAGTGAAAGAAGGAGAGAAAGTGTTGAAAGAAGGAGAATAAGAGGTTGAAAATGGAGGTCAAAGTTTAAACCTTAATCGGGAGAGGAAAAAAATGGCAGACTTGAGAGCTTGTGTTAGTGTGTATGAAGTGTGTGAAAAAGAGATGGGAGGGGAGGGGGGTGCGAAGAGAAGAAAATGACACGATCGAGAAAGATGTTTTAAAGGAGTGAAGAAGGGTTTCTGACTACGGATGATTGTGTGTTTAAGAAAATTATTTCAAAAATAAAAACAAAGAAAGATGGAACAATGCATGCAATTTTCAGTTTCTTCTTTGCATTCTTTGAAATTGAAAATAGCAAAAGCAGTAGCGGCGATTTCATGTAACGAGTGGGGGGGGGGGGGGGTGGACGGAAACACGGAAGTCCTTGGCCGAAAAACTGTTTCGAGAAGTGAGAGGCTATGATCGTTATTATGCGAGTGAGCGAAACGAGCGAGCTTAAAAATAACCGCAAAAATGATGAAAGAAGCCTGATTTTGCCATCAAAATGTATGCTAGGCCTATAAAATATTTAAATGGTTGGCCTAAAATTGGTCACCTGACTCAAAATAGAAAAATAATATAAGCTTTAAAAATCGAGGGGGACGATCCCCCCCCCCCCAGAAAAAAAACGTGGGGGGGGGGAGGGGACATGTCCCCCCCCCCCCCCCGGGATCTCCGTCTATGACTAAAAGTATATTAACACGACATATCAAATAAAATTGTAAATTATGTTGTTTTGCATTATTGAAACTTGTGAATGAAATAAACCTTGCATCAATCAATCAATAAAGATATCGGCGAGAGGATTTCGGAGGGAAATATGGTAGGGGAAAGAAAAGGGTTGGGGAGGGAGGGTAATGAATCCTATGGCAGGTACTGAATATTGGCTTAGATTTTGCAATTTATGGGTATAAGTCCCACTGAAATTCTTTCTTAGGGTTTTTTTTTTCCAGTCCTGGTCAGTGGCGTATCTAGGGGGTGCAAGGGGGGCAAGTGCCCTGGGCGGCACTTTGAGGGGGCGCAAAAACGCAAAAGAACGAAAGAGAAAAAAGGGGAAATGAGGAAAAAAAAAATCCTTAAGGATTCTTCGCCCCATGCATCGGCAGTGTAAATGCAGTACAAATACAGTTTTTAACGGTTTAAATTGCAAAAAAATCTTAAGCTCGGTAGCTGCCTCGCATAATTATTATCTTTCAGGATCTCGCATGTAAATTTCGAGACCCCAGTATATAGTTCTTAAACAGCTGTTTTCAAGGCTTCCAAATTTGAAAAATTAAGATGTATTTGTCGTTGCACAAAACAGTATTTGCAGAGATTCAGCATTGAAAAGAAATCTCAACTTTCAATTATGTGCCCCCTCCCCCCTATCGGCTGGGTAAATGTACTATAAATACAGTTTTTGAGGGCTTACAATGCGAACATGTCTAAAGCTCGGTCGCTCTGCTCCCTCGCATAATTAGTTTCTTTCAAGATCTTGTAATTTCGCCCCCCCCCCCCACCATATAGTTCTTATCAAAATAGGCTTTTAAAGGGCTCAAAATTTGAAATGCATGTACATGAAGATGTCATCGTCGTTTATTTGCCTGCAGGCTATCATGGAAGTTTTATCTCCTTCTCAATATTGCGCCCCCAAATAAAGGATAAAGTACATTAAAAAAAACATTTGAGAGATTCAACATTTACAAGGAATCTCAACGTTCAGTCGACTTGCCAAATTTCTCGATAAGGCCTATTTCTCAAGGGTTTTCGTTTATTTTACTCCCAATTTGAGAAGGGAGTGAATGGAAAACCGTTTATCAATGTACAAACTTTGAAATTCTCAACCGCTCGATTGCAGTAGTCAGTTGCAAAATTTCCTGGGTAAAATACGCAAGACATTGTGTATAGTACGGTTAAAACTGAAAAAAAAAAATTGTCGCTCGTTCGCTTCGCTACCTCGATTGTACAATATTAAAGTAGTTAAGTTTGGGCACTTGGAGCTGGGGAGTGGGGGGGGGGGGGGCGCAGAACTGTATTGTTTGTCCAGGGCGCCATGATCCCTCGATACGCCACTGATCCTGGTAGTGTCATTTAAAAGGAAACGGCAGTCCGATGCATGCCCCAAAGGTGAACACAAAACACCAGAGGCAATGGACAGAAAACAAAAGTTACATGATCGCCAAAGTTATGCACACCTAATGCATTTTAACTTAGTTTATGAGAGTTGAGTTTCAGCCGCTTTTTTTGTTTTATAGCTGCTTAATTCAAAGCCCCAAAATTCGCTAATACTCGTAACTTTATTTCCTTTGTTCAGTGGGGCTCAGCATTACTTAGACCTAAAAAGTTCTGCTACAAAAGGAAATCTTAACTTTTGACTGCATTGCATCATCAAAATACAAGTTCTTTGGGGGTCATTGCACATTGACTTTATGAAGCTAGCTTGCATTATTCATCATTAAGAAAATAAATAGTAAGTGGCACAAGCTGGCAGTGCTCCCGTAATTGTTTGCTGTATTGTTGTTGTTCTTCTTCTTCTTTTTTTGTTTTTGTTTTTTTTGTTCAAGTGTTTGCTTGCATTTTTGGTTGTTTTGTTTTGTGTTTTCCAGAGATTGGAATGCAAATCAATTACTTATTCAGTCGTAAATATCTTCAGCATGGTAACTTTTCACCCTCATCTTTACTCATCACCGATCTCGGATTATTTTGCCAAAAGTAAACCTATATCATATAGATGTCTATAGTATAAAAAATAATTTAAGGGAAATCAAATCAATTAATCTTTGTTATTCCTCAGTTTTGTATAGGCCTGTAGTACATTTTAGAGTTGTTAGGCCCCGGGACGTTATTCTTTATCATTATTTTTTTTTCAGTTGGGTGGGGGGAGGGGGGGAGGGGGGGGGGGGAGGTGGCTGACACCAAACAGATGGGGTTCAGATGCAGAGCCTTTGGGTTTTACGGTTTTGAGAAATGAGTATTCTCATCCCTTGGCTGTCCACGTAATTAATGTGTAGGTGATAATCAGAGCGTAAATTTAGTCCCGCCCCTTTAACTTTTCCGGAATGACTTTAACAATTTTCAAAAAGGGATTTGACTCGCTATCCATTTCAGCCGTTCATTAGCAGGTCCATGTAGAACATTTCTGAATAAAAGACGGGTGTCAATCAGATATGAATAGGCTATACGTCTACATACCAGCCTTAAAGTTTAAAGTCATGTTCAGTACCCCCTCACTACTACAATGTAGGTTAGAACCTGAGCCAAGTCAGAGTCAGTTTGTAGGCGAAGGCAAGAACTGACTGCGGACGATACCGCTAGACCTAATACCCCTGCACCCGGAGCTAGCTTCTCGTTATCAAATCATTTCTTATGGTTAACATTAGAGACGTAGGGGAACCCCCAATTTTTCTTGACGATTAGGATTGGTGACGTGTGCAAAGGTAAAATGGCACCCGTCGAGTTTTCTCGGGTTGAGACTATATTGGCGTAGATTCGGCAGATTCATTATTCATGAGCTTGGAAATCTCGTTCGGCCGATAGTATGGCTCATTAATATTAACGCCTTGGAAATTGCGGGCGCGCGGAACAAGCCCAACGTACGTACGGTACACGTTATACGAATTGCATGGTCACTTCTCCATTCATTATCATACATGTGCAGTTTATAACTGGCGTAAATCCAGCATCTTTGGCGCAAATCCGGCAGTTTTTATGAAAATAATCAAAATAATGACAATGAACCCAAACCAAAGTGTTAGTTTGTCCAACTTTATTACAAAGACAGCATTGACTTAGTAAACCAGAATTTATTCATGAAAAATAATTCGCAACATGCATTTTAATTTCTCCCTTCATGTCAATGTACACAGAACTGGCGTAAATCCAGCATCTTTGGCGTAAATCCGGCAGTTTTTATGAAAATAACCAAAATAATGACAATGAACCCAAATCAAAGTGTTAGTTTGTCCAACTTTATTACAAAGACAGCATTGACCTAGTAAACCAGAATTTATTCATGAAAAATAATTCGCAACATGCATTTTAATTTCTCCCTTCATGTCAATGTACACAGAACTGGCGTAAATCCAGCATCTTTGGCGTAAATCCGGCAGTTTTTATGAAAATAACCAAATAATGACAATGAACCCAAATCAAAGTGTTAGTTTGTCCAACTTGATTGCAAAGTTAGCATTGAACTAGTAAACCAGAATTTATTCATGAAAAATAATTCACAACATGCATTTTAATTTCTCCCTTCATGTCAATGTACACAGAACTGGCGTAAATCCAGCATCTTGGGCGTAAATCCGGCAGTTTTTATGAAAATAACCAAAATAATGACAATGAACCCAAATCAAAGTGTTAGTTTGTCCAACTTGATTGCAAAGACAGCATTGAACTAGTAAACCAGAATTTATTCATGAAAAATAATTCACAACATGCATTTTAATTTCTCCCTTCATGTCAATGTACATAGAACTGGCGTAAATCCAGCATCTTTGACGTAAATCCGGCAGTTTTTATGAAAATAACCAAAATAATGACAATGAACCCAAATCAAAGTGTTAGTTTGGCCAACTTGATTGCAAAGACAGCAATGGACTAGTAAAACAGAAATCATTCATCATTCAATGCTGTCTTTGCAATCAAGTTGGACAAACTAACACTTTGATTTGGGTTCATTGTCATTATTTTGATTATTTTCATAAAAACTGCCGGATTTGCGCCAAAGATGCTGGATTAACGCCAGTTATAAACTGCACATGTATGATAATGAATGGAGAAGTGACCATGCAATTCGTACGTGTACCGTACCTGGTACGTGCGTTGGGCTTGTTCCGCGCGCCCGCAATTTCCAAGGCGTTAATATTAATGAGCCATACGTCATCGGCCGGCCGAAGGAGATTTCCAAGCTCATGAATAATGAATCTGCCGAATCTACGCCAATATAGTCTCAACCGTTTTCTCGGGGCATGCAGTCACTGAATTCCATACTACTACTATACGGGGAATGGGCGTAGAACGGTTGAGTGCGCGAAGCCGGCGGGTTGTACTCTCCGCCATTTTGTTTCCCCCAGGAAGCACAGCCGACCTTCGTTGAGCCGTGTAGGTGCAGGACCGTTAATTTGCACAGTTGTAAGACGGGAGCCCAAGGCAAGGGCTGAATTGCAAGTTGAATGTACATAAAAATCAAGCACAACAGAAAATATGTACCGTATATATTTATTTCTACGTGTACCTTGAAAGGAAAGAGAGGATTCTGGAATTAAGACAAGTGGAGAAAGAGGGCATGAAGAAATACATTTTACGTACAATTAATGATGGCGTTTTAAGTGAATAATGTTGTAATACACTCTAAATTAGACCTATTGGGGGTAAAATAGGCCTATACAGGTAGATAAAAGAAGAAGAAAACGAACAAGATTCAGATTCGGATTTTTATTGATCCACATTTTAAAGAAAATTGGCCCTCCACTGGTGGTAAAGAAAAAGCCAGAGGTGGTCACCACAGTAGTGCATAGCCCTCTATTATAAGGGAGAAGACCGGGGGCGGAGACAACAAATAAGATGGTGATAACATAACATGTGCAGCCGACGTGCATTATGACTGTACAAGACTGTCGTAAGTGCATATAAAAATAAGCATGAAGGGTATAAGGAATGCAATATATATACAGAGGAGAGAAGAATTGCTGGAGATAATACTTACGAACATGACCGCAAATTCTTCAGCCAAAAAATTAATATCTCTTGTAAATTTGGTTCAGTGAAAATTAGATAATTAGATTTTTATTTTATTTTATTTATTAATTTTTTTTTTAGCTCAGAAACAGTATACTCTACTATGCTGCACAGTTCCGAACAATAAATGAAAACTACCAGAAATTTTAAAAAGCACACTCCCTAGGTAAGGGGGTGGGTGGATGGGGGGTCCCCATCGGAAGTGCGGAAGATAAACAAATCCGAGAGGGGGCCCCGGAATTCGGTTAGGTTGGAACATGCAGTCTCGCCAGTGGATATCCTGTCTCGTGATATAGGCTACCTTTCCATTTTCGGTCTCGTGGTCCTTCGGTTACTGAGCAGACCCGCAAAATTATCCTGCCAGATGAGCTGACATTTAAGAATTACAATAAAATATATTTTGCAACTTGATATTACAATGAAGATACTTATATTATAACGAAAAATCACTGACATGCATTACAAGCAACTTTATTTTCTTTTCCCCAATTTACATTATGTATTCAAATAACTTTAAATTGAAATATGAATTCGGCCAGTTGTAGTTTGCATTGATTCACCACATGCAGTACACGAAGAAAATGTCCGAAGAAAAGAAGAAAACAGCATGAAATTAGAAAATTGACAGAAAACGCAAAGTATATGCAATCAGTACAAAATAGAAAAAAAATCATAAGTTCACCATAAGTTCATCAAAAACATGATAAATAAGTCTATATTGTGACCTCCAACTACTATCATCTCAACAAAATGAAGGCTTGTAATATATGTGTATTGAAATAACTCCAAATTATCAAGTAGGCCTATATATAAAAATAATAATAATAATAATAATAATAATAATAATAATAATAATAATAATAATAATAATAATAATAATAATAATAATAATAAAGGAGCGGCGTCTATTGTTTCGGGAGAAATCGGCGACTACAGCGGTCGGGTCTGTGAACTCTTTAAAAGTGAAAACAGATATATATATATATTTTTTAAATCGATGTACAGGAACCTAACACGCACGCATATAGCGTCACTTCGGTGACGAATCAAAGTCACATAAAAAGACCGACAGCAGCAACAACAACAACAACAATGCCTTGGCTTCATTTGTCTGTAACCAATCAACACGCGGCGATTGATTGAACCCATTCCATGAACATGTGGAGTTCAGTGAGCACAGTCGTGCCCGGGTCGTGCCACGACTGTATCGCGGAATAATATTATAAAATAATGTAGTTGCATAGTTTAGACTGTATAGAGTTTAGATTAAGGATTTAAAGTAAATCAAAATTCAACAGTAAGAAATATCGATAAAAAAATAATATAATGTGTGAATAATAAATATTTGCTGTCAGTAATGATTATATAAGTTTAATTTGAAGGACATCAAGAACTATTTTATATGCGTTAGTATATTTTTTGAAGCATCATCGTGCTTCGGTTCCCAGGTCTTACACGGTCTTACACTGAACTGTGTACATCTGCCGAAAATCAGAATTTTCCATATTTGATGTTGTTTTTCAACTTGTGCAAGTTGCAGGGAAGTTAAAAGGTAAAACAGAGCTTCTCGTTATTAAGAATTAGGGATTGGGGGAATCCCCACTTTTTCTTGCTTGCAGATCAAAATTGGTGCCGTGTGCAAAGGCAAAATGGCGCCCGTTGCAGTCATTTCGATATCGATATCCATTCGATGTCGATATCAGCGCGAGCGCTAGCGCAATGCCATTGCATTGAACTGTGTACAACGAATTCTATCGCGGAATAATATTGTAAACTAATCTAGTTGTCGATTTTGAAGCAATAATAGTATATTAGAATCTTATATTTAGATATAATGATAACATAAATGTCATAATATATCAATAACGAATATATCATATCAATAAAATAAGCTTAATTTGGAAAGTATGAAGAAACTATTCTATATGCTTCAGTATATCTATTTGAAACCTCATTGTGCTTCGGCGCGCCAAGTGTTCCATTGAACTGCGTACTGTTTCAAAATATAATTTGCATCCTCTGTTGTAAAATTAGATTTTTCGTATCTGATGCCGTTTTCAACTTGTGCAAGTTGCGGGGGAAGGTAGAAATATGTTATTCAAATCTTTTGATTATCATTTTTTTGAGAAAATTGACATAATTTGAAATTTACAGAGCTAATACAGTAATGCATATGAAGAATATTATGACTTTTCCCCATTTGTTTACGTGTGTATTCAGTCACAGGTGTCCCGAAACTGACTGTGCAAGTGCAGAAGCAATGGAAGAATCAGCGCAACTTGTGGCAGTATGTCCTCCGGGATCTGAGAATATTTATCAGTATTTAAGGAGGCAGATGCCCCTAACAACAGAAGGCAATGCTACAGTGAGTTTTTTCTTAAGATTTTGCATTTTGGGGTTAACTAGCTCTGCATGTTTTTATTTAATTAGACCAAAGTGTTCTGTCTCTAACAGTCGTCGTTAGCCTCGTATTTTGGTAGGGTCGGGCACTCCTCCTTTTTAGAGACAGAAGCGTTCCAGTGCGTTGTGCATGCAATCTCATTGTCGTGGGCACGACAATGAAAAACTACCTCAAATCAGCGATTTTCGCCCTTTATTCATGAATATAAAAATATCATTGTCTACAGAGTAGACCTAGGCCTAGACCCTATACAATGTAGCTTACCGATTTTATGTTTGATTCCTTTTAACTCTCCATTTTCAGGTAAATCCAGGCTCCTAACGTTAGGTCCTCTCGGTTGAAAATCTTGCAGCAGCCAACCTCTATCTCTGTTCGCCTCCGCACTTTTCGCAGGGAGGTCAGCGAATTTGCGACTCGCATTTCAACCGTATTAACGAGCGACCAATACGAAACAACAACAACAAAAACATCGTTCGTACGTATATGGCCAAACGTACGTGGTCGATCGTTTGAATACAGCCGGTTAAAATGCAAGGAGTAGCAAATTCGCTGATCTCCCTGCGAAAAGCGCGGAGGCGAACAGAGATGCTGTAAGATTTTCAACCGAGAGGACCTGACGTTAGGACCCTGGATTTACCTGAAAATGGAGAGTTAAAAGGAATCAAACATAAAATCGGTAAAGTACATTGTATAGGTCTACTCTGTAGTGTATAATGATATTTTTACATTCATGAATAAAGGGGAAAATCGCTGATTTGAGGTAGTTTTTCATTGTCGTGCCCACGACAATGGGTGATTTCAAGTACGGTGTTGGAGGCTGGTGTTGGTGTTGTGAGAACACCAACACCAGCCTTAACACCGAACTTGAAATCAGGCTGTGTTGGAATTGACCTCGCAAGATTTGACGTATTTCCGGTAGTCAGTGTTGCTTTCTGGTGTTAAATGTCGTCTGCTGAACCGAGTATCACGGTTCGTGTTGACGATTTACATGTAATTTCCCCATTCACCAACACCAGCCCCTTGGGATTGGGAAATTCATGATTTCAAGTACGGTGTTGGTGTTGGTGTTGTAATCATACATGTTATTGCTGCTTCTCCCTCGCGGAGCAACGGCACTCTTTTCTACGGCCGCTCGTGACATGTTGATGGTTAAACCCATTTCGCAATCAAAACAACTTGGAATAATCAAAACCATATATTTTCCTTGGAAGAGTGATAATTTTCCTCTTGGATTCTTCAAATGAGTATGCAATTCGAATCCAATAAGATGTAGATTTATTAGAAATTCTGAGGGGAAATGATTTTATCGTCGAGATTTTTCGCTACTAGCGTATGACGTCACTCGGTGTTAAGCTATCGATAAGGTGATCGGATCAGATCGGTATCGTCCCTCTAAACTGACCGTCGGTGTTGGAGGTCGGTTCAGCAGCCTTTCCACGCTCTCAACACCAACACCGCACACCGAACTTGAAATCACCCAATAAGATTGCATGCACAACGCACTGGGGCGCTTCTCTCTCTAAAAAGGAGGAGTGCCGACCCTACCAAAATACGAGGCTAACGACGACTGTTAGAGACAGAACACTTCGGTCTAGTTTTTATTCTGATATTTCACGCAGAGCTTAAGTCCTCTGCTATTTGCCCCTGTGGAGACCGTGTAATCAAAGAAATCACACTTTCTCATGCCCGGTTAGCCCTGCGAACTACCTTCGAAGTTCGCCAGTGGACTAGTAGATCTACTGGTAACTGTGATATTACTAGAACCTAAACTTTATTTTTCAAACTCAATAAATAATTGACTTTTGATTGATACGAAACCCAACTTTCTAATCTTAGTGATTTTGCTGAGTGATTAATTTCCATTTCAATACTTTTAGCGCGACCTCCGTCATCGTGAGTTCACTTACAGCCGTTAGTCTCGGGCAGAGGCCTAGCTAGGCCTAGCATAGGCTATCCTAAGGCTAAATAAAGAGGAGGGATCTGTTCTGTTTTGTTCTTTCTGCGCTGTTGCTTGTGTAATTTCAACAGGTTTCTAATCTTCCAAATAATGGGAGAAGAAAAGAAACAGGAAGAGAGAGAAAAACAGTTTGAAGCAACTGCTTTGTTAATATGGTTTGTTGCCCCATGTCTGCGCATACGCGTCGTAGCTTCTGTAAGCCTAGCCGCTAACCCGGTCCTTATGCTTCATCCATTTCTCACGTAAGTTTTCACTTCACGCTTCTTCCTTCGGTCTCATCCCCCATCTTCAGCTCATTCAATCAACCAAACAATGTGTTCACAACATGCAGTTAAAACTCACTGTGCACAATAATCCAATACATCACCAATATTTTGGCAGTTTGGTGACCTTTATTCCTTCAACTGCTGCTTTACATCACATCATGTTCCAAAATAACCATCTATTCGAACGAAGAACTTAAAGTGATTACACAATGGTAATTTTTTTTCGGATATATGATCGGGAATAGAATTCTAAGAAGAATAACATTAAAAATTTGATGATTTTTAATCGAAATCAATGCATTTTGGCTAATTTTCTCGTAAAAAGTCAAGAGTTGACCAAAAAATTTGAGTATATGGTATGACGTAAAAGTGGGTACCCAGCTTCGCGCATTGCAGTTGTCCTGCGCGCTAGACTGTACAATATGTATTATAACTTGCGCGCATTTTACTAGAAGTGCGCGACAAGGTACCCACTTTGACGTCATTTTGACGTCAAAGTGGGTACCCAGTTGAAACTGGGTCACAGCTGAGGGATCAAAAATATCCTGAAATCTTACCACATTTTGGGCTTTCCTTGGCAACACGACTTTTTAGAAAACTTTAGGAAGATGATTTTCTGCTAATAAAATCATGCTCTTTTAAATGAGCTAACATTGTTTCAGCATTGGGTACCCCCTTTAAGATAGAAAAAATAGAACTTTAGAAGAGGAAAAGGAGAAGAAGGTTGAAAAATCATGCATCTTCTCCAGGTTTTTGGCCTAGCTACGTGCCTACACGAATCCCCTTGCTATTATATCGTCCAATAGAAAACTTTCCTTTTGTCTTGTCTAGCTTAGTTATTTCGCCACTTTTGGGTATAACAGGAGGTGGCGCTATTGCACTTCGATCAGCACTAACACGCGTAAAAACCGCGCGATTCTAACATCACCAAAGACGCAACAAACACCTCACCTTCATATCAATTTTGTTAATGCCCGCTTGTCAGCATTCAAAAAGTTGGGTACATGTATCTAGTGTCCCTCTTGTATTTTTTAAGGTTCATCTAGTAGCAAACCTCTACTTAAAGCCCCAACATTTTCATTTTTTTTTTTTATTTTTTTTTTTTACTATGCCACTTGTGATAATGAGCTGCTCATTATTGCTCAGATAAATAAAAATAAAAGTGAAAAATTTGTGATGTTGTCATGTTTTGCACTAATTTCAAGAGAATGTGAATGGTCCACACCTGTCTGCTGCCAGTAGGCTAAAAAAACCTGTCTTTTTTCCTCTATAAATTTTTTGCCCCCCCCCCCCATGTACCATTCGTTTACGTGCATAAAAAAAAGCCGAGAGGGTTTATAGCAGGGGGTTTCCACTCCATATGTGAACAAGCCTTTATTCTGAGTGAACAGAACATTTACTTTTTGATGTACCATGTACCTTTAACTAAAACAGATTTCTTTTGCTTGTTTTAAAGATTTGTTCTCATATAGGGTCACTGTTTTAATTCACATACATGTACGTTCTTTCTCAAGAGCTGTATTTCAGTGTTTCAGAGCAAATCCGTGGCAGCTGTTGCACAGGTACATGTACGAGGATGAAAATGAAGTTATGAATGATCCTACTCTTCCATTCTCTTCACAGATGGTGATGGAGCTTCCCGATATGGAACCACTTCCATCTGCATGTGACCATTCCAAAGGACAGAGCAAGAACCAACATGCTGTCATTGATGCTTTCCGTCAGGTATGACAGCTCTTGCATACTCGATCTTTTGCCTTGAAAATATGAATCTGTGCAAAAAAAGAGATGCTGTTCAGAGAAATTTATCAAGAATTTTTTCATTAAATCACAATAACAGATTAGTTATTAGTTATTAAATACACATGCACACAGCTGGAGTTTTAGGAAAGGTTGAAAATAATTGGTAAGCTTTACCATCTTTTTTTTAATGTGAGTTATGTAGAAGAATATCATAGCATAAATAAAGATTCCCTTTAAAAAAAAAATTGTTCTTCAAATGCCCTCATGTGTGAAATGAGACAAGAAATACCTGAAGGGTCCAAGCCAAACACTCCTGCCACCTTTGCACTTGTATGTGGTCCCATGTACTCATTTTCTGTGCCTTTTGGGCAAAGTGAGTTGATTTCTTATACCAGTTGATGATTCTAAAATCTTATTTTTTTCTTCTTTTCTTTCACAATGCATTTCCAGAAATCAACTTAATCTCTAATTATAGTGATTAATGGTAGGAGACCTACTTCACATTCACACATGAAAACTGAACCACATCAGCATTGATTTTCATTGTGAAAGGAAACAGTCTATACCTCTGTTACAAAGACATGTGACTTTCTTGCCCCAACTCGATGGATTGACCCACATAAAAGAAAAAAATTAGTGTGTATCTTTTCAAGTATTCATCTCGTCATCATCAGTGCTATTCTATAGATGGAGAAAAATGCAGGATTCGGAAGTGCTTATGAAATTTAAATTTGAGAGTATCAATTCATGTTCTACTGACAACTTCCTCAGAGTTTCTGCAAACAATTTAGGTGGTATGTACTTGCCCATTATGATTTGACAACTTGTTTGTGATATGTATTGTTACATTCTAGTTGGTTTTTCAAGACTATGAAATAGGAAAGATGTTAGGTGTAGTTTAATTTCCCATGTACTAAACTTGAGATCAAGGAAAGCTGAACTTTTTTCTTCCTTTTCTTTTTACATGCAGAAGTGTAGTGTGCTAAATCGAGATGAACTAGCTGCAGCTCTCATGGTTACAAGTAAAGAGCTCTTTGGTCCATCATTGCAGGACTATGTGACCTGTGTAGGATGTAGAAGAAGGTAGGAATACCATTTTCTTTTTTTTACTGAAAATTTCATTAGAATGCTGATAAAGCAAGGCTCGACATTAGCGGTGGCCCGGTGGCCCGGGGCCACCAAAATTGGCTCCCGGGCCACCATTTTTCAAAAAGTGATAAGTTTGGTGGCCCGAATCGGGCAACCAGAAAATTTTAAGTTAACGCAATTTACGTGCGTGTTAATTGTACACATTTTAGCTCCTTCCGCGATCCGAATTGCAAGTCAGTTTGTTCGCGGTTCATCAGCGACGACGCAGTTTGAGTTCGCGCAACACCACTCTAATTGCACCTGGATCTAGTTGCGGTGAGCTAGCCGACCTCAAATGAAAGTTAGATTAGTCTTATGACAGTATATATAGGCCTCGGTCTGCGGCCGTGTGTATTTTCCGCGCACCACACTCGGCCTGTTTCGAGTCTAGTACGCGATTAAATGTCCGAAAATGTCACTACACGAATAATAGAATTTCTATCGACTACTCGGAAACAGCTTGAATGATCCATCAAAAATGCGAAATCATTAATGAAATCAAGAATGCTTCTCTCCATTTCAAAGTTTTAAGGTGTGATTATGTCATTTAGACGCCTTAAATTCACATGAGAATATCTTTTTTGATCACCAAACTCTTACGTCTCGCGCAGCGAAAACAAGTGTTTCAATAATATTCGGAAGCCGTAAGTCCTAATGTGTGTGTGTGAAAGAGCGACTTAATCGCGCATTGCACCATCGTTCACCACAGCGATATGCACCGTAAGCAAGTGAGCTCACTAACGTAATAAAAAATACGCTATCAAGTATCATAGTCAGTGTGATAAAATATTTTTGGAACATAGCAATGAAAGAAGACGAAAGGATATTACCAAGAAAAAAACATTCATACTTGCAAGTAAGCACTTGTTCGTTAGTTATATGCCCTTGCTGGCGATTTGTGATGGGGATTTCAATCATTAGAGTTCGATTTCAAATTACTGCTAAGCGCTTTCATCGTAATGTATACGTAGTTTCAACACGGCCGAATGGGATTTTGTGCACTGACTGTTACGCTCCACTTCCGGGTTGGCGCCATCTCTTGTCAGCTGACGAATAATTGAAACTTGATTTATCCAATTATCGATGAAATATCAAGCAAATGCCGATCTATTTGGCTTTATTTGGCCAGGAGTTTTTATTCGGTCCTCACAAAAATAGGTAGGAGGCTATGATTTGAATTTTTATGAACTGGACAAGCAATACAGTTCTTTTCAAAGCTGCTTTATTGCCAAGTTTCTTTATGAAAATCGGACATTACCGTTAGGGATATTGCACACGCTGTTATATGGGTATGGGACTGGCCTCACTCCGGTGCTGCAGCGCAGGTGCAGCTCCGGCGCGGGGCTGAATGGTGGCAGCTGGAGTGGTCGGCCGATTGGCCAAATGAAAGTACCGAGTAGTCGATTAATCGTCAAAAAAAAAAAAAAAAAAAATGACCGTTTACCAAAAATGGGATTTCAAAACAGCCCTTCATTGAAGGGTCATTGAAAGGAAGAAACATAAAATAATCTGCAACTTTATCATTGAATATGATCATTTCAGGGCATAGGAGGGTAAAACAATGGGTTTAATCATTCTAACAACGTTTTATTATAATCTTTAAATTTTTTATGTTATTCTTTGTTTTTTCGGGCCACCAAATTTCATTCTTGGGCCACCAAAAAAACAGAAATGATAATTTTGGTGGCCCGAACGGGCCACCAAGAAAAAAAGTTAGTGTGGAGCCTTGGATAAAGTATGGCCTCTTAAGGCTCGTTCAGATGTGAAGATGGAAACCCCCACGTTTTTTTTCTGTTGTGTTCAGATATGGCGTGGTAAGCCATATGACTTATTGTAATGAGCAAGCATTAACAGGATACGCTCAAATAACAAATAGTTTTGCCAAAAGTTACGAAGACAAACTCATGACATCATATTTTGCGCAAACTTTTTAAGAATTTGATTGGTCCACAGCTGTTTACAGCCGAAAGGCAAACAGTATGCCTATTGCCTGGATGTTTTTGTTTTTGATTTGTTTTTTTTTTTGGGGGGGGGGGGGGCTTTGCCACCTCATATCCTGTTCGCTTACTACACAAAAACTGCAGGGTTTTGCCACGTCATATCTAAACAAGCCTCTTTCATTACTTGTATCTAGATGGTGTCGAGCCAACCAGAAAAATTTGCATACCTCGTTCTATGAGTGAAAGTACCCAAACAACTACAATGTATGCAGTAATTTTTCAATATGCATATTTTGGGTGCGAGAGCACGTAAAAAGCTGAATGGGCACCAAAATACACAAAGACTGAGACAATAGAAGTACATACATGCACCTGTCCCTTCTTTTGCTATGTTGATTGTGCAAGTCATGAAAACATATAAGGTGCACTATAAGTACTCTGTTTTATTTGGTTCATGGTAATAATAATTGAATGTTTTCCATCATGGGACACAGGTTTAGATTGTGCTTGGTTTGAAAATATCTCTATCGTGCAGATTTGTAAAATATGCTCATCATCTTGTGCAATATACCCTTATACATGTATAAGATGGGCTACTTGAAACAAGGTTTCTGATTGGTCAGATGCCATTGTGTAAATCGTTATATGGCCACGACCGTGCTGTATAACGCGTTATATTGCACGCTAATTTATGTACAAAATCCCATAGGAAAATATATCAATAACTCACAAATTATCGATAACACGGAGTTCATTGAACTTTATTAACGGGCCGGTGATGCAATGTTTATAGTTTGGTGATCTCCAATTCCCATCTTATATAACGCATAGTACATGCTCATTGTCGTCAAATATACCGTAAAATGTGCATCCATAGATTAAGAATTTCTCTTGTGCACTATATATCACCTCGGCCTAAGGCCTCGGTGACATATAATGCACTCGAGAAATTCTAAAACTATCGATGCACATATTACGGTATATTCAACTCCAGAGCATGCACTATATGTATAGTATCTCACTCAAGGCCATTCAATATAATATGGATGTGACTATTCATTTTTACGAGATGCTGGTAACCAAAGATTCCTTTGAAGAATGGAGATGATCTTGTGGTATGAAGAAAGAAGTATGAAGCACTGTTCTGTTTTAGTCTTATCCAGGTTTTTGAGGGTACATATTTTCAGTGCTGTGTGGCATTTGATCAGGATTGTAATACATAGATATTTTTCTGTTGTACAATTTCCAGTTAGGAATGAAATGTGAGGTCAAAAATGATGGGCTGTGCCATCCACCAGCAATGAGTATAGATGGAAGTCTTGTCTTAACTGTAGAGCATTCTTAAAAGAAGATAAGGTAGTTTGTAAGTTATTTTTTTGTTTCGTGCTTTCCATGAATGTTGTGAATGTGTGATATACAGTATCATCCACACCTTATCCACAGAATGCGATTAAAGACTTCTTTCTTTACACCACATATCATCTTCACATTTTTTCAAAGAAATCTTTGGTTATCAGCATCCATTCATGATGTAGATAGAATAATACATGAATAAGTATGATAGAGAATTGGGAGATTACAATACAGATACTGTATGATGTAGATTTTATCCAGCTGCTAGATTTAGGCCTGTTGCATACTGCACGATCCGACTGCGACCCGATTTTCGAACAAATTGCATTTTGCATTTGATATGAAAGTTTAAACTAGTAAAATGATCTTATATGAAGTTCGGAATAGTGATAGGAATACTAAAAATAAAAGTTTTAGTATACTGCAAGCCTTTCGGTCAGAGTAAAGGCCAAATCGGCTTCAAATCCTAGACAACCGCAGAGCTGCCGTGACGTCAGTACGATTCAGAATTGACTCCGCTTTTATTCCTACAACGAAACTTGCAATAGCCCGGGATTTCGATTTTAGTATTCATACGACTTTGATCATTAAGATTACACACGTTTGAATGGTCATATCAAATGCCACAACAAATTTTTCAAAAATCGGATCTCAGACAGATCGTATAGTGTGCGGTGGGCTTTACATGTGATTTGGAAGGTGGTGGTCAAAATTTGCAAAAAATAATACTGTCAAATTTCATTTATAAAGAAAAACATTTGTGATCTGTGTTTCTTTATTCATGTTAATCCTCATTTCTTTCCTTTTTTGTGAAATTTGTTTTCCAGCATGGAGGAGATGTTCACAAGGTTACGGGACAAGAAACACGTTCACGTGTTAGAGCCGCTGGTTATCACGCCCAACTCGGAGCTTTCTGTCACATCCTGTACTCTCTATGACTTCCGGCTGCTTTATAACATCCTCTATGTGAAAAGGGACAGACAGAAGCAGACATCAGACAGCTTGCAGAAAAACAAGAAACGGCGATGTCAGCTCCACTCTTTAGATAGTCATAAAACAAAGCAAATATCGTAAGTATCAGTGACATAATGATAATGATGATAATTGCTTCTTCTGTAGCGCTCAGGTCCGTCACGTTGTGATGCTCATGGTGCACCATCATTTCTTCCCTCAGTCGTAGCTTAGCAATCAAATATGTAGTCAGGGTTCATACGGGTCAGGGAATTTCTGGAAAGTCAGGGAATTGAAAATTCTTTTATCCAGAAGCAAAAAGTCAGGGAATTTGTCAATTTCTTCTGGAAAGTCATGGAAAATCATCTATTCAAGATATTTTTCATGTTAATAAATTCGCGCTCTGGCCAGCCCTGCATTCATTGCACTCAGATCAGCTTTGAAACTCTTTTAATCAGCGTGCTTTTTATGTAAGTTTTGCATCAGTATGATCAATGAGTCATGGAAATTTGCATTTTTCTGCCCTGGGAAGTCATGGAAAGTAATGGAATTTTGAAAATGTATAAGTGTATGAACCCTGTGTAGTGCTCATGCTAGTCAGCTCTTCATTTACACCTGGATAGAGAGAGTGGCAGATATGGATTAATGTCTTGCCAAAAGACATTAGTGTCGGGCTGGGACTCAAATCCTCAACTCACTGATTGTGAGTCGAGTAAATTAAACACTTTGGCCCATATTCACAAAGGTGTACTAAGTTAAACAATGGTTCTAAATCTGTGGCTAAGCTATGGGTAGCCAAATGTGACAACTCTGTCTACGCTATTATGTTCCTTAACTTTACTGACTTCTGGTATCATGCTTTAATTGATGGTCAAGAAAAGCTATTGTACTTATCATTCCAAGGCAGTTTTTAATAGTCTGAGTACGAAAAAAATGCAGATAAATCGAACATCTATTGTTTGAGATTGGTGCTACGTATGGCTACCCATATTTAGACCAATCATTTAAACCATGGTTTAACGTACAGTAGTACATCTTTGTGAATACGGGCCTTTGTCATTGTTTTTCTTTGAAGTGCATTTATTATTTCGTTGCGCTTCTTTGATTGTGTTAACAAATCATTACAATGAATATTTCTCACTCTATATGAGTAAAAAAAAGTTGTTTGCTTATTTAGTTATGTCTTCAAAATATCTTGAATAAAGGCATTCTGTTCATCGTAATTTTTATCCCTTCATTGAAGTCGATGATGCCAATTTTCGAGAATTTTTTTTTTCAACACCTCTTGGGTATGGTGTGTCTATATGGGCACGAGGGGCCTATAACTTTGCTTTGTCTTTCAGAATATTTCCTTTGTATGTTTCCAAGCAGCTGGAGGAAAGATGGTTCAATAAAGGACAACAAATTCCTATATAAAGCGTCAAAGTGATTGTCTTTTCCTTTAAAGGCTTGTTCACATATGACACAGCAAACCCCTGCGCCATTTTTAGTCTTCAGATATGGTGCAACAAACCACCCCACTTTATTGATGAAAGCGCAATAGTACGTCAACGCTCAAATAAAAGGTTTTGCCAAAAGCTGCGCGGACAAACTGACAAACTCGTGAGATCACATTTTGCGCTAATTTTTTAGGAATATGATCGGTCCGCAGTTTTTAGCCGCCATGAGGCAAAAAATATGCCTCCTGCCTCGGCAGTTTTTATTTTGGTGCCTCATATCCCATTGACTTGTACACTAAAAATGTCGCGGGGCTTTGTTGCGTCATATCTGAACAAGCCTTTAGTCTGCTTTTTTTTTTTAACAAATGAAAATAGATTGTTTTGCAGTGTAATCACAGGAAATATATTGTGAACAAGAAATCGTAACCCGTTTTGTTTTTCTCTTTATCTTTTCTTTGACAGAGTTTGGATAGATGTCTGGGAGGTCATGAAGAAACCTTGTCGAGAAGAGGTCACTATTCTATCGGAAAAGGGGCTCTTACAAACCACAGAGAGTTACCTCCAAAAACACAGGTAAGTTTTGAATGCATTGGGTGATTTCAAGTTCGGTGTTGGCGCTGGTGTTGGTGTCAGAAGCACAATTTTGATTGCTTTCCATAGCTCCAGCACCTAATCTGAGTTTACAAAAGTGGTTCAAATGACATTATTGACTGCTCAACTCCAAGTGACAGTTGTCCCAAGACCAGTTTTATTTTTAATTTGGAGCTGCGTTGATGTAAAAATCAGCCTAAAGGCCTCCACACACCGGATCCGACATCCGACATAACGACACGACATCCGACATCCGACACGATAAATCAATAAAAATTCGTGCACACCACTCACGACATGACCTAAAAAAACGTGCCGGTTAGCAAATTGTGTCGTTTTCGAAGATGAGAATGTCGTGATGGAATTCATTTGAAACTCATCAAGAAATCTTGAAAAAAAAATGCAAAGATCAAGAAGGAAATTAATCATTTTGATTTGGAAATCACTTATTAGTTTTCCCTAAAAAGTTTTGAATTGCATCATGTGTACCCTGATCGCACAAGTGCACAATGTACGTTGATAAGATAATCCCTATTCGTCGCTCCCTCCCCCTTTTGTTCCTTTCCGTCTGTCTGTCTCTCTCTATCACTCCCTTCATTAAAATTCTTTGCTAAGTATACTCGTGTTCCATAAAAATTTTAATGCGTCATCTTTACTCCCATTGAACACTTGCACAATTCATGAACTCACGGTTGAGAATATAAAATGTATTTCCCAATCTCTATATCCCCCTCTCTTTCTAGGTTTTCTCTTTCTATTTCTCTCATTTTATAACTCTCTTCATTTAAAAGAAGTCCAGTTATGATGAATATGACTGTAATTGAAATAATAACAAATTCTTCACAGAACAAAACCTTCTTTTAAATACTGCTATTCAAATCGTTCAAGGAGAAGTATGAATACTGCAAACATCTTCAAAATTCAAATACCTTTGAGTACACACAAAATGCATTATTCAAGCAAACATGATATCAGTGAGAGGACATGTATGTGTTAGGTACTCATTGTGATGTATAAAGACACACACTTCATTGAAGTGCAAATAATTTACCCCCAAAGGATCTATGATGTCAAAGCAATTATACAAAATACAGCTTGCCAAATCCTCCCCCCCCCCCCCCCCCCCCCCCCGGACATCGCGAAATATACCTTCCAAGACTCAATCGACAGCAAAGGCCAAATGGTTATGCCAAAAAAGCACATCATATTGTTTTTCTATGACAGAAAATTTAATTTAAAAATGAAAGTCCCCACTCAGCAAACTGCAAAGATACAGAACAATTAACAAATTACAGGACCAGTAACCAGTTTACAGATGTGGTGCTACAATAAATTAGGGAGGCAAAGCACAATAATATTGTGGAGCAGATTAGGTAAGAGCAGACAGGGGAAGAATATCTGTTTGGGTGATTAGTAACCAAGTGACTGTCAAACAATATTAAATGAGCAATGTCTGAATACATTGTCTTACTGCTATTTTAGTATCTGCATGAAATTCAAGGGAAGCAAGATCTTAACAATTAAGTTCTGAAAAACTATGGGGATATTTTGTTCGGAAAAAAAAAAAATAGCAACTTGAAAAATATATAGTCCTTGAATTGAATATCAGTAACATTTCAAGATTTCAAGATAATTTATTGTCATATAAAATACACAAAATGTGTCTTTGGGCATGGTAAGGTGCATAAATGAATAAAAATAATACAACATAAAGTAACCTATATACTGACATACATAAGACACATTTCAAGATAAAGACATTTAATCAAAATGGAAAAAATAGAAATCCTGTGTATTATCATTATTATTTTACATTTGATATATGATTCCAGTTCCTGTTCTTAGTGACAGGGGCCACAGTTTTTTTAAGTGGGGCTGTAGCTTCCTGACAGCCTGAAGATCTTGGGGTTATAGGGTTTTGTTAACTAAAATGACCAATTTACAATTTAGAAACAAGGTGTTTTTGTTTTGTCTTTGTTTTCTTTTTGAATTGTGAGCGAAGGAGGGCTGCAGCACCCCCCCCCCCCTTTCACGACCCCTGCATGACATTGACAAGTCGATTTTTAATTACTAATAACAACCAGGTGATTAAACATCAAAAAAACATGTGGGCTGTAGGACTCGTGGCGTGTACTTAAACTTGTGACACATTGGCATGTAATATGATTTCATAGATATAATGTAGAAATTCGCTCAGACTCGGGTGTTGTAAAATTTGTCCCACTGTAGAAAGTCTTTCTTGTAACTCCAAGGAAAAATTCAGAATGCTGAAATGAAAAAAATAATGTCATTTTATAGTCAAATGCCTCTTTTGAAGTCTGATTTGAGATCATCTGCTTAAATTCCTGATCTGGGGAAGGGGCATGCCGCTGTAAGAACCATCATGACCATGGGATGGGTTTTGGTGGCACAGATGATAATGTTGGATACTGATGGACTGGGGAAGACACACTGCCATACGACATGGGGGACTTGCATTTTCTTTTGTCTCCCTTTAGCTCTTCAGAACTTTTTTGTCTATCAGCCTGAAACTGGGTCATGAATTCTACATTCCACAGAAGATGTGCACAGCTCCCTACAAAAAAAAAAGGAAAGAAATGAAACAGTGACACAAATACACCAGCCCATCAGTAAGCATTACATGGTTTTTTTTTTCAAACCAGGCTAAAATAATTATCAAATTGACTTGTATAGGATTGATGGGACATAATATCTCTTGTGAAATAGGCACAAGGTAGACATGGCAGAGTTAAGGTAAATCACTCTGTGAATTCTGACACCATATTATAGTTCCTGAAATCTACTTTAAAAAACAAAACAAAAAAAAAACGCATAGCTATAATGTGATGACAAAGCAGCACAACTTGGCAAGTAACTATCAGCCATCCTTTATGATCATTTGGTTATGTTTTCATATATTTTCAAATCAGAATGGTTTTCCATAACCAAGACAAGCTTTCATATAGTTAGGTAATATTTTTTGAGTTCTTAGGAGATTGAAATATGAATGATTTTCCCCATAAACTAACTCAAATGATTTATAAGATATTCAAAAACTTCTTTGCAAAGCCCGATTCCAAAAAGGGGATGCCAGGGTAAAATAATCATTCTGTGCTATATAATTAATCATAAATAAAACTGAAAATACACTCTTTAAAAAAAATCAGTAAAAAAGACCAGATAAAAGGGTCAGCTAAAATACTAGTTTCTTTTGTTCTTTTTTTTTTTTACTATATTTCAGTCATTTGTGACTATTTTCTAGTAGTATTTTGACGAGAATGTCGTAACTTTTATGATTA
Organism: Echinometra lucunter; assembly: GCA_029962745.1. Classification (NCBI taxonomy): domain Eukaryota; kingdom Metazoa; phylum Echinodermata; class Echinoidea; order Camarodonta; family Echinometridae; genus Echinometra; species Echinometra lucunter. The sequence goes on along the minus strand of CM057154.1, from coordinate 17,711,180 downwards.
GCTATATCAGTTGAACCCAGCTGACTAGTCATCTAGTCATTTTGACTGATTTGTTTTTAGAGTGTAACTTACTCTCACGTATGTTGCATACATGTGAAATGAAGACCACAGTTACATCAGTAAGTTTTCTCCAAGGGGTTGGCACCACTTCAATTTCATACTTTCCATCCTTCTTTCTCATGTAGCTGCATCTCTTGGAACAGTCTTGATCTTAAATGGCTCATCTCCTGATACATTTAGCACCTTCTACTGTAAATTAAAGAAAGGAAAAGGATACTGTATTTTGCAATTTATTTAAGAAGATTTAGCAATAGGATATTTTTTGGTCAGGACAAGAAACAAAAATAAAAAATCAAGTGAATAAAAAATAAGAAAAATGACATTAATGATTAGAATAATTATGACAATAATAATATTGATGTCAATAATGAAAGAAAAAAAACGTGAATAATTAAATTAATGAATGAATGGTGATAATCGTTACAGAATTAATCTAGTAGCAAAACAACCTTAACAGGAAAAAGCATGTGCTTGCCTTGATATCTATGCATATAAAAAAAAGAATGTTTTTATGGGGGGGGGGGGGGGGGTGTAGCTAGTGGCTGTGTATAAATATACCTACAAAAGTGTCAAAAGTTGGTAATCACTTTTTCATTTCCTATCTAAAACTGTGGAATCTATAATATAATATCAGAGTTGAAGGAAGAAGAAGTAAAAAAAAAAAAAAAAAAAAAAAAAAATTACCAGATATGTCAGGTTTGCTGGCCACCTCTTGAATCTTGGCTTGTGTGTCTTTGTAGACAGATTCTTACTGTAAAAGACCTCGTGCTGCAAAAAATATAGAGGGAAACTGCATATCAATACACAGATTCATTAATGCAAAAGATGGGGAGAAAGTTGACAAAACCAAGGATAACGAAATAAATCACCCCCCCCCCCCCCCCCCCCCCCCCCCCGCCTGGTCATGTTAGACTCTCCCAATTAACAATGACATACCAAGAGAAAAATACTTTTATTCAAAATGCCAGAGTTTTACTTCCATGGAACACTTTGTCTAACATGCATGTAGTCATTTGGAAAGGGTAGGGGTGTGTGGCCCCAAAATCTGAAACCATAGACTACCCTTATAAGATTAAGACCTGAAGTTGCTTATGAACTGAGGGGCATAAGAACTACATGTAAATGGCCCTCTCCAAATGGGAGTCGGGATCTAAATGATTTTCGGGCTTACAGAACGAGCGATAAAACCAGAGAACAAGAGATTTCAAACGCGTACCATAGGCATAGGAACGGGTTGGTCAATGAAAAAGATATGCTTTGGAACGTCTGGCAAGGCGTGAAAAGGGGGCCTTAAGGGCCGCACATATAGAATCTATATGTGAGTGCCCCCCGGTCATAAGTCAGAGTCCACTCTAACTTATGATGAGGGGCAGGAGATCACACAAAGGAGTAAACCCAAAATCCAAATATCTAACGTTAGGTCTAGATCTAACTTTAGATCTAACTTGGATAGACCCTATGTTAGGCTAGCTAAGAAGTTCGGTCTAAGTGAGGTTGAGATAGTGAGGTCTAAGTTCCAGTCTAACTGTTATGTTAAATGTTAGGCCTAACCTAAACAATGTGAACAGCGAACGCTCCAAGACTAAAAAAGTCTCAACCCAGACTGAACTTCTTATCTAACGTTAGCTTAACAACATGTACTATATGATGTAAGGTCTAGATCTATCCAAGTTAGATCTAAACTAAAGTTAGACCTAACTTAACAATAACAGTCAACCGTAATTGTTAAATTTAATTTTATAGTGTTAATCTAGAACAGTTTAATAGAGATCTCGACTTTGTAGTGTTAATCTAGAACAGTTTAATAGAGATCTCGATTCATTTTATTCACTAGTAGTAAGACACTAACGTTAGGCCTATTTATTTAGCAACTAAAAAGTTAGTAACACTAACGTTAAAAATAACAGTTAGATCGAGATTCTAACAGTTAATATCAGTCTATATTAAACTTACCACAGAGAAATTTCCAGCAACCTTTCAAACCAAAGCATCAGGACAAAATCAGACAAAACTGTTATCGTCTAGGTACACCGCATGAAGCTAGCTGGCTGGACGAAAACTTGGACTGTATTTGTGTGTAGCTCTATGAGAGTTTTTGTGCGGTGCGATAAAATTATTTACACGTAAAATCCCATAGAGATTGGTCTACATGAAGAAGAAAGTTTCTTGCCATCAATTAAACAAAGTAGGAGAAGTGTGACGTCATCGCTAATCCTCCACACTGATTGGTTAATGGCCTAAGAGTCGTGTGTCGTGCTGGCAAAAATCGCTCACAGAGCGATTTTCTGAAATGGCTAAAAACGTCGTGCACGACAGTCGGGATGGTGTCGTGGCAGTGTGCACGATGCCATACGATTTGCATAGAGAGCGATTTTTAAAAAGTCGTTCATGTCGTCTTTTCGTGTCGTTTTGTCGAATGTCGGATCCGGTGTGTGGAGGCCTTAACACTAACACCAAAAGGTCGACACCAAACTTGAAATCACCCATTGTGTTTGTAACATCAGCATCAATAAGAAGCTAACTTTATGCGGAATGCCTTACTCTGCCATCCAATGCCAAAAGGAAGCAACCTTGTAGAATGGGTTTCTTGTGAAGAAATTATGTCCCTTTTTTTATGTGGAAATCTGTGGAGTTGCCTCCTTTTGATGTGTGTACATGTATATTTCAGAAATTGGAGATCACGTGACCGTACATCATCATGATGAGCATACAAGAGAGTACCCCAAATCAAGAAAAAGTCAGTTTTGAAAAAAAAAAAATAAGAGTTGCTTCCTTCTATCATTGGACGGCAGTACTGAGGTCAGACATATTTCCCACATGAGCCAGGGGGCCCGTTTCATAAAATTTGTTATCAGTAACAAGTTGTAGTAACCGTTATAAGCTACTGAAATCCTTGCATCTGATTGGCTGAGAGCAAATTTGTCATGGAAATGTGGCAGTTGTTACTGCTAACAAGTTCTGTGAAATGGGGCCCAAAGCTCGTTGATCAATTTTGCATGCTGTGGTGATGCTACCTTTAACATGATGCTATTTGGACATTATCAGTGACCGCATACCACTGGTGATCTGTGGGGTTAAAACAAAAAGAAAGAAAAAAAAAGATGTCTGTAATCAAACCTTGTTTGGGGCAGACAATGCATTGAGGAGCTTTAATGGTTTCATGCACAGTGCTTTGCCCCGTCAAGGCATGCTACCCAACTTTGACAAAAGGGACCAAGTGACATGTCAACAAATTTGAGTTACTGATATTTCAATATTTTGCCTAAGGCCCTGAAAAAAAAATTGTTGTATTGGAGTAATGGGTCACTGAAAAATAGGGTAGGTAGGGCATTTTTTGGTTTAAAAAAAAAAATTTCCCCCCTTCCAATCTGCATATATGATACCACTTTTTATACACACACATACACCCAATACGCACACCCATACGTGTACATGCATACATACAAACATACAACCCACTGAAGACGGGTTCATTTTGCTATATTAACTGGTTTCCCGTAGACCCCAGCCTGAGATATACCATCTCCAACAGGTTACACAACAGACCAAGATGCCAGTCAATGCTTTCACTTTGTCAACTATACATGTATATTCACTATTGTCGGCTATTTCTTGCAATATTTCACTTATTACAGCATTTATGTCAAACTTTCGGAGAACACTAAACATTTTAGGCCCAAGTTTACCTGTTACCTTCACAGCATACAACACCATGTTGAGGTTCACAGCTAGCGAGCTAGCGCTATGTTGAGCGAGATACACAGCAATATAGGTGAGGATATCGCCCAAACAAACGTCATTGGGCGTGCTCACGAAGAAAAAGAGGTTTACTCTTGCTGAAGCTGCTCGTAACCCATATTTTAAGGCGAGAAAATAGCTGTTCTGTCTGCAACACTTCCGGGTTTTCTACACAGCAAATTCGATCGCGAAGGCAGCACGATCATATCCGATATCGATAGCAATAAAAAAAAACCGTAAGGTCGGGGATATTTTTAGGGTCGGGCGGGTTACGCCAGTACAACAATTTTTTTTTTTGGCCTAATATGCTCTTCTTCCACGCCAAATTTAATGCATGAACACTCATTCTGCTAAGAGATGTATGAGGCAAGACATCATGGTATTGCATTGACATCCATGTAAATGACAGATGCATTTTGCTCTTTTGCAGCTAATTTTGCTTTTGTCACTTGCTCCTTTGTGTTAGAGTAGGGCAGCATTGTCCGCTCTCATTATCCCAGCATGCCTCGATTACACAGTCATTTTTCTTCAAGGCTGTGTGCATTATAAAAACAACATATTCTCTGCCTATTGACATAGAGATCTCATCTTCTTTTTGACTTGCATTGAATCAATGTAGGCTGGAAAAAAAATCGAGATCTTGACAATCAGTAGAATTCTGCATCATGCAGACAAAGATATTGTGCCCTTGCATTGAAACTGCTGTACATTAAAATCTTGCATCTTCACGATAGTTTTGAGAAAATTTGTACATTGTATGAGGACATGATGCGTTGTACACGATTACATTTTTTGTCAGGTACCTGAACGTTGCATCTGTCTCAGGGTTGGCAGGTAAATACAGGGGCGGGAAATACCATGCGATAAATATCGGTAAATACCGCCCAGCTGATTTTGACAAATATGGGAAATACTTTTTAAAAGATTAATTTTTGAATCTTTGCAACCATACAATTAAGAGAATATTGTGCAAAGAGAATATTGTGCAAAGAGCATGACTCTACATAAATACATAAAAAATGAAATATTAATGAAATAATAGGGGCTCATTATGATTTCTATGCCTGTGACAAAACTCCACATGTTGAAGCAACAGTAAACTCTACCTACGTGTACATGTACTCAATTTTTACCAGTGTTGGAAGTGGGAAATATCTTGAAATCACTTCAAGATAACTATCTGTTTATGCTAAGAAATTACTTCAAGGGTAAGTCCACCCCAGAAGTTTCACTGTTTCACTTAAAGGAGATGAATTTGAACAGCATTTTAAAAAAGAAATGAGCAACATCGGTCAAAGAATAAGAAAATTGCGCTCATTTACATTTTCTAGTAAATTACTCTCGGCTCTGCATTTTGGCAACACTGATGACATCATAGGCGAGCAGCTCTCCATTCACTTTGTACATGAAATTTCACATTTTCTCAATTTTCTTGGAAGTTACACATTTTCTCACCCCATAGTCAAAGTATGTTATGTAAAAAGCAATTCTTCTGAACATACATTGACTATGGGGTTTAGAAAATGTGTAACTTCCAAGAAAATTGAGAAAATGCAAAATTTCGTGTATAAAGTGAATGGAGAGCTGCTCGCATATGATGTCATCAGTGTTGCCAATTTGCAGAGCCAAGAGTAATTTACTAGAAAATGTAAATGTGTGTAATTTTCTTATTCTTTGACCAATTTTGCTCATTTCTTTTTTTAAATGCTGTTCAAATTTTACTCCTTTTATTGAAACAGTGAAACTTCTGGGATGGACTTTCCCTTTAAGTCATTTCAACATGCAACATTAGCTGAATTGCATCATAAGTTTCAATCTCAATGTTTTTGCCTTCTCAGGAGTACAGTGAAATACCATGCAAATGTGTGAAGAATTAAAGACATACATGAACATGAAAATGTTAAAAACTTGTCAGCAACCAAAAAGCTGGCAGTTAAGCAATGTAGTTCACAGTTTTTCCCTGTATTTCACAGTATTTCCCAGTATTTCCCAGTATTTCCTGGTATTTTCCAGTATTTCCTGCCCAGGCCGGAAATATAGGTATCTCCCAGGAAATTGCCAACCATGGGCCCCATAACACAAAGATTTGCAGTCAATCAAAGTTGTAAAAAAAGGGGGAGGGTTCCCTTGGGGTTTCCCCATTGGGTATCAGAATGAGCCTTCATGCCAATGATTTTTTCTATGGAGCATCAAATTCCAGTAAGCCAATTAAATCAATAACTTGTACTCCTTGTGCTGACATGCAAAACTGAGTCTTGAAAGTCTTCACTTCTGACTTTAGTAGTATGATTAAGTAGCTGGAAGAACCCCCCCCCCCAAAAAAAAAAAAAAAAAAAAAAAAAAAAATAATCATTTTTGTGTTACCCACTGCCTCTCTGTCTTAGGTTCTGTACAGACTGCAAAGCCAAAGTTATGACAGCTTTCAGCATTCTGTTCGGTGACATTAAGCCGTGCTCTGAGAAGGGTTACAATCCAGCAGTGTATGAGGGACTAAGGCTGTGCAGGGATGAGAGGCATGTTCATCTATCCACAGAGACAGACTTTATCGCTAGGCTGATCAGCAGGGCTGAACCAGATCTGCATGGAGTGTAAGTCACCTTTATATTCACTGTTTTGTTGGTCTTTCACTGTGTTGTTGGTCTTTCAGACCCATACCTTCATGTTATCTGTAATATGGTTTAGATCTCGGTGCATGTTCTTGTAACAACTTTTTCTATCTCAGTGCCTCTCGTTGTCTTCTCCTTCTCCCTCTCCTCTCTCTCTCTCTCTCTCTCTTTCTCTCTCTCTCTTTCTCTCTTTCTCTCTTTCTCTCTTTCTCTCTTTCTCTCTTTCTTTCTCTCTTTCTCTCTTTCTCTCTTTCTCTCTTTCTCTCTCTCTCTCTCTCTAACTTCCTGTCTCTATAGGCAGTCAGGGCTCTACAAAAATTTGTCTTCCTGCTTGCCCGTTAGGCAAGTTTCTTTGAAAATTGCTTGCCCAAAACATATCTTGCTTGCCCGAAAACATATTTCACTTGTTCTGTTTCCACAAATTACGAAAATTAATGACAGTTTGAATTCAATTTTGCAACATTGATATTAATTAGCCTTTGTTAAAGATGTACTTGCACTATGAGCATAATATTACTTGATTTTTTTTATTTGTTCTCATGATAGCTTTGATTGAATTTACTTGCCCTTTCATGATTTTTACTTGCCCTGGGCAAGTGGGCTAGTGGATTTGTAGAGCCCTGCGCCACTGCACATTATACAATCCAATGGTGACCTGATTTTGTAAGAAATCACATTTTTTCCATCAAATATGAATGTTACAAGTGAAGTTGGGAATGATAATAGGAACTTCAAGATGGAAATTGCAGGTTGCTTCAAGTCTTTCAGTTGGAGTATTGACTAAATCGCTTCAAATCGTGGACAATCACAGTGGTGCTTTGATATGACTTGAATCAGTGTTGATTCCTTTTTTATGACTCACCCACTGAAGGGAGTTGCCAGAGGCATTATATTTTTAGGTTGTCAATCCATCTATCCCGTTTTCGTTCTTGCAATAACTTAACTGTTTGACAGATCAACTTCAAACTTAGCTCATGTATGCATATGGGAGGGACAATGATCTGATCACAGAGACTCCAACTCTCGCGTTTTTGGCGGGAGATCTCCCGCTTTTCACAAAATTTCACAAAATCTCACACTCTCCTGCTTGAGTTTGAATTTCTCCTGCCCTAGCTGCATTTCTCCTTTTTTCTCCCGCCCAACCACCTTTTTGAAAAAAATGATTCTGAATCATTGGATTTTACCTCATTTAGTGTTGTCATCAGTTAAAAAATAAGCCTAAGATAGCACCAGAGAGCTTCTGTAACCCTAAAAGTGGCCTCCGGCTGCAAGGAATTTTGTGCTTTGCGCTGGTGATGTGGGCTACGCGCACATTTGAGGTGCTTGGGGTTGGAGTCTCTGTGATCAGATTTGGAAGTCATGAGGGTAAAGGTCATAGAGGTCATTATATACATGAAAATTGCTTGTTCTTGCGATAACTTAATCATATGACGGATCAACTTAAAAATTGGCTCATGTACATGTATGCATTAGGGAGGAACAATGATCTGAGTAGATTTGGGGGTCATTAGGTTAAAGGTTAAAGGTCATAAAGGTCATATACCTGAAAATGGCGCGTTCTCATGATAACTTAAGAGCCCTGTGAGGGATCAACTTTAAACTTGGCTCATATATGTCAGCCTGAATTATTTGGGTAAAGAACTCTCTCCAAGTGAGTGTGACCTTCCAAATCTCTCAACATTGCTTTTTGCTCTCTGCATCAAATGGTATCATATCCATCTCTCAGAATCACGTGATCATGTCTTTCCTCTCTGTCTCCCTCTATGCAGACGACGGGAGCGTCATGCAAAGACTATCGATATCGCCCAGGAGGAGGTGTTGACATGCCTTGGTCTCCATCTCTTTGAGAAGCTGCAGAAGATATATCAGAAGCTCAAGGCAGAGGAAAAAACCTGGGAAATACTGCTCTCCTATGGCAAGAGCAAGTTACGGAAGGCCTTTGAGGTAGGATTCTGTCGTACATTATAATTACATTTTTAGTATCAGTATCCGTTGGTATCCTTATAGGTCATTACACTTCATTGTGACAAATATGTAACACTGGTTAGGCATGGAGTGAGTAATCCACTGGAATGTGTCCAGTGCAACAGGACTATCTTTAATATATGTATTTATATTTCATATCATCCAAAATTTTAAAACATAACGACAGAACATAGACATATCAAATAGTATAAACGAAAGGTAGCATGCACAGATTTGCCTCATTTGCATATAAGATACGCTGTCATCATTCAGCCCAAGCTTATTTTGGCCCCACCCCTTTGGTAACATTTGAAGGCCCCCCAAAGTCCCCGATACGATTCAATATCATTATCATTTCGTGCATTATAAACGGATTTGACCTTTCGTTATGTGCATGCGTGACACTGATCCAGCTTTCTTGGTTTTTATGCATGTATAACATATACGTACCAGGGAGCATCTAACAAAATGAATATTCATCAGGGGCTTTGGGAGGCCTCCAAATGTTCTAGCATAATGGCGGATGTTTAGGGGCTTGCGACAGAATGAATGAGAAATGCTCCCAGTACTCTCTGGGCTTATTTCTCAGATATAGCCTGTAGTAGTCATAAAAGAATTTGTTCTCTATTTTACACTGGATACTGCTTAAACAGAGGACATGTCTTCAGGTGAAATCTATCTAGCATGTGCAGCCAAACTTATGAGGAACTACCAACTGCTGTTTCATTCTTGAACATGGCTAAACCATCTACCTTGTTGCTTTATCTTTTTTTGTTTTTTTGTCTAATCTGTCCAACAGATGGCTCTGGAAGCCAAGGAAGGCATGTCCAAACTAGAACTGGTGTGTGAAGAAATAACAGAGGCAGACAGGGTTAAGAGAGAGAAGAAGGAGCAGAAGAAACTCAAGAAGAAAGCGCGCAGGAAAAACAAAGGAAACAGTTCACCGGAAGTGGAGAAGAATACAGCAGGTCAAAGGTCAAATGTCATGCAAGAGGTTGAAGTCACCATTGTCCCTCAGGAAAGATCACAAGCAGGTGTTTGTGAGGTGATTATGAAGGAAGCTTCCAAGTTTTTTTTGGTATTCACATGAAGGCCTTTTCGAAATAAATAGTTTAATCACAGAGAGCCTCCAAAGGCACTTGTTCATTTTACTCACCACCTGGTGGTTGACTCAGTGATGTGAAAACTGGTCTACACCGGAGTGTTAGTAGAGATAAGGGTCAATATCTCTCTTCACTGTGAAATGAGCTTATACATGTTGGGTCTGTTAAAGGGGGTACCCAATGCTGAAACAATGTTAGCTCATTTAAGAGAGCATGATTTTATCAGCAGAAATTCATCTGCCTAAAGTTTTTTTAAATATCGTGTTGCCAAGGAAACCCCCAAATGTGGTAAGATTTCAGGGTATTTTTGACCCCTCAGCTGTGACCCAGTTTCGACTGGGTACCCACTTTTAGCAAAATGCGCGCAAGGTATAATACATATTGTACAGTCTAGCGCTCAGCACAACTGCAATGCGCGAAGCTGGGTACCCACTTTGACGTCATACCTCATACTCAAATTTTTTGGTCAACTCTTGACTTTTTATGAGAAAATTAGCCAAAATGCATTGATTTCGACTGAAAATCATCAAATTTTTAATGTTATTCTTCTTAGAATTCTATTCTCGATCATATATCAAAAAGAAAATTACCATTGTGTAATCACTTTAAGAGTTTATGACAATATGCTTTACTTGTAGATGCTGTGAACCATGTTTGAGAGATTTTGTGTTAATAATGAAGGCATACTTCTTCGAAACATAAATCAAAAGATTCAGCCATGTGGGGCAATTTGACATGCATTTTGAGATTGGGTTTTATTTATTGTTCAGGAAGTGTATTTGGGTAGGGGTTTTTTTTCAACACTTGGTGACAGGTTTGGTGACTTAGCATATATGTGGTGCTTAAAAGTACACTGGAAAAATTTTTTCTTGTAAAACCAACAATGGTATTTCTAAAACGTGAGGCCTCAGTCTTTATAGTTACATTTACAGTTAGTCTTTATAAGTTTGTTGGAAGATTTGTTCAAAGTGATGCACTGTCTACATGAAAATCGATTATTATGATCTTTCATTCCAACAAATTTTATGTCCATTTTCTTCAGTGTGATGAGCTCAGTGACATCAACGACAACTCAGCAGCCCTCGAGTGTACCACATGTTCACTTAGCCAAGGCGATGCCGTCCATCACCTGTCTACCTATCGTACAGACAACGTAGATTATTCCAGTGGGGTAGAGTGTGGGGAGGATTGCGGCCAGAGCTCGAGGGAAAGCTCGGAGGTGGCTTGCTCAGAAGGCATATGTAATCACTTCAGTAATGACATCTTGCAGGGTGTGTACAGTTGTCTTACCCTCTCACGTATATAGTTTGCCATGCCTATTTATCTTTTTATGCCTCCGCCCATTGAAGGAATCATGGTTTGGGGTTGTCTGCCAGTCAGTTTTCAGTTAAGAGTGTTTCATAGGATTAGCTATAGTACAGTTACTCTTTTTTGCTAACAGCACGTTATTCTTGACCCTCCACCACAAAACAACCAGTACGCCGCAGTGAAAGTTTTAAGAGTTAAAAGCTAAAATAGAGAGATTGGGGTTGAAATGTTGATTTTAGATTCTTTATATTATAGTTCATTTATTGATCTACCATCTGACCAAATTTGGAAGCCATCTGTAATGTAGAAAGCTGTTCTTTCTTTGATTTAAAAAATGACCATTTGGGGGATTTTTTTTTTTTTTTTTTAAAGTATGTCAGCATGCTGTTAATATGTATAGGTAACTCTGAAGTTATTCACTCTGTTGTTTTGAAATCTAAACAAGGAGAGAAGTATATCTCATTTGAAACTATTCCAGGTTTGAGCCTAATGTGATGATCTCCTCATTGTCAATACTAGATAATTTTCATTCAACCTTAGTGCGACAGACAATAGGACACCAGTATGGCACTCCTGAATGGGCACTCATCTTTACATCCTGCTTTCTTTATTTTTGTGGTGATTAGCCTAACAAGCTCTCGTTCTCATTGTAATTTTGAAGGGTTTGCATGGTCTTGATAAGTCAAGCTACATCATTCAAAAGCGTAGAGTCCACGCTTTGAAACTGTGCTAAAATGTAAAAAATGTAAAATTTCTGACTTATTGGTCATTTTGTGGCGGAGGCTCACATTTTGCATTATAAATAGCCTCAGTTTTTTCTTTGATTTTAGCTCTTTTTTCCTCTTGTATAATATGTTATTCCTAGCATTCTGAATTAAGAGATAATGAAAAAGTATCCCTAAATGGAGACTCTTTAGATTGATTGTGTGGGTTTATGTTCTTGGTATCAGGTGATGATGTAGACCAGTGCAGCGCTGTGGATGAAATATGTGCTGACTGCGAAGTCGACCAAGGGAACGGTGACACCATGGTCAAGGGAAGGGCCAAGTGCAGCGGGGGTCAACCACTTCCAACGACACCCTATCCACACTCAGAGGTGAGGTTCAAAGTCAGACATACATCAAGGGATGCAACCCTTTTCATAATCTCTTATTCTTTTGCTGCCATTGTACCTCTTCCCAATCTGTGATCTTTGACTCTCTGTTTTATACAGGAAATGAAATTATTTCCTTTTCCGTCCTGCATTTCCTGCGAGTCTTATGCTTCCTCATTCCGGTGTGAACGTTTTACTTCAGTCCAAAGTACACATTAAAAGTTCAGAGAACTGCAAACCCACATAACAGATGTCAACCCTAAAGGGGCAGGGATTTAAGTGGGGGAGGGGGGGGGGGGGAGATGGATAGAGATATCTGCTTCAGAAGGGCCTTGTTAGCTGGGAACATCTATGATGAGCCGAATGGCTTTGATATATGTACCTTGGTTTCATGCAGCTGTAATTCATTCAGCCCCACCTGCCATTGATTTACATGGAAAGTGATTTATATTGCTACTTCTGCTTTCCTTTTAGGCAAATTTCCACTTCAGGCTCAACTATGCAATGAAAAACAGGGGTTTGCACAATACAAGCCTGGATTTTTTAGCATTCCCTTCCATTTTCAACATTTATTTATATACTTAATTTGTAAAATTTCATCTTAACATTTATTCTTATGTTATGATTATGTAATTATTTTGCATATACAATTTTATGTATGTTATACAACCATGTATGTTATTTTGAGTGAAAATTATGCATGTTATATCTGAGTTGAAAATGGAAAAAACAAATGAAAATGGAAATGAAAATGAACTATGCTTCTCTTTTCCCTTCCCTGTTTAATTTTCATCCTTTCCCTCCATTCCTCTTCCCTCTCCTTTCCTATCCACTCTCTTTTCTCTTCCCTACCATTGTTTTTCTTTCTCCTTTTACTTCTGATGATACAAAATTGATTATTTGAATCAATTTTCTTTTTGAGATAATTCTAAATGTTATATTCGATGATTGTGATGTTAAGTCTTGTATGATTGATGTTTGATATTTTTTTTTTCAGTATAAAGAATGATTAGTGGTACTAGTTAACTTTTTTTTTTTTTAATTTTGTTTGAAATTTGTCTTTGTAGGCACTCTTTAGTTTCATGCTGTAAATCGAATATTCTCAGCTCTAGGGCTGCATGTTTGAATTTTTTTTATATAAAAATCATGATAAATGGATTCTAATCAACTGAAACTTCATTGTTCATTCTCTTAGGTTCAAGAAGATGGTGGAGGGAACTCCCAAGTGGAGAGAATATGTCAGTGTGCTAATGAAGACCAGCTTAGAAGAGCAGTTGGCTGGACAAGCAGACTACAGGACATGCTTATGGAGGTAAGACAAGGGACGGTCAACATTTTGCATAGCTTCGCTTTGTGAAATGGCCGAGCGATTAAAGCCATGGAGTAACTTTTAAAAATCTGAGCTCTGTGGACTTAAATGCTTCTGTGTATGTAATATTGTGTAAATATGAAGCCCTGAAATATGCACTCCAAAAGTCATGGGCTTCATAAAAAGTGAAAATATACAAGTGACTGGAAATGCCAGACCTTTTTACCCCATAGACTGCTGTGTTACACAAAAGCATACCCAGGTACGGTTTTGCAAATGGCAGAATTCAGTGATAGATATCTTGGTAATAACATCTTATTTTTCAAAACTTTATATTCCTGGCTGTTATTCATCCTTCTGAACATCTTTATGCAACACAAACATCAAAATTCAACAATTTATGAAATCAAGCATCCACAAAGTTACCGGATCCCTTTAAGATCATATTCAGGTTTTGTACTTTAGCAAGTCTTTGAAGTCCTGCATATGTGCATGTATTTTAGTGTTATATACCAAATGAGCAAAGAACATCTAGAAGCTAAAAATGTGTGCCCCACATGCATGTGGTACTTTGCACTATTTAATGTTAGTATCTTTGGTCAATAGTATGCATTACTTTGTCAACAATTGATCATCAATGTACATCATATCACCTCTGCACTAGTCTCTTAGCTGATGCAATGCAAGCTCACAAATTGTTTTTTGCCTTTACCGGAGCTCAATCTCTTGTATGAGATTAATTGTTATTTCTTTTGTAATTGTCTCTCAGCCTGAATCCGTATTACCTGAGGAAGAGGAGATGCACATTTCGCAGGAGGAGATCCAAGACTTCCGTGCCAATCACAAATCCGTTCACCGGCAGCGCCAACAGCTACGGGCCAAACTCCAGCAAAGCTTTAACCGGCGCTTCAAGGCGCGGGAACCCCTGTGTGCTACCGACTACCGGCTGGGTCAGCTGACAATCACTGTAGATTAGCCGTCCAGATTCATCAACGTTTGGGAGAGGGTTCATAACGCAAACATCTCAACAACTCATGGGAAGATATAAGTTTGGCATTAAGAGGATTTAACAAACAGAAACATGGAACATGGGCAGCCTCACCCAGTTACAGCACGTCAAAAGCAATCATGAAATTAAATTAGTACTCATCTTTCTTCTTCTCATCATAAATTCATTTATTTCCTTCTACATTCCTTTGTTCATTATCATTCTGGATCAGACTAATTCTTCAATTTCAGAGATCAGACACAACAACAACTTTTCCTTCTCGTTTCACCCAGGAGCACATGCAGTCATATCGAGGGTTGAGTGCAACAAGGGGCTGTCTGCATTTTTGGTCAAAATGAGATTTCAAAATCAAAATGATCCAGTAGAGACCATGAACTCATTGGTAATAATGGTTTCTACAGCAAACTTTGTTGCAGCTTGGTATCACCCAACATAGATACGGCTATTTGCTTTTAACTGCAGTGTGTCAGTGCAACAAATCTTCATTTCAAGATTTATCAAAATTTCCAAAAATGCAGATAACCCTTTGTTGCACTGAATCCTCTATATGTCGCAGGTCCTTAAAGATCTGTTTTTCAGTCTAATATTCATCTTGATAACTTGATGTGATCAATGCATATTTTGAAAAATATGATGCCGGTAATGGCAGGGAAGAATACCTTAGACTTGCCCATATGACAGTTATGCATTTTTTTTTTAATGAATGAAATGAGAGGAAGGAAGATGAGAGCAGGATGGTATAAAAAAAAAAAAACCATTAGTTTGAATGGTAGGAACAAGTTACAGACTAACATCATGTAAAGATTAATGCTATTCTGAGAAAAACTCAACCAAGTGAAAGTATCGGTTGGGGTTTCCCGATTATGTTAATGACAGCTGATGCAGTCTAAATCGAAAAATAATATATGAACAGGAATAGTGAGAAGGAAATAAGAAACAACATTCCACTGTGTATGAGATAAAGGTACATCTGGCATGTGTTTAAAGCAAGAGGCATTCTACTTATATATAATGAAGGTAATTGTACCACGAATGAATTTGCTTCCATTTTGAATTGGCACACGGGCCAGCGAATTTTTTTTTTTAGAAAGAAATATTGATATTATACTATTATCGAAATGGATAACTGTTATGAGCAGTGCATTAAAATTGTAACAGAGATATTATGGAAGATATGAATATTTGCAGTGATAGAAGTGTGTATTTTTTTAAAAAGATGGATCATATGTCTCTCATTTCCTATCTGGCTGTCTCCCACTCACTCTCTTTCATTCTTCCTGCACTCTTTCTTGCTCCCCTTTTCTGTCTCCCCCCCCCCCTCCCTTTCTCACACTCTCCTTCCTCTCTCACAGTCCTCTTCCTCTCACACACACTCCTTCCTTTCTCTCTCTCTCTCTCTCACTCCCCTTCCCCTCTCTCTCACACTCTCCTCCCTCTCACACTCTCCTTCCTCTCTCACTCTCCTCCCTCTCACGCTCCCCTTCCTCTCTCTCTCACTCCCCTTCCCGTCTCTCACACACTCCTCCCTCTCACACTCTCCTTCCTCTCTCACTCTCCTTCCTCTCTCACTCTCCTCTCCCTCTCTCTCACTCTCCCTCACTCTCCTTCCTCTCTCACTCTCTCCTTCCACTCTCACTCTCCTTTCTCACTCTCCTTCCACTCACTCTCCTTTCTCACTCATTCTTCCCTCTCTCCTCCCTCCCTCTCTCTCTCCCTCACTCTCCTCCCTCACTCTCCTCCCTCCCTCTCTCTCCTCACTCTCCTCCCTCCCTCTCTCCCTCACTCTCCTCCCTCCCTCTCTCCCTCACTCTCCTCCCTCCCTCTCTCCCTTTCTCTCCTGCTCTCTGTCCCCTCTCGTGCTGTCTCTCTCTTCACGTGCAATGAAAGTGAAACTTCTCTTGAATCATGCGTGGCAGGACTCTGTTGAAAGGTGTAAAGCAGATAGAAGAATGATGTATACTGAGGTTGACAAGCTCAAAGCATTCCAATGTGCATTTATTTTAGAGTAATACACACAGCCAGCTGAACATACGTTTCCATTATGAAAGGTGAAGTTGAGTTTGTGTCATGCAATTTGTTTAAGAAACTCTCCAAGCAACTGGGATAGGTAGACTAGTTTAACAGGGGGGTGTTTCACAAAGATTAAGAGTGACTGAAATCACAATTAACTAGCAGGCCATTCATGCCATTGGTTGCTTTTACAATCAGTCCCTCATGGGATCTGCAAATTATTGTCACAAATCTACAGAATTAGCATTTTGTGTTTTCTTCATCAATGAAATATAAAAAAAAAACCTCAATTCTGCAGATTTGTGACCATGATTTGCACATCCCTTGAGAGACCGATGGTGAAAGCAAACAGTGGCATGAATGGCCTGTCATAGTTAAGTTCAGTTTCAGTCAGTTTAAGTCTTTGTGAAACACCCCCTAGGTGTCTATTTTGAGATTTTGATAGGAAATTAACTCGCTTTCCTCAGAAGGCGCATGTACTGTACACCGAGATGATCACTTTGGACGACCACACACAAAGGTGCGATGAATTTCAGCCTAAGCACTTCAGCTTTTTTCTCATCTTCAAATGTGCAGGCATTCAAAGAGCAATCCTTTTCAGGGAACCTTTTTTGCTATAATCTTCATAACTCATGAAAAGGAGAGAGGTCACAAATTAACTCTAGCTTCTCTCAAACCACAGTTTTCATAATTGTTGCTTTTCTAAAGAACTCCATGTGAAGGTGACTGCCACTGGTGTTGGGGGAATAACTGGTGTATTGAGGAGATACTGGCTCTGGGAGCACACTTACGTGTCACTGACCGAATGAAAGAAACCAAAACATTAAGCATTTAAATTCAACAGTTTTTTAAAATGAAATCACCACTTATTATTACATAACACTGGTGTCTACATTGAATATGTAAAAACCCTTTACCCTCTTAACTGTACTATTAACAAGGACTGGATTTAACGATGCTTCCCACGTACTGTTGACTGAGAAATGATGATATTTGTAGGTTATATGGTTATGGTAAATGTAATTTTGAAGATCTATGTGTTTTACAGCTTTTTTTGGGAGGGGGGGGCGGCGGTGGAGTCGTAGAATGAACTTGCTGACATTTCTTCTCTTTTTACAAAGAGACAAGTAGTCCTCAAACACATGTTTCAAACAATTTCCAATTTGTCCATCGAAATATATGCTAGGTCAGATGAGCCTTGGACAATTAGTTGAAGTTGTAAAGTGCAACCTTTTTGCAAAAAAAAAATATATTCTTACTGGAATACATGTACCACAACTTGTTTAAAGAAAACTGGCAAACTAACTCATTGATATCTTTTTCCTACATGTAATTGGTTAGATATGTGTGTACAGTGGAAACTCGGTATGATGATGCCCTTGGAACCATCAAAATTTACCTTGCTATAGCAGGAATCTTGTTACATTGGGTTAAACCCATTCGTGACAGGAATTATTGAAAGTCTAATTTGATCAGCTTTTATTCTTCAAATTGGCAACACCAACATTTTTATTTTATTGCTACATTTTTCTTATAAAACGTCATGTATTTGAAATGAATATAAATTGACAGAAGTTATGATGAGAAGTCAAAAAGTTGCCAATTTGCAGGGGAAAATGGTGATTCTAAACTTTCTATCACATTGACAATTTAAGGATTTTAATGCTTATTTTCCTTTTAAAAATTTTCAGCATCAAACAATGAATATTAACGCAACCAAAATGGGCACAGTTTGTGTAGAATTTTTTGCTCTTTCTGCTCATGTATTTGGTATGATTTTTAGGGCTCTGCATCAAAAGTTATTAGACCAAACCACAAAATGTGGACCCTCTGTCACAAATGGGTTAAAACACAATAGAATATTAAAAGAGCTGGAACTAGGAATATTATCTTGTTACCTCAGGAATGGTGTTATGCTGGATCTCTTTATACTGAGTTTCCACTGTGTATGTAATCCCGCTTTGATGTAACATCCATGAACAACAGATGGGGGGGGGGGGGGGTTTCTTGAGGAATATTCTTTGGGGAAGGGAGGGGAGGTAGTGTTTGCTGGAAAATAGTGTCCAGATGGGTTATGAAATGAACTACCATGCCCCTCTCTCTAGCCAATCAATAATTAAGTACATGACGTGGTCTGAGTAGATTTTATTGATCTGTGAGTTGATTTAATTCCATTTTATTTAATGAAAACATTGACCGAATTGTCCCTCTAGAGAATGCAACTGACCACTTGTATCAGATTTCTGTGATACACTCTAACCTGCGAAGAAGACTGTCTAAGGGGATGTTGCAAGGAGGCCGAGTTGCGGTCAATTGCGAATCAGTTGCAAATTTTGCAACTGATCGCAAAGTTGCACTTGATTTGTGATTGATTGCAAGACTTGGGCATGATAGTAATATCAGGCAAAACTTTTTCTTCCAACCGGATTGATTGTAAGTTGCAGTCAATTGCAAATTTGTAATTCATCACAAGACTTTCAATTGATTTAGGGGATTTGCACAGCCGTAATTTGGTAAAACCACATATCTCTGTTTCGGCAATTTCGAGATAATCACGGTCCTTCAAGGAAATAGATTACCAGGTTTTCCAAGAGTTAAATCATTCCTGTACCTCATCACTGATATTTTTCATCAAGAAACGTTCACTGCATATAGATATTAGATAATGAAATTTTTCTAGTATTTAAACCAAACTAAAGTTATAGAAAGAAGTATTTTTCCAAAATATCATTGATTTTGTTGAGATCCGTTGTTTTACCAACAAACTCTCCTGCAATTGATTGCACCTTTCTTGCATCATCCCCTAAGTGAAGATGCAAGAGGTCTTTAAATAGGCAGGTTTTCAGTGTATCCAGTTTCTCTTTACAACTGTTGCCAAGGAGATACACTGTCATACCTGCCAACTGTTCCTATTAAATAGGAATATTCCTATTTGGGGGAAAAGAAAATTGCATTTTAACCCGTGTGTTCCTATTTCTGTACAAATTCGTCTGTAGTATTGAATAGGAAATTTAGGAATGTTCCTATGTTTTTAAAATTTCTTAATAATTTGTTCCTATTTCTTGGCAGTCAGGGTTGGCAGGTATGCACTGGATGTGGTCTTCACATGTACATCAGCAAACCCCAAATAAACCCCTGCAGGGTTTTTTTGCATGTGAGTGGATGGTGTTTTGAGGCAAAAATTATCTTTCGTGCCCCCCCCCCCCCCACCCGGTGGCAGAATGGTCTGGACTAATCAAATTCTTTTAAAGTTAGCGCTAAATATTAAGTATCTTCATGGAATTTTTGCAAAACTCTTTGTGTTTGAGTGTGAATTTGCGCACATTGCCATTTCATTGTCATAAGTAAGGCAGTTTACCGAACCATATGTAAACAAACAAACAAACAAACAAAATCTGTGGGGGTTTGCAGATGGACATGTGAATAAATCTTTAATGATGGTAGATTTCTCTGTACTGGCCGTTGCTAAAGCAGGTCAGAATGTACGTGCATTAAATTGTGGTATTGATTGATCCTTAAATGATATGAAATTGGCAACATGTCATTTCTACACAATGTGATTCTTCCCATTGCAGTAGCTGTACAACATGCCTTTAACCATTAACCTATCAGGGGCCTGTATTTGCATAGGCCATGTAAAAATCAATACCTGTAATGCTGCTTTAATAGTTGATGGAGGATCGGATGTCTACTCGTGTGTGTTTATTAGGATAACAACAGCTCATTCGGTAATGATTCTGACTTAGCTCTTCTGTAAAATAAATAAAATGTGTTTTCTCTGAAATATATCCAACTAAAAGCAATACGGAAATAAGTGAATAAAGTTATAAATGAGGAGCTAAGTACACACTATTGGCCCATTAACACGTTACATATTAAATCTCTTCAAGGACAGGCTGCAGTAATGCATCGATATCTGTAAACTAACTGAAGGGTTTAGGGTACAACGTGCTATAGTGGCTACTGGCTGGTAGGTCAGTGTCACACAGTACACAATGGGGAATGGAATCCAGTATGAAAAAGCCCGTTTCAAATTTTGCATGAGCACTCTGCAAAATACCAGACAACTGTACTTTAGAGTATAGGGTTTTTATCTGGGATCATTTCTAAATATTGATAGGAAGAAAAAACTATAAGTCACCACCGATTTCTCTTCTCGGTGGATTTTGTTCACTTGAAACAAGGCTACTAAAACAGCAATGCACAGTAGAGGTGTTGTGGCTCAGTGGATAAGTCTCCGGACTTTGAACCACAAGGTCCGGGGTTCAAATCCCTGCCGTGGCACTAATGTCCTTTGGCAAGATATGAATCTACATTTGCCACCTCTTTCGGATGGTGACGTTACAGATCGGTCTCAGACGTAAATAATCATATTTGATTGATACACGTCTGTAAATACCCAATTCAACAACAACAACAACAACATGGTATCGATAAATGGAATAGTTTCCAACTGATAGCAATTCATCCATGAACATGCAGGAAGATCAGGTTCAGAGAATGGGTTCCATTGCATATCACTGAAAGGAATAGTTTGATATAACATGGTTTCACACTAACTGTTTTCATAGGGGGATTCATATTGATATTCTGGGCATTGCATGTGTTAAGCCTGTGTTAAAATTGTTCAGTTTGGGGGGTTCCGAGCCTAAATTGTTAGGGGCCCGTGTGACCTGGGCAGAGACACAACATCTGCTCCAGCAACAATTGCTCCTGTCTTAATTTCTCCGAAGACTTAGGGTTAGGGTTGTGATAGGGGTTTTGGTTCAGAATAAGATGAGGATAAGGATTAAGATAAGTGTTAGGTTTGGGGTTAGGTTTTCCATGAGAGCAATTGTTGCCGGAGCAAATGTCATGGAACCATCCTGGGCACCTGTTAACCTTCGAGCCCTAGTTACAAGATTAGTGGAGCCTGTTGAAAATGTTATTTAATTTTCCAACAAACAGTATGTTCTGAGAATGCACAAAAAATTAGGGAATACAAGCAACAATTGCTTGTATCAATAGATTGTAGTATGAACATAGTTCCCATTGCGAGATACAATTTTTTTTTAATTTCTTTTTTCATCCATGACTATCGTCATTTAGTCATAGGTTTTACCAAGTGAGAGCAGGGAGTTTTACTAATGTAACGTATATCTGAAGTTTGAAAGATGCACAACAAATCCAAAAATAATATACAAAGAGATAGAGGCAAGAAGAAGTGGCAACGCAGAAAGTGATTAGGTGTTATATATATGCTTTTGTGATTTTTAATTTCTTTTTTTCTTTAATTCAGATGTCCTTTCCAAAATATTCAATCTTTTTTGTTTGTTGTAAATTCAAAGTGATATATTTGAAATATTATTGTCTGTGGTCATGGTTGCTGTCTGTATTCTCTGAAAATCTAATATATTTTGAATTTCTTCGAAGAAAGTGAGAGAAAGGAAGAGGAAGGGGGAAAAAAGAGGCTTCAATATGTTTACTACAAATGTGAAAAGGCCAATGGAGTCATTATTATGATACAATGGAATATTCTTGAAGCATTGGTTCATGTATAACATCAAAAGCTTCAATAAATAAGCACCAAATTTATTGCAAGTACAATTCTATTCCATGTCTTTTGTGGTGTTTTCATTCCCTTGTGTGATGACATGCATGTAATCATAATAACAATGATATGATGATGATGATGATGATGATGATGATGATGATGATGATGATGATGATGATGATGATGATATGATGATGATGATGATGATGATGATGATGATGATGATGATGGTGATGATGATGGTGATGATGATGATGATGATGATGATATGATGATGATGATGGTGGTGGTGATGATGATGATGGTGATGATGGTGGTGATGATGATGATGATGATGGTGATGATGGTGGTGATGATGATGGTGGTGATGATGATGATGATGATGATGATGATGATTTTTATGAAGCACAACATATTAGAGTTGCTCAAGGTGCATACAAAATAATTTCAGTGAATACTCACAAGAAAATCACCATACAGTACATTAGATTAAAGAAATAAAGGTTAACTCACACCCTCTCAAAACACTGGTAAAAAAAAATATAATGTTGGTTCATATATCAACCGACCAACTGTTGGTTAAGAGAAATCTCCATTCGTTTTACACGCATTTTTTTTTAACCAACAGTTGGTCGGTTCATATATTAACCAACCTTATATTTTTTACCAGTGTTTGGAGAGTGCATGTAAGTTAAGTTAAGAACAACGAAATTTAACAAATTACGCATTAGTTTGAAAGTGGGAAGGGTGTTACCAGTTTAAAGAGAAGAAGGGTAACCTATTCCACAAAGAAGGAGCTGCTGATGCATATGCTCTTTCTCCCCATTTTCTTTTAGTACAAATTTTGTTAAAGCCTAACATTATTTAATGAGCACAAACCAGAACGACCTGCGGAGTGGGGGATGAAATATTTTCCGGAGGATGAAAATATTTTCCGGAGCCAGATCATTGCATTAGTGCAGAATTAGCAGAAGGATAAAGGTGAGATTCCTAAAGAGCTACTAGGAGTGCATCTAGTTTTTACACCCTTTTAGTTGACATACAGTGATAATTGCTCTTCACTAATATTCTTTAATCAAAATCCCCTTTCTCTCTCTCTCTCTCTCTCTCTCTCTCTCTCTCTCTCTCTCTCTCTCTCTCTCTCTCTCTCTCTCTCTCTCTCTCTGGCAAGAAGGGGAGGAAAAGAATCACATTTAAACACCCCTCTATGGAGTACAGAAATAGGAAGCCAGGTCATTCATTATTAGAACACTTTTTTTTTCTTTTTTTTCAAATCTCTGCCCAGCAACAACAACAACAACAAAATATGGTCTAGAATATTCCAGTGGAGATGACACATCTGGAAAGGCTCTCGGATATTTCACCAACAGCAAAAGATCTGGTTCTTCTTGTGGGTCTGTGTGTTTGGTGGTGGATGTAATAGACCCGAATATAGACCACAGCCCAAGGTTTTTCCTGCATGTATCATTGACCGCTGGTTGTGAATAATTCCAATAAAATGCGCATTCAGCTCTGCACTCTATCATATTTATTTTGTGATACGAAGGGACATTGAACTTATCATCTTCTTTTTCTTTTTCTTTTCTTTTTCTTCTTCATTTTTCAGCTTTTCTCTTTCTCTTCTCTTTTCTCTTTCCCCTTCATTCACAATACAATTATTATATTTATATGGCGCTCGTCTGTTGTTTCACAACACTCAACGTTAATTTACAAAGTAGAAAAGGAACAAATTTAACAACCAGTGAAAGAATGATACGGATTATAATTATATCAAAGAATTTTTTTAGATGTTTCTTGAAACCTCCCAAAACTTTCTTTTCCACCGTATTTTCCCCTCTCTCCAAAGCAATTAATATCCCATTCAGCCAAGGGCGCCAGGGGCAAATTAAAGATTGCCTCAGAAGGAAGCCCCTTCCCGGGCCCCTAGAATACGTACTAGAGTACTGTAGAAAAACAAACAAACACACAAACAAACAAGCAAAACAGAACAAACAAAACAAAGTAAATCGACGCCATTTCCCTTGTTTTATTCCGCCCGCTCGATCTTTTCCCTAAATTGATGCGGGGGGGGGGGGTGGAGCATAAATACCCCCCCCCCCATCATCCGCCTCCAAGCATGTCAATCATCAAACAAGCAAGCAAAACAGAACAAACAAAACAAAACAAATCGACGCCATTTCCCTTGTTTTATTCCGCCCGCTCGATCTTTTCCCTAAATGGATGCGGGGGGGGGGGGGATGGAGCATAACTACCCCCCCCCCCCCCCCATCATCCGCCTCCAAGCATGTCAATCATCAAACAAACAAGCAAAACAGAACAAACAAAACAAAACAAATCGACGCCATTTCCCTTGTTTTATTCCGCCCGCTCGATCTTTTCCCTAAATGGATGCGGGGGGGGGTGGAGCATAACTACCCCCCCCCCCTCATCATCCGCCTCCAAGCATGTCAATCATCATTTTGACTTATTAAGTGTAAATAAGTTGCACTCCAGCATATCGATATAACTGTGATGACTTGTTCTGCCGGCCAGCACCATTACGCGATGCATGCCGTCAGCCCCAAATGGGAGCATTGATGGGCATGGCACTGCTCATAAAGGGGCGTGGCATCACTGACTCTCCATCGTGGGAGGTTTAATATGCCTCTCAGCCAGGCGGTAGGAATAATGAAGGACCCCCTAGTTCCCCCTTCCCGCACCACTGACAGAACGATTAAATTTTTATCTATCATACGTCAGCAGACAATGCAACAATATAATTCTTTATCCCCTATCGTTGCCTGCCCCACTTGGCTATTACACGCAAATATAATTATTATTGGATAAGCACGATCGAGAGAGATGAATGCCAAATTTCGGGAGTATATAGACCAATTGAGAGAGGCTACACACATGCAAACACACAGTGACATTTATCAAATCATTTAGTTTCCTCTGTATACCGGTCCCGATACCGGTTGACATTAATTTTACCCCCCCCCCCCCCTCCCACGGACTGCGCACGAGCGACCGAGGGAGCTGGAAAATCTGGATGATGCATAAGAGCTTCTCCTGATCAAGACTGGGGTATCATAACTCCATACAATATCTCGTGTGTGTTCTTAGACATACCCGACGATTGACAATGATAATTATATGCCATTGGCGTAAATCCCGGGGGAATGGGGATATACCACCCCCCCCCCCCCCCCAGTTTTTCGAGGGGGGGGGGAAGGTGTGTACAAATATCCCCCTCATTTTAAGGAAAAATGATATTATTAATCAGTTGGTGAAATTTTTCATAAAATTGTCATAAGCGACGGCCATATAATAGAATTTTCATTTGAACTGTTCTTAAAAACCATAAAAGTGGTTATTCTTCGCTCACTCGCAAAATAAAAGAATTATCTTTGTGTGGGGGTCAGCTTGGGTGAGTAAAGGTATGTATTTGTATACTTAAGTGTGAGTTCACGCTAGAAATTTCGGCAAAAAAGTCGATCGCCACCCCCCCCCCCCCCCAACTCCTCAAAACGGATTTACGCCGGTGATATATGCCTCCGAAGTAGACGGATGAATAGTTCAATAGCTATTCGAGTGTCAATAATCATGCATCAAGATCGTGGAAACCGACTCGCGGCAACATGACGATTGGGGTGACCAAACTTAGTCTTAATCGAGAACTTGGATTGCACTGCACAAGCCATTATTTTATCTGAGTTTTACCAGAATGCTAAGCAAGTAACCAGTCTGATTTATAATTATTTACAGTCATTACTTATAGCATGTGTTTTCCCTTTTCGGTACCAAAATCAATATCATAATCCTAGAACTTTTTAAATTTACACAATGAGCTTTGAACGTGAACTAATTTTGCACGCCGAAGCGAACACGCGCGACCGTATCGTTGATGACTCATACTTGTTGCTAAGCAACTGCTACGTCAGAACAATAGTCCGAATACGTAGAAAAGTGAGTCGTCACTGCGGTTGCATTTGGTGGGAACTCCGGTCCTTTGCGATCGCCGCGCCAAGTTAGACCTTTGGCCGTGGCTACATTTAATAAGGCAACACCAACCCCGGGACACAAACATGCATCGACGGATTGAAACATCATTCACATAGGCTCAAAGAACTTCCGCTTGATAGAAGATGAGCAAATAATACGGATGAATCCTATCATGATACAATGCGTGCGTCATGTCAAAGTTTGTGTACCTGGCCAGCGGCGAATCCGCGACCACGCCCACTTGTACGCTCGTCTGTCCGCAGTCGTCTGACGATCACAATCGATCTCCGCGATACTCTCTGCGACAACTGCCAAGTTTTGTTGGGTTTTTTTTATACGAATGCCAAGGTAATATTCTGGAAAGGACAGATCTATTTATAACACTCACTGTAGGCTTCACACTTTGCAGCAAACCCGTAACACGGCAAACCTATAAGGCTGCAAGGTGAAGGACCAATAAATAGTAGTAGAATGAAATGACTTCCACTAAGCAACGCCTATATTATGCGTCCACAAAATAATGGCACGCCATGCATTTAGTGTTGCGAGGTAGTAAACCCGGGCCGCCTCAGCATGTCAGTGATTGAGATTTGGTGTCCTTTAGCTTTTTATCTATCCACTTACTAATTCAATCAGGTTCATACAATCTATTTAAAACGATATGAAAAGGCATCGTTGATACCGTGATAGAGGCGACGTTGCACGAGAAAGAATTAAAGGTGTCGACAGCTTCCATAAATTATGCAGTGAATGCAGAGGCATCAATCCATAATATTTGGAGGGGACACTGTCCAAAAATTCACCGACAAGCACAAAAAGGGGAGAGGGTCCTCAGCTTAAAATGGGGGGGGGGGGGGCACATACCCTATTGTGCCCTACCCTCATTTTTTTAAGGGGACGTGTCTCCCTGCCCCCCCCCCCCCCCGATTGTCGTCCATGGGTGAATGAAGAAAAGGCACCATTATCACTGCCGATGGCCCAATGGCGATTTGGCACTATTGCACCTGCATGCAGTGACTGATAACAATCCTTCAGTTTCAACCTAAAAAAAAAAAAAAAAAAAAAAAAAAAAAAGAAAGAAAAAGAAAAATGGGAGTGGGTGAAAAGGTCCACGAGTAGTAAGAAGCCCCTTTTATTCAAATCTTTGCTTACAAGTTAAACGGATGACTTTTTTTCTGTGTTGTCTTCATCATGTCGTAGAGCCAGAGAGAGAGAGAGAGAGAGAGAGAGAAATCACCTTGCAGGTTTGACCTTGTCAGATGTAAGTGAGGAAGACGCGGGTCTTTCAACTTTCGGAGGCCTCTTCAGTCCCCATCTATACTCTCTCTTCTACAGACAGAGGTACATTGGGGGTGAAATGTTGGGCAAACAGTGTAATCCATGATGTAAAGCGCTCATATAAATTATGCCTGTCACACCTGACACTCCATGGCGCTTTACTACTTGACTGGAAATCAGGGGGGGGGCGGGCGAGCGGGGAGGAGGGATGGATTTTACAGTAGGAAGGTTATTGGTGCAAACACGAAAAATGAAAAACTTAACACTCTACTTTCGTTCCAGCGAAGGTCAAAGTGAATATCAATTATTAGACTGTTTCCCTGTTTTATACATAATAAGTCCTAAAACGATAGCTTGTTATACTTGGACTCGAAATCGAGGGGAGGGGCGGGGCGAGCGGGGAGGAGGGATAATTAAAATACAGGGGCGGAACTAGGGGGACAGTTTTTTACACTAGGAAGGTTATCGGTGAAAATAGGAAAAAGGTTCAGGATGGTATTTTCTATATGACATACCTAACGCCGTCCTCTTCTTTCGTTCCAGCGAAAGTCAAAGGCGAAAAAAAAATCCAATGCATGATAGACTGGCGAATAGTTTGTTTGTATGTTTGCTCTACAGGTATGACAAGATTTTAATGAGTGGAGCAGATTTTTTATTTCGCACTTCAATTTATTCCTTAAATTCTGATATTACCTATGCCAGTTTTCCCGCAAAATAAAGATAAAAATGTGTTTAAGGGGGTCTGTGCGGGTAGGTGAGGGTGTGTGTTTATACTTAAGTGTGAGTTCGACAGAAAAAAGATGGGCAAAAAGTCGATCATCCCCCCCCCCCCCCCCCAACTCCTCAAAGTGGATTTTCGCCGGTGACTGACTTAGTCGCACTTGAAACTACATGTATACTAGGCAGCGCATCTCAATTTCTGTAAGGGAGAGAGAGAGAGAAAGGGTGAATGAGCGAGCAGTATCGAATGTAAACAAGGTAACTGAACACGAAATGACATCCATTATAAATGATGGATGTTATCAAATATGATGATATGTCATTAAAATGTCTTTAAAATTAAAAGGTGATACATCCAACACATAAAACATGTCATTTAATGAGAGTCTTATTATATAAAGCACGATGACACGGGGGGGGGGGGGAGCGGGAGGAGGAATGCACTTGCCTGCACCATGGAATTGACGACCTTGTTCATTTACTTATAGCACGAAGTGGTTTTTTTTTCTTCAGCGAGCCACCTTGAACTTTCAGTCCTTTTTTATACATGCGGTTGGCAATAGCCTGAAAAAAGAGGATAGTTATCCTTACATTTTTTCCCCTTTCATTGTATTCGTGTCTGCAAAATTGTGTTTACATAATAGAGACGAAATGGAACGCATATTGCAGCTCTTTCATCAAAATGATATGCATATTGTCTTCATTAGTCATAATTGACACACTGTGATTTATGTAAATTGTGTATGAGGGTATTATGCAGTTCGTGAAAATGGATTGATCGTGTCTACAAAAATATACCCAGAGCTGAGTATGCACATATAACACTCTTAAAAATTCCGAGTCAGATTGACCCGGGAAAGAGCCCGTTGGGGCCACACTCCGTTCTGGGTCAAAAATGATCAGGAACAGGGTTAAAAATGACCCGAAATAGGGTCAAAAAGACTTGATTCTGGGTCATGTCTGACCTATTCCATGTCATTTTTGGACCCGGACCGGAGCGTGGTCCCAACAGACTCTTCTCCGTGTCAGTCTGACTCGGAATTTCTAAGAGTCATGTAGTTTTGCTGTTGACATTACCCTATAAGAAATAAAAACTGCATGGTCTTTGACAAGACATTAATTTTATCTACGTAGGCGTCACACTCCATCCAGGTATACGGGTATCCGGTAGGAAGAAATTCCTCTTAATTTATGCTAAAGCGCGGTAATGGAAAGCTGGGTTAATAACAAAATATCGTTTTGGAAGGGCTTATCGTGTAATACAGAGAACAAAAAAGGTGGGTTCTTTTGGTCATCGTAAGACAAGTGGCATAGTGTTGGTATGCTCGTTGAAGGGGGCAGGGCAGCATGGCTCATCGGCCTAATATTTGGTTGATGAAAATAATGAGAATGAAAGAGCTATCAACTAGTGTGTGTGTGTGTGTGTGTGGGCGGGGGTCCTATCCTCGTTTCACATTCCCTTTCCTCCTCTTCTCTCTCTCTCTCTCTCTCTCTCTCTCTCTCTCTCTCTCTCCCTGTTTTACCATTCTGTGGTGGGAGGGGCTTTCCCCTTATCGCTACGCCACTGTACTAGACCACGCCTTGTACAAAGAATCTCTTCATAAATAAATGTAAAATTAAATGCCTGGGCCTAGGGGCTGCAGCCCCCTGTCGGCACAATTAACATTACGACATTGAAATAAAGTGATAATGTCACTCGCATGCCCAGTGCCCCCCCCCCCACTTTAAAAAACGCTCCACTGCTCCCGATCGTATATGTGGCTGTGTGCCGTTGCACTATTTAACTTGATCGGTAACGAAATCGTTTGCCATGACTCCCTTGACCCCTTAAATTGACTGATTCTTCTTGTTATAAACGACCAATGAAACTGTTATAACATCGTGAAACATATTGGAAATTTTAGAAGAAAAAAAACACCTTACATTATCCACAAATCCATTAAAGTATATAATAACGTATATAGTCAATGTTATACAAATAAACGTAGGCTTGAGAAGAAAAAAAAACCCAACAAAACAAAAGCAAGCAAAACACAACAACAACAACAACAACAACGGCAACAAAACCAGAAAACAACAACAACGACAGCAGCAAGAAAATAGCTTTGGCTTGTTCGATCAAAGACCACCATAATTCATTAATAATTGGCATGATTGTCAGATATTATAAAAAAATTAATGATTGCTAACTCCTGCAAGTCAAGTGGAAGAAAATAAATGTTTCTTTGAACTGAATTGAAAGCCACACCATCGACCTATTCACATTTATATTATATTCCCATGCTGTTCTCATCAGGAACATATTCCAGTCTTCATCAAGACATCAATTATAGACCCTCTCTCCACAGCCTCCACAATGAGAAGATTAAACGTTTTGGATGAAACCTAGTATGAAATGTCCGTCGAAGATAATACTTGTATTGTAAATTTCATTTCCCTTGAATATAGTCTGTGCCTTTTGAAACCAGTACCTTGTCGATAATCTGATCAGCCAGTTCCACGTGTACAGAGGAGAGAGTGAGAGAGAGAGGGTGGGAAATGAACGTTGTCTCTCACATTCTTCAATCATTTTACCAGTTTCCTATTAATCCAGATTATCACAGATTCGCAATCCATGACTGAACGCACATCAGCAAAAGATTTGTCCATGCGCTAGTGACGATTATAGGCTAGCGTGCACAGCATATATCGCTCTCAACTTCTTTGCCCCGCTCAAACAATATTTTTCCCCTTTAGTTTCGAACTTTTAACAATTGGCAATATCGTGCCAGTTGAATAGGTTGGAGCCTTTTCTTTCATTTCTGCCTGCATGGTTTTGAAGGGCATGGGACATTCAGAATAATCTTCACATAGTACTGACTCCCACTACAACTACTATTATAGTTGTTTTGCGACCGCGGCTGCACACACCCATTTGGAATTATTGTTAAACGCTTCCGTATCACTTTAGTCCACTTTTACTACATCGTTTTGGCGTCTTCTTTGAATACTTTCCTCTGGATTTATATCTTTCCCGTGGAATATGGCTGAACAGTGCGATGAACGTCCGGAAAACTTTGAGAAGTTGAGTCCTGCGGATCAGTTGTTTTATACAAATCAAGCCAGATGGGTGTTAATAGAAAGTGCCAAGTTTGCTGAAATGACGGAGAGATATGAGGGTAATTACATACTCTTTATATACGACCATATACCATAGAACTTTTGAACAGGATGTAAGATTATAATTGAGATTTATACACGCTACTGCCTACAGTCCCTAATCGTCTTAAAACATGTATTATAAAAATTGTACGATCTGTATGGGCTTTCGTATAGAGAAAGGGTTTCATGGCGTTATGCCCGTCTCACCACTGGTAGTCAATGTAGCCTTTTTGCCGACTTGATGTTTAAGAATATTGTGCAGTTTCGATAGTGATTTTGAAATGGTTATGGTTAAATGGTTAGTTGATTTACCTGACTGTTAAGAAAGCATGTGTATGCTTGTTAGTATAAGCAACTTTCGATAGTGATTTTGAAATGGTTATGGTTATGGTTAAATGGTTAGTTGATTTACCTGACTGTTAAGAAAGCATGTGTATGCTTGTTAGTATAAGCAACCAGGGGACCGACGGCTTTAAGTCCACTCCAAAGGAGGGCATTATAGCGCATCCAATTGGTTTTGAACCCGGGTACTCCCGGTTACGAGACCACTGCTCTATCCACTGAGCCACAGTCAGTCTACCCAAGACGGATACCCCTTTTTACGTTTTACCTTCATTTCTTTATTAATTTTCCTCTATTTCCAATGTAATCAGTTTTTGTATAAAGTACAAATGTGGTTTTACCACGAAAAGTGTGACGTGACACTTATAGAGAATTGTATTCTATTGTATTATTTTTTCATCCCTACAATTATCTGAATGTTTGAATTGTCGTGCCCCACCGCTTTGATCAGTGTACAGTTTAGAATTAAGATCCAACTTATTCAGGGTGTTACGGATACTGTCACAGGAGTGGGTATTTTTTGTTTGTTGTGGGGGTTTTTTCTGTCTACGCTCTATCACCGTGCATTTCGCCGAATTCATATTATTATGAACATGATTATGCATTTCTTAGAGCAATATTTCAACAGCAAAACACTTTTCCTAGAATGGGAAACAGTATGTTTGCATTTTCTTATGGAAGATTATCCACCAACATGCTCCTCAATCATGTCAATCATTACCATCTCCGCCATCACAACCACCAGTCACTTGTTCGGTACCTTCATCAGATTATCGTCACCACCAGCACCATCTCCATCACCGCTCTCAGCACCAACAACCACTAATATCACCAACAATAATTAGACAATCAGCACTATGCACTATAGGCTCAGACTATCGTCACCACCAGCACCATCTCCATCACCGCTCTCAGAACCAACAACCACTAATATCACCAACAATAATTAGACAATCAGCACCATGCACTATAGGTTCAGACTATCGTCACCACTAGCACCATCACCATCACCGCTCTCAGCACCAACAACCATTAATATCACCAACAATAATTAGACAATCAGCACCATGCACTATAGGCTCAGACTATCGTCACCACTAGTACCATCACCATCACCGCTCTCAGCACCAACAACCATTAATATCACCAACAATAATCGGACAATCAGCACCACTTTAGGCTCAGACTATCGTCACCACTAGCACCAGCACCATTACCGCTCTCAGCACAACAATCACTAATATCTTCAACAATAGACAATCAGCACCACTAGGCTATACACTATAAAAACCCAAATGTTGAATCACCATTTAAAAGGGTGGAGGAGTGAGTACATTTTCAAAATGGTAGATTAACTTTGAACATGCTGGAATCAACAAGGTTGGAATTAAGCATGTATAGTGTTGAATCCAGCATGTTCAAAGTGTTAATCTAATATTTTGAAAACGTAGTCACTCCTCCACCCTTTTAAATGGTGATTCAACATTTTAGTTTTGTAGTGTATCATTGCTGTCGTAATTAACTTTCAAGTTATTCATGTTATTACCACCGTTATCCATTTACCACCACCATCATCAGTGTCCAAAACCTCCGATACCGCTGTCACCATACCATACACCATGTGGCGTCACCACAACCACTGCACGACCAGACACCTGTCTATGCTTTCATAGGCCACCACCGTTACCACCTGCACCCATGGCAGTGTGCGTCACCAACTTCACAATCACCACCACCATCATAACCACCATGCATCACTGTCACCAGCCACCTGTCATCATCATCGTCACCATCGTCACCATCACAATCACAACCGTCGTCATCGTGAGCAGCATCACCATGATCACCACTATCATTAACACCCTGACAACCGGCGGTACCACCATCACCACCACCATACACCATCATCACCACGCTATACACTGTCATAACCACCGCTTCCACCATCACCGCCACCAATACCACTCATTCACATAACTACCACCATATCATTACCTCTCATTACCGTCATCACTAAAACTACCACCACCGTCGTCGTCAACACCTCACCACCACCACCACCACCACCACCACCACCACCACCACGTTCCTAGGTACTATAGGTCACTGCCAACCCTTTCCCCTCCATCACGACACCACTACTGAGTTCCAACACAATAACCAACAGTAGGCCTAACTACCACACACCATGATGATGATGGTGACATTCATGATGATAATAATGAAGATGATGATGATGATGATGAATAATGATAATAATAATCTAATGATAATAATAATGAGGATGAGGATGATGATGATGATGATGATAATAATAATAATAATAATAGTAATAATAATAATAATAATAATAATAATAATAATAATAATAATAATAATAATAATAATAATAATAATAATAATAATAATAATAATAATAATGATAATAATAATAATAATAATGATAATAATAATAATAATATTGTTAATAATGGTGTCTTTTTTGTTTTTACCCAGTTAGGTTGCCTATCTGTATTGTGTATGTTCTCAAAGAGGGCCCTGCAATCATTATTATTACCCCCGCTTTACCATTGCAACCGTAGCGCTTAGTGCATTCAATTTCAAAGAATAAATCTTACCAGATACTTCTGAGTGGGGTATGCATGGCAAATCTTAGCAGTTAGCTCAAACAAACTAAACCAAAACCAAACCAAACCAAACAAAATGTAGATTAATGTCTTGCCAAAGGACATAAGTGCTGCGGCGGGGATCCACCACTCTAATACAATACACAAACGCTTGCCATTATTGAGCGCACAATTTTCATGATTTTTTAATTCGTATATAAGACTCGTACATGTTAAAGCATTACTGCAAGTGTTTTATCTATACTGTATTTTCATGAGCTCATTAGTGGTTTCAGTTGAATTTTCAGTCAGAATCTACATCCTCTGTGTTTAAAGTCATCTTTTTTTTCCCAAACGAGGAAATCCGACCACCGGCTGATATGCAAATCAGACAAAGCCTTTCGATACCAAATGAGCGGTCATTAAAACTATAGAGCTTGATCATTGTAGCCTGTCCTGTTCAAATGTGCGATCTTTGACACTGTCAAAGTGAGATGAATAGAGAAATGCCGAGATATTCTCATTTCCATATAGGGAAAGTCGGAGAGTGCTCAACTATTTCATTTTTCTTATTTGGCCCAATAACTTATGGTGCAGAGCCCTCAAAAACATTTTTTTTTTTTTGCCTTTTATGAGCCTATAACATTTTTTATTTATGTATTTTTTATATGTTTCATTAAGTTCCAGAAATTACAAACATAATCATACAAGACTCAAAAAAACAGAAAGAGCTCTCAAAAACATTCCAAAATAGCAAAAAAACTGCTCATAATATACTATGCTCATTTTGGTTGTGTCAGTATTTGTCTATTGACGCTGAAACAAAGATAAGCACTAAAATTCTTAAATTGGCAGTGCGGTGGAAAATTTAATCTTACTGGTTTCAGTACAAATTAGTTTTTAACTTCTGAACATAATAAAAGAAAAATACTGGTGTTGCCGGTATGAAGAAGAAATGTTGATCAAATCAAATTAATCTTTGAATAATTCCTTCAATGGACAGGTTAAAGTTGGCGTTGATCCCATCCAGATTTGGGGAGGGGAGGGGAGGGGAAGGGCGGTAGGGAACTATGTTTTGTTCTCATATTATCAGCGATTCTTTAGTATTAATTGAGTTATATACAAAATGTTCGGGCATCCGTCACCATACATTTTGCATTAGTAAAAAACAGCAACAAACAAACAAACAAAAACAAAATTTAAAAAAAGAAAAGCTATATAGTATTGCAAAACAAAAGAAGTGAAACAAAATACACATAAACATAATTATGCACACTCCACTCCCACACACACACACACACAAAGTTTCAAAAAGGATGTTCAGTTTTTTCAAACCTGACAACACTATAATCTTTTGGATACCTTTACTTTTAATCACAAAATTCCAAAGAAAAGACAGACCCCACTTGCGTCATTTTTCTTTCTCTCTACATGCTTAAAATGACCACATAATGACCACATAATGACCGCAAATTGGTATTAGGTTAGTTTTCTGTTTGTGTGATTTAAACATGTGTTTAATGTCTGGCCAATATTTGTTTTGTCAGTGGTCATACATAAGCCTACCTGTACATCAGGGTCACAGACTCGCTGAAAAACAGTCTTTTTAAATGACTGTGAGATTTTACCTTGAATACATAAAAATCCATGCAATGCATCAGTTTGGGTACTGGTGATAGTTATATAGCGTCGGCATTATGTTGGATCAAACGGTTTGAGAAAGTTTAGTTTATAGAGAAACAAAATAACTAAAGACACATAAGAGAGCGGAAGAATGGTAATACATCCTTTTGATTTGCCCAATGCCAAAGGTTACGGTGCCCCCTGTACCCACACCCTCAATACTTGGCTGGCTGTATAGGTCGACGAAATGAGAGTGTCACTGCCATGATGGGGGGCAACCCTCTTCCCCTCCCCGGGCCCACCCCCTTGAAAGGTTCCAACGAACCGAGGCCAGTAAAGTTTCCTGTGGACATTCATCCTATTGATTTGAAACCTCGTGATTTACTTTTTCTCAATAAATCTTCTACTGTCGGTATATGCTTTATATCTTTCATCATTCAAATTACGTTGAAACCTCATGATTTTATGGTCAAAATCGCAATAATAATGTCTGTATATCTTTTCTCTCCTGGCTCTCTCTCTCTCTCTCTCTCTCTCTCTCTCTCTCTCTCTCTCTCTCTCTCTCTCCCTCTTTCATTCTATTTCCAAAACATGCCGATGCTTTTCTGAACAGTAAATACGACAGGAACTCCTTGTTTATAAGAAGAGAGTGACAGATGTATAGAAGTTTATTAAAACTAAAGTATATAGGCCTACACATTAGGCTTCCAAGCATGAAGTCAAAATAATGATGTAGTATTTGATAACTGTCATGACTGACAGTGTGCCAGGTATTTTGGCCTCATTGATTTTGGTGTGTGAAAATTTCATGTTGCAAATGTAGGAAATCGCATGTTAAAGCGTTGATTGCATTGCATTGATGTAGTAAACAGTAAGACTCAATGAAACATCAAAAAGAGAACCATGTAATATTCTTGATAAATATCATTTTCATATTGAGCAAAGGGTAATATCGATAGTGAAGTTCTCCGGACCGGAACTACATAATCGATCACCGATAGCGCGGGTGTTGTAAGCTCTGCCATTTTCATAGCCGACGACAGGAATAATTTTCTAACATAAATCCACTTGAATCCCACATCGCATTTAGGAATCGGCCATGGGAACTACGCGAGAAGAGAGTGTATATATGGCTAAGTTAGCTGAGCAAGCAGAAAGATATGATGGTAATTATTTATTCTCATTTTTTCAGAATACATCTCCCATTGTTTGTGTCTGGTACTGCAAATTGCCGTTATCTCCAAGGTACGCCACAACGTACCTCCGTACCGTGCGGCCGTTCATGGGTCGAATCGGGTCGGTCGTGCTGTACATGCCGAAGACGCTTAATTTGTCCGAGGGTGTACTATCCTCGATATGGGTGTAGATTTACGGTATTTTTACGAATTTTATGGCAGAAAGGAATGTATGCTTACACGATATAGAGTAACTGATACGAAATAATGACGGAGAATATCAAAGCAGAGTATCAACTGCACATGACTTTCAAAAAAATCTTACTTTAATAGACCTGTCGTGTCACTTTTGTCAGTTGTGTTCTTGTGTGTTGTGTTGTGTGTGTGAGCGGATGAGCAAGCACTGTAGTGTAGCAGTCAGTGTCAAATGATCATGCCTTTTTCTCATGGCTGAATGTACGAGGCTGATGTTTGTAATATATCTGACATTTCTTCTTCTTGATGAGTATAGACCACCATGTGGTGTAGACTCATACATCAAACTGATCTACATAGGCCCTACGCACTTTGTTTTCAACAGCTAAAAATGTCATAAATTCATTTGTTTGTGCAAATTTGATTCTAGATCTAGTCTAGAGTATGTGCTCCTGTGGGCGGCCATCCCCTGTGAGCGGCCGGTGGTGAATAAAAACTAAAAATTAAAAAAATATTTTTTATATCCCTTCAAACAATTACCTTGGACAGTCTCAGGTAGGTTCTAGTGCACCAAAAAACATACTCAGCGAAAGCAGTAAGCATAGTGAGTCTCATTGAATATCATTAGAAGTCAACACCACCAGTCACTGACTGAAAAATGGCAGTTTCTTAACTTTCAAGTTAAGAAACTTTCACATACTGAAGCCAGTACTTAAGCTTTATTTGTTCAGTTTGATAACTGATTTGATTTTTATTTAAGAGAATGAAGTTCATGGTCCATATTTTACTGCAGAAATTCTTATTTATACCACCAAAGAAAAAGTTGCGTGAGGGTGGCCGCTCACCAGCAGAGCCATTTTTCAAGATGGGTCCTGTGAGCGGCCACCCTATGTAAAACGTGTACAAAAGGCAGGTTCTTGTAGGAGATTGTACTCTGCCTTCATTTTTTTCTCACGGCATTTGGTAGATCATCACTTTCAACAGATTTTATGGGTTTCTACACAGTATTGTTACTTTTCATAAAGTATTGGTATGTAAAGTATGAAATTCAATATTAATTTTGTTTACTTTGTCACAAAAATGGCGCTAAATGCTCGCCAAATGATAGGTGGCCGCCCACAGGGGTAGGGGCGGCCGCACACAGGACCCCTAACATCGTTCTGAAAAATGGACACTTCTGATCATGTAATTGGTCAATAATTTTAAGTTTGCCCTCTATTCAATCAGTAGGTATTTGGACTCTGCATTGATGGTATTGAACTATGTGTGAGTCTTTGATTAATAAATATAATCCACAAATTCCCTTTAAGTGGCCGCACACCAGAGCTGGTACTCTACATCTAGACCGAAAATTCTGTCTCATATTTCGTCGTTAGCCTCTTATTCTGGTAGGGTTGGCTCTCCCCACTTACGAGACAGAAGCGCCTTAATTTGTTGTGTATGAAATCCCTTTAGAAAGCGGCATGTCAGCGAAAGCCGCTTGAAAATGACCTAAATTCATTGTTTCTAGATCTACATTAAAATTATTCAAATAGAAAAGATCAAAGTACAGATCAGACTTCGAAAATTATCTTTAGTTTACCAATTTCTTGATTTATTCCTTTCAACTCTCCATCCAGGGTCCTAGGTCCTCTCGGTTTAAAATCTTGCAGCCAACCTCTCTGTTTTGTCCCTCCGCTTTTTGGAGATCAGCGAATTCCTCTAACGATTGACCTGTACGATACAACAACAACAACATCGTTCATACGTACCGATATACAGTGTATGCCCAAACGTACATACGCATACAAACCATAGGCATATATAATTTGGGCATAGATATCAGTACGTACGAACGATTATGATGTTGTTGTTTCGTACTGGTCGATCGTTAGAGGAATTCGCTGATTTCTGAAAAGCAGAGGGACAAAACAGAGAGAGAGGTTGGCAGAAGATTTTCAACCGAGAGGACCTGGGACCCTGAATTTACATGAAAGTGGTAAGCTAAAGAGAATTTTTGAAGTCTGATCTGTACTCTGATCTTTTTTTTAATAATTTCAGTGTATAAACAATGAATCTAGGTCGTTTTCAAGCGGCTTCTTGCTAACATGCTGCTTTCTAACGGGATTTCATACACAACGTATTAAGCCGCTTCTGTCTCTAAAGTGAGGAGAGTGGACCCTACCAGAATAAGAGGCTAACAATTTGAGACAGAATTTTCGGTCTAGTCTATATCTTGATTCTACATATTCTAAAGGTGATTTGTTGTGACAATTACGACGGACGAATGTCAATAACGCATATTTTCGGGTCGATAGCAATGCCAGTGTCAAATTTTGTTTGGAAAATTGAAGGGGCCCTAAAGCTACGCACATGTAATAATTGAATGCAAATCTTGATTTTGCAACTGACTGGTGTGTATTTTACCCCGATTTCTAATGAATCATAATATCACAAGGAATAAATGAAAATTACTGATTCTTTTTGGCAAACCTTGATGAAATTCTCATTGCTTGATCACATTGGAAGTTGCCGCATTGAACGCATCACATTGCATGTATTTGCAGGGTGCGTAGCTTTAGGACTCCCGACCATACATCAAGGCAGTGTATACAGCCACACGTGTGTGTCTTACCTTGCCGCGACACACGTGTGGTTGTATCCACAGCATCGACTGAGTATACAGCCACACGCATCTTAATTCCCTACGGCACTTATACTCTGTGGCTGTGCTGTGGCACTCGGCGGCAGCTATTGCTAGCACCGCATGCATAGCACAAGCGATGTGTATTTCATGCAACAGTACATGATGGCGTGAAGAACCATGTAAACGAAAACACAAATGCCATCAAAATCACCCTTTGTAATGCGCGGTTACCTCTTCAAATTACTTCAGAGTTTGCTAGTATTTCCCATTATCTAATTGTGTCATAAAAATTTTAGATTGTAGTTTTCAATTAAAAAAATTATTTTTTGACAGGATAAGAAGGATTTGCATTACCTTACAACATGCTTCTAATGACGTCCGCATCATTATCATTTCAATATGACATCGTCCACACTATCGAGCAAGGCTAGGCAGCAGGCGCACGAGCAGTGTAACGTTGATTTGTTGCGAGACGTGCATGCATCACACGTGAGGGGATGTTCGTGTTTATGTTATGGTGTTGTTAAGGGTTACTGTTAGGCTCAAAGGTCATTTGAGGTCTTATGTTCAAGTTTACATGCACCTCCAACTCCAAGAATCTCTTGTTACAGGTTGCCAGTGATACTTTCAAATGTAATTTTTAAAAAAATATGGCCATGCATTTTAATTGGGCCAGTGTTGCATTACATGTGTTTGGATAAAGAGGACATGCATCTTTTCACTCAAATGCCCATTATTTTCAGACCAGACCTCCCAACCATTCTGAATTTGGAGGAAAGAATCTGAATTTTGACCATTCCAAGCTCTTGTTTCGATATGATTTTGCTATTTTTCTTGATAAATTTCCTACACACTCCTAAGGGAAATGCTAATTCTTTCCTAATTTTGAGTAAAATCGTCCCTATTTTTTAGTCAGAAAGGTTGGTAGGTCAGACACTTTTAGTTAGCGCTGTTGCCAAACCGACGAACCGAACAGAAGTTTGCCGAACATGGCACTTCCGAACAGGATCGAACCCAACTCAAAGGCCAAGTTCGGAAGTTCAGCAGTGTATAATACAGGATCATTGATTCAGTCCTCGGTGTCGGTGATGACCTTGTCCTGAATTCATTGTGCTAAATGGGAGATACACCTTTGCTTTATTAAAAAATTAATACATACATTTAGTGGTGGGATTTCTTTTAATTCATCTTCCAAAAGTTTTTCTTAAATAAAAGATGAAAAAACACTTAATGCAGCTTGTGTCTTATTTTTCCTTTGATTCTGATAAATTTCGAACTTGGGGCTAAATTTACAGCCCTACTTTTAGTATACATTTACGGAAAGTGACTAAGGATTCTAAAAATGCACTAAAAAGTAATGTATAGTGTACTGCTATTATGTAAAGTGTTATGGAACTTGAAATTTAAAAACAAATTATGCAAAATACTGTTCTCACCAGTACATAACACCCATGGTTCCAGTACCATGCGTAAAGGGTTTCAGACAAGGAAGAACCATGTGTGAAATTGCTGCACCATGCGCGGCAACAAGGGTAAAACAATATTGGAGTATATATTCCTAACAATAATGATAAATGTCACAGATTGTTTTGCTTTTTGGCAATGTATTTTTACTTTTACGCAATTAGTAGACAACTCCTGCTTACCAAGAAGTATTTTTCATCCTTTTACTATAGCATATACTGCCGCCACACCTAACTTTAGGTGTTATTCCGTAAAACTTCCGAAACTTCCATGCTTTGCGCAGAGTGGGAACCGTGTGTGGATTTTTTTCTAGTGAGAACCCTGTTGACTGCAGGGGTGGAAAAAAAAAATTTGCCTCTTGGCTCAGTTTGTGTTTTTTTTTTCGCCGCCTCATATCCTATTGACTTGTACACTAAAAATTTTGCAGGGGTTTGTTGTGTTATATCTGAACAAACCTTCGCAGATACAGTTGTAGCTGTGTCTGAAGATGAATCAGTAATGTCCTGAAAAATTAAGAAATGAGAGACGAATGTGATATTTTATTTCTTTGATGGACTTTGGAGGAGAGGTATCTGCTTGTTAGCACATCTCGATCTCTTGGTGGATTGCTTCTCAATATTATCTGAATGACAGAGATTACTTTTTAGTGGCTTTCTGTGAAGCATGATATGAGAAGTCGAGGGTAAGTGGGTGATAAAAGCGTGCTAATTCTTCCTTCTGCTTCATTGAAGCGGGTGCGAAGATGACCTGAAGCATGTCACCCATTGCCTATGGCAACTATGCATCAGAGCATGGTGAGACATGTCAGTTTGTAAAGAAGAGAAGAGACTGGCTGGTTGTACACTGTAATGTGATGATCCCTCATGGTCTGTTAGTTTAAAACAATTGTATTGCTTTGTATGGTGGCCCTGAAGAATGCTCGATAACAGGTCATTTGTGACGTGAATTTCGCACCCAGCTTTGCGTCCTACCCGTGACGCAAACTTTGCGTCCCAGTCGCGAATTACGCATCCCGGGTCACAAATTTCGCATCCCGGGTCCCGAATTTCTCGACAAGGAAGCAAAGTTCGTGTCATGAGTCCTGAATTTTGTGACTGGGGCGCAAAGTTGGCCGCGAAATTCACGTTACACATGACCTGTTGTGGAGCGTACTTCATGACCACCATAGCTTTTGTGATAATTCCAAACAACACACAATAAATTCCCCCTAAAACAAATCTCGGTGATTTCTGAGTCAGGAACCTTTGAAAAAAATCTGATTACATGGACATGTAGCTGTACTTCTGAGCTTTGCCTTTCATGTGAAATTCAGGGGAAACAATTTTGTCACGTGTCAATGAGCAAGCCCTAATGGTAAAATGGCCACTTTTCAAAGCTCACAAGCCCAATAGCATAACTTTGATTTAGTGATATCGGAACAAGTTTCAAATTTATAGCATTAGAAGGCATGCAGCAGATGTTTATGTGCATCCTAAAATACCAAATGACTTCTGTGCAGAATTTCATGGTTTAGTGAGCATGGGATGGATATTGCAAAAACTGCAGTTTTGACATATCGTCGTCGGTCTTACGAATCGGCGAATAGCCAAAATTGGGTCAAAAAATCAATTTTCACTTTTTTGCATATTTGGATAGTATATGTCAGAATCTACTGAGTGACAAAATTTCATCGCCTAATTTCATTTATTTTTAGAGAAATCCTGATTTTTATATTTTTGGGTGACCGGCGAATAGCACTTGCTGGTCTTACGAACCAGCGAATAGCCCCTATACAATTGCTTTATCACTACTCACTAGTCTTCTTTGGGAGTTCATCTGGTTTTATTTCGATAAAAATCCCAATGTGTTGCACTTCATTAAGCACAAGAGATAAGCAAATATGCAAATAAGAAGTTGAGGGCTTTGTTCTTGCTCTGTATCATGATATCCTCATTAAAAATGTGCAAAATTACTGTTAGTCTGGCTTTGGCTATAAAGCTGTTAATGTACATGTTTATGTACATGTACACACACTTTTGTATTAGCATGTTGAGTGAGCAATTATTAAAGCAGGATAAATTTTCATTGAAATTGAAGTGATCCACGGATTATGCAGGCCTCGACATTAGCGGGCGCCTGGGACACTTTGGCACCTAGATCCGACCACCGGGCGCTTAAAAATGAAAATGGAAGAAATATGGGCGCCTGGCCGGGCGCCTAAAATTTTATTCCCCCAAAAGATTAAAATGCTCAGCGGTAAGGAAATGAGGACACACTGTCTTTCGTCTTATCCGCTGATGTGTAGCATTAGCTCTTGTGTGTAGAATGTAGATGAGCATGTTGTGTGTGTACGTGTGTGTGAAATGGCATGTTTGACGGGGACGGTAGCTCGCCTAGACAAATGAATGTCTATGGGCAATGTGGATGCATGAGTGGTGTAGTGACTTTGTCATTAATCATGATCATGAGCGTATTGAAAATTAGACCTAGACCTTTTAAACACCCATTTTTGGTATTCAGAAAATTTATATTTGACGGTTAATCGATGGTTAGCAGCCTGTGGAATAACCCCCAACCAACAAAATATTTCACATTACGAAAATCCCTAGTTTAAAATAGACCCCACCACTTTAGCACATGATCCTATGCATCTTGGTAGGGTATAGCTACCCGCTATCCGAATGACACGTTAAAAGTCTTATCAGTACTAGCATCTTTGCACGAGAGTAGGTGGTTTTGGATTACGCCTGCACTCCTCATCATCTTATGTAATAGTGTTAACAAACTCTTATCACCGCACTGCCTGAAAGGAAATATGAAGTAGGAAATATATCCTTCACCTGTTTTAAAGGGAAAGTCCACCCTAGAAGTTTCACTGTTTCAATAAAAGGAGATAAATTTGAACAGCATTTTAAAAAAGAAATAAGCAAAATCGGTCAAAGAATAAGAAAATTAAACTCATTTATATTTTCTAGTAAATTACTCTCGGCTCTGCAAATTGGCAACACTGATGACATCATATGCGAGCAGCTCTCCATTCACTTTCTACATGAAATTTCACATTTTCTCAATTTTCTTGGAAGTTACATGTTAATATTTTCTTACCCCATAGTCAAAGTATGTTGCATGTATGTAAAAGCAATTCTTCTGAACATACATTGATTATGGAGGTAGTATAGCGGCAATGTTGTCAGGCGATGTAAGGATCAGTGATAATAGGGAGCTTTAGATACGTGACGCAGCTAAGACGACGCGGTATCC
The DNA here is from genome assembly GCA_029962745.1 of Echinometra lucunter. Classification (NCBI taxonomy): domain Eukaryota; kingdom Metazoa; phylum Echinodermata; class Echinoidea; order Camarodonta; family Echinometridae; genus Echinometra; species Echinometra lucunter. The sequence continues at coordinate 17,667,052 of CM057154.1, read as the reverse complement.
TGCCAAAAATGTTGTTGTGCGCTTGCGCGAGACAGCTCTTTTCCAATCCATCTTGCGTCGTCTGTTTTACACAACGGTTCTGGGGCCAGTTTACCATCCTCTCCAATACGCGACGCGAGACCTTTGATGACCCTTTTTTATGACGTAACAATGGTTCATATTTGAGCGCACGCTTGTTTGATTAACTGCGTCCTCCCCAAATCTAAAGCCTCTTTGCAACGCGACGTGAGGAAAGAGGAGAACATAAGTCAACTCAGCGAGATTGCGCGTCATCTGAGCTGCGTTGCGTATCTAAAGCTCCCTAATGATCCCAAAGCTGATTTTCCTTCATTTATGATGACATATATAACAAATTTCTAAAATTCATTAAAATCTTCTTGAATAAAACACTAAAAGATTGCATGCACTTTCCACATGCTGTTGGTACCCAGGGTACAGTACTGAAAAAAAATTAAATAATTCAGCAAAATGGTGAATTTTTAGTTGGTACCAAGGTTACAAAGCACTGCATCATATGATGAATGGAGCATTTTGAATGCACTACATATTGTATGTGCAGTGTTGAATGTGCTCTATAAAATCAGTTAGCCAATAGTGTGATTAGAGCTCATAAATGATGAGACTATGTTTAACATTGCACATATACTGTACCTTGTAGGTTGCTTATTAGCAAGAGAAGGATGATCAATTTCACATGATCATGTGGATGTGCACTTCTGCCATACTTCTGCCATTACTGAATGAGTGCCCATGTAATCAATTGGCCCTGTCGTTAGCCTTGGTGCCATAAAGTGAACAAATTACAGGCATTTCATTCACATGTTCTCATACATGTAGTATCCTATTCTGGGCTTTTCTGGCTGGTGGTTATGAATGGTAGAGTAAGTGGCTCAGTGGGAGGGGCTGGAATTCCAAGCATGACATTTATTGAGATAGGTGTTGCTAATGTAGCCTTAAGTGAGAGCCCATGTACCACTCCTTGATGGTACATACATATTATTCCATGCTGTGATGAAAGAACTGGTACATGTACATTACGATCATTATTTACTTTTAGTCATTTGTAGAGCTACATGCCATGTATACATGTCATGTGGACAGTAATTGCTTGCAGCTCTGTTACTTTTACATGTATCCAATGGCACATGTTCCATGTGGATATACTTCATGCATGTCTTATTGGATGGTGTGCTATGGAACACTGACTTCTTGTATGCCAAGCCATTTCCCAAATTGTAGTTGTCAAGGAGTGACTTGAGACAGCAGTACAGATTAATGACCATTTACTGTGCATCTATTAGTGCAGTATGAAGCCCTGTGAACCCTGGGTTTACTCTGTAGAAATGTGACTTGCACTAGCTACTCTTGCTTTGCTTAAAGACATTGGTTAACATTGTTTTGATTTTTTAAAAAATCTTGTTTTGTTCCTTCAAAATGCGATAAACATAAGGGTTATAGTGTAAAAATACCAGTCTGAAAGTTTCAAAGTATAATATCCACAGGAAGTATTTTCAAATATCAAAAATGTGAACCAATGTTTGAAAAATATACGAGGGTCGGTTGCACAGAATAGACATACGGAGTGCGCATGCACGTATGACTCACCTTACCGTACTGTGTGTATTGGCGTATCACGCGGCGGGAGGCACATAACTGCATTTTCAAATTGGTTTCAGGGTTTTTGAGTACAAATACAAATACTCATACACATGTTTCATCTTAGTTTGAGAATTTTTTAAATCAGCTACTCACAAAGTTAGCCAATGCCTTTAAAGTAGATATCCATTGATTTAAAAACTGACTCAATTTTCATAATTGCGTAGGTGAAGCTTAGATTGAACAAGTTTGTCAAAATACATCGCTTAGAAATATTTGAAGTATTAATTATTATCAGTTAGCAGGCGCTAAAATACAGCCCTGACATAGCACCTGAAGAGCTCTCCAAACACCGCTGAGATGTGTGACGTCACGGGCGGGATGTTAATTACACAAGCAGACGATGTCCCATAAAATTTCACACATTTTCAGTGCCTCTTTTGTCGTCCTCTATTCAGTTATTTCTTTCACTTCATTAGCGTCAGTCTAGATGTTTCATCTATTCTTTTCCCTAAACCCTGTGCATGGTATCATTTAGATGGAAAATGAGGCATTACAGTGATAAAGGAATCAACAAAATAGATGCAATTGTATTTTCAGCTGCACACACTACGCTATGTTCGGCGTTTCAAGAGGGAGCGACTTCCGTCCATGCAATCATTCGGCGGGCTTTTCAAATTGAAAATGTGGTTTCTTTGATTGTTCAATAACTCTTATCCTGTATATTTACAAAAATGAGATTTCAGTTATTAGAATTGGTTTCATTTCCCTTTTAGAATGGTGTAAAAATGAGCACGTTAAAATACACTAAATTCTTTATTATTTGAGAAATAAGTGCACTGCAATTATGTTCAGTCTATATGGGAAGTCGTCTGCTTGGACAGGGTTGAACCCGTTCGTGGCGTCAGTAAAACATCATTTTTTTTGCGAATCGCTCCTATATCACAGATGCTGGGAAGTGGTTTTATTTGTATCATTTTTGAATTACCTGATACATAGTTGACGTAAAACTGATACGATTCCTATCCATTAGCTCTCCAGTTTCTAGTGATACATATACATCATTTGCCATATTTGTGATTTTCTGTGAATGTGTACTTTAAACCAGACCCAAACCTACTTGTATGTATGGAGAGAAGGTCAAGTTTTGAGGAAGATGAAAAATACATTGAAATTACTGAGAATGCACAAGCTTTCTTATTCTTTTCTTGTGGTGGAATATATCATGATAGTTATTCCTCTTTCAAGGCCCACATATTTAACTATAAATGCATGCATTATCAAGGGTTGTGTGTCCGGACACTTTTGAAAAATGAAAATTAAGCTGTTGTAATTTCATTGAATTTTGCTAGAAGTATATGATGTAAGCTTCACACAGGTGACTCAATACATGTACTATTGAAGTTCTGTGGATACAGGTACATGTACATGTACAAAATATAGTATCAACTTGACTTGAAGATTTATAAAATCTCTAAAGACAAATTGCGATATATCTGTGTCAGAATTATCTGTCACGCAACATCCATATTTAGTTCTTCAGATTTGGACAAAATTTGATATTACATTTCTGTACAGTGCCTGTCCGAGTGTGTCATTTCCATCAAGATCAAGTCGGTTTTAAGATCTTGATGATTATGAAGCCTTACAATACATGTGTCTTATAATGCACAATGTTTTTAGCTTCCTCCGTATAAACTCCTTTGCCGTTCATTTCCCAGTGTAATTTTTGCATGATCAAAAATCTCTCCCAAGAGTAAACCATAGACAGTGGTACATGTAAGTTGTAACCTAGGAGAAACACCTATTATATTATCAACTATATTTATACTATATTGAAAACAAAAATGGTAACACAAGTTCACCTACTATTGAAAACTGCTTTTCTGAATGGCTCCCAGAGTAGTAAAAAAGATGAGGCAAGTGAGAGATAAACTTTAACCTGAGGTTACTACTGCATGTACCTCATTAATTTCCCAGAAGGGAATCCCTGCAATATTTGCCTACCCCCGGGCTGAGCAATGCAACTGGATCGACTGTAAATATTTGAAATATTTATGAAAATATGTCCAAAAGACAAGCCAGTGTACTTTCATTTCAGTCCTTTGAGTATCTTACTGAATAGACTAATTCAGCAGATTTATGCATGCTTTTACCTATCGATGTGGCTGACATACAGTACATTGTAGTTTTAATTAATGCATTCGCCTGTTTTCAGAGTTACATGTACATGTAGTGTTGTAACAGCTCACATGCATGTTAGTATGACTAATTATTTATTACTAATGCTCACCTTCCTGGTTGTCAAGACGGAAAATACATGTAACTTTTGTTTTGCTTGTGTGAGTGATTTTTCACAATACAGTGTAGATCTGTTTACTAATTAATGTGAATATATTCCAATTTATGTATGTTTCTCTCCAGAACCTATGGTTACCAACTATTCAGTTCGCTGGTTTTGCATAATGCATCTTGACAGATCGAATTCAGTTTACATATTTTAATTGTTGCTATGTTTGGCAAGCCTCTGGCGATCGGTTAAGTTGTCAAGAGCAAGTTTTATTCAACAGGTAGGCATGAAATTATTGAACAGGTCTATTATGTCCTCGACATGCGTCCCATCACTTTCAGCATACTGCCAGTGCATTCGAAATAGGGAGTGTGGCCGTGTTGCATGCAATACACATCGTGTACACAGTGAATCAGAATCAGCTCATTATGACGTACACACTCCAACACATACATGTATATGTAGTGATGTACGTGTGTAGTACATCTGTAAGCCTTCCTTGGCATTTTTTACACTTGTGCCTACATGTCCACCTACGAATGATGAATATATATGCGCTTGTTCTGTATACATTATCTGTACAAAATTATCCTGATTGCATTTATAATACTACGCCATTATTCATGGACATGTACCAGGAAAGCGGTGTTGTACTGTGCAATATTCATGTACCGTGTAGTATTTTATTCAATACACTTGCTTGTTTGATCCATTTTTTTTTTTACAGCTGAATTTTAGTGTATTTGGCATAAAGTCATTTCTTTACATGTACATGTAAATGCACCAGTTTTTGGCCCTATACATACATGTACAGATTTATATTGTAGATGAATTAATAGCTGTAAACATGTATTGATATGGAACCAAGTGATTATTGTGTAAAATTCAACTTAGGTTAGTTAGTAGTATACATGCCACACACTCTACAGAGTTAGTGCTGTTGTCGACAAGCCTTTTGTGAAGCTTGCCACCAAAACTGCATTTTCAGGGGAAGAAAACATGTCAACAAAGATTCTAAAGATGTTGACATAATACAAATGTATGGATTCATCAGAAGCATTAAAAAAAAAGCCATTCAAAGATGGCCAGTGATCATTTTCTGATTTTTGTCCAGAAAAATACATGGATAAAATGATTACCAGGTTATATGATTTGTCGAGTGTTGTTTTGACTGGTAATTTGTCATGATTCATTGGCAGATTCCTACATTGACCACAATAGCCACACTACATGTACCTGTACATTTGATAAAGTACATGTATGTGTCCTGGACTCTGGTGGGTGTTTCATAAAGCTGTTCGTAAGTTACGCACGACTTTACGCACGACTGGTGATATGTTCTTATGCTACATGTAAATGACTGAGAATCTGATTAGCACCCAAGAACATGTTCCAGTCGTGCGTAAAGTTGTTCGTAATTTACGAACAGCTTTATGAAACACCCCCCTGGTGAGAGTTTGTGGAGAGTGTTGAAATTTACTTTGTCAGTGGTTGTCTACATCAGATAAAAATTTGACCAGACATGTTGACAGAATTTTGTACACAAGCACAGCACTAATCACATGTGTGTACAGATGCATGCATATAGAGCTGTTATCCACATGCAGGCTACATTTATTATGTTCATTTCATAAGCACAAATGTAGGCCTCCATGTGCAGTCCATGTGCAATACACAGACCCCAACTGCAGCGTGGAATGAATAATTACATTTGTGGAAAATATTACATTTAAATTACATAATCTAAGTGTGAACCAATGATATACAAACATTGCAACTGGGAAATGAATTTTGCTTTTGTCTCTGTGCAGTTGTAATTACACAGACCAATTTTCATCTCATTAACCCGTGAATGATTAACCTACATCTGACGGTGTGGATGACTATGCAAGCACAACATGCCTACAGAGCACAGAAAAAGAAAGGGATTGACAGATGAAAAGTATATATGGCTGATTGTGTAATGTTTTATTGTATTGAAAATTTAAAAAAAAAAAATGTGAAGTGAATCCTTCCAAAGCATGTGTTTGTCTTCTTCTGTTTTGTTTTTTCCCTGCTACATGTACATGTACATGTTTTTGTATCACTCTCCTTCAGCCTTGACTGGAAAATATGAAATTTCAGTGATAAATCTTTGCTTCCAAACAAAACAAAAATTGTCTGTTGGACTCTCCAGAAATTCTTTACCTTTGTTTGATTGACCACAAATTACTGTGAATGAATTAATGAATTGTACATTTTCCTGCAAGTTTATGACATTCATATGTTGTATCAGAAAAAAATTGTGATGAGAAATTGCCGATGCTTGCTTATTAGTAAAATATTTTATTACCTTATCCCACGCATTGAAATCTGTGTAAGCTCTGTGAGCTGTACATGTATGAGAAGGAAGTGGCATTAGCGAGACTCCCTCTAAATAATTATATGGAATATACTCGCCAAAGTAAAGAAACCATGTTTTCATGAATATTCATCCATGTGTACAATTTGTCAGAAAAACAGATACTTCGTTTTCAGATGATTTTATTTCAAAATGTTGTATCAAACAGACATCATATTTCATAATATTGCTAACAAGCATTTGGAACTGGAAATTAGTTTATGTTCAAATTTTTTGTTTATAAATCATCAAAACAGAGATGCAAATTAAGGTTTATTGCTCTGCCAGTGTGGCAACTAATGACACACACACAGCAATAAAGAATGTTGGTATTTCAAAACAATCCTTCAGATAATGAGATGGAAACATGAGTGGATTGGTGGGTGCCCTTGACTGTGTAAAACTCAGTATCCTTGTATTCATAATCCATAATCCAGTGAAATGTACATGCATACATGTAATTCGATTGCAATCAAAATAAACAGTGCATGAGATAAATAGTTGTTATGAGGTGGTTGTAATCCACTGGGGTTATTTTTCTGGCCGGAATCTAGTCTGTGTGTTTAATCTATACATGTAATATGCAGCTTACATACATGTATGAGCTATTGAAAAAATGTTTCCAAATCAAATCTTTAAGAATTTTGTGCAGTGAGATATACTGTATGTATGCATAGTGCTTTGTCCTGCATTTTGGTGTGTCTTGATTTTCATTCTTTTGACACCTCTTTCAATTTAACCTCTTTATGTTCAAATGTTTTGTTTATAAATCATCAAAAACAGAGATGCAAATTTAGGTTTATTACTCTGCCAGTGTGGCAACTAATGACACACACACACAGCAATAAAGAATGTTGATATTTCAAAACAATCCTTCAGATAATGAGATGGAAACATGAGTGGATTGGTGCCCTTGACTGTGTAAAACTCAGTATCCTTGTATTCATAATCCATTGTTCATTTCACAGTGAAATGTACATGCATACATGTAATTTGATTGCAATCAAAATAAACAGTGCATGAGATAAAAAGTTGTAATGAGGTGGTTGTAATCCACTGGGGTTATTTTTCTGGCCGGAATCTAGTCTGTGTGTTTAATCTATACATGTAATATGCAGCTTACATACATGTATGAGCTATTGAAAAAAATGTTTTCAAATCAAATCTTTAAGAATTTTGTGCAGTGAGATATACTGTATGTATGCATAGTGCTTTGTCCTGCATTTTGGTGTGTCTTGATTTTTATTCTTTTGACACCTCTTTCAATTTAACCTCTTCTAAATGTCCAATACATAGTGATTTCTTTACAATTTTCATGCAACTTTCGTAATAGACACAACCACGAAGCATCAGATCACATTGAATTAATGCAGAGCAAGTTTAGATCAGACTCTAAAGAAACAGACAGGAGTGACAGTAAATTTATGCTAATTTTGGTTATTGCATTGAAATTGTAGTTCTTTGCACATGGTCTGTAATAGCAGCAGCTTCCTTTCTAATCGAAATCCTTTCTCTCTCTGTCTCAACCAGTTGCCAATAAGTGCTTGCACGTCCATGCATCACATGCATTATTTGAAGAAACCACCAACGACGAGGAAGTATTGGTGCAAAATAATATTGTCTGTACACATGTATACACGTGCACCAATGCAAGCCGCCCAGGCAGCATTGCACACGATATGTACAAAATTTGTAGCCATGGGGCATTCATAGAGCATATGATAATACACACACACACACAAAGCACATCAATGGAATACATGTGAGATGTATCCACCCGTTGTCCGTCCCCCGTCCCTGTCTGGCTTTTGTTTGAGAGTGAAGAATTAGATCCATGTGTGAAGTTTTAGAGTGAGGGGGATGCAATTAGTCTCTCTGTTGTCTTTGACCTGTTGACAGTATTCCTTGCCTAGTAGCTACTCTACAAATTTGATGAGATAAGATTATATTTGTTTTGCATAATAGCATTGAAATGTTTAGACATGCTCCAGTCTCTCATTCATGATGTGGTATTATGACTAATGTGTATATTAGGATACTTGTATAAATGACATGGGCAAGTACAATGTGGAACAATGGCGTGAAACATATACTGTAATGTACTTACCAAAGATATTCAAAGGCTTTGAAAATGATGTACATGTATGGCTATTGCAGCCATAACAACATGTACATTACATGTACGTACAAATCATTTTTGTCTCTTTTACTTTACATGTACATTATTATCCATATTACTGCACCTTAAAAAGAATACTGCACATCTCCCCCTTGCCTCTTCACCCCCTTTTACTATCAAAGATATGTATTGAAATAAACCACAAGAATTAAAGCAGTGCATTTTTGCCATGAAAGTTTCTAGTTCTACATGTATGTTATTTCTAGTAATTTCTTGTGTACATGTGTTTGAATGATTCTGTGCAGAGTGTGTATATGTACATGCACATATATGGGGCATTCATCGCCACAACCCCTGAAGATTACATGTACATGTGTCTTGTACAATTGCACTGAAATTGATGTTAGCTGAACATGACCCCCTTTTCAGTATATCTTCTTCTTGATCGATGACTTGCATTGTATACACATCTTGAATATTAACTGAAGTTCAAGGTCCCTCTGCTGTACTTGTCGTTAGTACAGGACAAGTGTGTCCACAGCATGTGAAATACATCGTCATTGTATTGAAGCAGTCATACATTGCAGAATCATTTGACTGCAAAGAAATCATGCCGTGTGTACGATGCTAGAAAGTTCTATTGTTGGACATATATTAGCTTCACGTATATTGGCTCCACACATATCAGTACATGTATGGCTCGCTGGGAAACCTTGGTACATGTTTATATGCATGTGTAATTGCAGAAGCCCCTTGTCTTTGACTTGTGATATACTGTACAATGTACATGTACATGTTTAAACTTTTTTGTTAAGGCATGAAGCCTTATTCATAAAGGCACAGTATCACCATGAATGCTGCTACTTGTAAATATAGTAGTTACGAGCGCATGGCAGAATTTGTCCGACCACACCGTAGGCACTGGGGCCCTTATTGGGTATCTTATGTCCATACACCCCTCCCCCCTCCCCCCTCTCCTTGCCCTGCCGTTGCGGTTGATTTACTTCAATATCTGTAATAAACAATAGTTTCATCTGCTACATAAAAGTTTGATATACATGTAGTTTGTGATTTGTGGATTCAACACTGAAGTAGAATGAAGCGAATTAATGACATCTTTATATGCATGTATATGGTAAGAGCTATTAAAGAAATGGATTAGAAGGTTTTACATATGTACATGTAGGTGTGATGATCGTCTTAGTTGTAAAGTATATTTTTCTTTCATCTTATTCATCCTTTTTCTTTCTTTCTTTTTTTAAAAATAGATACACATGGACAAAATGCTGTAATAGTTTGAAACCTATTGTGTTTTTCATGATTTTTCCAAGCCAAGGCTTGACACCAACATGCACATGACATGGGACACATATTCTCCAAGGTTTCAAGGCCAGATCCCCCAAATTTCAAAATTTGTTCATAGGGAGCTATACTTTATAAAATTTGATTTCTGACACCTGGCAAAAAGACATTAACATGGTGCTCTGCCTTACATGTGGCTGTTCACTTCAAGCAGGGCAAATCTGTGTTTGAAGTGCCTTTGAATTGTGACTTGCAGGGCAACCACAGAGGATGAATTGCATGTGATTTGATGAATGGCACTAGAGTAATCATACTCGGGCCTGATCACAGTAATTATAAGTATAGATTGGGAAGCTGTCCCATTGGCTGATTACACATTCCTCTTTCAGAGTATTCCCTGCCTGATGCGTGTGATTTATTGACTTCTCTAATTTATGGCAGGTTGTAATAGGCCCAGAGTGACATGTGCTCTGTATCTTTGTCTGCACTATCCCACTTACTATTACATGTGGTTCCATGGTAGTTGCTCCGGATCAATTTCATACATTAACCCATTCGTGACAGAGGTCCACATTTTGTGGTTTGGCCTAATATCTTTTGATGCAAAGCCCTAAAAATCATACCAAATATATGAGCAGAAAGAGCAAAAAATTCTACACAAACTGCTCCCATTTAGGTTGCGTCAATATTCATTCTTTGATGCTTAAAATTTTTAAAAGGAAAATAAGCATTAAAATCCCTAAGTTGGCAATGTGATAGAAGGTTTAAAATCACCGTTTTTCCCTGCAAATTGGCAACTTTTTGATTTCTCATTTCTGTCAATTTATACTCATTTCAGATACATGACGTTTTATAAGAAAAATGTAGCAATAAAATAAAAATGTTGGTTTTGCCAATTTGAAGAATAAATGCTGATCAAATTAGGCTTTAAATAATTCCTGTCACGAATGGGTTAACAGAAGGCTCAAAAGCATTATCATGTGCTTCACAAAAAGTGAAAATACATTTGTGACTGGAAAATGCCATTCTTTTTTACCCCATTAAGTGCAGTGTTAGACAAAAGCAAACCCAGTTTGGTTTTGCAAATGGCAGATTTCAGTGATAAGTATCTTGATAATAACATCTTATATTTCAGAATCATTATATCCCTGGCTGTTTTTAAATATATTTCTGAAAATCTTTATACAACAAAGACATCGAAATTAAACAATTTATGAAATCAAGCCTTCAAAAACTTATCAGATCTCTTCAAGCCCCATACATGTACATGTATGTTAGTAGAATTCATGTGTGTTCGCTAACTACATGTACATAGTGAATGGCTTTTTGCAAGGGGCAGACATTCTGAATTACTTGCCCATTGATACAAACAATGTGGAAATATACATGTACCTGAAGCTAAGTCACTGATCTATGGCACATGGTCATTCACCTCTATAAAAGAGAAATTCACCATTTTCCACTGTATATTTTATTAAGATGCATAGATGATACAAGTCATACATTATTCATATGTATTGATTGGTGTATATTATGTTTGTACAAATATACATGTACATGTAATTGGTATTAACATCAACTGTTCATGGTAATAGATGTACATGTATGCATAATGTATGTGTGATTCATGTATATCACCAAGAGAGAGAGAGAGAGAGAGAGAAAGAAAGAAATAGAGAAGGTGTACAGAAATAAGGTTCCCCCTTTTTTTTTTCTTCCTTTGAAGCACTGGAAATAATATGCGTGTATGAATATGTGTACATACAGATAAGGAGAAAACTGGAAGAAAAAATTGTGAAACTACATGTACATGTAAATAGAATATGAAATGTGTAAAATGAATTCAACATGCATGTAAGGGAGACTTTAAAAAAAATGTACAGTGGTTTTCCAAAAATAAATCTTTTTATTTGCACAGTCTTGAACTTTAGAGTGCTGTACAAAGCTGTATTGTGCTGTTGAAGTGGTTTTTTTTGTTTTGTTTTTTTTGGTTTTTTTTTTAAATCTTGTAATGATGAGGTACTTCGGATCTATATTTCGATGGCGAATATTCTCCCGGTGAAGAGGACATCCCGCTAGGTGTTTCCTGAATTTAGCATTGATTATTTTGCTGCAAAAATGTTCACATGCGATGCGAAAATGAGATCGAGAGTGATGAAGGGATGTTTTACATAGGTTAAATTTGAAAACAACTTTGTAAGACTTTCCATCTTTCATAGATATGAAATTGTCATGGTAGCACTGACTAGTTGAAGTATTTGTATTTCTGTTCAAGTGTTCTCATTTTTTACTAATTACAAAACTTTCATTAAAAATTTATTCTCAATCTAATTTCCGGTAAGATTTAAAGTAGGCCTTAACCAATATGGAAGAGTGCGGCTGGAGTAGAGATGCGTAATTACCAAAAAAAAATGTAATCCCGTCTGCTATGCCTGCAATGCAAAACAACATGTGTAGGGTCTAAGTGTGATCGTAACCGCCAAACATCGGGCCAAAATTCGTGGTGAAAAGACGTCTGCATAACATGATGAAATGATGACGGAGTTTGAATAATTTCTGCTTCTATCCGGCGTTCATTTTTAAACATAATGGAGTTTCAATAATTTCTACTACTATCGTGAGTTTGTTTTTAACCCATAGCAGTACAGAACTTTCTTGAGGTCTAAATTAATCATCTTCAATCCTCAAATGGCAATATAAATTTTTTTCCACGTTTACATAGCTTAAAAAAAAAATATGGATATGACATAAACCAAAATGAAATATGGTAAAATTGAATCAGAAATTGCCAATTTGAACACAGAAATAATGATTATATATTATTCACTGCATTGCCAATTTAAAGAGTTTAATGATTAGTTACACTTAAACTGCTCTTATTTGAGAACGCCACACCATACAGCGATGGGAACGGGCTCAAATTTGTCAGTGCATTTTTCTCTTTCTGCTCATGTATAAAATGCACTACCCAAGATTCTGGACCAACAGATACTGCAAAAGCATCTCCTAAAGGTGACACTGTACCTCTATGGGTAAAAAGATGACGGAGCTTGATTAATTGCTGTTTCTATCGTGCATTCATTTTTAAACATAATGGAGTTTGAATAATTTCTATTACTATTGTAAGTTTAAATAATTACTTTTTTACCGTGCGTTCATTTTCTAGACATGACAAAGTTTCATTAATTTTTGCTTCTATCGTACATTCATTTTTAAACATTATGGAGGAGAAAAAGGTAAAAAAAAAAAACCCTGTTGCTTGCATCAGTTCCACATGGGCACACCCATCAAAATATTTACCGATTCCGATGTTTTGCCGATGCGGCCAAGAATCGGCATTAACCAATCTCCGATGCGCATATCGGTTAAGGCCTAATTTAAACTTTTAAAGGCTTGTTCATAAATGAAGCAGCAACACCCCTGCGGTACCGTATCCCACTATCCCACATATATATTGAGGCGAAAAATCGCTTTGGCATAAAGGTTTTTTTTTTTTTTTGTCTCCTGGCAGATAGGTGCGGACCAATCAAATTTCTTATAAAAGTTTTTCATGAATTAAAAAAGGAGCACTTGATTGATTGATTGGCCTATGTGGCCTTTTATTTGCATCCCCGATAAAAAAACATACATTGTATAACGGGGTAAGATTAAAGTCACAAAATTAGATATTATACAGATATTGCCTGCCTAGAGGTTTAATATAACATTTCATTTCCTGACGGAGTTATATTTTGCTCAAAGCATGCAGCGCTGAGGGAAAATATTGTCCGAGGGGAAAATACAGCTTCGGAGGGGAGATGAAATGTTATTTATTAAAGAGATAGACCAGGCAATATCGCACTGTCTGCTGCAGCTCCGATGTAAAAAATAATAGGCCTAAGTAATAATGAAAAAATACAGCTAGCGTGTGCAGCATGCATACTACGCGTACACACGTGACTACGCAGCATGACTACGCAGCATAATTACGCAGTGAGTGATGTCATGTCGGTGAATATAACACTGTTATATTGACCGAGGTGACGTCAAAACCAAAATATAACAATCTCAATCCTTGCAGCTCTAGTCACGTGATGGTATTTTGACCAATCACTGATTCGAATCTATATATATGTAATATGAAAAAATACATTACACAAAGGGAACATAACACAAAAGATTACAAAGAACAATATACAATAAAGACAACTACATGTAAAAAGTATATGGATGCGGGGATCAGCAAAGGCCAAAGGCCTATCAAGGCTAATCCCCTAATTGTAAAAATTTAAAAGAAATTAACATGACAAACAGGCAGGCATATTACAATCAGAATTATGCATGACAAGACTTATACTTCCTCTTAAAAACAGACACTGATGGGCAAGACTTATTTTCTTTTTCCAACATGTTCCACATTAAGGGCCCTCTGTAACTTATGCTTGCATTAAACACAGAAAGTATCTTTTTAAAAAAAATAAATAAAATGATGCATAATTTCAAAATCATAAATTTCTCCTGTCTTATGTCATGATACCAACAACTCCTTTTCATCTTTTGCAGAGATGGTCACGCATATGAAGAAGGTAGCAATGGGAAACGATGACTTGTCAGTAGAAGAGAGGAATCTCCTGTCTGTAGCCTACAAGAATGTAATTGGAGCGAGGCGTGCATCATGGCGTATCATCAGTAGCATCGAGGTCAAAGACAAGACCAGGGAGGAGGATAGCCAAAGTCAAAAGTTAGAACAGGTCAAAAGTTACAGACTCGAGGTGAGTAGCCTTCTAGAGTCCAGGATTCACCAAAGAGGCTTGTGTGTACATTCAAACTATGGTTTCAACTTTGGTTTAAACCTCCAAACATGTAAAACAGGCATGTCCTTTTGTCCAATGGACGGGCAGTAATGCGCTTTTATTTGCTCAGTTACGCTAGCCTTATCTATCTTATTTAAGAACTTAGCTTATTTACACAAGTTTGAAGTTTGAAATAAACCTCCTTTGTGAATTCTGGCCCTAGAGGATGGGAGAGTCTTTCAGGTACATGGTTCTTAGCTATCCCGGAAATCAGAGAAACCTGGAAAATGAGTTCTCTTTAGTCCTGTCAAGGAGATGTCAGAATTATAAACACCATTCCTTCTTATAGCTTGCCCTTGGAGGTTCCAATCAAACTAAAATTTTGGAAGGACATCAATTGCTATGCAAAATTCAGTTATGTGATGTCATTTTTATCCAAAACTTGTGAATGTTTATATTGTCATTTATGCAGATCTTATGCATGTATGCGCTAAAATGAAATTGAGTTGAAAATATCACATTATCCATTGTCCTGTTGTTCATACTTAAGCCTGGGTCGATTCAATTAAAAAACCAGTGCTTGATCGTCGCTATTGAGCCCTGGTCCCTGTTTTGGCTAAACCGGGGCATCAATAAATTTAAAAATTAAATAAGAAAATGACAGTGTCAAAAGACTTTGAGATTTACCACTTTAAGACCTATATTTCTTTATAATCACACAATATTATACTTCAAACCTTAAATCAATGAAATGAAACAATGGAAGTAAGATTAGCTTGCAGGATTTCTTGCATTTTTATTCGTGTCGACTACGACGTCGTTTGGTATGTACGCTTGTTCGCTGCAAGATGGTGCTATATCGCTGGCTATATTAGAGCCCTTGATGCTATTGCCAAGTGATTGGGGATCAATATAACCAGCGATATAGACCAATCCTACAACGCAAGAGGGCAGCAGACTGTTCGACACAGTTCGACATACTGCGGTGGGCAGAATAAAGTAAATGGAACAATATCAGGGCATATCTTATATCTTACATTCATTTTGTACACAGAGCCAATCGCAGTCAGCGCGCTTGCCCACTGCAGCAATGGCGTCGCCGATAGAGGGCCAAATACATAAACCGGAGGTGAAATTGGTCTATAGCGATATCTTGCGGTGAACAAGCGTACATTGTAAACAAGTAATGGTGGCCTCCAGATACTGAACAGTCAACACGGATAAAACACAAGAAATCCTGCTAGCTAAATCAGGTTTGAAACATAATATCGTGTGAATTAATGCTATTCTAAAGAAATCTAGGTTTGAAACTGGTTAAATTTCAAAATTCTTTTGACACTTCTATTTTCTTATTTATTTCTTTATTTCATCAATGCACTGGTATTCGACCGGAGCAAAGCCGTCGAGCCCCGGTTTACAACAAAAACGAAATGATTCGGGCCCAGTTCATACATCAGGTTTTTTGCAATTTCTTGATTCATCTAATTCATGCAAAATTGCAGCTTCCCAGTTTCATTCCTTTTTGACGTGAAAGTCAGAAGTGAATTTAATGTCCCTTTAAGTTCTTACAGAATCATCCTGATACAAAGGAATGTATGAAAACCTCACGACTAGCCTGTCGTTCCAGTCACATCAGTAAATTGTGTTTTCTGCAAGAATATGTATTTTTAGTAACTGTCTGTACGTGTATGTTAAGATCTGCCCTTTCAATATCTTCACCAGATCTGTAATGCTAACGGAAAACAGATGCACTCTGAAAAAGATTTAAAGTACAGTTTTGTTTTAAATGTCACAAAAGTCTTGGTTGAATGGCTCTGTTACCTACACTCTATGATGATTCACAGACAAACCAGATACTCCAGATTAAACATTTTTATTTCACCCACTGACTTTTACCTAGGCAATATTTTTTAGGCCTTTTCCTTTTTTTATTTCCAGTATATATTGAATTGTTATTCAAGACTTTTTGTTTTGCTGATTTTCTTTTAGTTCCCGCAACCATTTTCTATTTCCTTCTCTTCAGATTGAGAAAGAATTGTCGAAAATCTGCAGTGACATCCTTGATCTTCTAGACGTTTCCTTGATCCCCAATGCCAAATCGGCAGAATCAAGAGTGTTCTACCATAAAATGTAAGTTGTCTCATAGGCAGTACAGAGATTACACTCTCGCTTGGTCTATAACCACTTGGTCTAATTGACAGTTAGTCGAACTCCACGTGGTCTAACTTCATTTTGTCTACAACCAGTTCGTCTACTTACCTTTTCCTCTAATCCCCACTTGGCCTAATATCCAATCCGTATGATATCCAGTTTGGCTAACCCCATTTAGTCTAACATACTTTTCACTTTTTCTATTTCCAAATTGTCTAACATTTATTTTGTCTACAAGCCACATAGTCTAATATCCATTTGGGCTACACCTACTTTGGCTAATACCATATGATCTACTTATCACTTGGTCCAATTTTTCCTTTATTCTAATAACCAGTTAGGCTACTTATCATTTGGACTAATTGTCATAAAATCTAATGACCATAAAAGTTTTAGACTAACTGGGAATTAGACAAACTGATGTGAGATGAAGTAATACTAGACCAAATGGCAACAAAATAAAGTAGACGAAATGGTAATGAGACCAAGCAATAATTAGACCAAGTGATAAATTAGCCCAAGTGGTCATTAGACCAAGTGCCAGTTAGACCAAATGAAAAGTGGACCAAAAGGGTTAAACCCTATTGAAGATAGCCCTTCTGGAAATTAGACCAAGTGGTTTTAGACCAAGCGTGCTTAAACCATACAGTGTAGCTTCAGTGACTTAAGATATTGATACCTCAGCTTTCAAGGAGTAGATGTTACCAGGGGGTTGTTTCATAAAGCTGTTCGTTAAAGTGAATACACAATGGTAAAATATTTTTTGATATGTGATCGAGAATAGAATTCTAAGAAGAATAACATTAAAATTTTGATGATTTTCAATCGAAATCAATGCATTTTGGCTAATTTTCTCATGAAAAATCAAGAGTTGACCCAAAAATTTGAGTATGAGGTATGACGTCAAAGTGGGTACCCAGCTTCGTGCATTGCAGTTGTGCTGCACGCTAGACTGTACAATATGTATTATACCTTGCGCGCATTTTGCTAGAATTACGCGACAAGGTACCCACTTTGACGTCATTTTGACGTCAAAGTGGGTACCCAGTTGAAATTGGGTCACAGCTGAGGGGTCAAAAATATCCTGAAATCATACCACATTTGGGGGTTTCCTTGGCAACACAGCTTTTTAAAAAACTTTAGGCAGATGATTTTCTGCTGATAAAATCATGCTCTTTTAAATGAACTAACATTGTTTCGGCATTGGGTACCCCCTTTAAGTTACGAATGACTTTACGAACAACTTGAATATGGCAAGCCAAATGGGATTCTCAATTATTATAAACTGCATTAGCTTAAGGTCAAACATGCAGACGGAGATTTATGTTACTATTGTTTACACCCATTTTTATTGTGAAGTATATTTTTGCCACATTTTAATTGAGATTATGGGAAATGCAGTCACACTTTGTGAAAACATCAGGAAAAACAGTGAGCATCCCATTTGGCAATTCATTTTCAAGTCATTCGTGCAGTCATTCATAACAGCTTTATGAAATACCCCCAGGTACCCATTTTCTACACCTGGGTCCAGTGTGGCAGATGTAGATTAATGTCTTGCCAAATAACGTTAGTGCTTTGGTGGGGATTTGAACCCTGTACCTTGTGGTTAAAAGTCTGGAGACTTTTCCACTGCACCACAACACCTCTTGTTGTCCAGCTATGTCCATCTTCTCCCTTTCTCTCAATGCTACAGTTCTCTAACCATTCCTTCCTACTCCAGAGATGCCAACTGTTACAGATTCGCTGTATTTGTTCCATTTTTATTGCACTCGTTACGGCGTTATGGTAAACAGCCAAAATGTTACGGGAAACCAAACAGAAATGTACCTAGGCCCCTCTGTATACAGCCTCTGTACGCATATGCATTTGCACTGTATTGAACTATGTAGCACACGCACAAGCGCGCGCCCTCACTGAATTTCACTACACATGAATTGGGAACAATCGTGGTTGTGCATCGGGGATGCTGCGGCGCACGTCAGGGCTCCCATTTTGGTCGAATTTGGGCTTGTTGGAACTTGCATACAACTTTGTACATGAAGTTACTGCATGGTCAGGTACGGGGAGATTGCTTTTCTGTGTAGAATATTGAAATGCACTTTTTTTATGGATTCATTCCTGTTTATTTGTGCACACTTTGCGATAACTGCTTCTTCCTCAGTTTCTTTCTAAATTCAGAGCTGATTGTTTTAATCTGAAGATGTAGGTCATGTACAAAGATCTGCTTCCTAGGATTCCAAAATAAGGCCCTATAGATTTATATTGATAACCTAAATATGAAGAGAAAATTGTTAACAGTAATGTGGGAAATGTGCTTATTTACAGTACATATTTCTGCATGGCGTTGGCATGTATCTAAAGTGGTTTTTTCTTGATTTGATGATCATTAGGAAGGGAGACTACCACCGCTACCTGGCTGAGTTCGCTATCGATGGGGAACGCAAGGATGCTTCTGAGAAGAGTCTAGCAGCATACAAGGAGGCAGTCGACATTGCAGTAGTTGATTTAACACCCACACATCCCATCAGGTACTTCTAGACAACATTGTTTCTTTATAGCACAATACTGTGGCACGTTCGTTACTCGGTAGGAGCCCCAAGCCTATGAGCTGGTATCGTGCTGTAGCTTAGGATTGTGTTTTCACCTTATATTCTCAGGGATCAACAAAAAAAAAAAAGACAACTAATAAAACAAAAAAGACATATGTGCTCGAGGCTCACCAAAAGGATATTGTATGTTTGATTTAGTCATGTATGATATACAATAATTATAGAAAGTATATTTTCTACTCATTTTTGGAATTAGACCAATTTGACTATTTGTAAGCCCTTTCTTGTGATTTAGGTAGGTACTGACAAAAAGCCTGCTTGATATATTTGCATTTTGCAATTTTGCAAGCTTGATGTGCAAGCTTGATGTTTTCTTTCTGTTTCATGGGGGGGGGGGGGGGTCTATCAAAGCCTCATTCATAACACGGTAATCCACATACAGTGTACAAAAAAAATATAGTAGATTAGAATGATGAGTGAGGTGCAAAACACATTTCTCATAAAGTGACTATACAGTCACTTTTTTCCTCAACCTCACTTTCATTTATGCAAAAACTTATTTTTCTTTTGCTTCAGCATTTTTTTTTTTTTCAAAGAGCCGGTTCACGAGGTGAATAGAAGACCACTGCTGTCCCATTGAGCCACTTCATCTTCTCAGTTGTTCCATTCTGTCCCTAAGACATCTCTTATTCTGCAACCCACATGAACCATTCACTGATTTTCTTTCTCTCCCTCTTTCTCTCTCTCTCTCTCTCTCTCTCTCTCTCTTGCTCTCACCTGGGCCATTGCCTGGCATTTGTCTTGTTATACAGGTTGGGCCTGGCACTTAACTTTAGTGTGTTCTACTATGAAATCCTGAATGCCCCAGAGCGTGCCTGCCGCCTGGCGAAAACTGCATTCGACGATGCCATTGCAGAGCTAGACAATCTCAATGAAGAAAGCTACAAGGATTCCACTCTCATCATGCAGCTCTTGAGGGACAATCTAACGCTGTGGACTTCTGATATCAGTAAGTAGTTGGGGGGTCTCACCCTTGCTAGGCCCTTGTGATCTTAACCCATTTGTGGCAGTACATCCACATTGTGAGGTTTTGCCCAATAATTTTCAGTACAGAGACCTAAAAACATACTGAATACATGAGCAGAAATTCTACTCATACCATGTCATTTTGGTCGCATCTGTATTTTTCGTTTGATGCAGAAAAGTTTTGAGAGGAGAATACCCATCAAAATCCTTGAATTTTTTGGCAATGCGATGGAAAGTTCACGATCACCATTTTAACTTCCAAGTATTTTTTTCGTCAATTTATATCCATTTATAAATAATTTTTTGCAAGGAAAAATTCAGCACTGAAAGAAAAATACTGGTATTGCCAATTTGAAAAAGAGCTGAACAAATTAGGCTTTAAATAATCCATGCTAGATTTAGGTTGAATATAATCTGGTGCCATTTGCTCTGAGCATTCGGTTGGCAGATATATGGGATTCAGGGTTTAGGGTTGTGAATGGGTTTTATGTTGGATTATTACCCCATAGCAGTACAGTGTCTCCTTTTACAGAGCTGCCAAGTAGTAGGATTTTATCCTATTTTGTAGGATTTTTGGGAGAGAATATGACAATAGGATTTTTCCCATGAAAATAGGATTTTTGAAAGTTCTGACATTGATTCTTTATTACATTTATTTTATCTTATTTCCATGTTATTTTATCAACATTTAAGTTTATCCCAATGCTCGGTGTACTCTACCTGTGTATTTTGTACTGTAGATCATTTTCAATAAAAGAAGTACAATGTAGAAGAGTTAGGATCAAAATAATTAAGTAAGTCATACATATTATTAGTATTGTATTTTCTTTAGGATATCATAGAGAGTGAAAGGGGAATCACATTGTTGTATTTCTAAAATTTTCATGCAAAAATAGGATTTTAGGCATGAAAATAGGATAAAAGGAAGTACTAGAATAGGATTTTTTCCATTTGGGGTTGGCAACTCTGCTTTTAGTGACACTTTTGCAGTATCTATCGATCTCAAATACTAAGAATCACACATTATACATAGCAGAAAGAAAAAAGTTCATTGACAATATTAAGTCCATTCCCATTACAGTATGTTGTGCTGTTTTGGAATGAGAGCAATTTACATGTAACTCATTAAATTCTGTAAATTGGCAATGCAGTGAAAATAATCACTCTTCCAGTATGCAAATTGGCAATGTTTCTTTTAGATTTTGCAATTATCAATAACACTTTTGCCATGTAGTACTCTGAATGGGTATAAGTAGATTGCAAAATCTTGTGTTTAAATTTGTAAATTTTCATCTTTGTGGGTCATTGCATGACCAACTGATCAGGGTCCCGTTTCATAAAACTTGTCATCAATAACAAGTTGCAGTAACTGTAATAAGCTACTGAAATCCTTGCATCTGATTGGCTGAGAGCAAATTTGTCATAGAAATGTGGCAGTTGTTACTGATAACAAGTTTTATGAAACGGGGCCCTGCAGGAGTCGGTGGGTTGGATGAAGGCTATCAGAGAGATGTGTTTCCTTGGTTGCATATGATTACAGGGAATCACTAGTACAACAGCTGTGACTGTAGTCCAGTCTGAAGTGAATTCCTCAATAACTGCTCCATCTTCTCTCTTTTATCTGCATCTGAACATTGTCTCAAGACATTTGATGGTCCAGTACTCCGAGAGATACCTTTCCCCCATTGCGATGCCTTTTTAACATTGACTGACACACTAGCCGTATATACTTTGTAGGTTAGAGTCTTTTATGCTGCCAAGTAGAGAGAACCCCAGGTCAGTGTCCATTCCAAACCAACCCACCCCAAGCCAAGCATCTATGAATTCATGGTAAAATTTAGTGTTTTCACCCAATTGGAAATGATCCTCATATTTTTGATAATCTCTTAACCTACCCCTTCTCCAGCATTATCCTTTACTTTGGATAGTTGCAGTGCAGTGTTTCGTTTTCCTTTTGACTGTTACAGAGAACGAGTCGACCGACAAGACAGACATAGAGGACATTGAAGACCAGCAGCAGCAGGAGGCTTCCTAATCCAAGGTCATAGGTCATTCGGGTTTCATCTTCAACACACAGATAGAAGCAATGTTATTCTACAGTGCAGTTGTGTGTTTCTTGTTTCACTTTATCATACTAATCAACTTATTTTACCTCCTTTCTATGTAAACAGCACACATTTGGTTTTAATCCTCACTAACTGGAGAAAAATATTGGGTATAAGGATGTCTGCGGGCAAAAAAAAAAAATTTATCTCTATATAAATGCACTCATTTTAGGATTTACACATGAAAAATTGAAATAATTTATTAAATGTTGTGTGGATTATTTAGTTGTAGGAACTAGAAACATTGACGAGTTGTCAAAACAGCACACGGTATTTATAACGAGGGAGGATAAAATGAACATCTGTGCACTGTAGTCACCTTATGGTTAAATAGAAGTCTATGATTGTGAAATATATACACTTGAAAACGTAATGTATACATATATTGTGTAAGATATTGTAATTTTTGAGCTTCGTATAAACACGTTAGGCAGAGCAAATCAAAATTTGAAAAAAATGATAAAAAAAGGAGAAAAAAAATATGAATGTGTATATATTTAGTCTCTCTTATTAATCGACTGTTTCAAACCTACGTTTCGTTTGATGCTTGTTTTTATTGGCTGGATTAGACATGCCAATGCAAAAGTGATATTCTCTTATTACTTTTTTTAATCTCGTGGCACTGTGTGATGTATGATGATGTAGCTTGACTCTATACTTCTGCTTTAAATATTTTCTAGTTATGCATTTTGAAAGTGCCAGTGGAGTGAGGGGCTGCAACCAAAAAAAAAATGGGAAAAAAAATGAAAAATAGAAAATGTTTTTGACAAAAAAAAAAAAAAAGAAGCTCTGATGCACAATTCCAATGAGAAGCGATAACTTAAAAAGCTTTATTTGATTCCAGTATAATGCTTTATCATCCTTGCTCTTCTCAATCCTCTTTCTGAATCCGCATTTTTTTTTTTTTTATAAGGTACAAAAATATTGGTTCTGTGAATATCGTTACAAGGATTTTTTTATTTATGATTTTGGGTGATATTTCGATTGTTTTTGGGTGATATTTCGATTGCTTCTTTTTTCTTGTGAGATCTGTGCGAATCCACCTAATTCTTTCTTTCTCCCCCCCCCCTTTTTTTTTGTTTTTTTGGTTTCCCTTTTATCGTACGTGGTACCCCCGTGTGTTATGTTCATTTGCTCAAAGAAGTTGTGTTTGTTTCTGGCTCCACAGAATGAAAGGTTATATCTCTTGGATGGTATGAAGTATGATAAGAGATGTACAGGAATGGTCTGTGGAATAAAAACGGTTGTTCGTGGAGACGTCTCCCAACCTAAGACGTTTTCGTAGGCGAATAGAAGAAGCATGTGTCTTAAGTGTGGAATGAGTTCACTTTACAACTAAGAGGATAAGTTCCTACAGTGCTGGAGGTTATATGAGGTCAGATTCTGCCAGCATTTCTGAACTGATTTGCGAGGTTGAAATGTGACCTACAGGAAGCCTTAAGTTACGGCACAGTCGATCATTTGACTGGAAGAAGATAAAAACCTCATGGGCATCTCATGGTATTTCTTTCCTCGTACTATCTAAATAGTTTCAGTGGTTGTGTTTGGTATATTTAGCATATTTCTGGTATTGCATATTGCGTAGAACAAGACTGATCATGACAAATGTTTTAGTTGTGGCGTTGCTCAAACCCTGGCTCCTTTGTTGGTTTCTTAAGGTCGTAACCTTTTTTCTGAAGCGTTCGTCAATCGATTCAGGGTACGTTTTCTTCTCGACTCCAAAGTTGAGCGAAAGAAGGGTTGAATGAATGCAAAGGAAGACCAGTGAACAGAGCCTGTAACACCCATCATAATACAGGGAGTTCTGAGTGTTTAAATAAAAAAAAAAACCCAACCAACCAAACATTTCTTTCTCCCTGGCGAAAATTGCATTAAACATTCAAGCATACATGGCATACATGCAGAATAGCACATGCTCATAATTTGACTACTGAACTGACAATCTTTTTTATTTCTATGTCTCTCTGAAGGTTTTGACTAATGAACCGACAATCTTTTGTCTCTGTGTCTTTGTGAAGGTTTCATACTGCTTGATTTGGAATAGCACATGCTCATAATTTGGATACTGAACTGACAATCCGTATTTCTTGTATTTAATTTTTTAATTTTTTTTTTTCTCATGAAGGTTTCAAACTGCAAGAGTAAGTGTACTGAAGTAATGTTTAAGAAGAAAAAAAAAATGCAAAAAAAAAAGAGGAAAAAATGCTTTACACAATGTACCTAGTGTGTTTTAGGGGAAAAAATTAGATGTGCTAGTTTGACTCGCGTGATTGTAATGGTTGCTGTTTACAATTGTACTGATGGTGTTTAAAATTGTTGATATATTTTCTTCTCTCTATGACCTATGAAGTTTGTGTTTTTTTCCTTCTATATCTGCAACTTGGATCTTGTTGATATTTCAGATGCTCTAGATTTGCAAACCTGGAATGGTGTTAACTTGTGGAAACAAATTGCCATTGGAGATTTCAAAATGATGTTCGCAGGTTCCCTCTTGCAAAGTTGGGTTCTGTAAGCTTAACTCTCTACTGACGCCAAAGTCCTCCGATAGTCATGATGAATTATATTGGCATGATTACCTGGAACAAACGGTTTGATGGAAATGAATGCTTTACGATGGACTCTCGATATCAAAAATTGTAGAATAGGTAGGTACCCAAGATAGATTGACATGCTAGGTGCGCATGTGGATCCCTCGTTCCTTTCAAGGGGCTGCAGCGTTTTCCTAGAGACGACCTCCATTGTTCATTTCAAGCAGACCAGATATACATGTACTCAGAAGCCATATCAAGCAGTTCCTTGATATTCCCCAATCCTTGTGCCACAAATGGCTATGTAGGAGAAAATGTACGCAAGAGAATCCTGAAGAAATTCACGGTAGAGCTTAGACTTTAGGGGAGGGAAGGGAGTGAGGAAGCATTCATTTCCACTACCATAAAACATCAAATACATGATCACATCACATGTTTCAAAGAAAAAAAAGAAGTTTCCTAAAGTTGGTTTCAAACATCATGTAACAAAATCCAGCCATTTCTTTCAAATCAGAGTTTTAACCCACGCTGGTTAAAGAAAGTCTGGGGGGGAACTAAAATAACTTTGCTCTCCACCTCAAATCAAAACGTATTCCAGTACAGGATAAAATTGGCTGCAATGTTATCTATTCCAACTTTCCTTTTCTGTTCTCAAAAAAAAAAAATCTGATCACTGTCAAATATATATTTGAAGGTAGACCAGTATTATATATTGTTGTATGTATTTCACACTGGAAATTGAGGCTATGTGGAGTTTATGTCCTTATTGTAGTGATTGTTATAGACCTATCCTGTTTTGCACATTTTAAGAATTAAGATTGATTGAAAAAAACCAAACAAAATATGTAATGCGTCTACACTTATGTCTGCCTCAGCTTACAGCGCCTGGTTGATGGTAAAATAGCTACCACAATAAAATGCAGACTTTGATTCTCAATGTCTCCCCATACATCGTAGTTGTCTGAGAGTTTCTCTTGTGCTTTCGTGTGAAAGTTGGCAAGTTTGTTGCAAAGGAAAAGAGAAAGCAAAAATATTGCTGTTTGTCAGACAGAAGAGCAGAGATGAGAGAGAGGGTAATGTGCTTCAAAACCAAATATTTTCACCATATATTCAGTCATGTTGGCCATCTTTACAATTTTTACACCAAAAAACTTGCACATTGCAGAAGTATGTGGATAATAATATCTGGTTATCAGGACCACTTTTAAAATTTTCTACAGTTTTTACATACATATTTGTGTGTTTGTTTTACAATACTTCTAGAATGAAGTCGCAGAGAGATAGAATAAGTGGTTATTTAAGACGGCTGTAAGCATAACCAAGAGACCTAAACCATATTTCAGTAGATAACTGCACCCATTTGACTTTTGGGGGACACAACAGATTTCACAGTATTTCTCTGCATAGTTGTAGAGAAAATTAACAATTGTTGCTGTAGCAGGCATGACACAAAATGGACAATCCTTTTCACTTATGTAAACAGTTTAAGGATCTGTGGGCTTTGGGATTTAATGAATCGGATTTAGGTATGCAGAAACTTATACTTGGCAAATATACATGTTGTTCAATTATCAAACTCGTTTTCTAATCAAAGCCAAAAAGAAGCTTAATGGACACGACACTTCTGTCTGATATAAAAGCCTCTAAACCTTGCTTTATATGTTCAGATTCAGATTTATAAATTTCATTTCATTTTCATTTTACAGAATATCTCTTATACAGTCATATGACAAGGGAAAAGAAAAAAATTGAAGGGATGTAAGATAGAAACGAATGTGCAAAATTATTTAAGAATGAAAATGAAAACAGAGACCAGCAAAAGAAGCAGAGCTAGTGGTACAACTTTTCCCTGGTTAATTCATGTACCTCATTACTATGTCATAGCAGTAATCCTTGTTCCTAACATCATGATATTACAACCAACAATGAAGTGCTTATGTGAAATGATGAGACCAGTGATTGGATACTTTCACCCAAACTCTCACATATTGCGCCAATAGGTCAAGGGAGTCGTACCTAAATGTACTTCATTCATGTCAATATACCTTTCAAAAGAGCATGTTAAGTTCTGTTTGATACTAGATTTGTCATAGTAGCACAAATATTTTTGGAGTTATTACTAATTTTATGATTTGGGGCAAGTGAACCTGCTCAATTTGGAATTGTCCAAGTGTTCTCTATGAATGCGACGGCAGTTCCCTTTAGTAAGATTGCTGCTAGTCAACTTACCCGTCTGCACTTTTTTTTTTTTAACAGTTTTTCCTAAAACAAGGTGTCACCGTAACTAAAGATTACCTGCAATAATTTTAGCTTTCATTTCCCCTATATGTACAAGCCTCACTAGTACCTCTCTCTCTCTCTCTCTCTCTCTCTCTTTCTCCTCTCCTTTCTCTTCTGTCCTTTCTATCTTCTCATTCTCTCACTGACACACACACACACACACACACACCCTCACACACTCTCTCTCTCTCTCTCCTTTTCATCGTATCCTGTTTTTTTTCTTCTACATGTTACTTTTACAAACTTTATTGCTCATGATCATACTGCAAAAACATTCCAGTCGACACCAAACGGCTCACTAAAACAGGTTGAGGAAAAAAAATGTTGCTCGATACTTTAACTGTTTTTTGGCGTAAGTTTATTTCATCTCATTTTTATAAGTATATTCAATTTAAATATATCACAAAATTTACAATGGAAAAAAATAACCAAAAAAGAAAAGGCTAAGAGAGAAAGAAAGAGAGAGAGAGAGGGAGAGAGAGATAGAAACATTCACATTTCATCTTATATTCTGCAATATAAATTCGCCACTGCTTACAATGACCAAGTTTTTCCTTCAAGAGAACAACCAATCACCACGGATATAAACTCGAACAGCCAAAAATTAGAGTTCTCCCCGGAGCCTAGAAATAAATTCAAACTTGATCTGAATTCAGTTAAAGGATACACATGCAAGGACAATAAAACTGCGCGTGTTATCTATCCATGAATTACTTGTAAAATGCATGTACATGTACATCAACTCCATTTTATGCCATGCTACTTTACAACATACATACATGTAAAGGTCTAATAGTTAATGGCCTATCGAAAAAACTCTTTAATAAAAACCTATCCTTTCAATTAAGGAAAAAAGGAAAGAAAAAAAAAAAACCAACTTGCAGCTTCATTAAAAAAGTTTCTAGAAGGCATTGCTGGGGCTGCTTGCAAAATACTGATACAGGTGTACCTCGATAAAACATACCTAATGAAGTTAAATACTAATAAATGTAACTTTTAAAAAAGGTTCAATTTATTTGGAACAAGGTTAAAATCACCGTTCTGATTCCCTCAAAAGGTATTATGTACCTTAAAAAGTTCACGAAAAATTTTATGTCTTTCATCAAAGATGCTCCAAAAACAACAGTATGTTGCCACAACATACACAGCTCTAATTAAGACAAAGCTGCAGTATAGAATGTGTAGCATTAACAATTGCAATTAGCTAAACAGGGAAAACTCTACATAGATACTCTAACCAGCTATATATTCATACTATTAAAGTAATCAGGGCCCCGTTTCATAAAACTTGTTATCAATAACAAGTTGCAATAACTGATATAAGCTTCTGAAATACATGCATCTGATTGGTTGAGAGCAAATTTGTCATAGAAATGTGGCAGTTGATACTGATAACAAGTTTCATGAAACAGAGCCCAATTACTACAGACTAAAAAGAGGAATACACTAGTCATATATATATATTTGAAAAGATTATTAATCAACTATACATAATAATTTAAGAAGATATCTTATAATACATCTCATCATACATCATACAATATATCTTCAGCTCTAAATTGAGGCCTAGGTGATGTGGTTTAGAAGAATGTACATTACTGAGAGGATAAAACCCTGTCCATACATGTACCACACACGGAAGTACCACTTACATGACATTTTAAAGCCATTTCAATTTCATCCACACTGAATAATCTCATTTCCAAAAGGCTTAATACAGGCCTGGATTAATACAATGATAATCATTTTTCAAAGGAAATGGGCCAATTTCTATTAATCTGTTGACTACTGAATTCTCAATGTCCCATAGACTTTACAGGAACCACCAGGTTCAAGTAGGCAACAGGTTAAAACAATATGATTCAAAGAGTTTAAAATATTATGTTCTCAACAGATTTTCAAATCTATGAACTGCCCCGTACTAAAAAGAAAAAATTACAAAAATACATTGGCAGCCTACTAATGACGGTCTAGCAACATAACATGTTAGATAGATGGCCCATCAAACCAACTTTAAAGGAGACTGACGTCGGTCTGATGGGCCTTCTGTGAAGTTATCTGCCGGTTCATGAGACTGAAAGCCAATAAAACCGACAGCCCTCGAGACCGACAGGTCAGTCACATGGGCCTTACCTTTCTTGGTGGGGATGAGACTGAGATTGGCAGTTTTGAGGGCTGTTTATTTCTTGAGATTTCACACAAGCAGCAAACCCCTGCGATAAACCCTGTGGTTTCATTGTGCGTAAAGGAATGGGATGAGGGGGCAATAAAATAATAGAAATGCTGAGGGAAAAAGCATCAGAATCTTTTTTCACCTCCTGGTGGTAGAAAAATGGGAACTAATCCAATTCTAATAAAATATGATGTCGAGAGTTTGTCAGTGAAATTTTTGGCAAGCCTCCCTTTTATTTGAGCGTGAACTATTACTGCCTCGTTAGTACGCATTGTATTGTGGTGTAGTAAATAAAAATCAATGTGGGGGTTTGCCACCGGATATCGAAATGAGCCTTAGGCTGTTGGTCTCATGGGCAGTCAGCGTATCGGGATGTCCTGGATGGTCTAGAGTCTAGACCATGGTCTTCATCTAAACAAGCTATATAAATTTTTGGCTTGATAAAAAAACCTCATCTTTTCATGAAGTACCAGAGTTACTTGAGTATACTGTATGAATGAAGTGAGTCACAGACTACTATTGCTAAACGTGTTCTGGGGAAGTGGTGTGACATAATACGCATTTGATTCCACTTTATTGCCCCGGTTGTGCCACTCACTTGGCCGAACCATTCTCCACCAAATACAAATCTAAATAAGGAGATATGATAAAAGAACAATGCCTGGTCAATTACAACACGAAAGGTCAAACATCCTGTCTGTCTGCTTCCTGTTCTGAAACTCTGTAATAACATGACGGCTACCACAACTTCAAAGCTGGTCAACTATACAAGCTCATACATGTTTTTCTAAAATGTACATGTATTATAAAAACGTGAGATATAGTTTAGCTAAAGGAGAGGGGGAGGCAAGTGCCCCTATGCCCCCTGATCTGCCATTTTTATTCCTTACACAACTCTTTGTCATCAGAAAAGCTGAAGAAGAGCAGTAATGCACTGTACTTCTTCACAAAATCTATCCTACCAAATCTTCTTTCATTCAGACGATTAACTCTGGTGCGTAGGTGATTCATTAAATGGTTATAGGGTTTATAATTAAAAGGAAACGAAAATGGTAACTCTGCCACCAATGGTAACAACCATAGTAACATTGCTCAACAGCCAATCAAATTCAAGGTTTCCATGGTAGTTACCGCTGATGGCAAAGTTAGGCTTTTAATGGGTCAATTTCAATGGATCAACTAACAATCGGTTTCAATGGGGACCCATCGTTTCACTTTCCATGTACTTGCCATTTGGTGTTCAATGGGGATCTCCAATGGTGAGTCAATTGGATTTTCATCCTGGGCTGTTAAAAATTTAATTAATGGTAAGTTTTATGCAACAGGGCCCAGAAAGTGTAGCATTTATCCTCTACAAAATAATCACAAAATGTTTATCACTGCTTTTGCATGTCAAATTATCTTTTCAGAACTTACACAGTGGGGTCATTGCTTTGTATCACTTTTATCTAATCAAATCTTAAAAACAAAACCAAAAACCATCCCCCATCATTTACATTGTTTCGGTACAGTTTCCACGCATGACCCTTTCCCTACATTCATCAACACATACACTTCAATTTCATTGCATAGAATGCTATCACATTTTTCCCAGTTTGAACTAGTGACTAGCCATTGAGCTCAAACCAAGTGTGAATTTGCATTTTTCCACTTCTGCATTCCTCGCCGGTGACTCACCGTCGTTGACAATGGCAGGGCAGTTCAAAGGTTGTATGTTTACAAGGACAACATATTTCCCATTGAACATGGACTTGAATAATCACTGCTTCACTGTCAGGAAATACAGGAATGCACAGACATAGTAGACAGGAAATAAAAGCAACAAAATTAATGTTCACTTGGGAATTTGCTGGTGACATAGGCCTGATTGTACTGAACTATACAATGGAATTGGATTAAACAGAATGAACAGTGCATTAAAACACTTCAAATACTCTTCGAATTATTTATAACTGGAATAGCAGAACATACAAAATATAATACGTTCTATTTACCCAAAAAACGATTGACCACAATTTTAAAAATTCAACTGATATCATCATGTATATCACCAGTCTTCAATAATAATATATTTCTAAAAGAGTGATTTAGTTATTTGAATAACCTGAAATACTAAATACCATTAATTACATTAATTGCTTGCAGGTAGTTTTGATAAAGTAAATGAAATTTATGTGGTGTTACAACATATCCATTATATCAGTTTCCTGCAGAGGCTGCTATCCACATTACTTGGGGAAGCATTAGTGCATTCTGGCTTATTGATAGATCATAACGACTGACATCTGATAATAATTTCTTCTCATTTTTATTTTCGTTTTCTTTTTCTTTTTAACCCCTTTAATAGGTTTTCCAAAAGGAGAAAAGAGTACATGTGATCCTTCATGGTAATAACAAAGTGATCCATAAATAATACCACAGAACATCCTTCCTCCATCCTTAACGTGCCTACCAGGATCTCATGTTTCATAAAAAATTGTGTGCACTTAGAAACACCAGTATCAAGCACCTTATAAATGTTATGTATTATTAAAAATCATCCAGATAACCTTTGTTATTTCATTTTGCCTTTATGGAACTTCAGACATTTTTCCTAGTTGATCATCAACTCATTCAAGACAATTTTTTTAAAGGGTTACAATGATAAACTTTTCTTCTTTAAAATTGGAAATGGTTTTACTTTTCGAACACAGTTACATTTTAAAAACATAAAGCCGCGCACCTGAATAAGAGAATACATCAAAATAGCACATATACTACACGTATGTCAAAAAGTCTGAAACAAATTTTCAGTTTGAATGGAAAATAATTTTTACTTTAACTTATTGCCAATTTAAGGATTTTTAAGGCTCAGTTTCCTTTATAAACATTCCTGGTGCTACATAATCTTTATAAGAAAAAAAAAACAAAAACAAAACAGAGGAAAATAACCGCACACATCCTTCTGCTAATATTTCTGATATAGGCTTTGAATGCAAAGTAATACTGAGCCAATTAAACCACCATAAAATGTGAGCAATTCTACTGAATGGGCTTTTCGGATATCAATTATACCATTACAATTATATCAAATGACAAAGCACAACAGCCTAGTTTCACATGCACTTCATACTTAGCTTTAAAAACAAAACCTCTACTCCTTTTGTTTTTGTTTTTAATTTTGAACAAACTAAATACCTCGGAAAAGATTTCGTGATCATTAAGAGTGCTAGCATTACTGCGGTGGTGAGAATACAGGAAGGGGGGGGGGAGGGGGGTTAGTGTTGACATTGAAAAGGACATTGACACAGGAAGCACAGCACAACATGTAAACTATACAAACTTTACAACCCTTTAACCACAGCAAGCAGAAAAGCCTACCAAATTATTGGAGTTTTCAACAATGCTTTTGATAAGAACAAAATGACCATTCTGTTCTTCCTCAAACACAGATATACTTTCTTTATGTAGTCTGTGATCCAATTTTACAAATTTTATCTCTAATTTAAGGATAAACCAGACATTTTCAAGTCAAAGCAGAGCATTTAGAAGTTCATTAACGATCACTGTTCAGTAACTTTGAACCATCCCCCCCCCCCTTTGGTTTTGAACCTGGGTACTCCGAGTTACAAGTCCACCGCACTACCGCCTTTAAGACCCCAAATTCGTTTCCTATGTTGCAATCACCAGTATAAGAAAAATGTCATTAAATTGGCAATCCTACAATCAAGCTGTTCAGATTTTTCCTTAGGATTTTCACAGTGATAAAAACAAAAACAAAACAAAAAACAAAACAGAAGGTTAATTATTTGTCAGATTTACTTGCACAAATATCTAAATAATTTTCAATCCACTATGTATTGAAGTACATGAAAAAATGAGATACAAGGCAGACAACAGTGACTACAGTGAAGAATTTGTCAGGTTATTTTTCTTTTCATTTATAAAAGCTTGCTACAGTTTCTTTTAAGCCTTTCTTAAAAGCTTAAAAGAAATAAGTATCTTACATAGATACCAGACATTCATATATAACTCACAACTCTCTAAATAATATGTATTGCTATTTTCCATACTACATTTACCATTATCCTACATTCAAAGTGAATATACATTTACAAGGCATTACCTTGGAAACTACATGTATAAGTTATTGTAATTAAGATATTACAAACTATTACATGGATGAGGGAGAAAAAAAAATTGTGCTATACATATAAAAAAAGGAAATGGAAATGGGTTTCTGAAACAACCTCTCTTGCAGTTCCAAATCCACATCTTGGCCTTTTCTCTCATTTCTTCTATTTCTTTCCTGAGTTTATATAAATAAAAATCAACTTCACAACAGTCCAACACAGACACAATCACACATCCAAGACAAATAGAATTCATATAAATAAGATCACAGGCATGTATTACACAGATTTCCTCCAAAAAATATACCTTTGCAAATTCCTTCCCTTGCAAGAAACTAGCTCATTTTCCTGCTAATACTGGAAGCAGAGAGGAATTTTTTGTACATGTAATATCCTTTTTGCAAATCTAACAGTTATGTTGCAGTTAAAAACTTACAGAGGGTGCGGTATAAACTTGAAAAGTGATAAAATGTAATGCAAGGGTGTTATGTCACTGAATAGGGGCATGGTGTGGGTCTAACAAATTGATAGGGGCACTATTATAATGGTGGGGGGGGGGGGGGAGGATGCACTGGACTTACTGGGGCCATGAACTATGGAATATTTAAGGCAACTGTAAGAGGAGTGATTGCGGAAAGGCAATGTATGATCTTCTTTTCACATTTCCTTTCCTCACACTTTTCTTTCTCTGTTTTACTCCTTCGTCCCCCCTCCCATTTTGCACCATTTGATAGTGAAAGCACACCCCCCCCCCCCACATAATCCCTGCCCCACTGTAATCATATATTTCAACATAAATCTACATGCCCCTAGCTTTCAGGAAACAATAAATCTTATACAACAAGTCCAATATGCTGGGTGGAATGTATCTTTAAAAAATTTGCAAGCAAAGTAGACTGTTATACTTTCAGTTCAATGGATAAGCATACTTCACTATCAGATCCATATTAACACAGTCCTATTTCTCCTATTTCTTGCAAATGTTCTATGTGGTTCCTGGGTTACTTGTGCTCTACAAAGCAATGCCCTACTTAATTTATTTAATATCTGGTAAGACCTGCAAATAGGCTAGAGTTGGCTTTAAAAAAAAAGAATCCCTTACATTTTAGCAAATTTCTCCTTCCTAATTCAAATGCAATGGCTGGCATGACACCAAACAAGTGAACTAAATGCTGGGTATTAACTTGGGCTAGCTGCATGGTTGAACTCAACTTTACACAGAGCAGAAACCAAGCATCTGAGTCAATTTTAAAAGAATATACATGTAAGACGAAATCCTCTGAATGAATATAATAAGTTAAAGTGTACCAAACATCAAAAGACATTTTGAGCTTCAAATATTACTTCTAGAAAAAAATATATTGCGAGTTCAACTATCCTGTATTTGACATAAAAGTGACCGATAAGTAATGGTCGACGTATGCGTACACAGGGGCAGAATGCAGGCATTTTTACGGAATTGAAAAGCCATTCATTGCATTATCATAGCCATACGATACACTTTTTTTTTTTCCCCCGAACTCCTTAACAGTTAACCCTTAGAATGCCAAGTAAAGTTTTTGCAGGGTTATTTCATCATACATACTACAGGTGTACAAATATTATTTTTTTCAGATGAGCTTCACCGTGGTGGAATTAGGACCTATTTTTCACAAAGCACATGCCTGTACATAATGGTCACCTTTTGCGGAGAGAACGCCTTCCGGTATATGATACGATTATCACATCATGTCAAGTGAATCAATAAAATCTCACATCATATACATGACTTATTTGATTATTTTGATATTTTCTTCTTTTTTTGCACATATATAAATATAAACAACATTTTGGTTTGTTCTTATTTACAACAAACAAACAAACAAACAAACAAACAAACAAAACAGCAGGAAAGTAGGAATTTCCTCGAATGAGAATACAAATAAAAATACACAGTCTATGTCGCACATTTGAAAAGGCACCTTTTAAACTTTGTGAAAAAAAATGATCTGATTTTGTGTAACCAAATGAATGCTCCTATAATACACGTTGAGTTAGTGGAGTACAGATAACGATGGCTTTGTTGAATCTTACTGTATAAGCCAACATTTTCGCGTACAGATATTTTCGCGAATCACAGGCTCACAGACATTTTCGCGAATTACAGGCTCATAGACATTTTTGTGAGTGCAAGAGCAGTAGCAAGACGGGACTTGCAGTAAACTTATTTGTACCTGAAAGAGCTATATCGGCAGATCCAGAGGATTTGTTTTTTAACATTTTTTATTTCTTATTTTTTTGCCAATACCATCACACTCATAGCTTGCGATAAACAAAAAGAGCCGTCATAAAACCCCTGATTTCTTGATTTATAGTGCATTTCCGACAACTCTCTTTCTTACCACCCCACTCAGGCCCCACATGCTTTGGAAAAATGGCACCGATTCCGCATTTTTGGTAGCAGAACTTGGCTTCTTATAGGGGTTTTGCAGGTGACTACGGAACTAACTTGTGGTGAGTGACAATTTCTCTGTGTTATGATATGATACTACACACGGAGGACTGCTGCACTTTCCGTGTAGTGCATGGCAATGGCAACAATGAGCCGATGACAAGAGCTATTAAAGCAAATGTGCGGATATTTTCGCGTGTTGTTAAATTCGTGATAGGTGAGTCTCCGTGAGTGACTCGCAAAATTCGCGAAAATTAAAACCACCGCAAAAATTTCAGCTCGTACAGTATACCCAAACCCGATACAGAAATGAAATATAAATACTGTGGTAAACTAATGCCCTTTTGGCAGAAAAATGTAAACAATGATGTCCCTTAACCTTAAAGATGTATATTAACTACAACTTTAAATACATACAAGTTTATACTCTTAAAGTGATGTTTTTGAGGAATTACTATTACAGAATTCATAACCTTGTCCTTTTTATTCAAAAGTTTCCAATAAGTATTAACTTCTTTATTTCAATGCTAATTACTAGTAAAATTGAGCTGCACTTGGCAAAATCATTTCATACAGTATTATACATGTAAAAGTACAATCATTCATACTAGTAAAATTTGATTATTCAACATGAAATGCATCTTCCATACCTCTTAATACCAGTATAGTCCAGCAGTGCTACTGCCAGCTTGAGTTACAAGTAAAGCTTCACACACTGAACTGACCAATCACAGCACACATTTAGATCACATGACACATGAGCCATATACTGCCCGATTCATTTGAAATGTTCATCCAGTGTCATTTTGTCATTCTCTCTATGCATGTATAGCACCACTTGGTTTCTGTTTCAGTCATGTCCAGTATTTCATTTGATTTTTCACAGTAAACATCCAATTCTTTCAAGCAGGTCACTACAAGATCAGCATGGATTCTTCTTCTGAAGACAGTCACAAGTTGTCCTCCATTACCACTGAACGTACAACCACATCAGGGCAAATATCAGTCCAAATAAGAGGTGCTACCAGCAGTCTCTCTACCCAAGGACGATTCCCCAGTGGAATGACCTCCCAGATAATGTAAAGGAGGCTCCTACAATCCAAAAATTCAAAGACCTCCTTGAAAATATTAAGTCCGAGTAAGATATGCCTCCGACTTTATGCATTGCTGCCTAAATGTACGGGATAGCCACACCAGGCCTTTGTATATCAACAACATCAAGATCAAGATCAATTTTCCCCCTAATCTTTTCACGTTTTCAAACTGTTCAATACAGACATAAGATTGCCATGTGAAGATGGCCAAATATGTAAATACAGTCAAACCTGCTTTAGCGACCTCCTGTGCAGAAAGATCACCTGTCTATAAAAACCACAATTTTTGTTTTCCTTGAATAGCATTTCCCATTGAAACACGTTCTAAAGAAACCTGTCCATAATCTCATCAAGACCGCTTTTCTTGTCTCCCTTGGGTGGTCTGTACATACAGGTTTCACTGTATACCCGACACTCTGCCAGCACTATGACTTACATGACAGGAGGTTGTGTGTCCAGACACTTACAAATAAAGTATAAAGACTGTCACGTTTCTCATTGAATTTCATGAAAAATAGGCATCATATAGTTTAAACAACTATGGACCATAAATGACTAAGTATAAAAAAAAAAAAATAATAATAAACAATTTTCAAGATATGTCCAGCTCTGATTTTTAGAGATTCCTAAAATAATGCCTGCAAACGTTTTAGAATAATTATTAAATATCATCTGCCAGGATACACATCCGTCCAGACGCACACAACGATTGGATATATATTTTTTTTTTTCAAGCTAGCCTCTTTCGTCTATACAGTACACAGCAAGTGGATTTTAAAAGAGGAAAGACCATTTTTTCTTTTTCTACACAGGGCTCTACAATAACAATTTTTCCAGAGAAACAGTGTGTGCCAGGCCCTTGTTTCCATTTTGATATTTTAGGGGTCGTATACAATTTATCCCTGCAAGTGTGAACCTTATCTTTCATGAAATGATCACACAGAGAAAACTGCGTTCTAGAAATAACCTCACATTCCTCAAACAACCCGCATGTCCAACATTGCATGCTACATAGTACGAAAATTGAATGTACGTTTAAATATCCAACGGCTATTACAAACCAATCCTGTCTTTGTCATTAACTACAGAGAGAACTAACTTCGATAACATCTGCCACTCAAACAACAAAATTTTTTTCAAACAAATTAAACCTTAAGTCACTTGAGGAAACCCTTTATAAGCCTTTTTATAGATCAAGAGGCAAATTCTGTGGGGTTTCAGCTTATCTATTGTTTTAATGCCATTCTCAATCCATGAACAAAACATCTTTGTGTTAGGCCAACTGCCAAGGACACAAACAAGATTGTATGCATTTCATCATTGCATGGAGTGATTCTACAGTAATGGCTTCAACAGTCCTCAATTCAATGTATTTTACTACCCAGTGTAGTTCAACATTTTCATCCTTCCGGCATAACTGACATATCTTATACCATTTTCTGACCACACTTGCTTTCTGTTTCGATACACATATCTACTACATGCAATCGAAATTTCTGAAACTATATTTGATAGACTGTATGAGGCTGATGATCTAGCAAGTCAAAGTACAAGTAGAGGTATACTGAAACGATGACAGAGTTCATTGTTTAAGTTTGAGTGATTAATCTAATCTACTAACATGACAAGTATTGATAAGACAGAATGAAGATACATGTACAGCCACACTTCATACATCAATATAGCGAGGGTTTAGAGCAACAAAGGGCTATCAGCATTTTTTCATTTGAATAAGATTTTGCAATTAAAATGATCCAGTAGAGACCAGGAACCCATCGGTAACAATGGTTTCTACAGCAAACTTTGCTACAGCTGGGTATCACTCAAAATACATGTAGATATGGCTATCTGCTTTAAACTGCAGTGTGTCAGTGTAACAAATCTTTATTTCAAGATTTATCAAAATTGCCAAAAATGCAGATAGCCCTTTGTTGCACTAGATTCTGGATAGAATGACACATGGTCATTCCAAATGGAACCGGGTTTGTGGTGTATAAAAACTGAACACATTGGCAGTGTGTGTTTGAACAATAATGTATCATCATATAAGACAGACAGCCGTTAGATGCATTCACACATATACTTATCTCAATATGACATGGCAAGTCCTTCCATATTTCTACACATGAATGAAGACAATTATTTACCTAACACACTCAGAATGAGTCATAGTGTCATGTGGCGAAGGCATGTTTACATTACCCCAAACTGTCATGTATCAGGCTGGTAGCTGTAAGCAGATAGTTAGGTGTATATATATTGCTGGATGCCTAGCTGAGCTCCATGGCCATGCAGTCATTTTGTAGAAGCATTTTCTTCTTGCAGGTTGCCAGCTGCAGAGTTCACATCGGGATACCACCAAATCAAACTTCCTGAATGACGATTTATTTAGCTATCGAATCGAGGCTGCAACGTGAAGAATGTGTGAAGGCCGCGTTCACACCCTGCCAAACCTTCGTCAATTGCACTCCGGCGAGCTGCTGTTAGCGGATGGGAACACCAGGATGTGATCCATGGTGTGCTGAGGTGAGAGGCGAGCCTCGTAGGAATGCGGGATGCTGTCGGCGGACCCCGCGCTGGAGCTGAGTATACCGTTGCTCTCGGCGACCACCTCAGGAGGAGGAGGAGGATGCAGGTGGTGGGGATGGTGGTGACCTGGCAAGAGAGAGAGATGCGAGATAAGCAGCGGAGAGACTGGTGAGATGGGTGGTGGGCTGGAGTCAGAATGGAGCCGACTTGCCTGCTGTAGTAGTGGTGGGTGTGGTCACGTACGGGTCACATGAGGGGTCGTTGGAGGGTCACGGGGAAGGAGGGAGATTTTAAAGAGATGTGGTCCCATAAGGGTCACACAAAGGAGAATAGGGGGGGGGGTGTTCACATACATTCACATTAATGATAAAAACAACGGAAGGAGAGGGAGGTTTACAGAGGTGCAATTTATCAATAAGAACAGATACATTTATGCAAGGAAATGATGAGCAACACATATGGATGAATGGTGTGAGAGATTCACAGAAAAAGTTTGCAGGGAATGACAAAGAAAGGGAGGATGACGCAATGGATGTGTACATTAATGAATGCATCAAGAGATGAGTGACAGGATGAATGGAAATATTGATGGACAAATGAATGATTGAATGAAAGAAAGAATTCAAATTCATACACAACAGAAAAACTCAGAAGTTGAAGTAAAAGCATAAAATGACATGAAGGCAGAAATTACGGTAAGCACTTAGTAGAAATCAAAATATCCATTGATGCATGCACAAAATTACGGAACAAGAAAAAAAGGGGGGGAATTAATTCGAATAGGTGAATATATGGAAAAGGAGCAAAGCCATGAGGAATAAGGAATGGGAAGGTTTCATTATTCCAGGGGAGGGATGGGAGAGAAAAGAGAAAAAAAGGTATGAAAATTAGTATGTTTTAGTTGTTAACAGAAATCTTAGTGTGAAGAACAGCACTGTTAGTGGTTTTTCATCTGCTAGCCTGAACGTTTGAATGCCAAAATCCCTTACTGAAGGTCTGTTTTTCCATATATTTTGCAACATACATTTGGCAAAAGAAATATGCTTACAAACTATTTGTTCTTAATTCTGAACTAAATACAGCATTACATCATACATAGCTATCTTAAACTTTGCTCTTATGCTTTTCTCAAAAGGAGAAACATTTCTTGTTTTACAGTTGTAAATTTTACATCAAAATTCCACCTTTTCTCAAATTTGCTGGACAACAATTAAAGTTATTCTGAGGAGCTGGACAAACCACTGGGAATTCCTTTTTTTTCAGAAAGGCAATGAATGGGTCATCAATAAAACAAATCCAATTTTAATCTAAAAACTGCACATGTGTTTAGAGGCAGTAGCAGCAGTGACTATGAATTTTGCTTCGGAATAACAGCAATGACAAATAATAGCAGCTGGGACAAAACAGTTAGGTACTACAAGTCTTGAAATATAACTGTCCCATACGGTTTTTAAAGCACCAGTACTAGGACCATCAAAGTCAAGTCTTTAATTAGATTTCGATACTAATTATACTGCAGGCTACATCAATCTGCAAAATTTCTCATCAAAAGCAAACTATGTTTATTAAATAAGAGTTTGATCCCATATTTTAAAGAGAATTTACAATGAACTTGACTATTTTAAGGTAGACAACAAAAGATTAGTATACCCAACCACCATATGGAGCAGGTAAGAACTGAGATATGGGTTATATATGGGTTATTAATGGGTTAGAATACAGGCATAATACGAGAATGGAAGAACAGTGGGAAATATCGCAGAATGGAAATGCAAATATCATTATAGATGAAACGATACCTTTAAAAACACTATGTGAACACTTATTCATTCATTGTGGAAATAATCAAAACTTCCGAACGAGCTATACTAGATATCTGAATACTATATCTTTAATGATTGGAGGTCAATTTGAAAAGCAAATACATGTAAGTTCTCAAAATCACTTATTTGGAATGCAAAATATATACTCTATATAGCCTCCATGAAATTACAGATGATATATCATCCACATAGTAATAATAGTGGGTTTGTATGAACTTTTGCAATGATACACATTTGTGACATAGGGTTCACATGGTAGGAACACCAGAAACACATCACCAATATTTCACCTTTTAGTCTCCCAGATGGTCCTGTCTCAGAGCTGGGTGATTCGGCCATGGCCTCTGCTATGGTTTGCTTCAGGTGTTCTTCCAGCATCTCCGTGCTACGCTGCTGGTTGGGGTAGCTTTCTGGCCAGCTCCCGCAGCTAACCTCTAGTAGGTTAGAAGCGTGGTCAAATGTACCTGTGGAGAAACATTAGTTCAGATGATTGTTAAAGAGAAATAATAACATCCAATAAAAACAAACAAACTGTTCTCATTACTGAGGTGTTCTTCTAGCATTAGTGCTAAGTAGCTGATTGGGATAGCTTTCCAGCCAGCTACCACAGCTAACCTCCAGCAAGTTACCAACATGGTCAAATGTACCTGAAGACCAATGAAAGTGTTTCAGTAATGATTATGAAGACACAGTGATACAATATCAAAGCCTTTGCCCTGTTAAAAGTGTTCTAGTATTTTGGTGCTCTTCTGCTGGTTGAGGTAGCTTTCTGATTAGTTCTCACAGCTACATGTACCTCCAGCAGGTTAACCCATTCGTGACAAGAATTATTTAAAGCCTAATTTGATCAGCTTTTATTCTTCAAATTGGCAACACCAACATTCTTATTTTATTGCTACATTTTTCTTATAAAACGTCATGTATCTGAAATGAATATAAATTGAAAGAAATTATGAGAAGTCAAAAGTTGCCAATTTGCAGGGGAAAACAGTGATTTTAAACCTTCTATCACATTGCCAATTTAAGGATTTTAATGCTTATTTTCCTTTAGAAAATTTTCAGCATCAAACAACGAATATTGACGCAACCAAAATGGGCACAGTTTGTGTAGAATTTTTTGCTCTTTCTGCTCATGTATTTGGTATGATTTTTAGGGCTTTGCATCAAAAGATATTAGGCCAAACCACAAAATGTGGACCTCTGTCATGAATGGGTTAAGTGCAGGTCCCTATGTAGATGTGGTATAAAAAAAAAAATATTTAAGTGCCATTCACAGAAACATAATGACTATGTGATATAAAACATATCAAGGGTTTAGTGCAACAAAGGGCTATCTGTGTTTTTGGCCATTTTGAGAAAACTTGCAATGAAGTTAGGTTGTAAACACTGGTTTAATGCAGATGGCCATACCTACAGTTTGGGTGATACCCTGCTCTATCAAAGTTTGCTGTAGAAACCATTATTACCAATGGGCCCTTTGCTGCACTGAACCCTCGATATGTCAAGACTGAGGTGTTCTAGCAAAGTAGAGCTTAGTTGCTACTTAGGACAGCTTTCTAAATCATAAATAACCTCTTGAAGGTTAGAGGCATAGTGAAACATATCTGCTGATGTACAAAGATTTGTAATCTTTGATAAACATTACCATTACAGGCCACTTGTATACAAGGACCTCTCAAGGGAAACCCCAAAAGCAGTTCTGTTTATAAATAGGTGCTTTTTATACCAAAATTCCCTTTACTATTGGTTTCAATAACAAGCACAGTTCATGCAAAGAATACTAATTTAATCATTATATGTTCTGTATATGTACACACCTGCAGATGGTCATTCATAGTTACGTCTTGTATGTATTAGACATACAAAGATAACAAAGCACATTGAGTATGAAACCTCCTTCCTTTTGGGAAGTTTTCTGGAGTTACAACCCATTAACCAAAAATAGATTTATCACTTTTGTTTATGGTATGTTGCATTACCTGTTAAATTGTGAGGTTCAGTCAGTTTAATTATTTCCCAGTGTTTGACTACCAGTTTCTCTTACTACAGCAAAACCAGGAACATTTTGCATGTATGAACCTTTCCTGAATTATGTGAGTGACCAAGATTCACAAAGGTTTCAAACAAAAATATTGGAATCATATTCATCATGAACACAGACTATCTAGAATTAACTCAATTCCTAGAAAAGCCATCACTAATGATATGTGAAATTTTCATGGTGCAAAAGTTTCTGGTCACATCATCTATCAATAAAGTGAGACACAAGACGAGTAGCTTACCTGACCCGTACTCTATACTAGCCCCAGCTGACCCTTCACAGCTTGATAACCTATGGACTCTTCCATCCCTTCCTTGCGGGGTAGGCAGAGGATCTGACCGCAGGGGCTGGATCCTAAAAATGATCAAAATATAGAGAGAGTTAGTAACTGAAATGAAGTCTTCATCAATAGTTTACTGACTTCAGAAACATGCAACAATGCAACAATGAATATTTTAAAATACATTTCATCCCCCCCCCCCAAAAAAAAAATTGTCGGGGTGGTCA
This sequence comes from Echinometra lucunter, assembly GCA_029962745.1. Taxonomy (NCBI): domain Eukaryota; kingdom Metazoa; phylum Echinodermata; class Echinoidea; order Camarodonta; family Echinometridae; genus Echinometra; species Echinometra lucunter. The sequence continues at coordinate 17,623,241 of CM057154.1, read as the reverse complement.
ATACTTCGAAAAGCACTATGTCAACACTTTATCTCTGGAGGAAATAGCTAATTGCAAAGAAGTTTGGATAGAAATCAATAGCATCCAATATCTCTTGATAATGACATAAAACATTGTATTTCTAATGCAATGCCAAACTAAGGAATTCCTGAAGATAGCACAGTAAAATGACATTACCACAATCCCCGAGAAATGGACAATTTTCCTCCTGCTCCAAGTGTAGACGTAGATTGTGTTGGCTCAGGGAATAAGTAATTGGGTAGTAGAGGGCATGTTTCCATTTAATCGCAGTGCATTGAGAGAGACAGTTGTGACACAAACATTCATGCATGGGCAGTAATAGGTTACATTTGGAAGCTCCAATTGTTCCCTCTCACATGCAATCTCTATGGGAATGTACTCTCTCAGGCTCGGAGAACTGATTGACCAATCGGTAACAACAGACAGTGATGCAACTATCTCTCTCAACTAGATGTGTTTTCATTGCTGACCTGTTCAGCATGATTTGATTTCAACCGGTGGACCAGTTGGCAAAGGCGAATGGGGTACGTTGGTATGGGCATGTGATGAGGAGGGATGATGGGCACGTATTAAGAAGGGCCCTTGAATTAGAGGTGAGTGGTCCGAGGAAGAGGGGAAAGCCAAAGAAGACATGGAATATGCAAGTGGAGGAGGAGGGTAGGAGGGCTGGGTTGATGATGGAGGATGCACTGAATCATGCAAAGTGGAGGAAGGGGGTAAGGGCGATTGCCGCTAGGGTGAGGTAAATCCGGCCACTCCCGTTCACAGGGACAAAACCGGATTAAAAACTTTGGACGACTGACTATAACATACATTTTCAATTTCCATAGACCCTAGCCCGAGTTATCTGGAGCTTGGTGTTCAACGGTATAAGAAAAGTATTGTAGATGCTTCTTCTTTTTAAACCTCTGACCAACCTAAGTGACCTCAGGTCCATGTCATCAACGGTCATGTCCATGGCTGACCGGTTGGTCTCCAGGCCTTCGGTCAAGAGAGCAGAAGAGCTGGATGATAAGATAGTGGTGCTGCTTGGCTGAGGGACAGTCTTGAAAACAAACTGTGGTCCCATCCATAGATGACGGTGTGGGCCGGCATGGGTCACCATCTCGACCTAACAATATAAAGTAGTCAATAGATATCACAGAGTTCTCACATTATCACGCATAAAGTCCACCACACACTATACGATCTGTCTGCGATCCAATTTTAAAAAAATTTGCTATACTGTAGCATTTAACATTCAAACATGTAAAATCTTAACGATCAAAGTTCCAAATAGTCGCATGAATATGAAAATAAAAATTCTGGGCTATTACGAGCCTCCCTGTAGGAATAAAAGCGAACTCAATTCTGAATCGTGTTGAAGTAATAGCAATCTTGTGATTGGCTACGATTTGGAGCCGATTTGGCCTTTATTCCAACTATAAGGCTTGCAGTTAACCAAAATTTCGATTTTAGGATTCCTGTCGTTATTCCAAACTTCAAATAAGATAATTTTACTTGTTTCAATTTTCACATTTAAAGCAAAATGCCTTTTGTTCGAAAACCGGGATGCAGTCGGATTGTCTAGTGTGCAGTGGGCTTAACACAATGCTGTTTTACTCTTGTGCATAAACATAGTTTTAGTGTATTAATTCATGTGCAAAGTGGGAATTCAAAATTGATTTCTAAGCCTTTCTCAACCCTCCTACATGGCCTGGAGAAGCACAACCAGAACTACATAACATCATGAAAAATCCTTTTGTAAAACTTCTATGCAAAGTGATATAATATAGGTACAAAGGAATCCCTCTTTGTGTCTTTGGTGCCTTATTCTCAGTCAAATTTGAGCCTATTTCTCTTCATGTTTGGTAAAATACGTTTTTAAACTCATAACAATTGAAACATTCGAACTACCAGCTCATGATAAGATTGAAAATAATGTTGTCATTCTCTTGCAATGACCACAATAATCTTTACTGCACCAAGTGACATGTATTCACACAGTCTGCTTTCAAGTTAAACTTGACAAATATTTGTCACAAGAATGAAAAGATAGAAAAAAAGAAATAATGATTTTGGTAATTGGAAGCAGAAAAACTGATTAATGCAGCAAATTTCATATGATTGTATTTCATGAATTACTTAACCTTAAAAGGATGGCCTTGCCTAGACTATTTTCTTTCAAGTCTTGGGCATCTTTTGTCACCAACTTTACAAAAATCTGTCATACCGTCACCGAGTCACCAGATGTGACCTCGTGTCAGCCCCAAAACGGAGAATTTCTGAGTTTTGTGTACAAAACGAATGGGAAACTGCATTTCCTCATATTCCTCCATTATAAGCTATAATTTCATCGTGAAGTTTTTATTGTCATCCATTCTAACTGAATAGTGGTCCAGATAACACCCTGAAACAGCAAACTTACAGAAATAATAAAAATGAAAAAGTTACAGTTGGAAACAAAGGAATGAAAAAGAAAAAGAAAAACAATAGAATACATAAGAATTGAAATCACTTTCAATTTTTCTTCTTTCATAATAATGTTTTCAATTTTTAAAAAGGAGTTCTAGCGCAGAAATTTCATCTCCAGGGCCCTTCATTACTCGATTATCACTCACAATATGTATTTACATATAATTTGCATGAATTATATAATTGAATCTAAAAACAGAGATTTACATAAAAATAACAATGGATTTGTGTTCTTTACGCAATTCTTTGCGCGGTGAATCACCGTCAATCGGTTGTGTTGCTGCCGAGATATCCCCCGGTCCTCAATACATCCACAATGGCCCACTCTTTTGAGGGTTAAGAACACAAAGAACCGACTAACCTGTGATAACCAAGGTTCATCAAAGTCACTATCCTGACTGCTACTATGAGCTGATGTTAGACTCTCACATGACTCATTCCTAGGCAGTGACTGGTATAGAGATCCTGAGTGAAAGAAAGACATGATGAATGCAAAAAAAGAGTTATTATGGACGTCTTTACACCAATCTGTGTGGTAAGGCCATCCAAATGAAATGACATTAATATTATGTTTTGTTTTCTTTTCTTTACTTTCCTTTTCCCTTCTTGAGGAATCCACGTAATTACAAGCATTGCTTTCTCGTGGATTTCTCTTTTCCAATATTAATTTTCTTTTCTAAATACATTGTGTCAAGCAGACATTCATTTTGTTTTGTAATGATGTCAAAAGGATAAATTAATGTATAATAATTTACGAATAACTGTCAAAAAATTTCTCTGTTTTGTATTATTTTTGGAAATAAAACTTGAACTTAAACTTGAACATGAGGAACCATAAAACCAGATCATCTATCAGCGAACAACAGACAGATGTCATCCTGTTGAATTCCTGGTTGACTGGGACACATGGCATTCTCCTTCCCACTGGAGCACCACGGACACTATGTTTCGCTGCACTGAGAAAATCATAACTCCATATGTGCGGCATGTTCAACAGGAACTAGCCACCTATTTTCCTCCTCTACTAATATTGGATGTCTTTGCCGCCCATCACACAAAGAAGTAGACAGGGCAATCAGAGAACTTGATGCCGTTTTTGTCTTCATTCCTCCACGATGTACTGATCAGATTCAACCTCTAGACGCTTTCGTTAATGGACAGTACAAGCAGGTCATGAGAAATGAAGTCCAGCAGTGGCTTTCCAACCCAGCAGTGGTTTGCTCAAAGAACTGCAGTGATGGTCGAAGAAGGGCACACTAAAAAGGAAATCGCTAGTTCCGTTGATCTCCGAACAGCCACAATAAAGCCTGTTCATTCAAAGTGGCTCATGAACACTCATGAACTCATGAACAACCAGAAGAAGTTGGTGAAACAGGGATTTGCTATGACAAGTATCGCCGAGGCCGTCAAAGAAGCAAGGAAAGCTCCAGTCCCCACATGCGATGACAGCGATGTGGAGGGTGAAGAGTAGGATGAATAATCGTTCGATGCACAAATATGACATTTGTTATTTATGACTGTTTGGATTTCGGAGTTTAGAACATGTGTTATCCAGCTTAATGTCTTACACATTTCTTGTGACAATCACTGTGGTGGCAGTACATTGGATTAAATTTTGTATGGATGACTCAATTCAAGCACAGGATTACAAGAAAGGATAAACAGGCCAACTGAGAAATGTATGATAGTGATTACTACACCTATTTACGAAAATATAAATAGAAGTACTAGTATAACCCATCCCCATTACTGAACAAAAATATCAGTAGAAGAAACAGAGGGATACATCATTCATGGTCGAGACCTGACTGAATACAGTGATAAACAAAAGGGGGAATAGCCACAGAGCTGGTCACATGATCGAGATCATATATGCGCAGCTAGCTAACAATAGCCACCTATCGCAGACAAGGCAGGCATTATGAAGCCATGCGAAATGTTCATAAATTGCACATTTATATAACCTTATATTTGAAGGAAGGTATATTCTAAGGCTGATATTGATTGATATTTTCAGAACGTTTGGTAGTCCGGTACTCAGTTAGCCTGAGTGAATTTGCCTCTGTGTTGACAATGCACTGCCACTGCGGGCAAGATGCCTTGGCTATGCATTACGGCAGCCACAGCGGCGATGATAGCTATCGTCCCGTTTTGAGTCCACGAAAATAAAAGCACGTGAAATTCATTTTACTGGGCTGAGAGCGAAAAAATCAATCACACAAAAATTTCCACTTTTACTGTAGGTCAGTTTATATCGCACTATTTGCAGCAGGGTTTAATTCAATGATTTATGCCATAGATGACTTGATTGTTCAAACACATAAAAATAATTGCTTGATGGACAGGATAATAACCATTTCATAAGTTTAGTGCCAGAAGGGTACTGGGCCTGTCCTAAAAGCAAGGGTTAATGTCCTTCTGGCTTTCATTCAAGGATTCCTTACCTTGTGTGGCTATGATAGATCTCTCCCCATCATCGCTGAATAGATGGACTAAACTATTGCCTGGTATCCTTAGGTTGCACTCAGGTGAATTGAAACTCCTGTCAAGGAAATTTAACAAGAATTTACTTCAACTCACAATAATTCAATCGTCTCTTATTTTACTCCACCTTTCTTTTTTCATCAATTCTCCAACATTCCTGCCTTTTTTTTTCCTCCTCTACTTTTCCTTTTCTCTGTATTTTCTTGATTCTTCCCAACCATTGCTGTACAATTCTTCCCTCCTTTTCATATTTCAAGGACAAAATCTTTTCACACCTTCTTGGTTTGTCAATGATCCCACCCCCTACATACAAGTCTAAACTTGAATGAACAATTGTCATCAACCAACAAATCCAACTTTTACAAGAAGAGAAAGTACGTTTATTCACCTTTCTAGGTTGCAGCCTTCATAGAGTTATTATGCTAGCCATCAGGGGGGCGTTTCATCAACATTTGTTGTCTGACAAGTTGTCAGATCTGACATCTTTTCTTGATTTTGATTGGCTGAGAAGCATCGTTACTATGGCAACTGTCGGATAAAACAGACTTTGTCGGATAAAACATCCGACAAGTCCTTTCATGAAACGCTCCCCAGGTCTAGAAGGGAATCATCTCCTTTCTTGTGACATCCTTATCATTGCTCAATCAATAACAATAACCCCTCCACCTCCCTCCCCCCTCCACACTTACACATAATACTCCTCTCCTCCTTCTCAATAATGACAATTTGGTTTCACTGACTCAGGGTAAGCAAATCAGTATAGCGACTGCTCTTCCTGCCAGCCCTTCAAGTCTTATTTACCCAGCAATGCCAGGTACCCATTTTATACACCTGGGTCAGGAGGGACACGTGAACAAAACACCTTGTCCGAGGATGCAAGCAGCTGGCAAGAATCGAACCCATGACCTCTCAAATGAGAGGCAAGATCCTTGACCACTATGCTCCCATTGTTTTGATCACGTAAACATTTGACCTACCTTTGTAGTCTCCACTGAGCTACTATGCTGGCTACCAACTCTAGAGGGGAATCATCTCCCTTCTTGACACTGGCAGGTAGGGTAGCCTTGGGCTCCATGGCATACTCCACTAGGAAACCATGGCATGACATGATGAACAGGGAAGGTACTGGGGATGCTCGTGTAGAGTCTGTACAGACAGGTGGGGGGAGAGAGAGGGAGAGAGAGAGAGAGAGAGGATGAGAGCAGAAGAATAAATGCAGGAGATGAAGAAAGGGAAAAGGGCAAAAGAAGACAGACAAAAAAAATACCCCCAAAAAATGAAAAAACCGAGATACATAAGAATGAGAAAGAGACAATGCATCAGAAAGGATTTTAAAAATGTTTCTACATATCGTAATCATTATTTGACTTGTGTTTCATACCATCCCACACCTTGCACTGTCACAATGCAGTTACACTGAGCAATTTTTGTATTAGGTCAAAAGGAAGGTGGAAAAAAAAAAACATGAAAATTTGTTACATCACTAGTCAGTCAAACGTCTCGACCATGGGTAGCAGCAATGTATAATTACAAAGAACATGACCGTTTCCTTAAATGCTTGTGCATTGTATAAACAATCCTAAGCAATTACGCGTGGCAGATTTATTCAAAGAGTGTTCGGTATGCCTGCAGAACGCCCCCCTCAAAATCTGTTGTTTGGTTAATCCCCATTCTGAACGCCTGCAGAATGTGGTACTTACAGCCCCACTATTGAGCATTACTTCCGCAATGTGGTCAGCATGGTAACACTCTGGAAGCATTCCAAAATGTGCTGTCCATACAAAGCCGAGATCGATAGCGTGACTACTTTCTGCTAAAAAAATGAATGCTTGTTTAAGCCTAAGTCCAGCACAGACCAACTGAAAGCTAGTCCGGTGCCGGCGGGATGATATCAATTTCGATTCAGTCACACAGCAACAACAGTCCACAAATACATTGAAATCAAAGAAATAGATCAATACATACTTTATCATCATTTGGTTAGACATCAGGTTGTCCATTAACATTTCGTCTAGTTGTCTAGTGATCAAAGCAATAAACTCATGTATACCGCAAAAGACAAACATGAAATTATGAAAATCACTTCATGCAACAAGTCTGAAGTCTTCTATATTCTTTTCCCATTTACCTTTTTCTCTGGGCACCTGGTTGGTTCCTTGCACATAGCCCCTGGACATAGCAAAGCACGTAGCCAGCCCCGAGTACTCACTGGCCCCAGAGCTCTGGGAGGGCGCCTTACCCCGGCCTGGTTTGGCGGTGCTGGCTGCCATGCTGGTGGCCACAGCCCCTAGGGTGGTAGAAAGCTTGATCTGTTCCAGGGGTAGGATGGTAACGGTCTGGGGGTAAGGGGGTAGGCGGGGGTTACCGATGGCTACGTTCAGGGTGCTGTTGTGGGGGATGGAGGCTATGGAGTCTGGAGTATGGAAACCTGAGAAGACGATTTTAGAAAATATGACAAAGTAATGTTTATTCTTGGATGTTAACAGTATGTTGCCTCAGCTTTAGAGGAGGATCCAACATAACCCTTTTTAACCCATTCGAAGCCTAATTTGATCAGCTTTTTTTCTTCAAATTGGCAACACCAACATTTTTTATTTTATTGCTACATTTTTCTTATAAAACATCATGTATCTGAAATAAAAATAAATTGACAAAAAGTATGATAAGAGGTCAAAAAGTTGCCAATTTGCAGGAGAAAAGAGTGATTTTAAACTTTCTATCACATTGCCAATTTAAGGATTTTAATGCTTATTTTCCTTTTTAAAATTTTCAGCATCAAACAACAAATATTGACACAACCAAAATGGGCACAGTTTGTGTAGAATATTTTGCTCTTTCTGCTCATGTATTTAGTATGATTTTTAGAGCTTTGCATCAAAAGTTATTAGGCCAAACCACAAAATGTGGACCTCTGTCACGAATGGGTTAAAAATCTACTCAACAATTTGGTATTACATTTTTTATTCATTTCTTTCACAGAACATTTACCAAAGGTGTCCTCCTGAAACCCTATACATCAAACATGTAGCTTTCTTGGCTTTCTAAAGAAATCTCAAAATCCTTCTCTTCTTTCATAAAAAAATTCGTCAAATTCTTTCAATAGCCTGCTCTAAATGTTTATGGCAAACTTTTACACTTTTACAAGTTGAAGTATTTGTCTTACACAATTTGACAAGAGAATATAGCTTTTGGAGAAATAATGTTAGAGAAGCAACACAATTTTACAGATTAATATTGTTAAATGACATCATCTGTCCTACATATCTGCTGAATCTACCCTTCATTTTTCTCATTTTGAAATCTCCCTATGCTTTAAATGATCAGCACATTTGTTACATACCAAAAAGAACCCTCTGATGAGGCCAGAAATTGTAAGTAAATAATCAACGTTGGTGAAGGTGATGGGACAAACTATCACTTTCAAGGCGAAATTCAGATCGCAGAGAAAGTGATAGTTTGCCTCATTGCCTGAAACCAAAAGGTGATTATTTGCTTTATATTCCACATCTGAAACCATTTTACTACTAGAAAGAAAATAATATTAAATCACTTCTCTACGAGAAATAATTTTGGTTCAAATCAAGCTTTAAACACAGGAAAAGAAGTTCCGACTTCATGCAATGCCTGTTTATAGCGGGTATCTCATAAAGGTGTAGTGTGCGAGACTTGCTTTGCTTCAGCTCAACAACTGAATATGTGTATACTGTGCAAGCTCATTTTGATGTCACAAAAGAAACAAAACAAGTACTATGACGCCACGCTCAATCACCCCAAAAGTTTGTTGCACTCGATGGTGATAGTTACTATCACCATTCGAGTGCAATAAACTTTTCTTCTCAAGATGATTGATTGGCAAAACTATGCTTTATCAGGTGATTAACATTTGCCAATCCTACATGTACAGCAAGATTCTTAGTATGTGGAATATAATCTCGACTAACCCGATGATGTAGGACTCTCTGATAGTCCATGAACGGGACTCCATCTCCCTGTCTCCTCCAGCTCCTCCAGGCCTGCACTCTTGTGAAACCGACTCTCTTTGTTCACTATTTTCTGAGATGTGTGTGTTCTTGCACATACATGACCTAGGTAGGGATACAAAATATAAAATCAGTCCCAACTCTAAATGCATTATACAAGCTCCTTTAGGCTTGTAATCTTCTGAAACTGACTCCCTTTCTTTCACTTTTTTTCTGAGATGCTTGTGTGTTCTTGCACATACATGACCTATGTACGGATACAAAATTTAGAATCGTTCACAACTCCAAATTATGCATTTTACAAGCTCCTTTACGCTTGTACTCTTGTGAAACCGACTCTCTTTGTTCATTATTTTCTGAGATGTGTGTGTTCTTGCACATACATGATCTACGTAGGGATACAGAATATAAAATCAGTCCCAACTCTAAATGCATTATACAAGCTCCTTTAGGCTTGTAATCTTCTGAAACTGACTCCCTTTCTTTCACTTTTTTTCTGAGATGTGTGTGTGTGTTCTTGCACATACATGACCTAGGTAGGTAGGGATACAGAATATAAAATCAGTCATGACTCCAAATGCATTTTACAAGCCCCTCTAGGCCAGCACTCTTGTGAAACCGACTCTCTTTGTTCACTATTTTCTGAGATGTGTGTGTTCTTGCACATAAACAGAGCTGCCAACCTCAGTTGGGAAAAAATCCTATTCTTTATTTCTTTTTATCCTATTTTCAAGCCCAAAATCCTATTTGTTTCAAATTTTGAAACATCATTTTACAAGTTCCTTTATGCTTGTAATCTTGTGAAACTGACTTTCTTCCACTTTTTTCCGAGATGTGCATGATTTTGCACATACATGACCTAGGCAGGATAGAGTACTAAAAGCTGTATATCACTCAGAGTACATTTTACATGCTCTTCTAGGTCTGTTCTCTTGTGAAACTCACCCTCTTTTGTCAACACTTTCTGCGATGTGTGTGTTCTTGCATATTATGAGCTTCATTAGGCGTGTGAAACTTACTCTTTATTTCACTGTTTTCTGAGATGTATGTGATATCCCACAGAGTGCATTTCATAAGCACTTCTAGGTCTGTACTCTAGTGAAACTGACCCTTTTTTTTACCACTTTCTGACATGTCTGTGTCCTTGCATACAAATAACCTAAGAAACAGGGTCGGTATCCAGAAAATTGTTGTATTTTTCAATTGTCTTTCAATTGTCTTTCAAGTGTCATAACAAATTTTGAAGGCAAACTTGTGATTGGTTTGAGCTGTACAAAATTGTACCCATGAACCAGCACGCCAGTCTAAAGTGTGTGGTGTAAGCCAGTGGCGTACCCTATATCTAATTGCTATGACAATTAAAATAAGATAAAAAATAAAACAATTTTTTAGAATAAAGGCCCAGGTCTTATTTGTACAAGATTACAGAAATTTTGAATTTCTTGAAGGGCAACATAAACATGCAAACTGGTTTGGGCAAAAGAATAGTCAGATGTTTGTTCGATTATTTTCTATCAATAAAAAGAGCAGTTACCTCCATAAGGAGTGATAGGAAAGACATGAGTAGTCTCCCTCATAGTACTCACAGCCACCCAGCGGCTGTCATTGGTGAAGGATACATGCTGCACCTGAAAACAAAAAAATAATCACAAAAGTCTTGAAAGAGACATTGGCTAATATTCTTGAAAATGGACGAACTAATGTAAGGTGAAAAATCCTGAAAAAGGGAAATACCGGTAAAATTAGTCCAGCAATTTAGTGAGCGCCAAGTGTCGACCACTTTATTCTTGTGCAATAAGAGTTTAGTATTCCCAGTCAAGGGAGAAACACATGCAGCAGATAGCATCTTGTTCCCTCCTCCTATTCTTTTTTTTTTTTTAAAAGTACTCTCTGCACGGTCTTTATATGGCACTGATCATGTTAAGCCATTCGTGACAGAGGTCCACATTTTGTGGTTTGGCCTAATATCTTTTGATGCAAAGCCCTAAAAATCATACCAAATACATGAGCAGAAAGAGCAAAAAATTCTACACAAACTGTGCCCATTTTGGTTGTGTCAATATTCGTTGTTTGATGCTGAAATTTTTTAAAAGGAAAATAAGCATTAAAATCCTTAAATTGGCAATGCGATAGAAAGTTTAAAATCACCATTTTCCCCTGCAAATTGGCAACTTTTTGGCCTCTCATCATAATTTCTGTCAATTTATATTCATTTCAGATACATGACGTTTTATAAGAAAAATGTAGCAATAAAATAAAAATGTTGGTGTTGCCAATTTGAAGAATAAAAGCTGATTAAATTAGGCTTTAAATAATTCCTGTCATGAATGGGTTAAGACAACCATTTAATATCTAGAGATGGAATAGATTATACAGGATATTAATGGAAGATATGGGTCTTTCTTTAAGAGGGGCCATGCAGTATTTCATGTAGTTGTGTTATGTTTTTCTTTTTTTCTCACCCATGCATTGAGAGTTGTTATTTTTTATCATATATTTCAACAAAGCATTGATACTTCATCTTAAATACGCATTTCCAGGAAATTGATTAACATTCTGATTCTTAAAAATGAAAAATAAGCCTTGGTGTCTCACCACAATTTCAGTTAAAAATTGTGACATTTTAAAATTTCACATGAAACTCTCTACAAACCACTAAAATTATGCTTATTCTTGCTTGCAATATCGTTACCCTCAAAAATATACACTTTGCTTTAACACGTCATAGTCCATTTCCGTCGATAAATGTCTAGAATCATACAAGGTCGATTTGTTTACATGCCTAACTTCGTCACATTTCGTTTCTCGCAGTGTTACGCTGGGATCGCATGCAAGGTGGTTTTGAAACCATGGTTTATGCAGATTTCATGCTTTAAGGGCGCTTAATTTAGCGCATTCATTGAAAAGGGTCCATTAACGATGCGCGCTTTTGTCAAAGAGCGCTAAATTCACACTTGTTGCTATGGTTTCGTACATAAATGAGCCCACAGTTTTGAATTAATGAGTCCACTGTTTATTTGAATTAATTTACATAAACTGTGGTTTCATAACATGGCAACAAGCGTGAATTTAGGGCTCTTTGACAAAAGCGTGAATCGTTAATGGACCTATCTCAATGTACGTGCTAAATTAAGCGCTCTTAAGGCATGAAATCTGCATAAACCATGGTTTCAAAACCACCTTTGTGAATTCGGGCCCTTACGTCTAGTCTGTGCAACGATGGATGCTGTCAACAGGTGACACAAAGACAAATTTGACAGTTTGAAAATCTATCTTTGATATTCAAGGCTTGACCACACATGAAGTGGCAAACCCCCATGTAAATGAATGGTATACGAGATGCCAAAATAAAACAACGCTGGGGGAAAAAGCATCATATTTGCCTCATGGTGGCAAAGAGATGTAAACCATTCAAATTCTTATAAAGTTAGTGCCAAATATGACATCACTAGCTTGTCTTCGCAAATTTTGGCAACATTCTCGTTTATCTGAGCATGAACTAGTATGGACACGCTAATGCACGTGTCAGTATCATACGTGGAGCAGTAAAGCAAACACCATGGGGAAGGGGGTGGGGGTGGTTTGCCACGGGATATCTGAATGAGCCTGTAGGGTACTAACCTTGGTTTATAGCCACTTGGTCTAATACCAGTGGTCTAGTTCTCAGATTGTCTAACACCACTAGGCTAAACCCATTTGGTCTACTATTAATTTGGTCTAATTGCGGTTTGGTCCGATCATCACTTGGTCTAATATCTACTTGGGCTAATTGTCATTTTTTCTAATGATTAAATGGTCCAATGGCCAATTCATCTACTTAGTTTCCCTCATTTCGTCTAATGATCATTTGGTCTATTACCAGTTTGTCTAATCAGATAGACCAAGTGAGGTTAAACCAAATGGTTATTAGATGAACAGGTTGTAGACGAAATGGGATGAGAACATGGGGGATGAGATCAAACAGGCATTAGACAAAGTGGAATTAGACCAAGTGGCAATTCACCCTTACCTTTGCCGCAGTGTCCCCTCTGTATAGGATGTAGAGATGATGCACAGCCCCTAGGCCTGATTTACAGGGATGGCTTGTAATACGGAATATATGAAAGACGTGCCCCTGGGCACCCGCAGTGAACAGAAGCCTACCACTGGGGTCAAAGGTCAGTGCCGTGACAGGTTCGTTGACGTGGGCCTGGAAGTGCGCTACAATGCCATCCCCTGGGCTGTCATCGGTCACATTGAACTGAAAGACGGCAATTATGACAGCAAATATTAGAGCTCAATTTGAGTTCTGGTCAAGAGACTTCATGTTTAAAAAATCTGGCTGAAAATCGTTTTGACTGGTGTACATGTACCACTCGGTGCACTTGTTTCATAAACCATAACAACGTAAAGGTTAAGAAACAAACAAAAACTTACTACGAATCACATTCTCTGAAAACCACGTAATCTAGTGCTTGACAAGATGACTAACTTATTTCCTAATATCTTTCTTTCATCATCATTTGATGGGCAGATTTCATTAACTTGCAGTCCTGACTATGAGTGTCAGCCTGGTTTGAATCTGTGAAATAATTTCTAACTATACCCATCTGATTCCAGTCTCTATAACATTCTTGTCTATTTTCCTTTTCATCCTCTTTACCTCTGTCTAGTTAACATCCATTCATCCATTCCTGCAGTTGAATATCAATCTGGGTCCCGTTTCATAAAACTTGTTGTCAATAACAAGTTGCAAAAACTGTTATAAGCTACTGAAATCCTTGCATCTGATTGGCTGAGAGCAAATTTGTCATGGAAATGTGGCAGTTGTTACTGATAACAAGTTTTATGAAACAGGGCCCTGAAATAATCCATTATAGAATGGCAAACCTACCTCCCCCTCCAGTGAGCAGGCATCAACCACAGTCACTACCCCAGGGATACCCTGTCTGTGAGGGGGACTACTACTGGTCTTCTCCCCAGGACTCTCGGGGGACCGAGGCGGTGAATTGGACAGCTTGGCAGAGGCATACTTCCCTAGTGACTCGCTGAACACGGAGATACCTTTTGTGATGGCCTGGAGGGGAAAAAAAAAAGAAATTAGCAGAGCAATGGCAATCAGAAATGTCATAACCCTGGATGTGCTCTCTTACATGTGGACATTATAATTATTAACCCTTTAAATGTTGCTGTTCTGTTTTATGTATCAGAGACCAATAAAGTGTATTATCAGAAAAATATGTCATAAAATAGGGTGTAATTATATTAAAGCAGGGTCACCAGGGGACCGTTGTATAAAACTTGCGTTTGATCACAACTCCTAAAAGTCAAATGAAAGTCCTCAATGCGCACTTCTGATGGGCTGAAAATAAAGTTGTGTTTGATTTTCCTGAGTTGCGTTCAAACGCAAGTTTTATGCAATGAGCCCCAGATCACATCTCAATAGGGAGGCATTAAGGATCTTTCTTTAACGAAGCTTCCCTTTCAACAATCTACGAGCTTCGTAGAGATCACAGACACAGAGTTTAACCATAGCTTTGACACATATATCTGGGGCACTGTGAGGTCATTAGAATCAACACACCAGGTCAATTGATTAAATTCCTTATAACCTCTATCTTTGTTTGACCATTGCCTATAAGAACCATGTGGCCCTGTATTCAATTTATGTGAATCAGAAAATTCAACACTTAGTGGGTAACATTCTACTTGAGGATAAAATAAAATGATAGCAGCTCAGTACTGCTTCTACCTTAAAACAAAACGACTGAAATCAGCTGAAATCAACTGAAATCAACTGAGATCAGAAACATTTCACGAGCTGGGAGCATGCCAAAACTGCAGATCAGCTTTAACCAGTTGAATAGGAAGCCCAAGATAACACAGGCTTGGGTCTATAGAAAAAGCATATTATACCAAAAATCATTCAATATATTATTTATTACAATTTTCATAACTCACCTTGGCTGCATGGATGACTGTAGCTTTATATGACTTGGATGCATCTCTACAAACTCCACCTCCAGACTGATGTGATGGGATTAGCTAGTAAAGTATAAGGAGAGAAATGGAAATAATGTAATGATCAGTTCACATATTGGGGAAACTCTGTATGTCAGTGATCCCTGGGATATCCCTATACAGAGTAGCCCATAAAAGAAACAGCCAAAGATACCCCTACACAGGGTGGCCCATAAAAGAAACTGCCTGGGATACTCCTATACATGGGGGCCCATAAACGAAACTGCCTGGGATACCCTTATACAGGGTGGCCCGCAAAAGGAACGGACAAGCATACTTCCATTTTCACTAGTAACATAGATGTGGATTTGTATAGGAGAATATTGATACAAAATTTATCAAAATTAGTTGAGTATTTTTCATTCTAGATTCATTGTTGTGAAACAATGTTGAAGACATCCACTAGCAGTGCTCCTTGCAGAAACACACCATGACATTGTAGTTTCATAGACGGTATTATGCCTGAGCTTTGAGCAAGCTGTAATGATTGCAGATTTAAGTCAAACATAACATTAGGTTCCATACATATTTCTTTTGTTTCAGGCACTCAAAATACCTTGATAAACACAGACATGAAATTGTACATCTTGGCACTGGGTTAACTGGGACATCAGATTGCACATCTTTTGTTTTCTTTGACTTCTTTTTGTTTTGGGATTTGCTTTTTAAAAGATAAACACTTGTAAAACTGCATATCATTTCCTTTTTATAAAGAAAAGCACACCCGAAATAAAAGATACACGATTTTACGATAGCTTGTCTTAAAGAAAAAAGCATGAAATAAAACTAAAGATGAGTAATCTGATGTCTAATTTAACCCTATGACATGTGCATGCCAAGGTGTATAATTTCATATCATGGTTTATCAAGCTATTAAAAACACCTGATGTTATGTCTGTGTTCAATCCTGATGTTCATTACAGTTCTAAGCTGTGGCATAATACCATTCTGGAACTACAAAATGAAAGATTTTTCGGCACAGAATACCACCTGTAGATGTCTGTGACATTGTTTCACAAAAATTGTAACCAGAATGAAAAATACTCAACCAATGTTGAAAAATTTGGTATCATTTTTCTTCTTAAAAGATTCTCCATCTACTTGTGCTGGTCAAATCTGCACCATATAATTTGAAGTATGCTTGTCCATTTCATTTGTCCCACCCTGTATGGATACGACCCATGCTAGGAACAACTGCCGTCCATCCATATATTGATTCATATACCAGCAAGGTACAACTTCCTCCTCACATCATCTTAGAGGGATTGGTCTGAACATTGCAGCCCACATATCAGGGAAGGGTTAAGTGTTTTGCCTCAAATCTGTTCTTTAGATAAAATGCTGATATTTGATCTGCATGCAAGTTAAGCCATTTTACTTTTATAGCCAAGCCAACGCGTACTGAATTGAGTATGGCCTCAAATTATCATACTGAATTAACGGCCCTACTAGAGCTCAGCTCAAATTAGTGAGGTGACACGAAATGTCAATTAATGTTTGCAGGTTCTACATGCCAATACTTGGTAATATATGAGAAACCACATGACCTGCTACCTTTAACTTGTCCATAAATAGAATTTAGACTATATACAGAAAACACTGTAGAGAAACCTAGTACCTTTTTGTCAGCATACGCTAGCCATCTCGTCCCTAAAGCTAAGGGATTAATATTAGGAGGACCTGCTAGGTAACAGCTAGTGATGATGAAACGATGTTTAAATGAGGCTGCATCAAATGCTGCTATCTTCTCCTGTAATGCTACTATCATTAATCTGTAGAGAGAGAAACGAGAGTAATGATTAATTAATAGCATTCATGGTTGTATCGTTGTGCTCTTTCTCCAGTGTATGGTATTCAGATCCACAGATTATAGACTAGTCACAATCGAAATGACAATCATCATCAGATATTTTCATCATTCCTTCCATTCATGAAGTTAGCATTATTCATGATAGTTATCTGGGGCCATCCATCTGTCATCAAACCCCTAACAAACAGCCACAGACTCATCATCATTCTCTACCATCATCACCACCACGACCACCATCACCACAACCATCATCATCATCATCATCATCATCATCATCATCATCATCACCACCACCACTCACCACCACCACCACCACCACCACCACCACCCACCACCATCATCATCATCATCATCATCATCATCCCCATTCTCCACCAACATCATCATCATCATCACCACCATCACCACCATCACCACCACCATCACAACCACCACCATCACCACCACCACCACCACCACCACCATCATCATCATCATCATCATCATCATCACCATTTTCCCACCAACATCATCATCACCACCATCACCATCACGACTACCACCACCACTATCATCATCATCATCATCATCATCATCATCATCATCATCATTATTCTCCACCATCTCCATCATCATCATCATCATCATCATCATCATCATCATCATCCTCCACCATCACCACCATCATCATCATCACCATCATCATCACTATCATAATCATCATCATTATCAAGACCAACATTATCAATAATATCCATCATCATAATATCTCACCTTTTATTACAGACTATATCTACTACTGGTGTTTTGAAGGAGACTGCATGGACTTGCTCATTCGTCTTCAATGAACGGATAGTTACAGAGCAGAATGGCTGGCTGGAACTGCAAGTTTCAAATAAGAAAAGAAAACTGAATACAGAGAATATGAGTACTGGTAAAGGTGAAAAAACAACAATGTGAGCTTTCTTCTTCTATTTATTCATATGTTTAAACAATGGGATAAAGATCAAGTACTACCTATGATATGCTCTTAAAGCTCACGAACAATTTTGGTAGCAAAAGAAAATTGGTACGACACTGGCCAAATATAATCTAACATACATCCGCCTTACATGAAAAGATGCATACATGTGCATGTACCAGATCATTCTATTCCATTCCTGATTTCCAGAGAAATGTAGTGTAAATATCTCAAAGGAATGCAAGATGACTGCTACACTTCGCCTTATGCTCGGACTCGTCCACCTCAATGCCTCCTCGCACAATGATCACAGTGCTACATTACGCTTGTCACATATGTACAAAACCCTACAACCGGCTTGTCCAGATATGATGCAGCAACCCCGGTGGTAAACCCTCACATTTTCATTTTTGTACTACAAGTGAATGGAATATTAGGCGGCAAAAAAAAAGACAAGAAAACTGAGACAAGAGGCACATTTTTTGCCTCCTGGCGACAAAAAGCTGTGGAACAATCAAATTCTTAAAAATTTGTCACAAAATATGATGTCATGAGTCTGTCTGCACAACTTTTGGCAACGCTCTCTTTTATCTGAGCATTGACGCATTAATGCTCGTTCATTACCATAAGTAGCATGGTTTACTGCACCATATGTGAACACTAAATAACTGACGGTTTCCATCTTCACATTTGAACGAGCCTTAAAGTGATTACACAATGGTAAAAAAAATTTTGATATATGATCAAGAATAGAATTCTAAGAAGAATAAAATTTACTGATTTTCAATTGAAATCAATGCATTTTGGCTAGTTTTCTCATAAAAAGTCAAGTTGACCAAAAATTTTGAGTATGAGGTATGACATAAAAGTGGTCACCCAGCTTCGCGCATTGTAGTTGTGCTGCACGCTAGACTGTACAATATGTATTATACCTTGCGCGCATTTTGCTAGAATTGGGCGACAAGTACCCAGTTGAAACTGGGTCACAGCTGAGGGGTCAAAATATCCTGAAATCTTACCACATTTGGGGGTTTCCTTGGCAACATGACTTTAAAAAAAAATTTAGGCAGATGATTTTCTGCTAATAAAATCATGCTCTTTCAAATGAACTAACATTGTTTCTGCATTGCGTCCCCCCTTTAAAGGGGTGTTCTGATAGCAGAGCTGTCAACCCCATTTGGGAAAAAATCCTATTCTTTATTTCTTTTTATCCTATTTTCAAACCCAAAATCCTATTTTTTGTTTCAAATTTTGAAACATCCAACAATATAATTCCTATGCCACTCTGCATATTCTAATTGAAATGCAACATTAGTAATATACGGGGCTTACTTAATTATTTATATCCTCACTCTCCAACATTGTATTTCTTCAATTAAAATGATCTACAGTACAAAATACATAGGTAGAACATACTGAGCATTGGGGTAAATTTCAATGTTGATGAGAAAATATACAAAAAAAACCTTAAAATATGTGCATTAAAGAATCATTCTTACAAGTTTCAAAAATCCTATTTCAATGGGAAAAAATCCTATTCACTGTCACATTCCCCTTAAAATCCTACTAATTAGCAGCTCTGAGATAAGAGGCGACATTGTGGCGCCAAAAATTTTTAGTGTTCAGATATGGCGCAACATTGTGGCGCCATTTATGTTAATGAATGTGCATTAACACGTCACTCTCACATAAAAGAGGACTTTGTCAAAACTTGCGCAGACAATCTCATGACAATATATTTTGCACTAACTTTTTTAGGAATTTGATTGGAGTGCATTTTTTTTTTTGCTGCCCACATTTTATTTTGCTGCCTGCATGTTTTTTAAGCCAGGCAGCCTCATACCCCACTGAATTGTACACCATAAATGTTGCAGGGATTTTGTGGCGCCACAATGTCGCCTCATATCTGAACGCCCCTTAAATGTGCAGGTACTGTATGATGCACGTCAACATTGTTGGAGGTTTACGTTGCTGGCCCAGGGATCTAAACTACTCTTTGCCTTTCATTTGTTTGATATTCCTCTTGAGAAGGAAGAGGAAAAGACTTCACAGCATCAGTCTTACTCCATTTAGATCAACAAGCAAAGAAATTTGATGAAGAGTACTTGAGGGCTTACCGAAACTGTATATAACCTCAAAGGTCTGTGAAATCCCATAATCCCATATCTACACTCTGTGCTTTTCATAGCTTGTGATTTTCAGCTATATTAATCAACATGTTAAAATTGTAATGTTTTCAAAAACAAGCTTATGACACACATTTTTTTCTGAACAGTTCCTTTAACAAAATTGCATTCCAAAAATCCATATCCTCTTTAACATTCGAAATAAAAACAAGACTTATGACAAAATAATCTATTAATTAAATGTGATGCAGAAAACATGGATATAAATGATAGCATATCCATGAAAGAAACATTGACAGGAAATTTAGTTGACATGAAGGAAGGAAAATAAATGTAAACACATACTTTGTAAAATAAGTTATGTTTTCACTGTCCTAATCGTAGCTCAAAATTATGAAACAAGCCAGTAGTCTGCATCTACATATTAAACTTTGAGTAACGACCATTAAGGCTGTATGCAGGAATTTTTTTTAGGTGGGGGGGGGGGGGGGGGGGGGGGGGAGAATATGTTCGATATTTGAGGGAACACAAAAGTGACTGAAAGTGACTGAGAGGAAGAGGGATCCCCTCCTACACAGGGGATCCTTTTGCATTTTTTACAATTAAAATGGAATGATCTGATGGTACTTTCTGGAGAATTTGTCAAGAAAAAAAGGGATGAGATTTCTGGGGGTGTTAATATTTCAACATCAAAAGTAAACTTCCACTTTAGGGACAGTCGTGTGAACCTATACACCATGTGGGAACAATAAAATACATGAAATTTTCATTAATTTCACTGCAACTATCCTATATTTCTCTCCATTTGTAATTTCTATGTAGCTGTCATAATACTCAAATCAAATGTCCAAATAACGACAGTTGTACAAGCTTGAACACTGCATTTCCATGTAAGCTACAGTGTACACACATATCACTCGTCACTTCCTGAATCTAGATTCATCTATTATGATCTCGGTAATCCCAATCCTAACTAAGGGATCATCCTCTTCTACTCCCACAACCGGTTCTGATTTTCTGGTTCATAATATCAGGATCAGACTGCATAATATAGCAAGGTAGTGAGCAACCTCCTCTGCACACAAGCAATTCATTACTGGGATGAAATGATGTAAAAGTGGTTCCCACAACAAAATCTAGTTAAAGGTATGATTTAATATATCTAACACAGAAGGGAAAGGTACATCACATGTAAGTAAATTGATTATCAATTAGTCTTGCTCATGCAAGCACTACCACAGCCAGATTATTCAGAGGCAAAATATATTATGTTGCTAACAGTCACTACGTATTCATTTCTAATGTATTCATTTATTTATGTTCTAGTATATATTTCTTCATTCAATATTTCATTTATTTACTTGCCTACATGTATCTGTTGATTCTTTTGTTTCTGTGTTTCTATGTTTCTTTCTTTATTACTCATTATTATATTAAACTAATTCATTTATTTATTTATTCATCTCTTTATTCATTTATTCATAACTTATTTCTTTATCCAAAATATTCATCTATTCATTATTTATCTATCAATTCATTAATTCATTTTCATTGCTAAGATGTTAACAAGTTCCATTTTGCTAAATATCATTCCAATTTGAAGGAATTCCAAATCAATCACAAAACCACAATTTTTTTTTTTTTTTAAATCATACCAGTAATTAGAATTCATATCAACCTATCTACAGCACAGCAAAGTCCTCTTTAACGACAAATTGCATCTCTTAAATTGAGGGACAAGTAGAGCACAATTCTCTTATCTCAGTTCACTAAGAAAAGCTAACATTATCTACAGAGCAATGCAATCCAGGCCATCACTCTTTCCACTTTAGTGACACCAAACGTCTTTTCCTCGCAACAAATCATGTGAAAATGTTGCTTTTAGCCAGCAGACGTGCATTAGTCCATTTTAGAAGGTCATGTAGAGTTTAAGGTGCTGCATGAGTTCCTGTGGATACACACTTGGAAAGTCTCTAGAGAGGATGGGGTTTTTGCAGCTAACCAGGGTTTATAGAAAATGTGCACAACATATTAACAGCAAATGACATTTTTGTTTTGTTAAAGTGTACCAATCACCTCCCCCCCCCTTCAAATAATAGTTTGTGTACAGCTAGTACATATGATATAACCTATTACCCCCCCCAAAAAAAAAAAAAATAAATAAATAAATAAATAAATAAATGAATAAATAAAAATTTTTAAAAAATAGATGAATAAATAAATAAATAAATAAATGAATGAATAAATAAATAAATAAATAAATGAATAAATAAATAAATATATAAATAACATTTAAAAATTAAAAAATTAAAAAATAAACAAATTGAAAAAAAAATAAGTAGCATTTTAGGGGATAACAGACAAGGAATTCAAAGAAAATAAAAGATAACATTAGGTGGACATGAATGGCAGTCAATTTTGAATACATTACAGTTTGTGGAAACCCTAATATACATGGTTAAATGTCTTTTGGTGATTCATACATAAAAAAAAAAATATCTGAAAATCATTTCAAGAGAATGTCCTTTTCTATCCTACAATATTAAGATGTGGTAAACTTAGTCAAACAAATATGAAAATGAAATAAGAATACAACTGTACATTTCCATAAGTAAATCCAATTAGAATATATTCCTCTTACAGATTTGACTGAGTGTGAATGTGATCATTCATTGTCATCATAACACCCATGGTTCCAATACCATGCGTAAAGGATTTCAGACAAGGAAGAACCATGTGTGAAATTCCTGCACCACGCGTGGCAGCAAGGGTAAAAAAATATTGGAGTATATATTCCTAACAATAATGATAAATGCCACAGATTGTTTTGCTTTTTGGCAATGTATTTTTACTATAATGCCATTAGTAGACAACTCCTGCTTACTAAGAAGTATTTTTCATCCTTTTGCTATAGCATATACTGCTGTCACAGAGGGGGAACCATGTGTGGATTTTTTACTAGTGAGAACCCTGGTCACGACAAGACATAATTTTATTCATTGTAACTAACAAACCTGACTACACTATTATTAAAGGGCTTTATAAGAAGTTGTACGATGTTCTTCTACTGTCTGCCTCATAAGTAGATCTATGTGCATAAAGGTAAATATATTCCTGATTCCTGGAAGGTTTCATGGTTTAGACATGTGTCTGTGAATTATTCACAAGTCCCCTTCAGCTTTCGCCATTTCACACAGGGACCTATCGATCTTGATTTCTCACTTGCACTTGAGAGCGGGTTAAAAACAAGGTGAAAATACGAACACCTCATTCTGAAATTCTTGACATTGAATAACTTACGTACATGTTGGCTCTTACTTCATGACATGAGCCTATTTAGTATAACATTTAAGATATCCTCCGTTTGATACTGTTCTCTTGATCCATCCATGGCAGGAATTAGCAATGGCGAAGCCGGGATTTCATGAGGGGGGGGGGGGGGGGGTGATAGTGAGCATGCCAATTACATACATGTACCAAGCAATTCCCTAGGGACCCTAACCCTACCCCCCCCCCCCCCCCTCCCAGTGCAAAACGCAGAAACTTTGACCTTTCTTTGTCATCATCCCTTGTCTGCTCCTTTTCTTTCTCCATTCTCTCACCTTATTTTCTTCTTTTCTTACTTTTGTTGGTGTTTTGGAGGATGCCGCCCCACCCCCCCCCCCTCTCCCGACTACTTTGGAGGAATTAGTTTGGTCAGCTTTTTTTCTTGAAAATTGACAACACCAATTCCTTTTATTCCTGTTATTTTTCTTTTACAAAGTCATGAATCTGAAATGACTATCAAATGACAGAAAGAAAGCTGAGAAGTTAAAAATTTTCCATTCTGCTTGGAAAAAACTAATTATGAATTTTCCAGTGCATTGCTAATTGAAAGATTTTACTTTTTTAATGTATTTTCTTTTTAAAAATTTCTGCATCAAATGAATAATGAAGCAACCACAATGGACACAGTATAGGCAGAATATTTTGCTCTTTCTGCTCAGATATTTGGTATAATTTTTAGGGCTCTGCATCCAAAGTTATTTAGGCCAAACACCACAAACTATGAACCCTGTCACTAATGGGTAAATACATTCATTCCATCTCTACATGGACATACAGTGCTTACTATTCCTGTACTTCAAAGATTTCTCCGCATTGTACTCTCTCCATCAGAACCTAATATTCTACTTCTCAAAATTCCATGCCCCATGTTGATCTTGACAATCAAATTAACCTATTACCAGACTTTCCATTCATCATCCTTCTCAACAAGTAAACCTGTACAAGGTTTCTCTGTTTTATGCTTCTCTCTTCTCTCCTCCTCCTCCTCCTCCTCCTCCTCTTCTTCTTCTTCTTCTTCTTCTTCTTCTTCTTTCTTCTTCTTCTTCTTTCTTTTCATCCATACGCATACACTGTATGTCAAAAAATTTTGCATCAAAATCTCTCCTCATATTAATGCAGTAGTATGAACTGTGATGTGACAATTGCTCTGGCGCCACATGCTCTGAGCTTTATCATGTCTAAGATCAAAGATTACAGCTAAATTGAGGGTTATGATAATTGGGAAGCATACATGTACGTGCCTGATTCATAGCTAAAAGTTGTTACAAAAGGTTCACGGTCTCTTCTCTTACATGAAATAATGCCTTTCTTACATGCACCTAGCACCATCAGCTATATGAGGGGTCTTTTGCTTTTAATACCAAATAATGACCTTCTTGCACTTATTCAGCACCATGATGATGATTCTAGGAAAGTGGTAGTTGAGGTACATGTATAATACCTTCTTGTACTCATTCCCCAAAACAAAATAAAAAGCCCATCTAGCGCTAACCTTGTATCATCACATAGGTCTGGCTATATCAACCTCTGATCTTAACCTTTTGCCCACTGGAACCAGATGGTTCCTGCATTAAGTGTATGGAAATGTGAAAATTTATGAGTCAATGAGTTAATATCAGATAAGACCCTTCTTGCACTTACCTTTCACTGTAAAACACAGTTTGAAATATGCATTGCCTGTGGGAAATGGATGGTCCCTGTATCCCTGTATAAAGGCTAATGGGAATGTGAGAATGCACAAGTCAATGGGTTAACGTCAGATATGATCCTTCTAGCGCTTACCTTGCACCGTCACACACAGCTATGAGAGGTCTTTTGTCCTGGTGATGATTCCTGGAATGTGGCGGTGTAGGTAGAATACGTAGAATCCTCACAGGACCTTGACGCAACGACAGCACTTCCTCGGCATCCCCGTTGGCCTGGTTAGAACAAAGAGAGTGAGAGAAAGAGAGAGAGAGAGAAACAATGAATGAAACATGAATGAAGAGGGGGTATAAGGTGATGTAATTCAAAATCAATGAGCCCAGACTTAGCAACAAAATATGCCCTGCGCATCAGATTAGTGTTAATGCAGCTGATCTGTTTACATGTCAATGAGAAATGTACTCCAACACACCTACATGTACGTGTATTTTACGTGCATATTTTTCCTTCGCTTCCATTATACATTGTTTCGATTTGGCTTTCTGTTCATTCATGCGATTTTACTCTGATGAGTGAATGTCGAAAAGCTTCAGTATGTCCGTGTTCAATGCTATTTTCCGACCTACATGTATATCAGTTCAGTACAAAGTTTTCATTCTGAACCCCTTAAAAAATTCTCCCTCTCTCTTTTACATGTACATAGCTATAGTAAGCAAGTATCTGGGAAAATTTATTCCTTGAAATGTACTGTGCACTGAAAAGGATGTCAATGCTTTAACAGGGGAAATCATGTCCAAACCTCTTACTAAGCCTGCAGTCAAAAGAAGATAACCTTCATGACAGACTATTATACAAGACAAATCTAACAAATTGATCTTTCAAGGTAAAACATGTACCTGTTATTAGCTTTTCAAATACCCAGTTAAAGATTCTGTCAGGTGATAGTCCTGACAGAATCTTAGAACTATGTGACTCGAAAGAATTCCTTTGAAAAATAGTCTCTCAGGTTACGAAAAAAAGGTTCAAGTATGGTTTAGATTTAAGTTTCAGGTTAGGCAGTGTCTGGTCCAAGATCGAAGTTAAGAACTTAGTTAATGGTTAAGGGTTACATGTCGAGTTAGTTATATACTGTTTGGTCCATGGTTGAAGTTAAGAACTCAGTTAATGGTTTAGGTTTACACGTCGAGTTAGGTTTAGTATTTGGTTCAAGGTTGAAGTTAAGAACTCGGTTAATAGTTTAGGGTTACATGTCAGGTTAAGTATAGTGTTTGGTCAAAGGTTGAAGTTAAGAACTCAGTTAATGGTTTAGGGTTGCATGTAAGGTTAAGTACAGTGTTTGGTTCAAGGTCAAAGTTAACAATTCAGTTAACCCTACTTTAGGGTTACATATCTGGCTAGGTACATAGTGTTTGGGTGAAGTTATTGAAGTCAGTGAAGGATATTCACCTACATGTAGGAGCAATTAAGCCAGAGCATGTGCTTTACATCTGATGCCTGCACATTCATCACATAAAACTATTCATGCCATATCAAATCATTATAAATTGCGGATTTACATGTGCTGGCATTCATACTAGAATAAATTTGAAGCTAGCTGTACAGTCACGCATTTAACGCCATAGTGATCAATTACTGTGGTAGGGCATTAACTACATTCATCATCCCTCACCACAACATCACACCAGACAGCATCTATGCAAATGAGCTACCTCTGAGCATTGTATACAGCCCCCTAGGAGCCAGCTTGAATGTGAACCTTGCTCCTAACATTGGATGATGAAGTGTGGCTGTACTTGGAAACATCTAATCATTTTAACCACTTCATGTAGTGATATATTTAGAAGGGCCCTGATGTGGGATGAGGGGGGGGGGGGGGGGTGAGGACTGTGTGGGGGCCCTGATGTGGTTGAAATAGATACTTTTTCATACCACACTTCTATACATACATGTACATTACCAATATGTAGCCTTTTTCTTTCTTTCTTTCTTTCTTTCCTTCTTTTTTCTTTTATCCCGGGCTCATTTAGTGAACTCTGCAAATTATTCTATCTACAACCTCCTTTACAGCAAAAAGTGTATCTTGATGAAAAGTATGTACACGTAGGCCTTCATACTGTACATGTATGCTTACATCCCTGCTGACAGGATCATCATGCCAGTTCTGCATGATACAATTTATTACCATCACATTAACTCACTCAGCAGTGCAAAATTTGGCAGCCTACATGAAGTAGTGGTTCCTACGTGTACAATAAGCCTATGGGAACAGGAGACTTTTGAAGTTAATGGAATGTTCGCGACTTAAGGAATTTCAACAATTTAGATTGTTATCATGAGAAAAAAATTATTGTCATTCAAGGTGTGGCGAGTCCAACCTGTAGAGCCAATGTAAAGCTAAACACCATCAGCACTCAGTAGATATTTGAACATATCGACATTAAAGCAAAACATTGCTGCAACTAACAGTAAAACTATATATCATGCAGACACTGCTTAACAAATTTTCATAATTATGTAACATTTAAATGGCATTGTAAAGACAGGGCATTTCATATTCTATGGGTCAAAGTAAGCCAATACTTGTTTGCAATTTCCAAATCTGCCTTTCTACATTCTTCCCAACACCCTGAAAAGGAAAAACAAAACAAAGCAAAAAACATTAACAATATTTTGTAATTTGATCTTCAATACTGTCCATATCAATTTTTTAAAGTGATTACACAATGGTAAATTTTTTTTTGATATATGATCGAGAATAGAATTCTAAGAAGAATAGCATCAAAAATATGATTTTCAATCGAAATCAATGCATTTTGGCTAATTTTCTCATAAAAAGTCAAGAGTTGACCAAAAAATTTGAGTATGAGGTATGACGTAAATTGGGTACCCAGCTTCGCGCATTGCAGTTGTGCTGCGCACTAGACTGTACAATATGTATTATACCTTGCGCGCATTTTGCTAGAAGTGCGCGACAAGGAAGGTACCCACTTTGACGTCATTTTGACATCAAAGTGGGTACCCAGTTGAAACTGGGTCACAGCTGAGGGGTCAAAAATATCCTGAATTCTTACCACATTTGGGGGTTTCTTGGCAACACGACTTTTTAAAAAACTTTAGGCAGATGATTTTCTGCTAATAAAATCATGCTCTTTTAAATGAACTAACATTGTTTCAGCATTGGGTACCCTCTTTAATACAATCCCCTATAGGAAATACCAATGCATTATTGTCCAGCCAATTCCAACATTCAGGGCAAAACCTACCAGTCATCAGACAGAGCATAATGAGACTGTGAGCACTTGCAGCAAAACTGACAGCATTCAATTAATTCCGCAACATCAGTGTGTATATTTTTAACCCTAGACTCCTTATTACTGAATGTGACTGCACAGTATGTGCACATTACCAAATGGTTTGAGTGCACGCCCATAAACCTTGCACTGGCCTCGTGTCCATTTTCAGAGCATCATTATTACTATATAGAGGTGAATTAATCCCTCTTAGTACAGTGGGTATATTAGTAACAAAAAGGCGTTTAGTCACCTGCATATTTGGGCAATTCCGCGGTAAGGATGTAATTCCGTTACCAACATTTTTAGACTTTCTGTGCCTCTTTTGTACTCTGTCTCCCTTCTCACCATTTAATACTCTGCAAATATGCCCAATCTTTCATGTGAGCTCTTTCATTCCAACAATTTTATTCTTACATTCATGATATTGTGGTAAAACACCTCGGTAACGGAATTACCAGAAAAAAAGCGCCAATGTTAAACTTCAAACATGTCTTTTAAAATTAAACATGCATTATACTAACACAGACTAATGGTGGAATTGTGGATTGTGGATTGTGGAATTCTTTATAGTTTCAGCTTTTTTTTTAATTCAAAGATTTGGCTATTCAGGGCTATCAAAGTGATTGTATAAATGTGAAGTAAGGTAACTGTTTTTCCAACACGGAATTGTCCATTTATCGCGGAAGCATTGTGGTATCGTGGTCAAAGCTCTTGCCTCTCATAATAGAGGTCCTGACTCCTGGGTGCGATCTTTACCCATTCTTACATCCTTGGACAAAGTGTTTTGCTCACATGTGTGCCTATCGACCCAGGTTTATCGAAGGGGAAGTCCATCCCAGAAGTTTCACTGTTTAAATAAAAGGAGTTAAATTTGAACAGCATTTTAAAAAATTGAGCAAAATCGGTCAAAGAATAAGAAAATTACACTCGTTTACATTTTCTAATAAATTACTCTCGGCTCTGCAAATTGGCAACACTGAAGATATTATGTGCAAGCAGCTCTCCATTCACTTTGTACATGAAATTTCACATTTTCTCAATTTTCTTGGAAGTTACACATTTTCTCACCCCATAGTCAAAGTATGTTATGTAAAAAGCAATTCTTCTGAACATACATTGACTACATGTATGGCGGTTAGAAAATGTGCAACTTCCAAGAAAATTGAGAAAATGTGAAATTTCATATACAAAGTGAATGGAGAGCTGCTCACATATGATGTCATCAGTGTTGCCAATTTGCAGAGCTGACAATAATTTACTAGAAAATGTAAATGAGTGTAATTTTCTTATTCTTTGACCGATTTTGCTCATTTCTTTTTTAAAATGCTGTTCAAATTTAACTCCTTTTATTGAAACAGAGTAACTTCTGGGGTGGACTTTGCCTTTAAATGAGTACCTGGCATTGCTTGCTGGGGTAATAATAATTGCAAGGCCGACAGGAACAGCAGTAGTAATACTGATGTGACAACCCTAGATAAATAAAGCCCAGTTATTACTATTTATCATTATTATTATCATCATCATTATTGGGCCTACATGTATATACTCAGTACACATATTGTAAGTGGTTCCATGTAACATTACAGTGTACATTCAAAATATGTTTCAATATACCGCAAGTTTGAACACACTCTACATGTATCTGAATTTAAAAGCAACTTGTAAGTAAACTAGTCAATGCACACTTGAAAAAAAAAAAAAATGTGCAAAACTGAAAATGTATGAGTTTGGTTCTGGGAATGCATTTTTCATGCTATACTTGATTTTCTTCATACTCCATAAACCACAGAATAAATGGTTATGTTTTATGAGAGAGAGTTTATAAAGTTTGAGAGAAAATCTGTGGAAAAGCTAATTATGAGATAGAGGTCATTCCATGGGACCATGGTGGGACAGTGATAGATAATAGAACTAAAATGGAATCAGCAAATTATGTATATGCAGACTCCACGTAATGACAGCCCTGACAGTTTTCCAACTGAAACCTCAAAATATGGCATCAGCCCACTCAGTGCACTGCCCTGAAAACAAAATTCAACAGGGTTTTTTTGGCAAGACTGATGCTGTTATTATTTTTCTTCCTAAGTTAAACTGCCATCTGTTCCAGAGAAATTCATCTACATGCTGAGTCTTGCTGACAAAATTTTCCCCCTCAAGTAAAGGAATAGTGAAAACAGATGGCTGCTAATTCATCACAAATTTACCACAGCACTTTGTGCCTGTTTTGTACATGTACATGTAGGTCTACTTTCTTGAGCAATGGTAGCAAAATAAAAATTAATTGAAAAATTGTGAAATAAAAAAAATGTCATGGGCTACAAAGCTGGGGCTCATGAAAGACATTCTACCTTCACAAAGAATGACCATTTTGTAATTCATATCTATCTAGTTCAAGTTCAAATTTATTTAATACATGGATACAAATACTTGTATAGAAAATTTACAATATACAATAAAATGGCCAAAGACATATTAAAATGTATTTGAAATAGAGGAGTACATGTAAGCTCAGAAGTGGAATTTATTAAGATTAATTGCAAAAGAACCTCGTGTTCTGTCGAGGCAATAATCCTATAGATACTGGTAAACACAGTAAATGATTGCAACTATACATGTACATGTAATAGAATGTAAAAATCAAAACAAAAAAACAAATAGAAACCAGAACAAATACAAAGAATCAAGAGGAAAAATGCAGAAGTGTGTTAGGGTTACAGAATCTAAGTATATGTTGTATTCTTCAATTTCTTCTTCTTCTTTCA
This sequence comes from Echinometra lucunter, assembly GCA_029962745.1. NCBI lineage: Eukaryota > Metazoa > Echinodermata > Echinoidea > Camarodonta > Echinometridae > Echinometra > Echinometra lucunter. Next base: position 17,592,400 of record CM057154.1, on the reverse strand, counting down.
GTCTACTTTTCAATACATTTCATAAGTCCATGAAATTACTTTTAGAGGAATGTATCAATGCAAAATCACCACCTGGTATTGAACTGAATGTTGAGTTGATCCATGTACAAGACCATAAACAGTGTTCCATACATATACATGGATCACAAGAGCATCAATGAACTGAATGTTGAGTTGATCCACGTACAAGACCATAAACAGTGTTCCATACATATACATGGATCACAAGAGCATCAATGGGTTGAATGTTGAGTTGATCCACGTACAAGACCATAAACAGTGTTCCATACATATACATGGATCACAAGAGCATCAATGGACTGAATGTTGAGTTGATCCACGTACAAGACCATAAACAGTGTTCCATACATATACATGGATCACAAGAGCATCAACGGACAGAATGTTGAGTTGATCCACGTACAAGACCATAAACAGTGTTCCATACATATACATGGATCACAAGAGCATCAATGGACAGAATGTTGAGTTGATCCATGTACAAGACCATAAACAGTGTTCCATACATATACATGGATCACAAGAGCATCAATGGATTTAGAACCTACACAATGTAAATGTATTTCAGAGTATTGAGTTTAATATGCCACGCTTATTTGTTTGTTTCAATATCAGTAGGTTTAGAACCTACACAACATAAATGTAATTCAGACTCAGAGTATTGAGTTTGCTCTGCCATGCTTAAATTCATTTGTTTCAATATCAGGTCGTTTTGCAAAAAAGTGCAAGTTTAATGACCTGCTGCTAGTACTAGTGTTAAAAATTTTAGGAGTACTGAGAAGTTCATGTGATAGATTTCTCTATCTTACCCATGAACAATACAAATTATACTGTACATTCCCGTAGCAATCAGTTTCAGGCTCAAATGGTATAAAAATATTAAGTAATTTACATACTAATACCAAGTAATTGTGTATCTTTTTTCAAAATATATGTTGGGACAATACTACTTAAATTATACTGAAAACATTTACTAGATTCTGTTACAAACTGGATGCGAATTTTTGTTTTTTTTAAATGAACCATCATACTGCAAATACACAACATCAGCCTAAATGCTGTGAACAAGGAAATGAACTTTGAACAGCACACGTAGCACTACAACAGATTGTGCAATAACAATAACTTACAAACTGTGCACAATCCAGGTCATGTTTACAATTGTGCTCACTGGAGCATATCGAAACAAAATCCTGTTTGCTATAGTGTGCTATAGTTATGTGGCTAAATGTAGACTGTATACACTATATGCTCATTTTTTCCCCCTTTTAATATAGTACTTAGAGCACGATAGAACCAGGATTAGAAGATATGTGGAGCTAATTTACAAGCATGAGTACATGTCCGAGTATGTACGTTTACAATACTCACTGGAGTATACAAAAACTCAATGCTGCTGTTTGTGCTATTGTGTTACCCTTCATGGGCTAATACTAGATTCTCCTCCCTCCCCCATGTCTCAAGAAACATAGAGAGATAAGTACTATGATTTTAAGGAAAGATGGGAGTTATTACAATAAAAGAAAGAGTGGTCCACATACAAGGACAATCATGAAGAATAAGCTACATGTACATGCATGTATTCATGTGCCCAGTCAGGGTATTATGCAAATTGTATGAACTACAGTATTGCATAATACAGGGGGTCTGACACAGGATACCTGCTAAAAGAGGTCTTAGGGTATTAATTCTGGGTTAAACAATATGCTTACACCTTCCTGGCTCAAAATGTACAGGCACATGATGTAAACATGAATTCAGGAAAAACCACTACTGGTACCGGTAAATGGATAAATTGATATTACTTAGTACATATAATAATAATAATAATAATAATAATAATAATATCGATGCTTATATAGCGCCGGTATCCGCCAGGTCCTGACGCTCATGGCACTCAATATAGGCTGATGGCCGGCCATGTACAAGGAGCATAATATACTGTACATTCACATAAAATTAAGAAATTATGCATTTACTTGAACATAAAAATATTTAGTCAACATGAATGATGATGATGATACTTCTCCATGGAAAAATATAAAGATCACATATTATATTACATTACATGTACATATATGTTAATTATTCACGTAATTCTCCTTTTTTCTGAGGGGGTGGGGGCAGTTTGTTTTATCTAGATCCTTGCTGTAGGTTTCTATGTATTCAACTGTGCAGTATGATACCCAAGATCAATTTACTGGCATTTGTTGTCAGTAGTCATTAAAATGAAAGCCTATATACATGTAGACGCACTATGGCTCAATCCATGTCCAACTTCTACTGACGGGACTGTTGTATGTGTCATAGTCACACATAACCCCTCCCCCCCCCAAAAAAAAAATATATATACATGTATATATATATTTACGGAAGCTGAATTTAATGTACTTGCCACTTATGTTACACAGCAGGCCTACATGTAAAATTATTATCCCCTCCTCATAAACACAAATTTCCAGGGTATCCACTGTAACTTTTATAGGCTGTCCACTGTGTATAGCTGAGCTACATCGCATAAGACCGAGAGTGGGGAATGTTCTGTACAAGACTACAACAGATCTTAAATACATAATACCCGTAGACCTAAAATGTGTAATAACCCTGTAGGTTTTTTGCTTTCTCATACACGTAAATGGTTTAAAGACAGGATCACTTGTAGTGCACCAATCACTCAAATACACTTTCTGTCATTTTACCAAGTTGTGTGACAAAATTTCAATTTGTATGGCATATTGAGCTACAAATTATTAGATAAATGATTAATCAGTTCTATCCAATAAACACAGAAATACTCAAACAAGAACATGCATATTAGGAGTTTGAATGAGAAGTTGAATACCAATATTTTTCTTCAAGAATTCTCTTGAATTAAGTTAACACACACAGGCATCCAGGGGGTGTTCCATAAAGTTTTCCATAAAGTTACGAATGACTTTACGAACGATTTGAATATGGCAAGCAAATTGGGTTGCTTTAACATTATAAATTGCATCCGCTAAAGATGAAATATGAAAATTAGAATTTTTGTTTAAAATCTTTATTGCAAATTGTATTTTTTTTTTGCCACAATTTAATTGAGACTATGGGAAATGCAGTCACACTTTGTTAAAACATCATCACATTTGGCACTTAATATTCAAGTCATTCGTAACTTTATGAACAGCTTTATGAAACACCCCCCGGGACGACCTACATGTATGTACCCCTCAATTTTTCCTACAAAATCCCCCAAAATCCAAAAACTAACATGGGACCCATACATATGGACCCCCCTCTCCAAATCAGTGCAAAACCCATAAAAATTAAGTACGTGTTGAACCCCAATCCGCTATTCACTTTCTGTACTCACCAAAATGCTCCATATCTGTACACCATTAGTGTAGCCAATGACAAGAAACAACGGACATTCCGGTGCCTCTTGTGAGTGGTTCATATAATCTGCAAAGAGATGGAAGATGTTTACAACTTTTTTAATACTGCTTTTTTCAAATTCAGCCATGAAATGGGCCTTGAGTGGTGCTACTATTTGAAAAAAATAAGTCAGATACGTGTATTTACCAAGTACTTGCAAGTGAGTTCTACATACAGTTTAAGTTGGTTCATCGAGAACTATACTGTGTGACAAAAATCATAAACTGGAATCAACTCCATCCCTACAATAAGAAATAAGCAATGTACTGAGAGTACTTTTCATCAAAAAAAAAAACACAACAGCAACAAATTAAAGAACAGAAAACCAGATGTATTTATTTCCTTATATAGATGTACCTTGGAAGGATTTGAAAAAGACAAAGTGTTCTTCAGTGCTTCAGTCTTGGCAGGTGGGGAGGGGGGGGGGGGGGGTGGGTAGAGGGGTACAAAATACTGCAAAAATGGACATTTTCGCCATGGTTCTCGCCAGTACATAACACCCAAGGTTCCAATACTATGCGTGAAGGGTTTCAAACAAGGAAGAACCACGTGTGAAATTGTTGCATCTTGCGTGGCAACAAGGGTAAAAAAATATTGGAGTATATATTCCTAACAATAATGATAAATGTCACAGATTGTTTTGCTTTTTGGCAATATATTTTTACTTTTATGCCATTAGTAGGCAACTCCTGCTTACCAAGAAGCATTTTCCTTTTACTATATCATATACTGCCACCACACCTAACTTTAGGTGTTATTCCGCAAAAGTTCCAAAACTTCCATGCTTTGCGCAGAGTGGGAACCATGTGTGGATTTTTTTCTAGTGAGAACCCTGATTTTCACGTTATAAATTTTCTGCGCTCGGCCGTGTTAAACCCAAGGCCAATTGCGCATTTTAAATTTTTGTGGACAGATAGGATAACTGTATTCACATGCATAATATACGAAATATTTTGTGCAATTTTACATGTATTTTGGCGCAAGTGTCGGGCCGCGCGAAATTTGCGAAAATTTCCACACCGCGAAATACTAGTACTCCACGATTACAGTACTCCATGACTTTACATATAATTTTACTGGTTTAAGGAACATTCTCGGCCTATATAATGACAAAACAATATAAAGTAGGTCAATAATAATGATACACCTTTATTAAATTACCAGTAAAGATGTTGATCAGTTGGGTTTTTTTTTTTTTTCCTTCTTCTTCTTCTTCTTCTTCTTTTTCTTCTTTATAAAGATTAACAAGCAATATTTTATCAATCTCTCTACATTAAATTTTGCATATGTATACAAGTTATTGCTAACACTGAATTCAGCAATGCTTTCATTCATTCACACTTCACATCATTATTTGGGTATGGTGTATGTCTTGTCGCACAAAACAACTCTCTTCTTGTTGAATGAATACATCCAGATTTTAATCCTCTCAAAGATAATTTTTGCTAATACTCATGTCTGCAAACAATTGCTCTAGACTCTACACACACATACTCCAAAGAAAATGTGTCCTCTGGAATAACTACAATGTTAAGGTGGGATTTTTTTTTTTTTTTTTTTTTTTTTTAATCACAAGTATTGTACACCTCAAAAAAATAATCTTGTCAGATTGCTGCTTTGGATGATACAAATAGTTTTATTTTGACATACCTTTGACATTACATGTATATGTTATGGCAACTGTAAAATCAAATACTGTAGGTATGTGGGAGTACAATACATGCAGTTGTGGTTATGATTTCAAGATCATATGACTTCTCTAACTACAATGTTTTGACCATTTTCATCTGTAGACTGGAAAATGAATCAAAGTTCAGTCCCATAAAAGAATCATGACAAAGCAATATTATGAAAACATAGAAGTACTTCTCTCACTGCAGGTCAAATAGTTATCATACACAAATTGGCCTCTCAAAAACTGCTAACATAAATTAGTGAAATTACTGTACAGCATAACATTTTAATTTAATACACATCAAGGCTGTAACACCATATAAGGATTTTTTCCTGAAATTCTGGAATTTTATAGAGGGGGGGGGGGGTTGCTTGATAAGAAGTGGCCTATAAGTATACAAAAGTGTTTTCTTCTAGTAGGTAAGTCACCAGACTTAGGGTCATATGGAATGGAAATTGGACAATAAAAATCCTTGCAACAGTATCCTTTGATTTCAAAAATTAATCTAAATTAGCTACTCTAATTAATGAAGCGCATTGGATTGCATCACTGCACATTGATAGAATCTAAATGTGCATACAAGACACACCTCCTTCATACAGTTTATTTTAATCATTATTACTCATGAGTGGCATGAGACTGCAGCTCCTCCCAAAACCACAACGAATACAAAAACAAAGAAAGAAAGCAAACCACTTCCTTTCAATTCTTTGTTGTCTGTAATGATTCTATTCATTCAATGAGTGCACAATAACTGCTGAGCCATTTTACATGACATTTTTTCAAGCTGATCCTTTGCTCTTCAGCCACTTGTCAAATTTGGCTCCCTATATTACCAACCATTATTATCAAGACATCTGAACATCTAGATATACACGTAGCACCTGTTGTTCAAATCGAATTCAATATCTACTCACCTGTGACATCTGGCTTCTCAAATTTCACCCAGATGATCTTGTCGTTCTCTACAGGGGCTGATCCTGCATAGGCATCATGGAAGAAGTCAACCACTGATGCCATGTACGACTTATCACTGTGAAAAAAAAAATGACAAAGAAAAATAGATTTGGGGGCAGATCTGCTTACATGTACATCAAAAAATGCTGAGCTTTTATTTCTTGCTCTTATAATGGAACATTTATCTTCTCTTCTCCCCCCCCCCCCCCCATTCTAAATGTAAAGGTATAAAGCAGTAGTTCGACCCTCATGAATATACAGTGTACAGCATTGATTGGAAACTTTGAAGAAACAAGATTTGCAATTGTCACTTCACCTACTTTGACAAAAATAAGTAAGTGCAAGCACAATCACATTTTGCATCTCTTCCCTCTGTTGACAATTCATATAATTCTGAATGAACAACATCTTGTGAGACTTTGTAGTTACCATCAGGGTTACACCGAGAGAATCTTCAGGATCTTATGGGTTACAAAGAGAAGATCAAATGAAGCCTTCTGCATCGTTTTCTCCAAGCTTTACTTTCATTTGAGATTGTCATTTCATTAGACTTGGAGTTGGGATTGCATGTTTACCTATACAGGTTAGGATAAGCCTTGGGATTACATGTATTTATAGTTTTGGGTCTAGGGCAAAAGAAGTTAGAAATTCAACTGGTGTAAGATAATGACCACTCAACAACTGTCACCCGTTTAGTGGTAGCCAGACTGACACACACAAAATCTTTGCGAACCTGTTCGGTACCGTATCCTGTTAGGTAATTGAGCTTTGCATACACAGACTTTATGTACGAGAGGTCAAACTTCCGGTTAGAGAGAACGGAATTTCCGCATGCATATGAAGCAATAAATCATGGTTTCTTAGTAAGTTGTAAGTTTTCAAATTAAACATAGGAAGTAAATAATCATCAATCAAATATTCAATTTTAAGATAATGTCACTTATGTAGCTGAGAGAATTCAGCTTCATCACATACGCGATGTAGTCACACTTTTTGTCGTGAATTTGCAAGATTTGCCTACGCCCGCTTGTACAGCGTTGTCACGTCGTGACAGTGCTGTGTATAGCTAGTTTCGAGGAATCTTGTAAGGCTACTCAAAATGATATTAAGCAAATACATGGCATGAACTTTTTCAACCTTCATTAATCTTCATTAATCTTTTCTAATCCGTTTTTCATTCTGCAATGTTTATACAGTTACCTCCTCAGGCCTAGCTCCCTACACCATCCTTATCCAATTTAGAATACATGTACATACCATACATGTAGTTGGAATGTGAAATGATGAGATGTGCTATCTCAGGTCTACTACATTTTCAACTGACAATTATAATGACATTTGCACCGAAATTTTCAAGGAATCAACACCATGCTATCGCTCCTGCAAGCAGAAGGAAGGCAAATAATCTTGTGAAAACTGCTTTCTGTTCAATCTACTCACTACTGACACTGTAATTTGTAAAAGTAGCAATTTTTGCACAATTAACACTATGGACATGACGGACAAAGAAAGCGGACAAAATAAACAACCCCTCATTCTACTCTTCACAATAGTTCTGGCAGTCAAAAGAACATCCCTTCACTGCTATTGTCTAAAATATGTGGAACAGGTGTCACGTGCATATTCAGCTGGAACTACATGATTAAACATAATAGCAGTGAAGGGATGTTCTTTTGACTACCAGAACCATTGTGAAGGGTAGAATGAGAGGTTGTTTATTTTGTCCGCTTTCTTTGTCCGCCATGTTCATAGTGTAATTTTTTGTGTTTAGCCGAGTTGAATTGAACACAATCACGCAATTTTTATTTTCGCGAACAGTTAGGTCAACTGTATTCATGTGTGAAAATATCCACACCACGAAATATTCCATGTTTACACTAAATAAATAATTAAGGAGAAATTTGATAAGGGTAGGGATAGATCTATACATGTACGTGTAAACTAACGTTAGATCTAGACTCTACCCCTACGAAAAAAAATAATTTATAAAATTACAAAGTCAAGCAGTATTGCAACCACATAAATATTAACATCAAAAGAGACCATAGACTAATTACTAATTGAATGATTGCAAAATGTTAACAAAAGTTAGACTAAGTTAGTCTACTCCTGGCAAGACTTGACAGTGTCACTGCAGACGTGTAGTTATCCAGCGCGCACCCCCCCCCCCCCCCCCCCTTCCCGAGACTCCCGAGGCCATGACCAACAACATCAAAGGTGTGAGTACAAAGCAAAACGTTTTCATTTTGTTGACAAAGACAAACCTAACGGGCTGTGGCCTGACTGTCTTGCCTCCGCGCGGAATTCGTCTGGCACCTTCGACGTACGACATTGTGTAAGATTCCGTGTCCAGCTACCTGACCCTCAACTTGACACCAGTCAGTAGTGCTGCTGTGTTCCTGGCTCAGCTGTTTTCCGTTGTCTCCCAAGTTAACACAACAGAGCGCGAGAGCTCGTACCGTTGTTGTCTGTCGTCGATTAGAGTGCACACGCCTTGTTTACAGCCACTTGAGGCTTCTAAACCGGGAAAGGCACTCTTTGCAATATTTCTCATCGAACCATGCTTTAGTTTTCTCGACATTCGCACAAAAAACCCCAAATTCAGTTCAGAAACAAGCTTGTAACAGATCTTCGAGATGACGTTATGAGCTTCTTGTTGTCGTCTGTATGTAAATTAGATCATTCGTGAAATATAAAGTTCAACAATAGAGGGCGACAATCACATGCTCACAGCAGAGGCTCACGGTCAAAGATCTAAACCTTTTTGTTTTGCTTTGTTTTGTTTTGTTTGTGTTGAGTCATTTGCTTGTTTGCCTTTTTCTTTTTTTCTTTCTTTCTTTCTTTCTTTCTTTCTCTTTTTCCTTCTTTTGTTTTTCTCTTTCTCTTTCTCTTTCTTACTTTCTTGGTCTCTTTCTTTCTTACTTTGTTGTCATCGATCCGAGATCAATTCAAATTTCATTGTTTTTTCTCAACTCTTATTAGTCAGTGGCATTAATTCCATGCACGTACCTTGGTTGAGGCATGATTTTGAAATTAACAGAATATCATCAAGTCTAATGCTTGCTTGAAATTGTGCACTTCAAAAAAATATTTGGAGTCTGGGTAGATTACGACTTACGGTTTTAATGTCGAAAATTTTGCTCTGAAATTAACATACTTCTTATAATGGTCTGTTTTGATAATCAAGCAGATATTCAGACAAAGACCAAAAACGACTCGTATTATACTGTAAATATATAGTGCTGTTTCACCTACCTCTGTATCATACATTCTTCTGTTTTCTTTTCTTTACTTTCCTTTTTCTTTCCTGAGGAATCCACGTCACTACAAGCATTGCTTTTTTGTGGATTTCTCTTTTCCAATATCATTTTTTTTTCTTTTAATACACTATGTCAAGCAGACATTTAATTTGTTTTGATGTTAATAAGAGGAAAAAAATGTTGTATGTTAATTTACGATATTTCTGTTTAAAAGAAGAAAAAGATATTTTATGTCTTGTGTTATATTGGAAATAAAACCTGAACTTGAAAAAAACTTGAAAAAGGCCTGAACAATCAGACCGCCTTGAGTACAGAAGAAGAGAAAAAAAGTTGGAAACTGACTTTACGCTGTGAAAACATGTTCTCTTCAGGAATTCTCTTTGCAAAGGTTTTATGATAACTTTTTCAAAACACTTCTTAATGATATAGTGATGTTTTCTAATGACTGTTTCTCTTATTATCAACATTTCTCATACCATGCATACGGTGTATTTGAGTCAATATGTCCTAAAATCACAAAATATTGGGATTTGTACTGCACTGACCCGAAAAATTCAAGAATGTATAAAAAGTTCATCCCACGCCCGATCTAAATACTCAGCACTGTTTAAAGTGTATCTCGTTTTCTGATCATGACGGTGACGTATGTGCCGGCGCATGTGATGATGATGATGATGATGATGATGATGATGGTGATGATGGTGATGATGATGATGATGATGATGATGGTGATGATGAATAATGATGATGCCGACGGTAATGATGACGATGAATAATGATGATGATGATGATGATTTTGATGATGATGATGGTGGTGGTGGTGGTGGTGGTGGTGGTGGTGGTGGTGACGATCGGGTGATGATGGTGGTGAACTGATAGTGGTGTTGGTGGTGTTAGTGGTGGTGCGTTGGTACATTCTTTACAGGCACAAACCCTGCCGTCAGTCGAAACAGAGGTCTGAACATGAGACTTTACACAGCTAGGCTTCTACTTTTATTTATCTATTATTATTTATGGCAGGCAGTCAAAATTGACTATTTTTGCCACTACTTTTCTCATATATTTTTATTGTAATCATTTTAATATTTTTCTTATCCTTTTCTTCCTTTCTATCCCTCTCTCTCTCTCTCTTAAAATTATTTTTTTCTTTTCTCTTTTCTATTCTTTTCTAATCTTTCCTTTTCTTTTTCTCTTTTCTTTTTTTCTTCATTGTTTTATCTTGTTCCTCTTTTTTCTTTTTTGATCCCTTTTCTGCTATTGTTTCTTTTCCTCTTAATTTTCATCTTTTTTTTCTATTTTTCTTTTCTCTCTGTCTGCATGCACGTGGGGTATATTATTCTCTTAAGACGCAATGTACACTCCGTAGTGTTATAGTAAAAACTGACACAATATAGTTTTGTTTTTTTAAAGACCAAAAAAAAAAATTCTAGTGAAATCATTTGACCAGATCACCGGATCATTCCGGCACCAACCCCCAACACTATTCTAGCCAATTGATTATAATACGGTTTTGTTCATTTTTTTACAAGAATTCTTGTCATTTTCACTAGAATCTAGTCAAATTTGACTATGGTGCAAGTGGCGCAAGCGCGTAGTGGGGGGGGGGGGCGATGGGGCCGCGGTCGCCCCCAAACGCCACCAAAAAAAAAAAAAAAAAAAGGAAGAAAAAAGCATGAGTGAGAAAAGAAAAAGGAAAGAGAACGTAAGAAGAGCGGGAGCAGACAAGGAATAATGACAAAGAAACGTCAGCTTCCGCGCTTCGCGAGGGAGGGAGAACCTCCCCCTCCCTGCACCCCCCCCCCCCCCCCGGGAGCGCGCGAGAAAGTGATTCGTACGCTTCGCGTGCTCACTACCGCCCCCTAAAATGAAATCCTAGCTACGCCACTGAGTGCCCGTCTGATCCAGTATAACTCTATGGTCAGTTCAGACTAGCAGACTGCAGACTATAAAATAGCGTGTAAAGTGTTAGTTATAGGGTGCTTGCAGATGTGGCGACAGTGATGATAGGCATGACAATGATGGACGGATGGTGATGAGTGATGGATGATAATGATGATGATGATAATGATGATGATGATGATGATGATGATGATGATGATAATGATGATGACAATGATATGATAATGGTGGTGGTGGTGACGGCAGTGATGGTGGTGGTGGTGGTGGTGGTGGCGGCAGTGATAAAGATTAAAGATGATATAATGATGATCTCTGACTAATATTAATGATGATATAGACCCATATACCGTCAAATCAACCCTTAATTATTGCGGTATAGCGTCAACTTACCTTGCATGGCTGTATACCAGTTGGTATTGTGGTACTTTATGGGGTGTTTTTTTTAAACCCGTGGAGTAGTATATTACTTATAGGGCACCCGGCCGAGGCTAGCCTGCATGGGCCTTTGTATATAGTTCTCCCATACAAAAGTTAGAAACCTAAGAAAAAAAGAATTGGATAAAAACATAATTATAAAGAGAGACTGATGGGTGCAGATAAGAATAGGCTGACCCCACCGTCAATTTGATCCAACAACTCTGCGGCCACCCCCCCCCCCCCCCCCCGCCCCCGCCCCCCGCCGGCCCCTCGCCCCCTCTCCCATGACAACGTCATAATTGCAGGCGATTGGCATACAATGAAAGCAGAGCTATATAAAACAGTGCTACTGTTTTGATAAGCGAAAGGATGGGTTGGACCAGGGAGGAGG